>CM021768.1:44995559-45114571 GCA_011076525.1 Nettapus auritus | reverse complement strand
TAATAATAATAATAATAATAATAATAATAATAATAATAATAATAATAATAATAATATAATCTTCCAGCTCCCAGTCATTTAAGAAATTGGTCCCTCAAGTGAGCTGTTGGCCCAATGACTCTTGTTTTTTCATACACTGGTCATTTTCACATGCAAAGATAATCAGTATGATTCATGTTCACTGGGTCTAGGACTCACTAAGACTAAGAAGAAAGAGAACATTTTCTACGGGGACTTGAGACTTTTCATGACCAAATTACTAGAAATAAACTGGGCTGTCCTTTACAAGTTATCAGAGACTTCAACTCTTCTCCTTATCATTCCCTGATGCAGAACTCCCTTCCTTGCTCTCTTCTTACAATCATCTTGGCCTTGCTATGACTTGACTGGAGGACTTGAAATCATCCAGCCACTGAACGCCACGAGAGCTAGAAAATCAGATTATCCATTGTGGCATATTTGTAAAAACTTACGGAAAGAGACAAAGACCAATGAAATAGTCATTGGCTAAAACAAAACATAAATATAAATATATTACTGTATTTATACTTCTCATGCTGGGTTTAAAATTTTCTTAGGCTCCACAGTTACTCCTTCACATTAGCCAGTTTAGAACTAATGATGGAAAAACAGTCCTTGATCAAAAGTACAGGTTGTCTTTGTTTTCTTCTTAAGCCAGACTGTCAATTGTCCTTTGGTTCTCATATCACTTATCATTAATCATCAGTTAATTACAATGAAAACTGAACCACAGCTTCAGGCATCTAAAAACCACAGGTACAGAAGACTTTAATAAAAGCAGGATGACTTATACCAGACAATGGCAAAGCATTTCACAGATCACGTATGAAAAACAAGAAAGGTGAGTAGCTGCTTTTTCACACATGCATTGTCTAACCCTTGACAACAGATTTCTCACATCAGGATGCTGGATGTCTCAAGGAAATTTCTCTCTGTGTTCAGTTCATCTGTTGTGAAATATAATCTGGATTTCTATTGCTTTTACTTTAACAGCTTGCTAGTAAAACTAAGCAAGCTGTTAAAGAAACCCATTTACTGACCACATATACACAGACTATTTCCTTTGATAATCATTATATATAGTTACACCCACAGAACCCAGTGGATGAGAATAAAACTCAAGGGGCTGGAAAAAAATGTTTTCGATGAATGCAGATTTGATGAATCTTCCCGAGACATTTTTGTCCTACCTACCATGCTATTGGAATTTGTTCCTCTGCTCTCAAATACATCTGGGTAAAACAGATGCGTCAACCTACTAGTTGTCTCAGTCATAATCTTACAAGTGTTTTAAAAGAAAGTTTGCAGTTCCTAAATACATGAACACTTTCTTCAGCTATAACCCTGAAAGTCCATAACTTGATACTTATTTTTTTACACTCTTTGCCAGTTACAGTAGCTGGACCAAAGATAAATCTATCTTTGAAAAACAGATGCTTTCAAATAGCTGTTGCTTTTTAAGTACAGAGAACTTGGCTCTTTTAGGCTGTATGCCTGTCTTCAACTCAGCTTGTTCCTGATGAGGCATTTGTACCATCTTCAGTGAGTAGTCTTTTCCCATAGTAATGAGACTCCTGGAGAAAGCAGATGGTGCTCAAGAAAACGCTTTTCAATATTTAAAAAAAAAAAAAAAAAAAAAAAAAGTCCTAACTGTTGAGCCAGACAAGTTTCCTACTCAGTTGAGAGTTAAGTTTTGTCTCAGATTATGTAGGCAAATCTGATACTGAAAGAAGAAGCTAAAGAGGAGAGAACCAGACATTTCTCCACATGTTCTCTTTCACAGAGAAAAGAATTCTTAAGTGACTGAGTCTGATCTTTCCTTAAGGTTATCTGAACATCTGCTCTTGCTGTAACAAATAACCTGAGTATTATGCCTTTGTTCTGCAGGTTTCTATTTCCATTTATTCTACAAGGAAAAAATATAAGAGTTCTGATTTTTGTGATTTTCCTTGATACTGGAGGGCTTAGGTTTATTTTCCTTGAGAGAAGTGGGACCTGCTTCTTCTGTTCCAGCAGCATAAGGTGTACATCTTATCAGTTGCTGTACACAATGAAAGCAAAATAATGAAAAAATGGAATAAGAAGTTTAGTTTTTTACTTTGCAACCGCTGGTAAAAGATGGAAGTGGCTATTATTTGACAACAGCACACTTTCTAGGAGAGAAGAACCACGCTAGAAATGTGTCTCTAACTTACCAATCCTGGCAGGAATTCCACAACATTTATATAACAACACCAACTCTCCAAGACTGAATATGGCCTCTGTTCCTTCCAAATTAGAACTTTCCTATTTTTATTTAAGTACAAATTTATTTCTACATTTATAGCCATTTCCAAATAAATCTTTAATATTAATCTTATTATCCTTATGTATATTAAAGCTTTGTTTTCAAGTTATATTTTCATGCCTAGACAGTGAATTTTACCTGACCACTACTTTTCTCAAGTCTTTGCTATGCTTAAATGCAAAAAAATTAATAATGACATCTGTTGGTTTGAATTTGTTATTAAAAATTGCTTTATGAACACTTAGTCTAACTCTCTAAATTCCTTCTATACATATAACAGTATAAATATACATTGAGTGCGACAGATCTTTATATGTATCGAATCTATGGTGAAACAGGTATTTATTAAAATCCTATGCAGTTCCCAACTCATTACAATCTCAAACAATTAAAATGTGCTCTACAATTTGAGATTCATTTTTTAGACTATTTGATGCACATCAGAATTCTGTTAAACTTCGATTTCTATTTGTGATGAATGAAATTTGCTCTATGCAACCAGTACATTTGAGTGCAGATATTAATATTATAAAGTATGTACTTAAGTGGTGAATTTTGAAGGAAAAAATACAGAAACTTAAGTGTGTTTGTAGCAGAAAAGATGTAATGTAAATTGCTTTAATAGCATTAGTATAATTGATAAGAAAATCCTATCATATATCTTTTGATGTATGTTACTTGAAGAAAATAAGTAATTCACCCTTTCAATTCTTTATTATTTAATTTCCAGTTTGACTTAATTAGCTAATACAATAAGAATCCTAACTTCATCTTCAGCAATGGTGTAAACACATAATAATATCACTTATTTCAGTGGATTCACTCAAAAATTGTCTTTATTTATTGTGAAAACAAGATCTGAAGAATTAACACCATAACTGTGTTAACACTCAGGAAGAATAGCAAAGCCCGGGCTGTTGTTCATACTAAGGCTAGTCTTTTAATATGTTTGTCATAGCTCCGAGATAAACAAACAAAAAATAAAAGCTCAAACCCTCCTCTAGCAAAACAAATAATCATAAGTGCAGAACTCGTTGCTCAGCCCCAATTAGCTGAAGCTTCTGTTTGTTTGAAGTACTGTCCACTTAGGCACCGTCCTCTTTTAATATCCAATAAAAATATGGATGATGGGCTTAGTTTAGAGAGGGACAATGATAACAAACACGGGTAGGAAACACTTACACATGACAGAGCACTAATTTCAGTAGATTTCACTGGTAGAGAAATGTTTGCAGGAAAAAAGGTAATCTAACTGAGCTCTGAGTGACTTTTCTGTTCTGAGACGGAGTCTCCTCAGTGCTGTGGTTATGCATGCTCCAGTATAGAGTCTACTTCTTTCAAACAAACTGAAATCAAAGCAAACTCTGGGAAGCTATTTACAACAGGAATAGTTAATAGTACTAGATGAATAAAAATACCACACTATACTAAACACACTGATATTTATTAGTTTTAGATCTGGGACCACGTGCACATAGCTTCACAGAAATGCACTAATGGAAATCTAAGCTGACGGTAAATCTGTTCAGCTGAGTACATCATAGACCATTTATCAGAGCTGGATGCAAACTGGCTGTGTTAATCTGCTGTTAGATTAGATGAAAAATGCATTGTTAGCCTCAAGCTTTTACTATTGTGGTTGCATTGAGACCTGAATTACTGAAGTCGGCGATACAGAAATGTGTAAACAAGATAATTTACATTTTCACTATCTCTGAGTAATTTCCCTATTCCTCGTTCTCAAAGTCATTATTTCCCAAGAAATAATGACAATGATAGTTTAGACTTGGAACTTCTACTTGAGCACTAGCTTTCATAACTGCATACAGAAATGAGCAAATCCAGTTTGATGTGGAAACTCATTTTTTCTTGATACCTGCATAATTGGACTAGCTAACCTCAAAATAAATAACCACAAGACTAAATGATCTTGGATTTCATATACGATCAGAATTTCCAAGACACCTACAAGGTAAATCACCTGCTGTTATTTTACCTTTTGATGGTATTAAAATATTTTGCCTTCCATTGTTGAAAAATAAGATCCCATTGGTTCTATGAAAAGCCTTCTGGCTTGAACAGAAAGCATTTGACATTTGTTACCATTCACAGTATTGAAGATAGTGAAAATTGTCTCTGTCAAACACATACTAACTTCATTTAAAAGAATTGTGTATGCTGTAGTTTCCTTTTGGCAGGTACTCATAAATCCCATTATTATAAAGTAAGCTCTAAATACAGAGTAAACTGTATGTCACTAACTTGTAAATACGGTTTTAAAAGCACTGTTTTATGTCCACTTTGACATTCATATATGTGATTTATGAAGAGGATTCAATATTTTAATTTTCCAGGCTGGGAAGCTGAAACTGCTAGTGAATAAGATCAGTGTTTGCTAAAACTGTTTGATGCCCTTTGAAATTACTTCACAACTTCATGTGTTGTGCCACTGACAGAACTGAAGCTAGAGTTCAGCTCTGTATTCTCAGTCTGAGTTTTCTTCATTTCACAGGTCTGTCCTTCCTTAGTGATTAAGTGTCCTTTTCTTCTTTTTCCGTAAGTCATTGCACTGGTTTTTGCTGGGATAGAGTTAATTTTCTTAGTATCTGGTGTGGTGCCGTATTCTGGACTTCGGATGAGAATAATGCTGGTAACACACAGATGTTTTAGTTGCTGCAGAGCAGTAATCAAACAGAGACAAGGTCTTTCCAGGTCTTCACACCGCTCTGCCAGGAGTGCCCCAGGAGCTGGAGGAACACAGCCAGGACAGCTGGCCCAGGCTGCCCAAAGGGTCTTCCCACACCACGTGGTGGCATGCTCAGCAACAAAACTGGGCTGCCATTGCTTGGGGACTGGCTGGGTATCAGTCAGCAGGTGGTAAGCAATTGTGTTGTGCATCACTTATTTTTTACCATTATTATTTGTCTCTTTCTTATTAAACTGTTCCTATCTCAGCCCATGAGTTCGCACGCTTCTACCTTTTCTGATTCTCTGCCCCAATCCCACTGGGTTGTGAGGAGTGAGCAAACGGCTGTGTGGTGCTGAGCTGCCTGCTGGCTTAAACCACAACAATCATCCTCCCACATCATAAGCAGAGAATTCAGAAACATTTTAATAATGCTGGCTGCCCGTGAATTGATAAACTCCAGGTGAAATTTCAGAGAGACTAGCAAATCAGGCCCACGCTACGGAACATTGCAACCTGGCTAGCTCACATCTTCTGAGCAACCTGAACAGGCAGGAGACTGAAATCCCTAGGGAACCCGCTACTGTATTCCTATATTCCCTCCATTTGCATTCACCGAAGATTTTCAGACTCAAACTGTAGTCATTCCAGATGCATGGGGAACAAGAACAGTGGAAAAATCTGTTCTTACTCCTGACTCAAGATTTAATTCTCACTCTTGATATTTACAGTAAAGTACACTAGAGGACTTAGTACTGCTCTGACAGAAGCTTATGGTAACACTCTAACATCGCAAAGCATCTTAGTATTGGTATTGATACAAAGTTAATCCACGGCATAAAACTCTACAACCATCAGCTGCTGTTTATTTAAATCTGATCTGACAATCTAGACTCATACAATTGGAAAAACATTGCACCTTAGCAGTCCCTAATGCCTCAGCAATAAAAATATGGCAGCGTTACATACTCTTAGCACATTACAAGTATATTATATTGTCAAGTTAAGTATTTTAAAGTATCTTGAGATGTATTCTTGAGTTTCATACCTCTCCAACTATTTCCTGTGAGATTCCACTTGTTCGCTGAAGATTCTAAATGTTTTGGTAATAATCGGAGCAGGCTTTTGTTTAGTGTACGCTATCACAGACCTGAGAAAAATAGACCCCAAATTGCTTTTCTTACCTACAAAGAATGTTAAAGCAGACTGTACAATTCCATATGCCTCCACATAGTTATGAAATTTCCACTGAATGACATCTCGTGCAAGACAAGTAGTTCATTGTTAATCACTGTGTGTGTTTCTGTGATCTTTATGCATTTATGTTTCCAATACTTATTGGTGGTGTTATTGTTTGACTCTAGTAGAGAGAGAGCGATTTCTGGTGGAATTATTAAACTTCTTTTTACCAATGAAAATGTCAAGTATGTTAGTTCTTGGTCTAATTTATTGGAAATAATGAAGATGGTGAGCTCTTGCATGCACCTGTTTATGGATAAAAAATTACTAAGCACTGATACTGGACTTCTCTCCTCTAGAATGAGGTCACCTATTGCAAGAGTTGCAAATGATCTCCAATGAAATACACAACAAGCTGCGTATTACACAGACAACTCAGTTCATAGTGTTAGTATGTATGTACGTGTTAGTGTCACAACAATACACTAGCAATTTTATTTTCTGTTGTTTATACTTATTAACCAAATAGCTAGCTACTGAATTCATCTGGGTATAATATAGCTACCCAAAGATTCCACTCAAAAGTTTACTCATAGAGTTCAACATCAGTAAACAAAGTTTTGATCTAGTTTTAGCTTATTTCTAAATGCATTTAACAGAATGAGGTATTCTGAGTGCATATGGAAAAATGCTACATTTATGTGGACAAAACAAAAAACTTTAAAAAAGTATTACTTTTTTAGCTTTCAAAAATAAATACTATTATTTTAAATAAAAACTCAGGCTCTTCTGAGAGAAGTACACACAGCAATGTTTAATGTAATGGCCTGAATATATTGAAAATTCACCTCCTTGGCTTCAAATTTAAAAAAAAGGCTAATTAGCACACAAATTATTATAAAAACTGATGACACAGGTAGTGAAAGTCTTCAACATTGTTCTAATACACAACCAGAGTAATATTTTGTCATCTTGGAGGTCTTTTTCAACCTTAACGATTCTATTATTCTATGATTCCATGTACAGTAACATAAAAGGTATCCCATGTGTCCTCCCCATGTACAGATTATGCATATGATAATATAAAATTCAACAATAAATTGCAAAAAAGAAAATGACGATGACACATCCTTTCAGCTCATTGAGTTTTAGGGCATTTTAATGTGTAAAAAGGCACAGGTGTGAATGATTTCTTTTTGTTACTCAATACTAGTATAAGTTGTGTAACACCAGCTACAACAACGCCATCCAAACACACAGGTATGGGCTTGATCAAATTAATTTCCTATTTAAAATATCATGATACTAATAATAGTAATATTTTATGAAATTTGGGATAAAAATTTTTGTAACGATATTATTCTGGTTATACCAAGTGAGGACCTTGGTAATGCAAGTAGCCAAACTTTAAAGAGGAACATGAGCAAATGGTTATCAGATCAAGTGATAACTGACTGGATTGGATCAACTAGTTCTAACAACACTCTAACCAGAAACTAAATTCATATCAAGACTAGAGGTTATATAATAGACTGTAGAAGGTTTTAAAAAAGAGTCAAAGAATACTGTCGTTTGGAAGCTGAATCTTCAAAGCAAGAAGAAAGAAGGCCTCAAATGACTCGATTAACAATTAACAGATCTTAACAGACACCATTGTGTTTGCTTGAACAATACTTTCTTGGCACTAAGAACCTTTTCTAAAATGTACACTAAATCATGATGAAGACTGAATCTGATAAAGTAATTATAAATAATTATAAAATACTCATTATGCATACTATTCAATTCTGTTTTTTCACTTTATGCCTAATTTGATTCTGACTTTCCCATAAGACCACAACCCTCCCTATAAATTTCTAAAAAATCCTAAATGCTAAAAAAAAGAGGTTTTTAATGTTGCAAGGGATTAACTGAAGTCTGCAAGCAAGGACAGATACTTAACGAGGCACGAAAGAGAAATAGAGAACTGATACAATGCTATTTACTAGTCTACTTCATATAATTTAAAGTAACTGGCAACAAACAAAAGACAAAAAAGAACCACAGGAAGAATATTATCACAGATTTTAAAATTGTCAATCATTTCGTTTAATTATTTTTTGTCCCACACAACCGCTTTTAATGTTTAAAATAATAAGAGAAATAAATATCTTCCAGACATTAAATGTTTCGCAAAGGTACCTTGGATTTGGTTAATAGAGTCCCACAGCCAGAAACCTAATATCAAAATTGGGTAGAGAACAAAATACAAGTTTAAGAAAAGATCTGTAGGGAATAAGTGACAAAATCAGCAGGGAATCACTAGTGCTCCAAACAACAGTCCAAGCAGCCAGTTAGTGATCACCAGAATACAAGCAAAGTGATAAAAAACAGCAGGGAGATAGGAAACAGCAGTGGGAAACAATGCAAGTTGCCAGGGGGTCCATTGAAAAGTTAATTGAAGCAACAAGCGGAGAGGCATGTAAGGCAGATTGCATCAACACGGAAGAGAAAACAAGCAGTCACTGAAACAGCCAAGGAAAAATGTGATGTCACTGAGAAGGGGGGGGGGGTGCTTGGGAAAAAAAAAAAAAAAAAAAAAGCAAGTAACTGGAGGTTGAAAGAGTCTATGGCAAATGACAAAGGGTCAGCACCCTGAAATAGGATAAAGGAAGAGTTTAAAACACTCAAAGCCAGATTTCAGTGCTATTGCTTCTCCTGTGTTGGCTTAAGATGTTGGATCCAAGCAGTATGCAAAAATCTTCTTTAGCATATACTTCTTTAGCTCCTATTTTGTACCATGGAACTCCAGTTTGTTTGATTTGTTACAAGACATCTACAGAAGTCTTGTAAAGAAGCATTAAGGAACTACCATACTTGCTAATACAAGAGACAACAGCAAGGCACTGGGCATAGACCTTTACTCTTCTGGAAACAGAAAGAAAGAAGGGATGCATTTGTTTCTGCGTGCAGAGCAGGGAGGCAGCCATGTACCTAAGAACCACGATAAAGATGTATGAATGATAGTACTCTCAACAATTTCTGCTTCTTTTTTTTTTTTTTTCTTTTTTTTTTTTTTTTTTTTCTGGAATATAATTTGAGCTGTTTCTAACTGAAATAAACATTTTACTATTGTTTTATCACTGTACTTTAAGTGAAGGTAATTGTCCCCAAGTTTTTAACATAACAAATGAACATGAAAATATAAATAAACCTTTTTTTAAGGCAAATGTTAATTTAAAGGTCCCTATACAATGTAGGAATATATCTACATTTTTAGTGAAATCTCATAAGAGATCTGATACCTACTGGGTCCTGGGCAACTCCATATAGGTACTGTATTTTTTATTTAAAATAATTTTTAAACCAAATTTGCATCACAGTTGACATACATATATCTACCTAGTTGTGCTTGTACTACAATGTGATCATTTTAGAATCCAACACTAAGTTAGATCTAAATTTTCAGCAAATATTGTGCACGTCTGTAGGCAGAATCCTATTTGATATAGGCAGAACACATGCACACGCAAAAACAAACAAAAGAAAATGACAAGAGCAGCAACAAGTCACATAGTGCTTCTTCCACCGGAACCATGATACACTCATATTAAAATGTTTATTAAATGAAGCCATTCAAAGCATCAGCAGTTCTCTGATGGCAGCAATTTTTTATCTATTAACAAAGCAAAGCTGCTATACCCTTTCCATCTCACGTTTGAGTACTTTCCTGATAGAGTTCAGTTTGAATACAGATAACACATTGGAAGCACCCGAGCAAAAAAGAGAGAATACTGAACTTTTGGTGCAAAGGGAGTGAGAAATCTCAGGAATGCCTAAAATTGAAAGATGGGAAGATGACATGGCTGAAATCTCTAAAGGAGGGAAAAGGTGCTAAAGTTCAGGGATCGTAGTCTAGAATAGATCGTTAATATGCTCTCTTCTCCAGAGTATCCTGCATAAACATCAACATTATTTCAGTTTGTATTTAAAAGTTTTATCTTGTGAGCTGACATTTTTTTTTTTTTTTTTAGCCAAGAAATTCATGTACTAACTAGCAGAACTTTAAACAACTAATAGTTTTCATGCTGATTTCTACACTATGTGCTATCTCAACTATATAATTACATTTTGCTAGTATAATACAACTCACATTGACCAACAGAGAGATTTGGAAATATGCACTAGAAGTGAAACTGGCAGAATATCTTGTAGAAAAGGAAAGAAAAAAGAAAGGATAAGGAAAGGTTTTTAAAGTTCAGATGGAATTTCTAGTCTTGGTTTGACAGAGACTGAATGTTTGTATCTACTGGTGTGCATGAGATAGCATTTTTCTCTGGTCCTGATAACAAAATAGAGTTGTTATTAAAGAAAAGCTAATAGGATATCTAGTTCAGATGTAGGACTTTCAGACTGTAACTACTTCACTCAGATGGTGGTGAGGCACTGGCACAGGTTGCCCAGAGGGGTTGTGGATGCCCCATCCTTGGAGGTGTTTAAGGCCAGGTTGGATGGGGCTTTGGGCTACCTGATCTAGTGGGTGGTGCCCCTGCCTGTGGAAGGGGGGTTGGAACTGGATGATCTTTGAGGTCCCTTCCAACCTCAACCATTAAATGATTCTAACCAAATCCCCAGTGTGAAGTGCGACATGAGGTTTTTTAGACTGCATGAGCCCACAGTAGAGCTCTGGGTTCAAAAGGTCTTTTTCTACTTTCAGTATAAAAGTTCACAATGTGCAACAGATCGTATCTTGAATCTAGCTAAGCCATCAGACATTCATACGACAAAACTTAATAAAGAAAATTGACAAATTAGATCATGTTTAATTCAAAATCAAATTACTCTGCCATATATCACATTCATGAAAAGCTCATATTCATTTGTGTCTCTTCAACCTATTATATACTGCAAACAAGTATTTCTCCAAAGCAATTTGCACAACAAAAGCTATGTCCTGTTCAAGAATATTGTTAGGTTACATGACAAAAACTCTTCCAATCACCCACAAAGGAGCACGGAGAGACAGCAGCAAGTAGGGGGAGCCCAAATTATGCCTCACGGGGCTCTTCCCAGGCCTATCACAGTAGCCATCAGCCCATCCAAGACGATCCCCATAAGCCCAGAGGAGAACACAGGGCCTGGGTGACAGTGACCAGGGAGACCACAGTGACACCAAATATCAACTCCAGAGGTGGGACAGGTAGTGAGAGACCCGTGCTCACGGTGCAGCCCCTGAAGCCAGTGAGGCTGTCCAAAGGAGTATGTGGGCATCAGGGAGGATTGAGCCCGGCATGAGGGAGTGGAGGCCTCAGAGCCAAGGGTTGAGGGTGGCTTCTACAAGCCAGCCCAACCAAGCCAAGGACTGGAGAAGCTGGCTACCGAGGGGTACCAGGGGAGCCCTGGCCAGCAGCTGGTGAGACCACAGGGTCTGGGGGTCCCTGGGTGTGAGGCTCACTGGTGTGAGTGTGGGCCCAAGGGATGGTCTGTACCAGCTGGTGAAGCAGGGGTTGGCATAGGGGCTCATATGCACAAATGCCCGCAGCTGGGGAGACTGGGATCCTGGGGAAATGGAGTGCCTGATCCCAGCTGCTGGGGGGATCCACATCGTACACATCTGTATGTTCTCCTCCTCTCTAGAGGACCTCCATCATGCTCAGCCAAACAGGGGAGCAGGATGAGGCCATTGGTGCTCTCTGGATTGGTAGGGGTGCTCTGTGGGTCTGTCTCTGTGCTCTGTGCTCTGTGGGCTGTGCACATATGTGTGTGTGTATATATATGTATATGTATATATGTGATATATGTAGGGCCTGGGGTCATGCTGCTGCAGCATCACATTTCCCTTAGGCTGTCAGATCTGTAACAATATATTTTTTCATAAAAGATATTCTGTTATATCAACATTGTTATACACTTTCAAGGGAAATTTGAGATATTTCATGAAAAACTCAATATACATGAATTCTTTTTTAATAGCTAGCCCTTCGTTTAAAGCATAATGAGAGTTATGCTTTAATTCAGCACATCAAGCTATGAAATTATTTTAAACTTCTTTCTCAATGGCCATTAGTTAGTGGCTAGCATTTTTTATGATTTTCCAGAAACATAAAATCAAAATAAATATTTTTTCAAACATCTAACCATTTTGAGCTAGACAAATTGGAAGAATCATGTATTTTTACTTTCCTGACTTATTTAAATTTAATAATGTAGCACCTGTGTGGTGTTAGAGATGACTGACATCTAGAAATACAACTACACAATTTTCAAGTAAATTGTGCTTATTAAATTTATCACAGCAACTTAGTGTTCTTACATTGTACCTGAAGCCACCAGAAGTCTAGGCTAAAGAAATACCAGGAAAAAGTACAGTCCCACGCTCTCAGCACATACAGTCTAGGATGTCAGTCATTGTATAGGTGGAAACAGAGGCTACGCCTATATGACAAAAATTAAAAAGTGCACAAGACTTGTCTTCCTACGAGGACAACAGGTACACAACAACGCACAAACATGCAGCTATAGCCTCCTTTTCCTTCAGAAACTTCCTCCTGGGAAGAGGCTAACCCATAGCTGAGAACAGCTTGGGAGAACGTCACTTGCCACAGGACAGAAGTCCTAACCATTTGGCTGCACAAGGGATATATTTCCAGTGCCTAGGAAAGTTCTCTGGCACTGTTTAACTTAACAAAGATGTAATCACACATAGGAAATTTCAAAGAGGTGGTAGGCGTCACTGCGATGAGCCCTGGTATCAGCTCAGCAACAGCCTCCCTTCAGTCTGAATTTAGCAGCTAGACATGGGCATGTTCTCCCTGCCACTGCTTCAGGGTGATGTTCTGATTTGGTAACACAGCATACCCACTCGGTCTTCACAAAATTACACAGGCCTTGTCATATTACTACAGTAACTGGATGACAATGAAGAAAGAATCAGACTCTAAATCTATAATCAGGAAATATTTTTAAAGTACCTTATTTAGGGAATGCAGTAAATCCTTCAGGCAATTGGAGAGTCATGAAGAATATAAAATACAAGGAATGGATTTTAAGGTAATGAATCCAGCAAAAGTACAAAATGTGTTATTTTGAATGATTGCTGCTTGATGAGGCTATAATACAATCTCCAACTCCATCCTATTAGACTAAGCAGGAAGGTCAAATATGCGACAGAAATTGGATTGACAAGATGCAGTTAGCAAAAGGATCAGTAGAACCAATTCTGCCTTTAATTTTGTGAAGCTTGGATTATATTTAAGCTCTGCAAAGAGCAGAAGCTATTACAACAGATAAAAATGAGAAAAAAATCTTCACACCTATACCGAACAGGTTGGAATAAACATATAATATGCTGTATTGGAGAGATGATGCAATAAATTAATATGGAGCCCTTCTATTAAAAAAATCTCATGGGAAAGGCTTATGGTTGCATATTTAAATCCCTATTTTTATTTAAAGGCCATATTCTGAAAGCATATAAAACAGGTCAGATCTATATTAATACCATGAGGAAATACAAGGGCTTAATTCCACAGTCATACTTGTCCTCCCTATACTGTGGGTTTGAATGGATGTGAAATGAGGGACACTGCAGTTTTAAGACAACTTTGTATTTCCAATATTCTGGCAAGCCCCCTCAGGGTTTTCTAACTTTGGCTCTGCTTTCCAGGCTCCTGGAGGAGAAGAAACTACAGTAGATCAAAGTGCACACCCATTATGCCCTGAAGGGCCCTTCTCTCTCCATGCCCCTATTCTGTTAAAACAGTTCAAACAGTTTAAGTGGCAGTTAGTGTAATTGAGAAACAAGTCTAAGATCTGCCTGTACTCTGAGATAAGCAAAACAGTTTCCTTTGGTTCTTACAAATTTAATAATTAAAAAAAAAAAAAAAAAAAAAAAAAAAGATTGCCGAATTTGGTTTCATTTTCAGCTTCTGGGGGAGTATATGAATCCAGATCTGACCACAAAGACCCCTCATTATAAATACTGCTTGCATACCTCAGAATAAATGTTACAATTGAAGTAACACAAATGAGTGCAGGAGTGTTGTAAATTTTTTAAGTACCATTTTTCAGAGTTTTGGTTGTTTTTTTGTTGTTGTTGTTTTGTTTTCTTTTTTTTTGTAAATTACACTGAAACTGTATTATCAGTAAACTGTAAGAGAATGAGAAGACAGATTAAGCATGAAAATTACCAGAAAATTAGCAGCAGCAGAAATTCTGAAGTGGGAGAAAGCAAATAAAGGTCCTAAAACTAATTCTTCTAACTCATGTAAAGATGTGTACAGACACACATACGCACATATATAGTGGAAATTGAAACAGGAAATAGTCATTGTAGCAAATGAGACATTAGCATAAGAACTCTTGAATCTTCACTTGAAATCTATTTTTTAGTACTGTTACAGTTCTCGTTTTGGAAAGTTCACAAGCAAAATCTTAATCTTCATCAAAGTCCCTGCAGATCACCTTGATGAATTTTAAAATTTGTAACCATCTTGATACCTACTTTCCAACTTTGCTGAAAATGCTATAGTCACCGTTGTGACAAGATAAGAAAAAGGTTTCATCTTTGTCTGAAAGCAGCCTACAAAAGCAACACTTTTCTAATAAGCAAGACTGCCTCAAAAGCTAAGGGAAAGAAGCATGATGTTAGTTATAGCCTGAGCCATTAACTAATATGCATACATAGCAATCTGAATTGTATTTTTATAACTTTTTAAGGCAGAAAAAATAGTAGCTACACATCTTACACTTTAAGAGTATGATATTGTATTATTTTATGTATGATTTAATTCTGATTTGTTGATAAATTACTACCCCATCATTTATGGGATTTCTGGTGCTCAACTATTTCTACATCAGGGCCATGGAAAAAAAAAGTGGGGGGGGGAATGTTGTAATAAATCTCATTACATAGTTCATCCCTGAAAATGAAACATTTCTTACATAATGTTTGTGTTTCTGAACTATTACAGTTTTTCAGTAGAAAGGTGACTAAAGAAAAAAAAAGGGCAAAACAAAATAAAAGAAAAATAACAGGATAATTGAAAGGAAAAGTTAAAAAAAATGGAAACCAAAACGTATCAAGGAGACTGGTTCTTTTTGTGAGACTAAAGTGATATTGTTCATATGTTCATAACTTGAAGACTTTAGATTGCTATGCAACAGTTACCTGTCAGAGTTTGTCAAAGAGGATTTCATTATTTTTTTTTTTTTTAATTATTGAAGGCTAATTCTGTCAGACATCTAGTCGGCAGAATGAAACAAAGACTTCAGGGAGATGGAAGAGACTCCATTTCAGAAACACATACAGTTCTATTCATTTTCCAGATATGGAAGCAAAGAGGGGAGGTTTGAATTAAACAGAATAACAACATTAGGTGATGATGAATGTAAAGGCTGTATTACAGTCATAAACAGAAAGTGCAATTAAAAGCTGTAATGACAGCAGAACGCAAGGATAGGTACTGCAAGGCTAGTAAGGCCAGAGCTAATGGCCTGAGCAAAAACGATCGATTTCCTGTGGACCATATTTGGCCTTTGTCCTGCAAAAGTAACCATTCAAAGACACCAGTGGTACCTGGTGTACTTGGACTCCAGGCTGAAGCACATGAAAGCAGATATTCCAGAGCTGGGGGGCAAAAACATTTGCACCAACAACCAGAACCATGCTCCACAACCTTCAACTTGCCTTCAAATGATTAGGTGCTAAGGCAACTCTGTAGGAAAGTTGCTGAATGTCAGCTCTCAGAGATGACGTTCTGTCCAAAACCCACCCCATGTTGTTGCTCCAGAATACTGACAGACACAATGCCCAAAACAAGTAAAACAACCAAGAGAAAATCAGAAAATTAATCCTGAAACAAAGAGCAATAGTGGTAATGGCAGATGACAAAAATAGAATAGTAAAAGAACAAGAATGTCATTGTACTTTATCTGAAAACTGCCCTAACCTCCTCATGGACTCAGTGAAACAGATGTGCTGTCTTTGTACTTCAAGCATGCATTAGTTGGGTGACAACTGCAAAGGGTTATGATATTTATGCAAAATGAAAGCATAAGAGAAAATGTGTCTTCTGAGAACTTGTGTTGCAGAATATTTTCAAAGGCTAAAGCAATTCACCTTCAAAAATCTCAGACTACCTTGTGCTTTTATCTACTTTTAAAATGCAAATATATTCAACACCCACATTTTTATGCTGAAGTTTTAGTAGGTGTTTGTAGAAAACAGAATGGGGCTACAGAAGTTTGTTTTGTATGTCAGATTCGCAGACATTGCAAATAAATGGAGTAACATTAACTTTAAGTGGTATATATGTATGATCAGATTTTACAAGGTATGAATGCTTTAGATGTTTTGAGATAATTATTGGAATGAAGCTTTTTTTTTTTTAATTATGATCACTGAAAATGAGCCTTCTCTGTCTTTTAAACAGCAGGATTTCTCTAATACTGTACATGCCTTTATAATTACTTTACTTCAATGTAATACTTTAATGAAGACCAGTTTAATTAAATTAAATTTCTCCCTAGTGGTAGCTCAATCAAAATGCATTCTACCCTCATTATGTTATCCGTAGGAGTCCAACATTGTAAGTGCTATAAGAAAAGCTGGCTTTAATGAGAATGGTCATAATGTATTATACTTGAGAGTCAAGTTACAGAAACTTTAAATGTCATATAACAAAGAACTATTTATTAAGATGAGAGGGTAGACATTTCAGTACTAATTGGTTCTGTCTGGTATTGTCATTTAAATTATGATCTTATTTATTACTTATTTATGACAGACATCTACTTAGAATGTTATACTGAATGCAAGCTACAATGATTAAACTTTAATAGATAAATATTTTTCCCTTTCTTAATGATTAGGATAGCAACTGAAGTTTATTCTGATATGATGTTCACTTTCACTTCTGGTAGAACTGTTCAACAATGACATACCAGTGGCGTAATTATAAGGACTTTCATTGCTAAAGGCTTTTTTAGCAATGAAAGTCAGAAAAATTTAGCCAGAATTTTTTTGTAGTGTACATCCTGATAATAGAAGTTACTTTGTAAATTAGATGTTCACACATGTCTTTACAAACTCGTTTTTTTCCCAGTTACTAAACTCTACTTTTAGTTCATGAATATACTCAGATATCTGTAGCCAGATAGTGAATTGGGAAGGATAAGTGACTGAAGTACCAGATTAAGGCCTCTTGTTGCTCTGTCTCCTGCTTGACAACAGCATCATGTGTCTCTTCGTCTGACAGCTTTCCATGATGGTTGCCTTAATGCTGTGTTCGGAAAGAAAAATTCAGTCTGGCTTCTCAGCAGCTCTCCATACAAATGACCACAACAAATGACCCTTAACTTTTTACAAACCTTAGCTGAGGAAAATAATGAGGAGAGAGATTGCTTCAGTCACCCCTATGACTATTCACAGTATGAAGAACAGGTTATACAAGACTTGAACAGAATGTGCTCCTTTCTGTATCTTTCAATATGGAAGACACGATAAGACACTGTGGTTATACAGGGTAGAGTGAAGTTACCCCAATCATCTGCTCAGAAGAAAATGCAGTTCTACATTAATGCAACCTGATTCCTTCTGGTATCTAAACCTATCAAGCTAACTAGTCTGAAAGTGCCAATGGGATCTGGGATCCCTAAATTACACTGGACAGTATTGCAAATGTTTTCTTAGTGACTGACTCAAAACCTGTGCTGCTATTAAGACACCACAGCAACTCAAGCAGAAGATCTGAATATCAAATTTCACCAGACCAAATTAAAGCAATGCTGGACAGAAAGAAAACTATTTGCAGCAAATTGTCAAGAAATGGACTGGGCTTGACATAGTTAAGGGAAAATCAGCTCAACGTACATTACAACCACAGAATCTCTGCAATAATGCAGTTATTGTGGGTGGGATTATCCACTACCGATTTTGTGGTCTTAGGGAACTGATTGTTGAGCAAACAGTTTATTAAAAAATCTTCAAAGACTAGCTCCCAACTTACCAGCTTTTTGCTATTAATTTTTGCCAAAACCAAAAAGTATTTCCATAATCAGTATGGCAACAAAAAATGTAGTTTCAAACTTGCAGACTTTTTGAAATGTAAGTACATATAATGTTTTATACTATCAGGTATTTAAATTAACTATTTTGTCTACAATTCTTTGTCATTTGCTTTAAGGCTTCCAGGTATGGTAATTAGTAACATGATTTTTCAGAATTTATGTTGTATCAGTCACAACCATGTATGTTTGCTAGCTTTGAAAAGCTGGCCCTAGAGAAAAGCCAGTAATAAACTTCAGACAGACAGCTTTGAAAAATGTCTGCCTTATCCAAGTGATTAAATACTAGGATAAAGGTTTACTTTGTAATGATGAAGTACCTTATTTTTAATGAATAAATAAATAAATAAATAAATAAATAAATAGATCTCTTCTGATGGATTTTACCTGTTCTGTGATTTATGTATCTCATGAACTGGTTACTAGATTATTCATGTGTGAATATATTGGCATAGATCAACAACAGTACAAAAAAAAAAAAATCAGGCAAGAATAATAAAAAAGGTACAAAATTAACAACCCTTAAGGAAACACTTCCAAAGAATGTCAAGGGAAAAGGTGTGAAACATTTTTGTGCAAAGGACTGAATCTGACTTCTAAAAAAAAAAAAAAAAAGAATTAGCACAGGTTTTGGAGAAGTTATTACTAGGGAAGGAAGAAGGGAAAGCAAATTCAGGGTTAATTCAAATAAATTAGGCTTGCTAAGGTTAGACTTACAGAGTCCTTTCATTTTAAGTTTTTTTTGATTGTTCTTAACCTGTTGGCAAAAATCGCAGGCACTACTCACAAGAGGTTAACTCTCTGTTTCATTCCCTGACAGCCTTCTCATCCTTTTCCATTTCTGCAATGATAGTAGTTATGATTTGAGCATTGTCAGCTGGATTTCGTTTCTCCTCCAGACTGTAAACTGCTCTTCATATATACTGCGTAGGCAAAAAGCTTTCTTCCTTTCATTGTTCCTTCTTGGTTAATTTTATTTTTGCAATTCACTTTTTCCATTCCATTGATCTTTGCACATTTTTTTTGTTTATTTACAATTCCTATCCAAAACTACTTCCTGGTATCTGTTTAGTTAACTGCCACTTTTCTCTTTTAACTTTTTTTCTTTCTTTGTTATGTTTTAAGTTAGTGGCCCTTTTATCTTATCCACCTTAAACTTAATGTCTAGACCAAAACAGGTGAGAAACTGATGGAACAGAAATTCTCACAAAACACATGCACAGGACAAACTTTTAATACAACCATGAAAGTAGAAGCTGTAGCTCACATGAACATGACATGAACATATGCTAGTTTTATTCACTTACATTTTCACATACCTTACAGAGGGAACAACAGAATCCTGTCTACTTACTTCAGTAAAAATAATTAATAATATTAAAAAAAAAAAATCAGCTCGTACAAAAACTGAGATTGAAGTGAAAATTATTTAAAATCTTAATTCGAGTTCACAAATTACAAAAAATTAAAAGCTGAGATTATTCAGCATGTTAACAGTTTATACAGTGTGCTTCCAGGACTGTATATAAAATTAACTGCATGTTTACAACCTGATTTTTCCCTGATTTAAACATTATCTTTCTAATTAAAATATCTAAATTGGGATAACGAAGTATTTATTCCAATCACATTCCAATTACACTTCTAAGATGAATGGAGTGGAATGCAAATAACTGAGCCATTGCTGAAGTCCTTGGACTAGCTTAGTACATGGATCTTATCATTGAATGGACTAGATATACTTTGCAGTACAAAATAACCAGTATGCAGACATAATTGCTTTAAACTACTGCTGCATAAGAAATACACTTAAAATGAACTTGCATTCAGAAAGCAATTGTAAAATTAAAGGTGAAGGAAATCCATTAGTAACTGGGATGTTCATGCAGACATCTTGATTACTTGGAAGTCATACCTAACCCACTATAGTGAATATATACTTTTTACAGCTGTAAAAAGTGCTTGGTTGTCTTTTTATTTTTTATTTAGTCCTTCTGGTACTGCTGCTTAATGAACTACTACCTAATTTATCTATTTCTTTAGCATTCTGACAAAGCAGATTCTCTAAGCAATAACTGAAAAAAAGAGGTAAATACTAATTCATGGCTAAATTCCAGGTAGAAGAACTTAAGGTGGTTATGCGGCTGGCTACAAAACAGTTGGTGTTTTCTGAGAAAAACAGAGTACGTGCTCCTTCAAATGAAGCACAAAAACATTTTAAATGTAAAAAGCTACCAAATCAGCAGAACATCTTACACTTATTTTCCTTTCTAAGTACTCTCTACCTCTCCACTGTGTTTTTAGCATCAGGAGTATTTTTTTTTCCCCTACAGAATGAAATATTCACAGAACCACTTTATAACCTCTGTGTGGCCTAGTCATGGTGTTCCATAAAAGCTTCAGTTAAAAGGACTTCTTCACAAATTTAGCGATGTGTTATTGACTACTGTAATTTACACATGCAGATTTTCTGTAGAGTGGTATTAACTCCGCAGTAGTGTTTTCTTTTTCTTTCTTTCTTCCTTTCTTCCTTTCTTCCTTTCTTCCTTTCTTTCTTTCTTTCTTTTTCTTTCTTTCTTTTTCTTTCTTTCTTTCTTTCTCTTTCTTTTTCTTTCTTCCTTTCTTTCTTCCTTTCTTTCTTCCTTTCTTTCTTTCTTTCTTTCTTTCTTTCTTTCTTTCTTTCTTTCTTTCTTTCTTTCTTCTTTCTTTTTCTTTTTCTTTCTTTCTTTCTTTCTTTCTTTCTTTCTTTCTTTCTTTCTTTCTTTCTTTCTTTCTTTCTTTTTCTTTCTTCCTTTCTTTCTTCCTTCCTTTCTTTCTTTCTTTCTTTCTTTTTTTTTTTTTTTTTCCCCACAAATATCCTACTGCTTGACAGGAGAATTGTCTTTCTATACACTTTTTCTAATCTACTATTAAAAAAAAAATTAAAAAAAGAACTCAATACTATCAGAATCATCAGTAGGACATAAAAGCAATACATAGTACAGGTACTGAAGAAGGTACTGAAGATAATTGTCTCTTGTACAGTCTTCCGTCAAATGGCTGTACATTTCGTATTTGCCTTACTACTAAGGGCATAAAACTTAATTCCACAAGAGCCCAAAAGGTAACACTGTTAATACTGCTGAACAACGGGTCAACTCAATGCATTTTTTTCCTCCATTTATTGCATTTTCAGGGAAGAAAAGAACCTAAGTCTTCATGTTTTTTTTCTACAGCTTGTAACTAGCCTACAAATGAACGAGTTTCCATGGGAAAAGCAAAATGAGTCTCCTGGTATTGCTTCACAGTCAGCCATGTAATATTTTAGTGCTCAACACTAACTGATTAGTGTTGTACAGCTTGACCCCTCCTGGAAGTCGTATGACAATTGCCTTGTGCTGAAGATTTTTAGTGGAGCATCTTCCCCCCACCAGACTAAAACCATAAGAAACAGCAAGTAAGCTTTTATGTCTTTCTGCAGCTCAGTATTTACAAAGAGTTGGAAACAGAATGATAATGGGACATGAGGCTGCCAGGATTGCAACCACATAGCCAACACTGAAAAGAAGAGAAATATTACACGAGACTCCAAGGACATTCACTAAGTAAATGTTATATAAGTAAATATCTGTTGGTTTAAGAGTCCATGTCTGAAGGTTTTATTTACTAAATGCAGAGTTGTTCGTAGCTAACAGGCATTTTAAAACAAGTAAGAGTAAGACAAATACAACAGAACTATTTTGCCACAAATTGAAAACTCACCCTCTATAACCATCAATACACAAAAAATCAGAAACCCAAAGCCAAAGAACTGGATCAAAAGACACCACCCAGATTTTATGCATTGTGTATCACATTATAAGATGTAGCATTAAAAGCAAATATTAAGAATTCTGGCACTAAGGTAATCAACAAAGTAAATAATAAAACTAACCCCTAGCAAACTAGACAAAATGGTAGTCACAGTCAAACACAATTATTTTGACACTGATTGCCAGCTAAGTTTCTTTTCTGGAACACAAGCAAGAATAGATGTTCTACTACCACAAACTATTAAAATAGTATCATAATAGTAGTAATGTAATGTCATTTTTCATATTCATAAAGCATCAGGTGCAGTCCAAAAGAAAAAGTTTTAGGTTCAGTCATTAAATTATTTGTCATGTCAAATTTACCTTTGGCATACAGCATTTGGAAATGAGCAAAAAAACCTCCACGTTTCTGTGAGAAATCTTTACTGGAGCACTTCTGGTGGGCATTATTTGACATTTACTTAAAATTACATTTACAGGTTTAACTGTTAAGTATTCCACAGTAAAATAAGTTTGATGTCTCCTCTTCAAAACTGACATATTTTGTCAGTCAAATTCTGCTTAAAATAGGTATCTATTCAACAGAGGATATTTAAAGCTTATGGCAACAATCATATTCTTTGGTATGTGCTCAACCACAGAAATCAATTTTGAAAGTTCGAATAGATTGCACACATAGAAATATTTTTTTTCTTTTCTTTTCTTTTCTTTTCTTTTCTTTTCTTTTCTTTTCTTTTCTTTTCTTTTCTTTTCTCTTTTCTTTCTTTCTTTTTTTTTTTTTTTCCATTAAGTAGCCTTACTACGAAACTTAGTTTACGCTGATCTTAACTGGGGCTCATGGCATGTAAGACTGAAGTAATTCAGAAGATGTAGAGAATATGATATCCAGTAGGAATTACTGTCTCTCGGTTTATAATGGACAGATGTCATATTTCTTACCTGTCCCACAGAACAAAACATACGTTATTTATCTACTTTCTATACTGCTGCAATGACAAAATTTGGGCTCATGGTCATAATTATATAAGTGAAAAGTCTTTAAACTGTTGAAAGCACGTTCTTTTCCATTATTGGTGCAGGTTTTTCCACTCTTCTCAAGATACTGTAAAGTTACTATAAATTCAGTGACAAAGAAATTACTTTCCATATGTCTTCTAATTTATTCAGGATATATTTGCCCAATCGTTGTCATGATGATCATGCTGAGGTATATTTGATACTAAGGTATTCATTCCCTTGCATTTTTAGTACAGCAGTACAAATTCTGTATGGAAATACTAAATTATAGTATTACTGCACCACAAAGATAGAAAATACTAGTAATATGAAATTAATAAATAGCAATGAAGCCAGGAAATATGTCACAATGTTAGTTTATACTGTCCAACAAGAAAAATGTTAGCAATTTAATTTCACAGGAGGAATACAAAATTTTACTGAAATAATTCAAAATATCACAGGATCTGTACATTTGATGAGCTTTACAAACAATCTGGAACAGCATTTCATTTGCCTTTTTCCATACCTCCAAGTCCAATCTCTGGCAAAAATTACATTTTTCAAATTTAAGGAAGTTCAAAGAAATTTTTGTACAGCTTTTATTATTAAATATACTCAGACAGACATAAGACTTTTATATCTAATTAGAATAAGAGTGATCTTCCATGCTTTTTTAGTTGTCTTCTTTGAGGCAGTCTAGTCTCAGGTTGCGTTAGTAAAAATCACAGCCTAAGAATTATCCTAAGAATTATAAGAGCAGAAGCCACCTATATGTTAAGTTTGTAACCTCTTTTTATGGTTTTATCTCATAGCACTCTCTCCAGTTCTGTGACCATAAAATTGTCCTTTTAAGCTTACTAGAATAAATGTATTTTTATTTTCTGCCAGTGTAATATTTATAATGGGCTTGCATTGATCTCACAGACCTAGAGTTGTTGCAGCAGACCATCTAAGTAGCTTCGGAGATGAACCTTAAGGAAGAAGCTTGTGGATGCCAGATATTAGAGGCTCCAAAAGTCAGTTTGAGAACTGGCAGAGCTAGCTGCTAGGAAAAGGAAAATATATATATACTTGGTGAGTCATCCCTCTGTGCCTCTACACCAAAACGCAGTCTGCACCTACATATCCCATGGCTCTGCAATTAAGTTATTAATGATATCATTAATAGAGTTTCTGGGTAGACTATGCATACATATATGTCACCCTGTGCCTCATTGCAAGAGATACTATTTGCCTTCCAGTTCCTTCCTAGTAAAACAGATTTCTCTGCACTGTTCCAGACAGCAGTATATGGGAATATGTGAAGACCACTGTCAGGGAATCTTGGTAAGAAAACAAGTTAAAGAAAAAAGAGAAACACAATGACACTTTTATTTTGTAAAAGTTAAAAATAACTAAAAAAGAAAAAAAAAAAAAAGTTTAACGGGAGAACAAAGCAATCCAAATGTTCCTGTGATTCTAATAACTGCACCAACAAAAAAAAAAAAAGAGAAAAAACATGAGCAGTGCTCCCCTTCAGAGCCAGGCATCACTAAAAAATAAATATTGCCATACAGCAAGCAAAAGAAGGCTACTTTAGATAGGAATTATATGTTTAAAACTACGCAGACTTAATAAGAAGCTTGATTAGAAAAAATGTATTAATGAAAATGAAGCTTAGAGAAAGATTTAACAAAATATATGAGGAAATGGGGTAAGAAGAGACATGACAGAAAAGCTGGAGTCTAGTCCCCTAGTCTGAACTCATGACTTGTTAAAATCATACAAAATATGGTATCTGAACAATAACTTCAAAAAGCAAACTGAACTTAAAGTACCCGTCTAGTACTATACCCAGATTAGGAAATCTCTGATTCCTACAGTCTACAATAAAAGAAGTCTAGGTCTACTCTAGTCTCACAGTCTTAAAAAGGAAAAAAGGAACACGGAGAAATCAGTCTAAGTACACTAATTTTAATTCCAGTCTCCTGATGAGGGTAGCTCACAAATACATCTCAACACAGATGGAGAGTTAGAATGCTGAATGAATAATACATATATTTTCCTGCTTCAAGTAAATCATTTATCTCTGCAATTAAAAGTCAGGGAAGCTATTTAGTGATTTGTAACATGTGATTCCTGACATGTATTTTCCAGAAATAACAGAAACACATGGACCTTATTCTGCATTAAACAATTGCTAATGAGATTGGACTGGGGGGGGGGGGGGGGGGGTTAGCTAATGTTGAATCAAACAATAATTGTATATTCTGTAATGTGTAATTTTTCTCATTTAAATGTAAATATTAAATATATGTTAAATGATAAAATTCAGTTAACTTTTTTTTTTTCTTGTAATAGGATGTAGAGAAAACAATCTTCCTTCACACATCACAGGAAAAAGCAAACTAGCTTCCTTTCATTAAGGGGTAGGAAAGATATCAAGGTGATTTTGATTGGCTAATACTAAGCTTTAAAATAAATCCCCTCTGAGAGTACAGAAGATATTTGTCTTTAACATCACTGTTATAGAAACTGGTTTTATTCTACACATCTGTGTGGTGCACCTCTGGGCACAGCTGATAAACAGATGGCACATGCTGTAAGGTGAGATATGTTGGTTAGTAAATATTGATTTATAAGTCAGTGTATATTGTATATTTTAAAACACATTTTTATGACAACAACTCACAGCTTCCTAGAAAAGAAAAATAACTTAGCACTGCAAGCAAAAGCTTTACCACTGTCACAGGGACGGTAAACTAAAAAATAAACCAAAAAATGTAAAATCTTAGAAAAGATTATCTCACATAAACTGTAGATTCTTATGCACAATTGCATATATGCACCACCTTGATCTATATCTACTTCTTGGAGAGAGGTGATCTTTTATCACAAAGGATTTTAAAAACCTTTCTATTTTTTCTTGAAACTTTCTTCTGGGAAGAAAGGTCTGAAGGAGAATTTTTTGAAGCTATGTTCATCTCACAAACATAAGAAATTCCAGAAACACAGATAAAGCAGCTTTCCTGAAATAGATAAAGCTATTTTCACCCTTGAAAGCATAGTTTCCCTTTTTTAAGTTCCTGTACTGAAATTTTTGGATAGACTCCAAAAGATGTCACATATCTTAAATAAGAGCACAACTCAGCAATAATTTTTTTTGTGTCTGTGTTTACTTTGCATTTTACTTTATACTGAAGAATAATTACGGAGGACTGAAACTAATTTGTTTTCTGTCCTAAACTGCTGTTTCATACTTCTAAGCAACCACTATGTTACACGCAGGAGGTTTTGTACTTTTTCAATACTACATATTAAAATATATTCCTTATACTGCCATACTGCACAGTGGGATACTGTCATTTCTTGTAAAGTAACTAATCATTTCACTATGTATGCAATATTTGACTATTTAGGAGTAAGTGTAATCCACTTGAAATTTCAGAATAGGATTTTTTGGCTCAAGCTTATATTATGTTTTCAAAAAGAGATGTGAGAATTGTTAATCACCACAACAGAGAGTTGCTGCTTAAATTGAAAACACTGTTGCTATACTAACATATTGAGAAAACGCACAATCATATTGAGTTTAGGAAAGTGTCTCAAACAGTAAATAGCCAATGTCACTACAGAATATAATTATTTTTATGATCCTCGTTCCATTCTTGTGAAACACAAGTATCTAGCTAATACTGTAGTGCTAGATGACATACAGATACATACAATAGATGTTGACTGCAATTACTTAGTAGTATGTTTTCTTAAATTATCCAATAAAAAGTTAAAAGTTAATGCATTTCTAAAAATAACTGTTTACACAGACCTAGATGGATAATCTCAAAATATAAATGGGCTGTATTAAACTACATGCAATGTAGGATTGTTAAAACAGTGATACAGAAAAACACTTGAAGAATTCAGATTTCCAGTATTAACGATTTTAAAATGGTATTTTCATCTACAGATCAAAGCACAAAGGATAAAAGCAGGAATGTGATAATGGTATCAAAGTTATTGATACAAAGCCTGTTTATAAAGCTAAAAATGATAACAAAACCTTTTATTTATAGACTGTATTTTAAATTTCCATTTAAGACAAAATTAGATAAATAGAGCTGCTATACACAAACAACACCCTGTAGCCGTAGACTACAAAACTACAGGAAAGCACATACACTTATATGAAACATGAGATTTACAGATTTGATTCTGTTCCCAATGATGTCATTAGCTCTGTTTTAAGTGGGCCTAATCTATGCCCATCTTCTTTGCTTAGTGACTGCTATTTGATATCAAAACTATCTTATGCAAAATAAATCACTATCAGCCAAATCTATTCTGCATCTAATAGTCAAAACAACAGCTAAAATATATTGGTTAAAAAAAATAAATTAATAAATTAAAAAAAAAAAAAAAAAAAAAAAACAGCATATGGAAAAGCTCTCCTAAGATACCTATACTGAAGGGGAAATTCTGTCCTGAAGCAGAAGAACTCGATGTGTTGTGAAAAGAAAAAAAAAAAAAAATCAGTGATAATTATAAAAAGGTTATGAAAACTCCAGGTTCAGGGTCTTCTCTCTGTGCAAACGATTGTTCTGCTCATCCAGAACACTATCATGGAAATCAGCAAGAATCATGTGTTTCTATCTAGCAACATAATTTTACCCATTACCTCTATGCATCAGTGCATCTCTCTTGGCTACGTCATACTCCCTTGTAAAATCCAGTATTCTTAGGGAATAAAAAATTCTTTTACCTTTTCACATTTGCAAACAGCAAATAATTTCAGGGTATTTCCTTATAGTCCAAATGAATGTTAAGTATAAATCCTATGTAGTCAGTAATACATCTGTAGTAAAGAGAACTTTGGATATATAGCAACCATCAACTTGTGGATATTAAAATTATATGAAACATTTTTCCTTGGTTGAACAAATGCACAATAATTTTTCTGTATAGGTAAAATCATACACAGAAAAAGGATATAGTGCACATATGTACTATATGATGCATCTCCAAGCCATCACCCTGACAAAGCAATTAAAAAAATCAAAGTAACACTTCTGTGCTTTCAATATAGTTCTTATAAAACATGAATTAAATTAACATTTTACATAATAATACTCTGATTTCAGTTTGAGAAACATTACACTGTGAATCTGCAAAGACTTTGATGAATACCCTATTACGATAACAGCTCAGTCAGCTGCAGTATTGTTTATAATCTTAATGGTTTTTAGACAGAAATGAAGGAGCAATAATTTAGTTCCATTTCAAACAATGTAACACTGAAACAACTGAAGGGCATTCAAGGAAACTACAACTCTGTTATTCTTTTGTTGCATCTGTATTTGATTACAGCGATTACATTCCATTTGTTTGTTTCATAAAATAACGTTAAAACATCTAGTGATGTTTACTTACCTGTAACACACTTGTTCCATTATTGGAGGGCTTAGTCTTACATCTATGTGGAATAACACAATTACATTTACTAGGCAGAATTTTGAGGATTACAAAGCTCTTACCGAGCCTTTGTTTGCACTGACTTAGTTTAACCAAGTCTGAACTAAGAGCTTCTTTCATTGAGGATCTGTCCAAAAAGTAATGAGTAAATTACAAGAACCACAGGATATGGGATTTAACATTCTCTCCACAGAAAAAGTTCAACTGTCAAACTACGCAAGCGTTTGGTGGATTGGCTTGTTCTTGGTGAAAAACCACTTATAAAGTTTTACAGATTTTGGCTCTAAGTATTAGACAATTCACAGTAGATGCTATTTCTACACAAGATAAGTTTTCAAAGAAAGGTGTTAAGCCTTTAAGTATTGTGTTGAGAGGCAGCTTGTATACCTGTACAAACAAATCCTTGTAAGATAATGCATGCAATTATATGAACCTGTTGTCAGAAGATGTTTATTTCATCTGTTTCCCTTCCTGCTCTGAAAAATTTGTTTTATTGACACCAGCAGGACTTACGTCACTGATGTAAATAAACACCTCAGGAATGTGATTTTTAGTCTTTCACAAAATAATTAGCACCTGTAGCCATGAAGTCATAGGCTACATCTGTAAACCTCCCCAGGCACTGGAACACTGAACCAACATGAGCCACTCTCCCCAGCAACTTCTGGCAATGGCTCAGGGTAGCAGGGGCTCGAAAGCATTCCCAACAGACAGTCTGCATGTAGCTACTTCCTGATTGCATCATGTAAGATGTTTTTTTTTCTTTTCCCAATTGTTCTCATTGCCAAAGCAGTCTTCATGATTTTTTATTAGCTTAAAACAGCAACATTGCCCAGTGAAATGCACTGCACCAGAAGTACAGCATGATGCAATATAACAGGTATTTAATCGATTTTTAATTTGTCACTTTCACTTATAGCATATCTTACATTAAAAGAAATACAATAAGACAGAGTAGGTTATTAAGCAGATGACTAATCCCATTAAACTCTGGCTTAGTAAATACTGGAACATGTCTTCCTTTAGAAATGTGGAAACAGATGTAGAAGTGATATGCTATCCTCTGTAATACAATGAAGTCGTAATCCACATACCTAGGAACTGGGGTTCACTTTGGTCACTTGCTTGAAGGAGCTTGGTTTGTGTTGCTGCTCTAGTGATATTGTGGTATTTTTCCATCTTTCCTGTGAAATCAGATTCAGTAGGAAGGCAGCAGGAGGCTTAGGGCAGGCCTCTTCACCTCACACTATTTATAGAAGAAATCACGCTTGGAAAGTGTTTTGTCTTTTTACTTTTTCGTTTCAAAACAACTACTGATACTGCTGAGTGCTTGGTATAGTCCAATACTAATATTAGTATTAATTAGTATTAAGTAGTATTTTATGGACTAATGGGATAAGTAATTGTTTTGTTCAAAAATGGTTTATTTTGCAATGCATTATTTATCTGTAATTTTGGGTGCTGTTGAGTTTTTGTTCAAATTATTTCAGAATCTACTCTGATATCAGCTTAATTGTGAAGGTTTTTTGTTGCAGTGATTTTTTTAAATTACTTTAAAACTTTATTACAGTTAGGTTCTGAATTAATGACTTCTCAGCAGACAACAGTCAAATATCTAACCACTTGCTTTGTTTCTGGGTATTTATAAAGATATTTAAATCAGAATAAATAAAATTACCATTCTGTGCTCCAATCTCCTTCTACGTCAATATCTTCTTTCTTTCTGTCTCGGAAATTTCTCTTATTACCATTTGATAGATTAGCTTGGACATATTTTCTGCCCTTTCACACTGAAGCAGAATGCCAAGTAAAGAATATTACTTACTGCCAAAGGTTTTCAGTGAGTGTAATTAAAAGTTTGTCTCCCTGTTTTTATTTAGCTTTTCCTGGCATTTGACTAATTTGGCAGCATATGGTAGGTTTGTTTATTAACTTGTGCATAGTAATTAAAGCAGTGCTTTAACAGAGACACACAATAAATGTGTTCTATTTATATTTGAGGGGAAGACATTTTTTAAAAAAATCTACACAAAACAAAAAGTAATTTTGAATTTAATTCTGAAATCTGGAGTTATCTGGATGGATTTACGTTAACTGACTTTGTAGCAATTAATTCCTTATAAAATGTATTAACAGGTATTTTAATTAGTGCGCCAGAGATGTGTCCTACAGAAATTATTCAGAAATACTGTATTTTAATCAACTTAGGGCTTATATGTACCTAGGAGAGTGAAAAAATGTCCTTTAGCACAAAGACTTCCATGTTTTAGACAGCCTACATTCACCGCTAAGTCAATCAGTCTTCAACATTTGCATTAAGAAACAGATTTATGTCCATGATAGGTAATTGGGAATTTTATGTCCATATTATGTTTATTGGTAACATGCTGATAGTTAGCAGTTATTTCTTCTGGGAAATGTAATTTGATTTTTTGTGAATAATAAATTCTCTCATTTGGAAATTACATAAAAGAGTGTATTCATACCATTCCATGCAGCAATATAATTAACACTCTAGCTTAAATATATATTTTACTAATAAAATATACCACTAGCTATTTATCACAGAATATGAACATTCCAGTATTTATTTTAAAATGTTATTTTATTTTAATCTTTAATATTTGTTGCTCACTGCATGGCCTAAAGGAAGGATAGATTTCTATACCATAAAGCTATAGAAAATTTACATTCTCAATAAAAATATCCTGTCTGTTGTATTGTTACTTTTTTTTCTCTCTCTCTGACTTAGTATACAGTGAAAAGCCATCCGCCAGCCAATTTTATGCAGCTATCTGAGAAGAGAAGAAAGATGCTGAGGATCTAGTGTGCATACTGACCTAAACATGGCACAAAATCTCAGAAAACAAAAACAAAATCAAGAAATTAAATTACAAATGTCTGAAGTATTTATGATGAGAGACAACACCGGTAAGTTTAGAATCTTGAATAACATCAGTTTGTTATCAGCAGCTTGAGTTGTACTAAGTTGTATAAAAGATAAATTACTTTCAGCAGAGGAAGAATGGATTTCTTCATTTACTGTAATAGCAACAAGAGAATATGATATACTACCTTACATGACAGAACAGGCTTATTTGATAGGATCTGAAAACCCTTCATAGATTATACACAAAAACACTAGTGACACTTTCAATCACTAAAACAACGGGATACATGTAGGGAAACCTCAATCAGGAATTGTGCTGTCATCTCTCTTGCCAGGCCGACATCTTGCCAGGATAAACAAATGCAACCTAATAGAACTATATTCACTTGCTTGGATTCCAAGAACAATTATGTTAGTCATCTTTTAGCCTTGTACTACAGGATAACAACCATTCTTGTATTACAGTGATGAATAATAGGCAAAATTAATTCATGTGGAACATGTGAAACTATATAAAAGTTACATGAAAGTAGAACACAACATACAAACTTTGTGCCTTTGTATACATCCACTCTAGAACGAGATGGAGGCTTCAGTATTTAAGCTTCAATAGAGTCTCAGGGTCTGTGGGAAAATTTCAGGCCATTCATATCAACTTAATTTTTTGTCAATACTAGGTTGCTTGTTCTGTTTGTTTTACCAGGGGCTATCATACAGTCTTCAGCTGCACTTGAGTCAGACCATCAAACCCTAGATTTTATTTAATAATAAGAGTATTTGTAGGTCACACTACCAAAGGACGTACAGAAGACTGTGTGTGCAGCTCCACTGAGTCCCATAAACACTTCATTTATTTGCAACTGCTTCAGCAGAACCTCAAATGGAAAGCACTTTCCATGTTTATACACTGCTTAGGGTGTCTCCACGTATTTGCCACTACAGGCATTATATAATAACTGCCAGACCAAATATTTACATGCAGTTGTTGTGCAGCACTAACTGCACTCGTTCACAGCAGAAGCAGCTGTTTCCCTGAGGTGGGAGCCAACCCACATTCGTGACTGAAGTGATGTGTCAGCTCTTCTTTGTTTTGAAGTACTGACTTTCATAGGCAAATACAGAGTTGAACAGCGTCAGAAAGTTTGTTATGTAGGGGAGAAAGTGAGATCTGTTACTTAGAAAATTATCAAGTCCGCTTGTTTACAAACTCATGTTCAGGAGCTGGTGCAAAGGACTTGCAATGTAAGACAACAGGTAGTTCAGGGGCCAGGTTTAGGGCACATATTTGGTGCAAATCTAAGGACTACTTGTAAAGTAGGATTTCTATACATCTTTATTTTATGCTGTTCCTGTGCCTAGTCCTGAGAAATTTTAAGCCATTTGGGATATGGACTATGCACATTTTTCTAGTGGTAATCTGCACAGTGAAATCTTCTTGATTAGCCTGCAAACATTTTGCAACATGATAAAAATAAATAAATAAATAAAAATATGTAAGTTTGTGCTAAAGTAAACAGTTTAATTTCAGACTGCTCATCTGCAGTCTGCTTAGGTAAACCTGTATGCTATTCGCAGCTGGTCATGGCTGCAAAGACTCACGACTGAGGCTTGGTGTTTACAGCAGTCAAATACTGGCACAGCACAGCCATCCTCACAAACAAGTCCTTCCGGTGACACAAATTCTCAGCTTTTTCCTGCTAAATTCCTTCATACCATATGGGGAGCTCAGAGGCTGAGCAAAAATTGTCCTGGCCTGGAAAACCATGTCAAATCAGGTTTTGACATGGATTGCATAACAATCCATGATTGATTTTAACCACAGAGAAAACCATCCATCTGAAGAACCCAAATGCCACAGAATGAAAGACAATCTGATCATCACTGAATGAGGCAGTTTACATATTTAATTATCCAGTTAAAGTTATAAATGTTCAGAACTCTGTACTAAAGGATTTTGGACTTCTAGTCAAAATGACATGTGGAACCTAGTGACATTTTTCATATTTAAGAGGCACTCATTTCAGTCACAGAACTAACTTCCTTCTACTACCTTGGTCCACTGATTTTGTTCTTTGGTTTTGACATGTTACTCTCGTGCCTACTCTCATTGTAGCTTTCAGTGATCCTATCTACATGGGCCAAAAAACCACCCCTTTTGCTAAGGTGAAAGTATGTTTTACAGCAAGAGAACAAAGGATGAAATTAGCAATACAAAAGCTATAAAAGTAGAACCTGTGATGTAGTTTGTAGACTTTGTACATCACAGAAAATCTATAGATAATTTCATAAACCTTGCTATATTCCTTTCATGGAAGTGTATTTTTGTTCTCAGGTGCTATTACAATGTATTATGCATGTATTTTGATGTATTTAATGTCTTCCATCAGAAAGAATCATTGCTTACTGATCACATTTTTCAAAAGTCATTATTTTCATTTGGAATCCCTGGCATTACAAATAATATATTATTCCTTTTTATTATACAGCTAAAAACATAAATGGAGGGCCCATTAAGAGTCAAATTGGTTTTGTTTCTCCAAAAGCTCTCTTTCTTTGATTAGAATGTGAACTTACGTAGTTCTTTAGATTTTACTTCAAGAGAGCCCGAGAAATAAAGGAGTTAAAAAATAACAACATGAGACAAGAGAAATGACGCTCCTCCAGTAGATGACAATTTTCTTTGAAGTCAGAAAGCACAGCAGTGAACATTACCTGAACAAATCATTTTCAATGAATCACAATCTCAGTTATGCGAGATGTGCACATAGAAAAAGCCAACAGACTACAGCTTTTCTCCTTCATTCATTAATCATTCCCATACATGCCTTGATGGATATGCATATTTCCTCTTGCACATATGCAAGGTGTGAACATATGATGAAGGCTGAGGCTCTAACATATACAGGAATATTACAAACTCATCAAATTGAAGTTACTTTACCACTCCAGTTACCAGAAGCTTGAGCTTATGTCCTGTGCAATGCCACAACAATTATCAAGAAAGGATATGGAATACAAAAGTAGAATTTTTAAGTACCACCCTCTGTTCCTAAGAAAAAGTTCTAGACTGAAAAAGCAGGGATCTTATCAAGCAGGAAACTTATCAAAGTTTGACAAAAAACTAAGTACGTGACAGTGTTTAAATAAATATAAAGCAAGTTTTAGAGACTCAAAAATCACAAAATACAACTGCGTTTTCATTGGAAGTGTTGCTTTAGTTGATTTTTAAGCTGGCATTGTTGCATTTTAAATGACACAGATCATACAACTAATTAAAAAATAAATAAAAAGGACTGAAAATAAGCCACCTAAGTGTCAAAAAAGAAGACTAAAAATGCCTTAATACCTTTCTCTGTCTAAGAAGACAACTGAAAAACAAAAAGTGGTTTCAGTCTAAGCTATTAATAATGCCAGATTTCTGAATACCTTTGCACCCTCTTTTTAGTCCAGTCAGCTTCAAGACACCAGAGTTCATCTCATCTGGAAATCTGAAGGTTTATTTAACAAAACATTCATGAAATTGTGGCAAAGAATATTGTAACTACCTAAATGAAAAAGCACTGTTCACTGTCACAAAGCTTCTTTGTCCTTGGGTCAGGGGATTTCTTCCTGGCCAACTCTTTCCTAATACAATTGAAATTCATCCCAAACTCTTGGCTTCTGCTTCTTTACTTATTTTTGTTTCACCTAAGAAGGTGCGCACACACATATGTATATGCCTTTCAGATAAGTGTTGGCCATTTACAAATTTTGCTAAATATACAGTTAGACACAAACTATTAGTCTAATCACTGAAGTCAAGCAGTGCATGCAGGAAGCATTACTCTGCTCTTCTTTCACATACTAATAAAAAACAAGCTTTTTACATGTATGCAATTGTTTTCAATATTATTAGACAAAAAAGAAAGTTTTAACAGCAAGATAAAGATTTGAGCCTACGTGTTAAAAAAGACTAATGATAATTGTTAGACACGTCCATTATACTGTGAAATTTGTATATACACTAAGCTTTATACATACAACTGCAAAATTGAGACAAGGGTATCTAGGTAAGATAACACTACAGTTATATTTGAATAGTTTTATTGAGTACCTATTGGGGATATTATCATAATTTCTGGGATTTCTCAACCATGTTTATGTGAAGTTATTTTAATAGTATAGAATAATGTAACAGCCCAAAGAGCTAAAATAATTTTCATTGTTTCTATGGCTTTTACCTTTATGAATATGGTTGTTCTTCTACATATGCACAGTGGGTGAAAAACAATAATATGGTTATGCATCTACAGTCTGCAGTGCTGCATGAAAATCGTTTTAAAGTGAACTGATACTCAATACGCCAAGTAAGCAGCTGGCTTCCATATAGGCTCAAACAACACAGCACTTGCACTGTTTTCCTCAACAGAAAACACAGAGAACAGAAGAAGTGCATGTTTGAAATTCCATTTTGAAATAACTACTAGTAAAAACTTTAAAATACTGTGAAAGACTCTGCTGAGTTTATTTATGAATGAATAGATGTAACTCCTCAAACTGATAAACCGAAAAGCCTGCCTATTGATGAATGAAGCCATGTGTTCTGCCAAGGTACTTATCCGTGACAAACAACACACTACACAGCATGATAAAGTAATGTCTTATGACTAGTATCTATTTAGTATTCTGACAAAAATAATTTGTTAGTGAAAATGATGGATAATTATGTGCTACAGCGTACAAGCCTGACCCTCAAAGTATGTAGTTTTTTTGAACCCTCAAATGCAGAATTTCACTCATATAGCCACACTTTCAGCACTACAGACCTCAGTTCTTTCCCTCTGCTTTAATAATAACTAAACTAAACGAAACTAAACTAAAATAAGATAAAATAAAATAAAATAAAATAAAATAAAATAAAATAAAATAAAGCCATTAGATAAGGTAATAGTTATCTGGATTATGAGAGTTTCAGAATAATATTTTGGCCCAGAAATTTACCCTAAGGAGCATGCAATGCATGTTCACTCTTCTGTCAAACTCAGTAGGAGTATTTCCATTCTGGAGCTTCCAGACATGGTTCCTTGTCTGACGGCTAAGAAGTGGTTGTCAAACCACTTGCATGACAGATACAGCAAGTCTCTGTTCTCTCTTTTTTTTTTTTTTTTTTTAATAATATTGCTTATAACTTGCTTCTTTAGTTTTTGTTCTTCCTGAACTACACATTCTTGATCAGTTTTCACTGGGTTTCAATTCAAGTACACAAGTGTCAGCTACATTTGTCAAGGCAGCAGTGTACACATATACTTATAACCAACAACAGCATATTTTTTCTTTGTTCATGTCATGAAGAACTCTATGAAAACCAAACTGACACGCAGCTACATAGACACAAGATTTCTTTACCTTTTTTTATTGTGTCCAGAACACTGTAATTTGCTGCAGTTTTGAAATTACACGTATGGCTATCAAAAATTATATGACTGTTTCCACTAGCTCACACTGTTCCAATATCACTGTTAATGTATCATGCACAGGTACGGATGAAAATCTTATAAGCAGTATAATTGCACATAATTACAAACATTTATTCTAGGGTTACAGATAAGCTACATGATCTTGCAGCCCAGAAAGCTGCATCAAAAGAAGCATGACCAGCAGGTAAAGGGAGACCCCACCTGGAGTATACGTTCAGCTCTGGGGCCCCCAACATAAGAAGGACATGGACCTGTTGGAGTGAGTCCAGAGAAGGGCCACGAGGATTGTCAGAGGGCTGGAGCACCTCTCCTATGGAGGGAGGCTGAGAGAGTTCAGCCTGGAGAAGTCTGCGGGGTCACTTTGTAACAGCCTCCCCAGTACCTAAAGGGGGCCTACAGGAAAGATGAGGAGAGACTCGATGATCCTTGCGGGTCCCTTCCAGTGCAGGATATTCATGATTCTATGATTGTTTCAGTGGCAGAAAGTGATTAAGTTATATGACTCTATCAGGGAGTGTAGTGACAGGACAAGGGGTAATGGTTTTAAAAGTTAAAAAAAGTAGCTTTACATTAGATATAAGGAAGAAATTTTTCACTCAGAGGGTGGTGAGGCACTGGCACAGGCTACCCAGAGAAGCTGTGGATGCCCCATCCCTGGAGGTGCTCAAGGCCAGGCTGGATGGGGCTGTGGGCAGCCTGGTCTGGTGGGAGGTGTCCCTGCCCATGGCAGGGGGTTGGGACTGGGTGGGCTTTAAGGGCCCTTCCAAACCAAAGCATTCCGTGACTCTATGAAGCACTACTATACAAGCAATTTTCTAAAAGCTATATACACCTTACCTCTGATTTTAGTTTCCTTTTCAAACTCTGATTTTAGTTTCCTTTTCCTTTTCAGTATTTCTTTTCATGGAAAAAGACTATTAGTTAGACTGTTACTACTCCTATCTTCTGTACTTCACCTATTATTCTTACTGTTAACCTGCAAAATTGACAGGAAGGCTAGGTTCCATAAAAGGAATACAGTAAGTATTTAATTCCTTACTGGTTACAGCATTCATTAATCAGTGGTAATTTACATTAATATAAATACATTGATCCTTCTCTGAGGGCCCTCTCTTGTGAGTAATTTCATCCTCCACCAGACATTATGAGATATATTAAGAACTGGCATTTCACAAATGAGAATGGCTTGACTATAAGAGAAATGCCCAATTAATAGCCAAATGGGAAAAAATGATTTGTTTTATATTGCACTAATATTATTGCAATATTCAAAGAAAATGCACCTAGATTCCTCCATAAATTCCAGTGAAGAAAACAATGTAGCAACATTCATTGCTCATTGAAGTGATCAGATTTCTCACATGATTTTTTTTTTTTTCATATGTGTCATTTTAGCAAAGCTTTCATTCTGCTGCTGCCTTGCAATAGAGGGAATTCATAGAAGATAAATATTTAAAGAGAAATGATATGTAAAGAATGTCATGCTAATATTTTCACTGCATTAAAAATATGGTTTGGGCCTCAGATCTAAGCATACAGTAACATACAACTATTTATCCAGAGGAGTAGCTACAGGGAAGAGCTACATCCACATTTGCTCTGAGGTGTTCCCAGAATTACAGAATCATTTTTACACTAACAGGCAGGAAGGATTATCTCAGTGTTCTTCTCACTTCTGTATATTTCATAAAACAATAAACAATCTGATAAGAGGAACTGACAAAAAACAGACAAAACCCCTCCAATTAATTTGGACTGGTATTTCCCAAAGTATTTTCTATCACATTAAATTTTAATTATTAATTCAAATTAAGTAATCTACAAAAAGACAAAAAAATCAAGATGCAGAAGGAACAAGATAAAAAAGAAGAAATAAAACCTGAGGGAAAGTTAGGACACCTTAAAAGCATTCCTTTAATGCATACAGGTATTGAAAGAAGCTAAGGCTGAAACTATGTGTGGTTAAATCAAGACAATGTCTTTTTAAACTACCTGGTCTATTTACCTGTCTGTCACATAGCTAATCAAATCCTTTATTATACAGTGGAAATATTTGTCTTTTATGTGTCAAAGTTTTAAGTTCTGTAGAATGGGTTGTCTGATACAATACATGTGAAGGCAGCCTGGGGATCAGAAATAGCAAGAAAGAAAAATCTGATAAAAATTCTTTACAAGTAAATCAAGTGGACTTGTCTCAAAAAAGCAGAAAAAATGTTCACAAATGTTTTCCATATGATGCCTAAGAGCTAGAAACTCCTTGCTTCAAATTTCTATAAGATCTTCCAAAGTTTTTTTTCTGTACACTCCATATTGCCAGTCTTAATTTAAAAGTACAGTCAGTATGTAAGAAAACAGTAAAACAGTAATCCAAATCCATAACTAGAATATTGCTATGCTGTAGGTGCAGATTCGTTAAAGTTTTTTTGCAGCACATGGTAAATTACAAATCTATTTTGCATAGTCATTCGGAGACACTGTTATTCAGTTAGTATTATAATCCCCAGCTGTCATTTGGCCAAATAACCTGGAAAATGAGGAAGTGAGAAACGTTTACATTTATAGCATTTATAATATGTTATCGGCATTGAGCCTAGCTCAGTAGGAAAGAAACCTAGATTTTTGCAGCTGAAAAGCTACAAGTAGAAAGGAAGGTGAAATGAGGGCCTGTCTGTGACAGGTGTTAGAGACCCAAATTGTACACAAGGAATTATTTCTGTGGAGCACCTAAGATTTTAAGAGTGTTTGACAGAATAATAAAGTAGAGAAGAAAAAAAAAAAAAAAAAAAAAAAAAAAAAAAACACTGGAAAAGAAGGTCCTGACCTAACACCACCAGGGAACAGCATAAAATCAAGGAACAGCACCAGCACCTGAGACCACTACAAGACCAATACGAAAAGGACTGTCCCACAGATGTGCAGAAGACCTGTTCAAATCTTACTTAAAATCTTAGTTTTGTAAAAGACATAGAGTTAATTTGCACCGATGTCTCATTTGTGACACGATATCCCATTCTGTATTTCCTTTCTGCTGCTAAAGTAATCCAGAAAATCCCCAGGCCCTCTCCTTTCTCCCCCTGTCAGCTAGCCCTGTTAGTGAGGGAGTGATGGCAGTCCTCACATGGTGATTCTCTTGGAGCTTCTCTTGGTGGAAAATCTGAGAGGAACCTGCCACAGAGCATAAAAGAATTTCTGCCAACAGAAGTAACTCCACGTGCTAGTAGAAAGTTGACAGTGTAAACTCTGAAGAGAGTGGGGACTATGACAGTGCCTCACAGAAACAAATGGCAGAAACAAAAAGCTTTCAGACATTTGCAGCACCAAAAAATCTAGTACAAACTGGAACAAAAAGAAGAATGACAACCTACTCAACCAGTATCTTGGGCAAACTTCTGAAACTTAAAGGCTGAAAGCTTCAAGAGGCTGCATCTCTTTGTTACTTGGCTTGTCATCTGTATGAGCAACATCTTCTGACACACTCGGTTTTGGACAAGAACTGCAGAATGCTTAATTAATTCAGAGCTTTTTTAAGTTGGTGTTAAATTTTTTCTATTTATCTTTACATATTTGATTTGGCTACTATTTTACTTTTATTATTGTTACTAATTCAAATAAAGGAAGAAGAAAAAAAGACTGACTCCATGGAAAGTACCTAAGAAAGTAACAGACCTTCCTTCTCTGCAAGTTCTGCAAGTAATTGATGGGAGCAGTCATGGAGGTAACCTGACTGTAATAAGAAAAATGAGACATAAAACACAGACCAAAGAAAAAGACTGCTAGCCTGAAATCTCAGCCCAGGAAGCAGGCCTGAGCACTTGCCCCAGTTTAGCAAGTGCCCCAGGAGTCACAGCAGCCCCGCACAGCGGCTGAGCACCTCCGGTGGGAGGTAAGCCCTGAAGGGACCACTCCACTGATTAGAACAAAACAAGAAAGGGAGAAATGACTTACCACCTGAGAAAGTGGGGATCGATGTGACAAGTAAAGCCCTTGTTTAAAGGAAATTAACCAAAAACATAATCTACCATCTGTCTCAGAAGAAGGATGAAATTAGCAGCATGTGTTGGTTACCTTAGTGGGGGTGTCCTTTCCCCTCACGTCTCAGTAATCCTAAGTCTTTTTGCTGTCATATTCTTGGTAAGTTTGTAATCATAAGTATTTTCACTGTCATAGTATTATTGGGATGTTTGCTGAACCTGTAATTACCCCCAAATCTTATCTGCTGTCATATTACTGATTTTCTTTCCTCAAATTGCCTTTCTAACACTTTTTAGTGCTGCTACTGTTAATTGGTACCTATTATACAAATATATGCTTGTTTCCTGGTAATACCTGTAATAGTTTTCTTTTTCTTTCTTTCTTTCTTTCTTTTTCTTTCTTTCTTTCTTCCTATCTATCTCTATCTGCCTGATTAATCACAGTATTCTTGCAGGTGGTAATTTGTGTTGACTTGTAGTAAACAGAAATCTTTACCGAACGAAGCCTCGTTGTCCTTGTGTATCACAGAATCCTGTGTTAGGCCAGCTACATGACTGTGGGACACATATCTTCTCTCCCCTTCTGGATTGTGATATTGATAACGAAAATGTTATTGCAAATCAGGCTAATGGAAAACCAAGGATGCACCATGTTGAAAGGTTTTAAAGGGAATTTGGTAAAAGATTTATATGCGTACACAGGTAGGTATACACGCAAAAAACACGTAAGATGCTGGCATGTGCCTACCAGTAACAGAGACAGATGCAATTCTCATCTAAATGGGGAGGTGGTACACACACAGACAGTGAGCAAGCAAAACTCCCTTAGTTCTCATCAGCAAATTTGTCCCTGAATAAATAAATAAAGAAAGTAAGAGAATGAGGTTTATTATAAAATGCAGCAGATAGCAAATGGTGACTATTGTCATTATACTCATTCAGAAAAAAATTACAAAGGAGTATTTCCAATAACTGAATATTTTTAGACAGTATATTGGAAAGTCTCAAAGGAACTAGGCACCATACTAGTAGTAACTAAAATCAGAAAGGGACCAAAACTTTTTCAGGTGCAATTTTTTTAGAAAAAGTGGAATTTGTATCCCTGTTTCTGTTACATTATATAAATTATATATTATATAAAATTTCATATACTTCTTGTAATACTATGACATAACAGATGCTGGTTATTCCTTGTATTTGCCTCCTGTATAGTCCTCTCATAATCCTATTTCACTGTGTTTCCTGGGTCTGTATCACAATTTATAAATCACATTATTGCTGTGGTCTCCTTACAACATATACTCAATTATCTTACATGAAGTCTGTTAGTTACAGGTTTCTCGGTTTTTCCTCAACTTTGCAACATCTATTTTTTTTGAAATTCTTCTTCTTTAAGTATTCTGAACACTTTTTCTCTTTTTATTGTTATATTTTCTAAGGTATTTCTAGGCTTTTCTTTAAGCTGCATGTGATTCCTTTATTTTTCTCCACTGACTGTAATCATTTTTTTCCTTCTATTCTTTATATTACTTTATCTACTTTCAATGTTATGTGCCTAAGTAAAAAATATACCTTCTGATGGAAGGAAATTTCCAACGGAATCTGTCAGTAAGCTGTGCTGATACCTGTGCTGCTTGACATATTTAATGTTTCAAACTATATAAAGAATGAGTAGCTGAGATGATAAAACTGGTGATGACAAGAAAATATAAACTTAGGCTGCATTTACAGGCATGATATGGATACAGAAATCATGTATAAAATACAATGTTGGTAAATGCAAACCACATAGGGTCTTTCACAGAAAAGACTAAACAAATAATGCCTCCAGTAACTGAAAAAAGAAATGTAAGAGAGAAATGGATGTAAGGAGGACACGAGGACTAGGACATGACAATTATGTAATAATTCAAGAACACAGCACAAAATCAATGAATGTTAAAAACAAGCAGTGATTTACACATTTTTGCAAAATTGACGCACCATGTTATGGATATGAGAAGTATGAAAAGCTTTAAAATATTAGACAGTAGAGATGTCTATGGCTGTGAAGACTAAATCTTATCTTGAAGAGAATCTGTCCTAGACAGAGGTTACATTATGTTTAAAATATCAATAGAAAAAAATCATCTGGATGTAAATAAAGCAAGTTTGATGTTGATCATGAGCACTTAAAAAGTCTTAAACTCTGTTTGGCTTGCATGATTAGATTGATGCAGATTAGCATGCATTCAGAACATGACATAAGTCAAGTCAAGGTAGCAAGTAAGACGAAAATGAATGAGAAAAGAGCTGGGAAGACATATTGAATTAACGGTTAGTGCATATAATTAACTAAACAGTAGGTGTTGTAATCAAACATAGTATTTGATTTACTTCAAAAAGTGAACTATACAAGAATAGCACTGTGATTCTCATCCCCTACGGGTAGAGAAGCCATCTGACACAAACGAGTATCGTTTCTTCGGAGCAACTGTTCACATGACTGTGATCCTCTCTGCCCTGTTCCTGGTGATGTACTTTTTCAGCTAAATTAACTCTGCTTGGACAACCTCTTGAAACTAATAAACCCAACATCCCAGATGGAAGCCGCAAAATACTACATACACTGCAGGTGAAAGTAGCTGAAAGTTGGCTGAAAGTTAGAGGAGACACCACTAAATACAAAAATAATAATAATAATAACCACCATTCAGTTTGTAATAAAGTATTCATTAAATGACTGCATTTTTGGCCACTATCTGAGATGAAGAGTACAGGACTAACCTACAGCACACATGAGTTTATATGTTCTACATCCTTCTGTTAGTCTTGAACTATTTTCTCTTGTGTTTTGTACAGTTTGAGATGTTCTTACTTAATCCTTGCACAAATGCTCAGTTTTTCTCAGATACTTATTATAAAAGTTAATAAATAATACCATAAGCAGAAAAACACTTTATAGACCAGCAATATAATAACCCTCTTAAGTCTTAAGACTGCCTAGAATACCATGTTTACTACTGATCATGTATGCCAAAGCTGAGCAGTTTGACCAGTATGTAGAATGAGCACAGTATATCTTTTTTTTTTTTTTTTTTTTTTTTTTTCCTAAGAGACGTCAAATGGACATAACATTTTCCAAAGGTGTGAATGAGTGGAATATTTAAAAAGTTGTCAGGTAAAGTTATCACAACCAAAGAAACTGAGGCTCAATACGAAGAAATCTTGCACAACAATCAGCTTAACAATTCAAGAAATTAACTCATACCAAAGTTATGAAGCTAACATTTTGCTTTGTCAAATTCTAAGATCCAGTTGTGTCAGCATTAATAGTATGGCTTTTAACACCTAAACACCAAAGTATGAGAGATTTTCTAGGCCTTTAATGCAGAAATATCTCCAGGAAGCTTCCATCAAAATTTCCACCTCCCATTCCAAAAGGAAACCCAAAGCAAACAATTATCAAATTAAATGAAGGACCTAAAACTGGAATGTAAGGAATACAGGAAAAAACTTCATATTTTTCAGAAACTCAACAAGAAATACGAGACAAATTTCTAAAAAGATACTTTAGTATGTCAATAAAGCTTTATGAAAAACAAGTCCCGATGTTCTACCCACTTATGCTAGGACTGAAATTGGTCCATTGTGATTAATTTGAACTAAGTAGAGTATGTACGGTACATGGTTCAGTTATTGACCCACAGCACTTTCAGGTTCCTCTGAGAACGCTATGTCTAGCGGTTCCAGTGCTGATGCGTGAAATGTTCTAACAAACCAGAAATCAATGCAGAGTGCACAGTAAACAGACACAGTCAATGAGCTATTCATTACCTTTTGTAAACCTTCAGTATTATTGGAGTGTGGTCAATTTCTAAACTGTAATCAACTGTGGCTTTATTTAATCTTATATAAAACAAGACCAAGAAGCTTCATGTTTATCTAGTCATAAGAACATGAAACTGGATAGGTAAGTAACTAGATACCCAAATGCAATTGTCCATCAGATAAATTATCACATTTGTCTGCTTGATCTCTAACAGATGCTGTTTAGTAAACACCTCAGTACCGTAACCTGCCAAGATAGTTTTGTGTGTGATACTTTTATTAGTTGTTATTGTGTTGTTTTTTTTTTTTTCTTTTTTTTTTCTGATCAGTAATTAAAACCAAAATCCCACATGCATTTTAAAATACATTGTTGCCTTTAGGATAGCAATTTCTGCTACGAAAAGAGAGCACAGAGGATATGCATATCAGAAATAATGAATGTTTATTCTTACTTACTGATAGAAACCTTTTTTATCATAAACCTAATTAAAATTGGTAAAGGACAAAGTTAGCTTTTTCATTTTAAATAGAAAGAAAAAAAAAAAAAAAAAAAAGAAAAAAGAAAAAGGTGCCGAGGCGATCGACTCCGGGGCAGACGTGCTCTGCAGCGGAACAGGGGATCGGGCCAGGCAGGGCTCTTTTCCCGGCATCGAGGCCACTCGAGGCAGCCGAGGGAGCCGCCACGACCCGGCAGCCCTGTGAGGGACGTGACGAGGCGGAGGCGGAGCCAGCAGCGCCCCCTCCCGGCCGCTCCAAGGCAGCCCCTGGGGAGCGCGAGCGACCAGGACGGGCAAACAGCGCGGGGCGCCGCAGAAAGGAGGGGCGCGGCAGTTCGCGCAGGCAGGGCAGGGCGATATCCCTCCCGCCCATAAGAGCAGCTCACCTGACGGCTGTCTAGCACTAGCTGGGCCACTATGGTCCTCGCTAGGCAGTGAGCTCGCGCCAGGAAGTCTGTAGGCACCCAGACAGACTGCCCGCTCCAAAACGCGGCAGTTCAGGTCTCTGGGTGCAGGGAGTGCCAGAGCCTGCTGCTGCCGTGTGAAGGAGGCAGAGACACTGTGTGCGTGAGGTGCGAGCAGGTGGATGACCTGGTCTGCCCGGTGGCAGAGCTCAAGGAGAAGGTGGAGAGGTTGAGGGCCATCAGGGAGTGCAAGCGGGAGACAGACTGGTGGAGCAACTCCCTGCAAGGCCTGAAGGAGAGGAACCGGGGTGAGACTCCCCACATGGGAGTGGACCCCCTGCCCTGTCAGTGTCGGGCAGAGGGAGGGGACCTAGGAGATGAGGAGGAATGGAGACAGGTCCCTGCTTGACGATGCAGGAAACAACGCCCCCCCACCTGCCCCACCTTCCCAGGTGCCCTTATGCAACAGGTTTGAGGCCCTGGAGCTCGAGGGAGTGGTGGATGAGGGTGTGGAAGGAAGTTTACCCAGGAAGCCTAGGGTGACGAAGTCTGCTCCATGCCTCAAGACTGCTTCCACCAAAAAGGAAAGGAGGGCGATCACTGTGGGTGACTCCCTTCTCAGGGGAACGGAGGGCCCTATCTGTCAGCCTGACCCTACCCATAGGGAGGTCTGCTGCCTCCCTGGGGCCAGGGTCAGGGATGTTGCCAGAAAGCTTCCCAGCCTGGTTCGCCCCTCTGATTACTACCCACTACTGATAGTCCAGGCTGGCAGTGATAACATTGACGAGAGAAGCCTGAAGGCTATCAAATGGGACTTGAGGGGGCTGGGACAGTTAGTGGATGGAGCGGGAGTACAGGTGGTGTTTTTGTCCATTCCTACAGTGGCAGGGAGGGGTTCAGAGAGGACATGCAAAGCCCACATGATAAACACATGGCTTAGAGGCTGGTGCCAACACAGAAGTTTTGGGTTCTTTGACCACGGGGCGCTTTACTTGGCACCCAGCCTGATGGCCGCAGATGGGTCCCAGCTGTCCCCAGGGGGAAAATGGATCCTGGCCCAGGAGCTGGCAGGGCTCATTGAGAGGGCTTTAAACTAGGTAAGAAGGGGGACAGGGAAGAAACAAAGCCTGTTGGAGGTGTGCCAGGGGGAACAGTGGCAAGGCTGGGGGAGGAGGCAAAGGCTCAGCTGAAGTGCATCTACACTAATGCACGCAGCATGGGCAACAAGCAGGAGGAGCTGGAAGCCATTGTGCAGCAGGCGGGCTATGACTTGGTTGCCATCACGGAAACGTGGTGGGACCACTCTCATGACTGGAGTGCTGCCATGTCTGGCTTTAGGCTCTTCAGAAGGGACAGGCAGCACGGAAGGGGTGGTGGAGTGGCTCTCTATATTAGAGAGTGTTTGGATGTCGTTGAACTTGAGGCTGGCAATGACAAGGTGGAGTCGCTATGGGTTAGGATCAGCGGAGAGGCCAAGAAGGCAAGCATCCTGATGGGGGTCTGTTATAGACCGCCGAACCAGGATGAGGGGGTGGACGAGGAGTTCTACAGACAGCTGACAGAGGTTGCAAAATCGTCAGCGCTTGTTCTTGTGGGGGACTTTAACTTCCCAGACATATCCTGGAAGCACAACACAGCCCAGAGAAAGCAGTCCAGGAGGGTTCTGGAGAGCGTGGAAGATAACTTCCTGACGCAGCTGGTTGGTGAGCCTACCAGGGGAGGTGCCCCGCTAGACCTTCTGTTCACTAACAGAGAAGGACTGGTGGGAGATGTGGTGGTCAGGGGCTGTCTTGGGCAGAGTGACCACGAAATGGTAGAGTTCTCGATACTTGGCGAAGTCAGGAAGGGGACCAGTAAAACCTCTCTCTTGGACTTCCGGAGGGCTAATTTTGAGCTGTTCAGGACACTGGTTGGCAGAGTCCCTTGGGAGGTGGTTCTGAAGGACAGAGAAGCCCAGGAAGGCTGGGCGCTCTTCAAGAAAGAATTCCTAATGGTTCAGGAGCGGTCTGTCCCCACATGCCCAAAGACGAGCCGGCGTGGAAGAAGACCGGCCTGGCTGAATAGAGAGTTGTGGCTCGAGCTTAGGAGAAAAAAGAGGGTTTATAATCTTTGGAAAAGAGGGCGGGCCACTCAAGGGGACTACAAGGATGTTGCGAGGTGGTGCAGGGACAAAATTAGAAAGGCCAAAGCTCATCTGGAGCTCAATCTGGCTACTGCTGTTAAAGACAACAAAAAATGTTTTTATAAATACATCAATACAAAAAGGAGGACTAAGGAGAATCTCCACCCTTTACTAGATGTGGGGGGAAACTTAGTTACCAGAGATGAGGAAAAAGCTGAGGTGCTTAACACCTTCTTTGCCTCAGTCTTTAGCAGCAAAACCAGTTGCTCTCTGGATGCCCAGTACCCTGAGCTGGTGGAAGGGGATGGGGAGCAGAATGTGGCCCCCACAATCCACGAGGAGATGGTTGGCAACCTGCTACAGCACTTGGATGTACACAAGTTGATGGGGCCGGATGGGATCCACCCGAGGGTACTGCGAGAACTGGCGGAAGAGCTGGCCAAGCCTCTTTCCATCATTTATCAGCAGTCCTGGCTATCGGGGGAGGTCCCACTTGACTGGAGGATAGCAAACGTGACGCCCATCTACAAGAAGGGCCGGAGGGTAGACCCGGGGAACTACAGGCCTGTTAGTTTGACATCAGTGCCAGGGAAGCTCATGGAGCAGATTATCTTGGGCGTCATCATGCGGCAGTTACAGGGCAAGCAGGCGGTCAGGCCTAGTCAGCATGGGTTTATGAAGGGTAGGTCCTGCTTGACGAACCTGATCTCCTTCTATGACAAGGTGACACGCTTAGTGGATGAGGGAAAGGCTGTGGATGTGGTCTACCTTGACTTCAGTAAGGCATTTGACACCGTTCCCCACAGCATTCTCCTCAGGAAACTGTTTGCCCATGGCTTGGACTGGCGCACGCTTCGTTGGGTTAAGAGCTGGCTGGATGGCCGGGCCCAGAGAGTCTTAGTGAATGGAGTCAAATCCAGTTGGAGGCCGGTCACTAGTGGAGTCCCCCAGGGCTCAGTACTGGGACCAGTCCTCTTTAACATCTTCATCGATGATCTGGATGAAGGGATCGAGTGCACCCTCAGTAAGTTTGCAGACGACACTAAGTTAGGTGCATGTGTCGACCTGCTCAAGGGTAGGAAGGCTCTGTAGGATGATCTGGATAGGCTGGACCGATGGGCCGAGGCCAGCGGTATGAAGTTCAGCAAGGCCAAGTGCTGGGTCCTGCACCTGGGGCACAACAACCCCAAACAGAGCTACAGGCTGGGAGATGTGTGGATAGAAAGCTGCCTGTCAGAGAAGGACCTGGGAGTTTTGGTTGACAGTCGGCTGACTATGAGCCAGCAGTGTGCTCAGGTGGCCAAGAAGGCCAACAGCATCCTGGCTTGCATAAGGAACAGCGTGGCCAGCAGGTCCAGGGAAGTGATTGTCCCCCTGTACTCGGCTCTGGTACTGGTACCTCGAGTACTGAGTTCAGCTTTGGGCCCCTCACTACCAGAAGGACATGGAGGTGCTTGAGCGAGTCCAGAGAAGGGCTATGAAGCTGGTGAAGGGTCTGGAGAACAAGTCTTATGAGGAGCGGCTGAGGGAGCTGGGACTATTTAGCCTGGAGAAGAGGAGGCTCAGGGGCAACCTTATCGCACTCTACAGGTACCTGAAAGGAGGCTGTAGTGAGGTGGCGGTTGGTCTGTTCTCCCACGTGCCTGGTGACAGGACGAGGGGGAATGGGCTAAAGTTGCACCAGGGGAGGTTTAGGTTGGATATTAGGAAGAACTTCTTTACTGAAAGGGTTGTTAGGCACTGGAATAGGCTGCCCAGGGAAGTGGTTGAGTCACCATCCCTGGAGGTCTTTAACAGACGTTTAGATGTAGAGCTTAGGGATATGGTTTAGGGGATGATTTGGTAGTGTTAGGTCAGAGGTTGGACTCGGCGATCTTGTAGGTCTCTTCCAACCTAGACTTTCTGTGATTCTGTGATTCTGTTTTGAGTCCTGCATTGTCAGCAGATGTAGAGGATTTCAGTGCCTTACATGATACAGTTCCTCTATGGGAATGTTTACACAGTTCTAGTTGTGCAGCCTGACCATGCTCTGAGCCAACAGAAACCACACGATGTGATCATATTGCAGAGTCTAGGCTATCATACTTCATTTTACTGCTGGGTTAATTGCAGCCATGTGGTTTCATGGCTCAGTGCACAAGCAGAATGAACTTCTCTCTGCCTGAAGCATTAGACAAGTGAACTTGATAATGTCTGTGTGGGCTTTATCCCAGACAATGGCAGCTTCCTTCACTGTAAGCTCAAGGGAAAGAGTGAAATAGAGGAAACTTAATGGAGATAAGACACAGAAGGATGAGTGACTTAGATGCATACACCCCAAACCATTAAGATCATACCTAAATAAATACGTATATACATATTTATCTCATGTCTGTCTTTGCCCAGATTAAGCAGATGGGTATTTCTGAATGAACTGAACATTTCTCAGCCAAGTGCCCTTGCTGCTAAGATGGTTAATGGGAGGTTAACAGCTGCATTAAGTGAAGTATCATGAGCAGGTCAAGAGAGGAAATCCTTCACCTCTACTCAGGCCACACCTGGAGTTCTGGGTCCAGTTCTGGGCCCTGCATTACAAGAGAGACGTGAACACACAGGAAGGAGTCCAACGTAGGGCCACCAAGATGACCAAGGGACTGGAGCACCTTTCCTATGAGGAGAGGCTGAGAGAGCTGGGGCTGTTCAGCCTGGAGAAGAGGAGGCTCCGTGGGGATCTCAGAAATGTCTCTAAATACCCGAAGGGAGGGTGGAAGGAAGACAGAGACAAGCTCTTGTCTGTGGTTCCCAGTGGAGGAAATGGGCACAAACTGGAACATGAGGTTCCATCTGAAAACCGGGAAGCATTTCTTTACTGTGCATGTGATGGACCACTAGAAAAGGATGTCCAGAGAGATTGTGAAGATCTTCAAAAGCCACCTGGACATGGTCCTGGGCAACTTGTTCAGTGGGTCCCTGCTTGAACTCAGTGGTGGACTAGATAGCTTCCAGAGGTGCCTTCCAACTTCAACCATTCTGTGATTCTGTGGTTCTTCTGCTGCTGTCAACCTCTCCTAAATACTGCTGTATTTAGAAGATGTTTCTAAATCTGTATGATGTTTGAATCTGAGAGGATGAGCTAAATGCATGTCAGACTTTGTTCTGACACTGTTAATGAAAAATTATAGCCTAGCAAGGGCAAACTAATCAGGAAAGAAACATATGATGTGAGACACGTGCCTTACCTAAGCCATAGGGTATTAACAACAACTCAAAAACAAAGTTCAGAAAACCCAAGTATCTAGGCAGTTAAACATTTTTAAATACAAGATTTTTGTATACAGGGAATGAATAATCAATTCTGTATTTCAAAACTTTTTATTTGAATTTCTTCAGCCAGCTACTGTTCCTATCACCTCACATTAAATAAACGTTGTATCAAAGCTATATTGACGAAGACTGTCAACTATGTTATAAAGCCAAATATCGGATTCAGGTTAGTTATTGACTATTAGATCTGGAAAGTTCGTTACTTCCACTGGTATATTTAGATAATAAAAGAAATACTCTACCTCTTACATTCATCCTCTTTATGCTAACTTATTTTCTTATCAGTCCTGTTAATTTTTACTAGTTTTTGTTTGTTTGTTTGGAAATAAAAGAGTTGGCTGTGCTTCCAGGTTATATAGATTTCAAATTAACGTGTTCTTCATATACAATACAGCTTTATTAATATATGGAACAATTTTTGTTTCAGTAGTTTTTAAGTAAGAAATAAAAAGAGTACTAAATATTGCAACTTTTTTCTCTCCAAAGGATTCGACTATAACATGAATATTGATGAAAAAGTCAAAGAAATACCATCTAATCTTTTCCCCTTAAGACTCTACCCATATGAATTGCTATTTTCTTGAAAGAAACTGGAAGGCCTGAAATACAATTTCATTCTTTGCCAGTGTGTTCAGCAAAAAAATCAAAAGAGGCACACATGCATATACATTTATTTGAGTGAGTTAGAGAAAAAATGTGGCAGAGACCCCATAGAAAACTTCTCTTTCAAGGTCTTATAAAATAAAGTGAATAAAAGATAGAAATATCTGGAAACTGAGCCAGATTAAATACTACTTTGCTTTTATGATTCATATTTTGCTTTTTTTTAATGTGCCACATATTTAATATTATTATTAATAATCTATTTTAATGCTAGGTGCATTAAAGCAGGAAACAAGCAGATTCCAAAAATGCCAAGAAAATACATATTTATTAACAAATATTCCAAAAAATATTAATATTTGTGAGAATGGATTTGCATACTCTGTGAGCATGTGATTTTTAATTAGTTTATTGCAATGGGCTCGAATTCTAGTTTAGTTTTGAAGGACAGCTGTCCTTGAGTACTGTTCAGTGAGAATGTAATTATCAAAAACATTCTGGTTAAGTGACTGTTCTATTGTGGGAGTAAATTTAAATTAACATCTCAGAGATCTGCACTCCTTTTTCTTTTTTATACGTTTTTACTTTTATTTCCTAACTACCTGTTCTAGTAAAAAATCATCTTTGTTGTATCTTTCATCCTAGATTTATCATTATCACTCAAAGTATTCCACAGTACCAGACACTGAAGTAAAACCAGACGCATGTTCAACAGTGGAGCACAAGAACAGGCAGTAAGATGAAAAACGTGAGAGTTGCTAAAGACTTTGACACAACTCAGACTCTCTGAAACTATAATACAAATTTGAAGATGCTCAAAAAAATTTTTTTTTTGGTTTTTGATGGAGGGAAGTACAGCTGCTAAAAAATAATTTGAATAAAATACAGTTATATTTTCCTTAATACTGCTGGGTCATGAATAATAAGAGCGGTATTACAGTCTACAAGTAAGTGAACCAAAGCAGACAAGACAAAATAAAATGAAAAAAAAAAATCCTAAAAAGAATGTATATTCTGCAAGGTGCCATCGTATCATATTCAAATGAAAAAGCTAGAGAAGACTGTTCTAACGTCATATGCTCAATGAACTGCTATATACCTATTGATTATTATTTTATTATTCTGAACATCCAGACACAGAAGTTTCGGAAAACACTACATAGCTGCTTTATAAATATCTGTCTTTTGTTAGCTGTGTTAGTGATGACTACACCACAACTTTATTTTTATGAATTTACCTTTTTTTTTTTTTTTTTCCCAAGAAAGTATAATTTTATTCTAACAGTTTTGTGGAAAAGGTATCAAATTCATTTAATCAATGCTAAAAAATATAAATAATCTAACTTAGATCCCTATTTGATGCCATCAAGTTGCAGGACAACTTTTACAAATGACAGCATTCCCTGTTGAAATAGAAAGCTTAGAATCAGGTTATCTGATTGTATCCCTGTCAATGCTAATCCTATCATTCACTATTAAAAGCCTTCTAGTCACCATGAAAAATAAATAAATAAATAAAAGAACAGAAACATTAGCTGAAGAACTGCTACATGGATCCAATTTTCAGCCAGAGCAAAAAATAAAAAATAAAGCATAAATTTACAGTTAGGAAGTTTGCTAAGAAGAGCTAACACTTTGTGAAGCTCCAACTCACTCTTACAAAGTGATCACAAGATAACAAGAATCATTCAAGCCAAGACAGGTTCTCTGTTTGGTTTCTCTAGAATATGCAGTCTGGTAACCCAGTAAATAACAGTGTTGCCATCACTTGTGACAGATCAGAGGCTTTGTATTTACAGAACAACAAGCTTCAAGGATTTCAGACTTGTCTTGGCCTAGCTGGAAATTTGTTTTAGCTTGTTTACCTGTTACAGCAATTACCTACAACCAAATACAACTGGGTTGCAATTGTGCATTACATTTTATTCCAACAAATAGAGAGCAACAAGACTCAGTTATTCTGTATTGAGTGAATGACTAGGAAAAAATGCAGCACAGAATAACATAGGCACAGTATGGCTACTCACTGGAGAACCCAAGTCTACGAGTTATGTTCATGAGGACTATAACCTCAGGAGCTGGGCAAGACCAGTGTTAAGGACAACAAAGAGCTAATATCCACCTTGGATAAAACATACAACACTTAGTGAATCTGGATACAACCTGGAAGAACAACCAAATGAGGAAAAAATAAATACGCAGGTGGTGGTAGAAAACATATCCAAACAACCCCAAGCATGACCAAGAGTGAAAAGGAAGAAAACATGAACTTCATCAACATCAACAACAGCCACAATGGAAGACCCAGGATGCCGATAACTCCCTCTAAGCAACTGCCTTCGCTCTCCCCATCTCTCCAGGCTACTGACCTTAGGACCTAGGGGGGCAGTGAGAGACTGAGCACAACACAGAGCAAGGGGCAGATACTAGAAAATTATTAGTTTTAGTTATTATTCCTCATTATCAGGAATAAGCTGTAAAAATGAGTAATTTGTACTGTAAGTGTTAGCATCACTGTAACTGGATTAATTAGACTGATTAGACTGCTAAGACTGTAATTAGGCTTAAAACTCTTGGTCTTACATATAAGGTTCAGTTATTTGACCTATGTAGACTACAAATTGTATCGCAACCACTGCTGGAATGTAATTTAGATGCAGAAAAAAATAGTAACTGTTGGACAGAAAAAATGTTCCATTTACATAGCTCAAATGGGGATCAAAGCAGCTTTCTGATTTATTAATGAGAAATAATTAACTAGCAATCAATGAACTTTACATCCTCGATTAACAATACAACAGATAAACTATGATACTAGACACTTCCAAAAATGTTGATAAACACCTATTAATTTCTAAACACCCTTCTATAACCAATCCCACAGAGTTCTAAGCACACCCACAGAGTTAAGGGGAACACAGCAAAACCTGGATTACAGGCATGATCCTCTCTCTTGGGAGTGTATGTTACCCTATTTACACAAACTTCATGTGAGAGAGGTACGTGCTCTAGCTTTGTGTGCACCTGTGCCTCTCCCTACAGTTTGCTAATCCAGAAGCCGGTGCGAAAGTGTACCTTGGAGGTCACACACATACACACAAGGCAAGCCTCTCCTTGATGCATCTCATACCGTTGTGATAGGAGACTTCTGGCACTGTCAGAAGAAGTTTAATTGCTGCTCTGTTTCCACTGAAAGGTGTTTCCTCACATGCTACATGCTTACTTTTCTAGTATTTCTGTTAATGCTAACTCCTCTGTTATTGCAGAAATCTTTTCATGGTTCCTTGGTGACTATTCAAACAGTCTGAGGGTTGTTTTCCCCTTTAGCTTGATCAGTTTCAGGAAGAAAAAATAAATAAAAAAATAAAAAAAACTAAGCCAATTTTGGTTCTCTCCTTCCCGCACTCCTTCAGTGCTCACATCCCTGGCTTAACATCTGTTGTTGCCGAGGGTGGGCTGAGCTGGCAGCCCTACAGTAACAGATTGGTGGATAACATAAGCAACTCAGGCTGCAAAAATGCAGTGCAAAAGGAAGGTGAAAAGATCTTAAGTACATACATAACAGGTCAAAGGATAAGCAGGGAACCAGAGGGTATCAGAAGAGCTTAACAGAGATGTACAAGGTCATAGAAATAGAATACCACTCAGACTAAAAACTGTAAGATATTTCAGAGATTGGCTTGACAAAACCATACAGATTCTGACCAATACTGTGGAGTCACGCATTTTATTGTAAATTACTTTTAAAGTCTGAATTACTGCAAGTTACTTGAGGGCCTGTTGAGATTTAGTTAAAATATAATGCCTTTTGGTAGCCTTGGAACATAACCGGTTGTTGTGAGTATGAACCGATGTTAGCAACACGAGAAACGCTTTTTGCTCAAAATGTATTTAACCTGTTTGGCTCTCCATAATCAATTATTAAAAATTATAAGCTTCAGGTTTTGTTAATCATTACCTGAGACTACTATAACTGTATTAATTTTATTTCACCGAACAACCACAATTCTGTAAGGGTTTCCAGGACTACAACTGCCACAGGAATATTCACTCACAGGAAGGGATATAACCTGGGAAAAGTGAATTAGAAGCTTATGTTAAGTTATTCAGATCTAAATCTCATTCTGCTTTTACTGAAATTACGTTGGCTGGCAATGGCCTCCTTACAAAGCTAACAACATTCAGAGATTTAAGTTACTGAATGCTACCAGCTTGGAACCAGAGAATCCTCAGTAGTCCCTAATCAGTCCTGTTTGGTTGTAGATATGCATTCCATACTTTAAGGTGTTCTGAACTTCTTCAAAAACTTCTTCAAAAAACTTGATGGAGATATAAAATGGTTATCTGAAGTATGAAAAGAAAATTATTGTTGTGGGTCCTAACTTTCAGTAGAAATTCTGGCTGAGATACAGATACAGCATATTGTTTTTGCATTCAAATTCTTTCTGGCAAATGTCTCCATAGAAGTTATGTGAAGTTTCAGAAATGTGAAATAAAGAAAGCTGTAACTTCATGATGAAAACATACTAAGATTTTCCAAGTAAACTAGTTTTATGAAATTTTGTCCTTTGGTGGCAAAATAAAATGGAATATTTCTGTGAAAATTGAACATATTTGCTGTTGTGGGCTCACAATGTATCCATAAGCATAAGCCTAGAAGATCTCTTGAAGACCAAACAGAAGAAATAATTGCATACATAGCTCAAGACCAAAGCTGTAGTTTGACAGAACTCATAGCTCCCAGCTAGGATGGAGCTCCATTTAGCCACTCTACACAGCATGTAAGTAGGTGCAACTGTGTTTAGTATGGAGAATTCAGAAAAGAAAGTGGCTAAAGCTGGAGCATGAACAATATAGAACTTGAAAACTGAGATAATACTTCTCCAGAAATTCTGTCTCCTCTCTTCAGTTTCATAGCTGATTCAGTAGGTTTAATTGTCGTATAAAGAAAATAAAATACTAAATGAATTTTATTTGCATTTTATTTTCCATATTATCAAACTGTTTAATTTAGGTCGTATAATATCTTAACCAAGTCCACAAATAATTAAAACAGTTTTACCAGAAAGTTATGTTTCTGTGCCACATCCCAAAGCCCAAAACCTTTGTACTAGCACATGCACATAAAAATGAGCTAGAAGTACAAATCTAATTGCGTATACCTTCAAGACAGCTATGCTCACCCCTTAGAAATGAATTAATGTGTAAAACTATCTTCAGGCAATGAATCTGTATAAAGTCCACTTTGGCTTCCCCAGTAAATAGTATTAAAAATGGCTAATAATTTCATATCATTGATTTTAAGTTGCAAAGATACATTCACTAATTCTCAAATTAAATCTCGTTCTATACCGCAATACTTGACAAGTTTAGAATTAATTTTCTTGGTTATCCAGTTTAATTGCATCCACTTTTCAAGTCTGTATATAGATTTGTACTTACATATGTGTATGTGCTGCTGTCAACACTAAGAACTTTGCTTTTGCATAATGATTCAACACAAAAGAAAGAAACTGAGAATTCTACGTAAATAAATGATAAATTTGTCTGCAACAGCCAGAAGCAGCTTGACAGACTAGATAATCTGTAACTATATTATTTTCATAGCAAATGCCAAAAAGACATCTGGATACAAGATGTTTCTGAAGGCATACATTTATAAATAAATAGATGACAATTTCAAGAAGACAGCATAATACGTTCTGAAGCGCCTAAGTGGTTTGTAAACCACTGGCCCCAGTCTCAGATGTCCTGCAACCTACAGCTGATTGCTTGTGCGTGTCTGCATGCTATAGCCAAAATTGTGGCCATTTATTTACTACTTTGAAAAGTAATCTATATGCAACTTTTTATCTTCAGTGAGTCAAGATGCTTAGGATTTTTTGCTAGCATGGAAGCTACCAAGTGTTACTAAAGGTTAGGTGGCTTTTGAGAAAAAAGGCACGTAGGTTTAAGTAACACAAATAAGGTTCCAGGCAAAAGATACAACACAGGACATACAGATGGTGAGGAGAGAAACTGGGGATATGTGAGTGGCATATACCCATACACCCTTGGTGTATGCATACTTTGGAAATAAATATGTTCTGATAAGCATGAAGGGGAAAAACAGAGAACAGGTTTTTCTCAAGACACCATTAGTCGGAAAAAAATGTTATGCAGAAATTGCAGAAGTTACGGAAGTTTCAACCAAAGCTAAGTCCAGGAATCTGAGACAAAGACAGCCAGCTAATCCAGAGTGAGGGAAAGCTTAAGTCTATGCACTAATGATAGACGGATGCCTTTAAACCTCCAGAAGCTTGAACTAAAACCAAGAAAAAAGGAACTCTTTTTTTTTTCTTTCTTTTTTTTTTTTTTCCCCATAATGTAACTCAGCAAGTCCTATCTCATCTTTTCTCCTGTCTCTAATAACATCACACTACTGTTTGTAGCTACTGTTGATGAGATGTTAGAAAAAGAGGTATAGTTTAGGCTTAGCTGTGTAAATGTAATTTAACAGCTAGACAATGAGAGAATGGGAAAAGGAGGAGGCAGAATAAAAGAGTTGCTACTTTTGTCAGAAAGGTGCAATAAATAAGAGCTTAGGATATACAGAAAATACTTGGTCAGATTCTGGAGTGCTCAATAGTAGTAGTAGTTGATTCTGAACCTGAAAATTATTAATTGAGTGCTAAATTCCTAAAAGGGCTATCATTGTAGTCACTGGATGTAGATATCCTATCTGGTTCCAAATCTTTGGAATGTATAAGTTAGGGCATGCATGTAACTCAGCTGTAATCAATTCAGTTATACCAGTATGAAATCTGAAAAAAAATGTGTTAATGAGGTCCTGGTGGCTAAGCCAGCTCTATTTAACTTCATGTTTGTCCAGGATCATACAATCCACATGTACGAGGAATGCACTTTTGAAAAAAAAAAAAAAAAAAATACAGATTCCCATCAACAGGTTGATTTTTGAAATGGAAATAGATGAGCAAAAAGCTGCCCTAATAATCAGTAATAACAACATCCACAATGAGACGAGAGTCTCTGAAATGAAAATTTCAGTAAAGGAAAACCACTTAAAACTAAACCTACGTTTTCCCATTCTGAATTTAGAACAAGCACTAAGTTCTTCATACAGTTCTTGAACTACAATGTATAATTATTTCATAGCTCATTGACACAACAATATGTACTGCTATATTCAATCTTTTTAAGAAAATAAAATGAGCAGAATGATGAATTATATTTTGATCACAGAGATAAATATACTGAGAAGCTGTTCTTATACATTTTAAAAATTCTATTAGAATGTTTTCATTTTTAGTAATTACATTATTTACAAGAACTATCTTTAACTTCTAGAAAAATTACTTCTGAAGTAAGGGAGGTGATACAGTTTGAGTATCTAAGTAATTTTTCATAATCATGTAATCAGTAGATTAGATCTTCAAGGTTGGTTCTACTTAGATACACTTCAGATGAAAAACACTACTCTGGTTAATGCACACAACCTACTAGAAGTACACTTAGTTTCCTTTGGTGGATAAGCAAAATAGCATATTGCTTTTACTGATAACTTATGTGTCACCTGTTTCATAAATACATTTATAAACATTTATAGATGAATGTATTATATTTAGTAATATAAATCTGTTTAGTTTACCATAGACATCCCTGAAAATCAGCCCATTGTATTACAAAGACTTACAAAGATTGCAACAAGAGCAACTTGATGCTTTTATCTGTCACATAAATCACTAGATTGACCACTCTTACAATGGCATTTAACGTTTAACTGTGTTATATCATTAATCTAGTTGATGCTGGATTAGGTTTATCAGTAGATCATCTCTTGCCAGAATAAACAGCTTTATCCATCTCCATCCTTGGTGATGCCAATTGTGCTTTCTGAAAACTGCTAAACTGATTTTCATGGCTGACAAATTTTTTGGAAACCATATATGCCACACATCAGATATCCCACTAAGTATCCCAATGGTCAACAGCAAGACAGACTGACAGATGAAAAATCATCAGTAGAAAATACAAGGAAAAATAAGGAAGCAAGAATGAAGCATAATAGCTCTGGTTTGCATTTAGACCTCGCTAAAAAAATAGGTATATCCTATAGGAAATGACATTGAGTGGTAACTGAAAATATTTCAGTCTGATTGCATGCTATCATATACACATATCTTAGATTTTTGTGCTTCAGGGAGTCACCATTCTAAATTGCAAGACTGTTTTCAGAACTGCTTAGAACGTTGCTGGGTTTCAGCTTCTCTGAAAGAAATTAGAAAAGGCTGGCATTATTTGCAAATTTCAATTCATCCATGGGAAGAGAATGTTCTTCTCTTATGTTTAAATGAAAGAAAAAAAATGAAAAACAAACAGACAAAAAAAGGAAAACTGTTAATCTGAGAAGACCCAATGCTATGGAGCATGCTTTTGTTGCACTGATACCAAGGACACGATTTAGAATGTGCTAGTTGGCAGCTGTGGTTAGTTTGGCGGCTACATTCGTCAATGATTTAGTGTACAATGAAGAGAGGCAAGCTGTGGATGAAATACAGGTTCTTTCTTAATGAAAGAGCTCAGTATGCCACTCTGCACGCATACAGGGGATGCACTAGCTTCTTCTGACATTTCTTCTTGTGACTTTTAAAATGCCACTGGACTCAGGGATTAAAAACAGAAACATCAAATCCTGTATGTTCTGGCAACTAAGCAGCATGTCAGAAAAGGGATAAGGAAAGGCAAAAAATACCAGGGCAATAGGGGTGTGGATGACAAAGTTTTACTAGAATTATAGGACGTGAAGGATCTTTGAAAGGAGAGGCAGAGTACAAAGGCCAAAGAGCAGAGGTGGATGGAGGGCATTCAGGAATAAAAGTGTAGAACCTGTAGAAATGCACTGAAAGGATTTGGGGACTATGAATTGTTTAGATTTTCCGAGTATTCACAGCTGCAACAAAAAACAGTGGCTTGACTATATAGTGCTATAAAAATATGGAGAAGTCTAAAAAACAATGTCAATCCTAATTCTCTAAAGATGAACCTCCATAGCTAATGGACGCTTGCTAATTTTCACTGTAATGCTTCTAAGCTTCACATGGCATCTGGAAATAATATTACCATTGTAAAAATTAATTAACAGAACCTGAATCATTCAGTTTTATAATAGGGCCACCTTAAAATGGTCTGTTTGAAAATTATTAATTTTTTAATTAAAGATTTTGTAAAGTGCGTATTACAGAAAGCCTGAAACCTTGCACTGCCAGAGGAGCTAAAAAGATGTGTTGAAAATGACGTGAACACACACATTTTTTCCTGCTCCTCACTGTTAATTCACATCTCCGTAGCTGGGACACTGTATCTATCTGACAGATGTTTGAACAAAGCACTTTAACCACTACTGAAGTTATTCAAGACAGTCTGTATTCTTCAGTACTGAAATGCTCAGTATCAGCCTCAGTTGGGATGATCTCAAATTGCTATGGATGGCAGCTCTCATTAGAGTTTCAGTGGTGCGTACATGTCCCCCCATCCCTTAATCTTCACTAAGTAGAGAATTTCATATAGTAATAGATGCTTCCTAGCAGATAAGCACAGAAAGAAGCTGAAATAGAGTTGCTAAAACATCTCCGGCTTTAGTACTTTCTAATTTTGGAATGCTTGACTTGAGGGTTTGATGTTCTTTTTAACACTTATAATGGATGTAATAACCTATTTATGTTGTATGCCACACAGACTGAAACATCTAAACATCCATCTGACACAAATTAACCATCAGAGTTTTGTGATGTTTTGCATTATGTTACACAGCAAATGATAAGTAGGGCACTCTAGATGCCTTACAGGAGTAATGTACAGCACCTCTTGTTATGCTGCGCTGTAACTACTCCAGAAGCTATTAACACAAAGGTGAACGTAACTGGGAAGGTGGCACGGTTTTTTAAAGTAAACTATTTTAAATGACACCATGACACACAAATAACACTTGCTATAGTTTTTGACACATTTAAATCATCAATACATTATTTTTGCTAAAATAAAAGTTCTGTTGACCACAGATAAATTACAGGCTTGTCACACACTATCTGAAATAATCCTCCTGTTCTGAAGTGTGACTTCTATCACTAATTTGGTCCTAGTAAAGACCTACCTCCAGTAGGAATGAGGCACTTCATATTCCAAAATCACGGATTTTAAAATCACAAACCCACTTTTACATTGTTTGCTTAATGCAGTAGCATGAAAATTGATCCTCTTAACTGCGCTATAAACAACTGAGGTTTGTTTTCTCCTCCACAACTCACTTAATGTAGATATACAGATTGAAGTAGTGTTACTACAGATATATAGCCATGCATCAAGAATATGATTCTTTTCATTGTAACATCTACACTTTAACTAGCGTTAATCCACACTTTCAGAGCAATGCAGCTGTTAAGGAATTTGCACAATCCCATAAACATTACGTAATTTAAGCACCATTATGCAGTTACTTGGTGTTTTAGTTCTTGCCTGGCCTTTTTTCATAGTACCTGGCTTTTCTTTCATAGCACCACAAACAGCTCAGAGTAGAACAGAGCAGATCTACTGCTCTACAGTAGCACAACTACTCCAAGCAAGTCAGGTATTGGTATATTTAATAGCATGTTTTAGAAGTTGTATCAATGAAGGAAGAAAATTAAGTTTAAAAGTTCCAGTTGTTCTGTAATGATTAAAAATAATAATAATAAATAAATAAATATCCTTGCCAAAACATACACAGAACATGAAGCTTCTTGGTTTTATTTACACAAATGTGGTGTTTTGTTTCTTTGTTTGTTTAAAAATTTGAATGTCAAGAAAGATTAATATCCTTTTTCTATCCACTTGTGGTAGAGCACTATGCATTGGGGCATTATACTGTCATTTTAGAGAGAGTTTTTCTATAAGTCTGTTAATAAATGAACAAACATAAAATTCATTAGAGTACTATGTTCCAGTTAAGGGGTTATATTAACAAAGTCGCCTACGTGGGAATGTAAAATCCAGTAAATGCCATGTTTGTAACGCAATCTCACATTCATGCTTAAAAGGAAATGTTTCTTTTTTAACCAAAGAAAGAAAATACAGTTCAGTATTTTCAATTCAAGTCATATTCTTGTTCAAAATTGAATCTACAGATCAGGTCCATGCTTAAAAGCTGAAGTCTAGTTATCCCTTTTTGATAGGTACAATGCAGCACAGGGTACAGGAAGAAGTAATATTTAATGCCCTCTTCAAAATAAGACTTTGAAGATAGCTTCCAGGACAGTCTACGGCAGTTTCAAAAGAATGGCAAGATTAAACCTGAGCTGCTTGGATTATCCCAAGTCTCTTGAGCAAATTTCTGTGTTTTCCAGGAGAAAAGGGAAATGCCACTGCACACTGTTTCAAAGTGCACAGTTCATAACCGTCAATTGTACTCAAGTGTAAGAAGGTCCTCAAGTGTGAGGATTGAACTTTTGAGGATGATGAATGGCTTATCTTCTTGGGATACCAGCACAATTAATAGCAATTAATTTGGCCCAAATCATGTGCCGAATGGACAAATATGATACTGATGAAAAGAAGTAATATATAGGAACATCCCGGTCCCTCCATACTAGTGAGCTTTTACAGACCTTTTACAGAAAAAGTGTTTTCACCTCTTTAAAAGCATTAGCTACTTGAACAAAAGAATGATCAGTTATGAGTCTTATCAATAGATGCCCAGCATGGGAAAGGACTACCAGTGAGCTCTACAGTCATCTTATCATTGGCACAGTTTGTACTTGTGAAGATTTAATATCTACTATTATATTTTTTATTATTTCCTGTCTTCAGGGCACATACAGTACACTTCATACTTGGGATTTTCATTTCTGAGAAACTGCAATGCAATAGGAGGGCAACTACAGTCAACAGAAGCTTCACTCCAGACAAGCAAAAATACATATAAAGTTAAGCAATGTAAAAAAAAAAAAAAAAAATCTGTACGGTTTGAATTCATTAACTAAATTCGGAGAATGGTTTTGCATTTAATCTCCCTTTTCTCCATTCATTTGTAACATAGAATATGCTTTTGCCCTGTAAGGTGTTTATTAATGCTTATGTTTATTATGGACTTATTAATGTTCATGAAGTACTCCAGCACTTACATGATAACTGCCATGCTTACTCTGTTAAGGAATTAACCATATTGTATTCACAGCAGTCTTTACATACTGTACGATAAATATGACATGCTGCCATGGAGTAAGCAATAAGGGAAAGTGAAAATAGATGGCTGAATACTTTTTCCTGAAGTAAACACTGTAATTTTAGGCATAAATGAAGACTGGTACCAGCTTAAGGAATAAATAAATAAATAAAAGAACAGGACTGTATATAAAAAAAAAAAAAACTGTCCTAATTCATGTGCACGGGGGAGCTGAAATAAGATTGTATGTGTAAGTTTAATTCTAGCAATTTCTCAGTCCAGCTAAGTTATTTCTATAAAACTATTAGCACAGAGGATAGTAGTATTTCCAGAGGCATCTTTGATAATGGAGAAACACATTTTAACTGTCATAATAAACATCAGTAAATTTGGGCACAAACTGTTCCAGATTATGTCAATGCTAACCAAGCTTTCTGCCATGCTACCCAGCTGCACTATGTTGTTCATGTAAGGAATTATATCCTCAAAAATCTTTGGGTGAAACATATAATCATGGCTGTCATTTGGTAACTCCAGTAATTTCTCACAATATTTTTAGAGTAGAAAACATCTAACATATCACTAAATGACAACCATTAATAAATACCGATTTTCTTAACAGTGATCATTAAGAGGAGCAGTACGAGTATTACTAAAAATGTCAAAATTATCATATGAAATAAATTTTCATAAACTTCTAGAGGGAGCTGTATCTTGCAAAGCCTAGAGGAAGATTTTGTCTAACCTTAGGAATGGAGACAGCCAGCTCCCATAGCTGTTGCAGTCTCCAGAGATAAATGGCCTAGAAATGTGGAATTCTTTAGGGGAAAGAGAAAAAAAAAAAAAGTCTAACCCAGCTTATGAATTATAATGTTGCTCATTAATTGCTTTTCATATTGTATTTTGTTGCCATAGGTGGTCATTCTATATTCTAGTTGTATAGCTTGAAGTGTTATTGTCAAAGCATTTGTGAAAACAAGTAAGAATGGAGCAAAGCCTGCCTTTGAATAAGTTGAATATTTTGATTTTTCAGATCCTTAAAGCACAGTTCAGGGCACTGATCCACCCTTTATCTAAAACAAAGATGAGACACTGAGTATCTTCTAAGGCTCAGGATTCTACCCTAAGGCCTACCGACTGGATTTATTTCGGAGTCCCATTTCCTGAGACTCTTCAGCCTGTGTGGGCTGATCCTGTGGGACTGAACTATTAAGGCTATGACAGGGTTGATGTTACAGCTCAATCCCATCACTAATGAGGAATTGACTGAGTTCTGTAGGCATGTAAATTTAACTTTAAAACCCACATGCAACTGAAAAATAGGTCCTTACTCAAAAGCAACAGATAATTTAGATCTATCTCTGAAAAGGTATAAAATATCAATATCCATCTCTATTTCCTTGTTTGACTTTGTAATTTTCCCCCCAAAAAAAAAAAGCATATTTGTCATTTCTTCTTTGAAGGACTTCTTATACTTCTGACTTGGAAAGGATTCCCTGTGTATTTCACAATGAAAATCAGGATAGGGTTTTATGTTACAATGTTATCATTTTTTCAAGACTTCAGTGAAATTAAATATATTTCACTGAATAAAGTAATGGCAAATACAAATCTGCATTTTCTTTTCATTGTTTTTATTTTTTTTCTCGCATTTCTCTACAGCATGATCACACTAAGTTCTTATGCACAAGTAGTTACACTGACAAGGAGCTTTATTTTAAATGAGTGCTTCAAGTCCTTTACAATTTGTTTAGTTAAGCCCTCCCTTGCAGAACAGCACACAGGCCACAGTTCTCAAAATCAGTCAGTGACCTCTGAATAAACTTCCTTAAGTCATTATCTTCTAAGCACAGTGCAAGAATATTATCAGCTAATATTAAGAACAAAGAATGTTTAAAAGACATAGAATACAAATTTAGTAAGTATAAAAAGGCCTTAGTTACTGTACATGAAGATAATTGCATCTATTCCTCATATTATTGTCATCCATGCATCTTCACAAGTTTCTTTTACAGATAAGCATTTATTAACACAAATATGCAAAAAAGCATAGAATGAAATTGAAATATTTTATTCACTATTTCATTTAATCACACTGATCCTATAAAATGTGTTTGTTTGTTTGTTTTTGCTTTTAGATTATTCTATATTCCTTCAATAGTTCCAATGTTTATTAAACTTTTCACAGATTATGAGAACCATTTTGTGGTTATATGCCATCACTTGTACTGTGCTGCAGTTCATAAAGATCTTTTTATTTAAATATTTATTTTGTTCCAAGTGCGAACTGTCTCGACTTATGTAGTGCAACCTAATGGGATTAAAAATGAATCAAAATTCCATCTCAGTTGAAAAAATACTTTAATACTTCATAATAAGCTAACTAACTGGAAGAATGCTGTGCTCTAACATTTTGACAAAATATTTTTTTCTTGCAAGGAAATATAATTTTGAGCTAAGAAAAGAAGAATCACTGTTTAAAAGAACTCTTCAGGAGATCTAGGTTAATAAAACAGTTATATATCTTGCTTTTATGATGTATTCCATATGGCTGTATAAACCTTAGAGCAATATGTCCAAGTATATAGCATATCTAAGACAGGAGTAAAGCACAGGTACTCAAACACAACTGAGGGGATTTGTGGGGGACTGAGTAATAATACATTTGTATATTGAATTCTCACTTTAGTGTTTCAGTGATTCCTATTATTGTTAGCAACAAAATCTGGCCATGTTTCCCTAAGATATATTCATATATGTATAAGTTAGGGATAAAAGACTATCAGAGTTTTTACCCATCTGTGCAGGTTTAGGAACTCAGCTGGCTGCAACAAGCCCTCTTCTACAGCCCTTAAGTACACAATTAAAGGTAGGCTTGGGTTTAAGTGCTTTACTAGAGGAAATTGAAGCTAAAAGAAAATTGAAAGCACTTTTTGAGAAGGACTTAAAACTAAAAGCCAATTAAGACTACTGTAAAACAGATGATATTCTGTTCACCCTTTCATAATTATGGAAATGTACTGATCTCCCATGAATCTGTGTCACTTGTGCCATTGCTACATGAATTCATAGCTATTTCTTTGTTTCACTGATATCAGTAAAAAGGAACTATGCCTGCAGAACTATGCCTTCCTACCAGGATAAGTTAACAGTACATTTCTCACCAGCTGACAACCGTTTATATGTCTGTAGCTGTAAACCACTGAAGCACAACTTACTGCAATGATGGTTTAATGGAACCAAGCTTCTCTGCCCAGGGGCCAGGTTGAGCCATGATGGGAATTAAAGGCAGGAGCCCCACAATGGTACAGGGAAACTGTGCTTTGCGTGTCCCCTCTGGGAATGTGCAGCCAGCTTATCTACTATCCTTGCTCTCTGTCAGTTGATGCCCACCTATACCCATGATGCAGCTTGCTAGAATCAGGATGGCATGTGAAAACTACAGCAACTACAGCAAGATGCTACTTGTTTTCTATGAATAGCCCACAGGGGCTTATCCAGGGCAGAGAACATGCTAGCTGCTTTGGGAAAGTGACAAGACGGCTACAAGACCTGTCAGTGACTATATTCACTCTGCACACTTGGTAACCAGGAGTACCTATTCAGCCTCTGCCTGAAATGAACCGTAGCCTTTCTCCAACTCCAAAAGCCACCTTACCTGAATGGGAATTTCTCTGAGATGTATGAAATCTTCCTGTTGCAGGGAAGTGAAATTGGTATTTCAGTGTGCCACCAGAGCAGAATTATATGAATTCAGCTTACAGAAACAAGTTTTTAAATTGCTAAGTTGATTCCCCTGCCCAGGACACTTTAGAATTATACACAGTACACATCCTGCTAGAGCACATTCAACAAAACTCTCATCTTCACAGACATGAGAAAACAACCCTCCATTCACATAACAGTGATAGCAGTACAGCTAAACTACGATATTTGTGACCCTTAGAGATACAGTGTGATATAAATTAGCTTTCATTATCAACACATGCTACCAGTGCTTCAGTGTACCTATTCTTCTAAAAGCAGGTGGATAATTAGAATTAACATAACCTAAACACACTCCATCTCACACACAAAAACACACAAATACAGAGTGAGAGAGAGATTGTACATACATGTATATATAACACTAAATTTAAAATACAAAATAAATTTAGGGTGGACTCATGACTTTTGAATGCATCATGCTGGCAATGCTGTGTTTTTCTTTATGTTATTTACAGCTAGTTTCTGTGACTTATTCAGGAGGTCCAGTTATTTGAGGTACCACCTTCCTTTCAGAAGAGTTCGCTAAGAGGAACTCTGCTGAGGGTGTCAGTAATTTCTTCTCTTCATTGCATTCTTTATTGTGCATTACAGCCTTTCAATATTTATGAAGACAGAGAAGATAAGCTTTGCTGTAAGAAATCTGCCTATAACATGAAGGCCAAAAAGATAACTTTAGAAGAAGAGAGTATGTAAGAAGTATTGATGTAAGGCATTTCTCTGCACGTAGAATAGAAGAGCTATAGCAATCCTTGAACAGAGAGATAGCTTCAAACCAAAACAGTGTTAGAAATACAAAACTGAGGAGATAAGGAAAAGATAGAGAATATAAAATACTAGTAATACCATCAGGTGTAAGTTTTAGACCTTTGTAATAAATACGATGATTAGAAAATAGAAAAAAAAAAAAAGTATATAATTTTTTTAAGAATCCTAAATTGAAAGCTCCCTTTAAATAACTTAGGAAAAGAATATTACTTGACAGCTGTTTCAACAATTATGGTAAAATAGCTCATACCATTTGGGTAAGCGTTCTGACACCCCACTATAGATGGGTGATGGGTATGGATCACTTTACTTTTTGCAAGGGTGTTATCTTGACAACGGAGTGTCTTTCTTGGGAGCAAAAATGCTGGCCCAGTAAACCTCCTTTACTGTATTCTAAAAAAATATTTTCTGTAATCAATCAAATGTTATGCTATGGTATCAGTATGGGTTAGTGAATCTTCCGTGACATTTATTATCTGCTTTTCTTCCTTGAAGGGGAAGAGGCAATTTTTGAGTTGGTGGGATAAATATAACAATTTAAAAATGAGTAAAACTTTCAGAATTCCCAGATTACAAATGACTGATGTAAATAGTACAGATAGCAAGGGAAAGTAACTGCAAAAAGCTCTCAAAATTGGCACATACATAACTCAAAAGGCAGCTTGCTCACAGAATATGATCAAAATAAGTTAATCCAGGATGTTTCTATGCCCCTGTGCAATGTTCAGTATGGATATGAATGCAAAGTAATGGCATATTGTTTTTGTTTCTATATGTTATTTCCTCACCAACTGACAGAAATAGTTCCGGACTGAGAAAGCCTTTAATCTATAATCCTCTCACATGTAGCAAATTATGATTCATCAAAACAAAGCAATGCAAGATGCAGTTCATCCCTGTTTTTGGACTTTCACACAGAACAGATTTTTTAATGGTTTTGCTCAGATAAAACAGAAAATCCTACACTTGCCAGAGTTTTTCAACCTTAGAATGAGATCTGAACAAACACAGCTTTAATATAAGAATTGTGAGGCTTTCATGAAAATCCAAGTGCATTTGGAAGACTTTTTTACAACAAGGTTTTAAGGAGGTGCAGTATCTTTGGAAGAAACCAACAAGCTCAAGGAAAGCAATGGCATTTTTTCACCTCCTTCAACAGAAGTAATGGCTATACATGAAGGTACTTTAGTGGAAAGAGAACACAATGAAATTCATTGCAAAGGCTCAAATGGAAAGCTTCAGAGTGCTCTTGAATAATCAAAGTGATAAAAGAATGAAAATAGGAGTCATTTTTTTGGAATAAGAATTAAACTATGCATCAAAAAAATGCATGGGATTTATAATCCTCTGAACCATGAGGTTACAAGCAGTGTAGTATCTTCCATTTAATTACACAGTAATCACGTATATTATATATATATACACAAATCGAATCATAATTATTTATAACGATCTACTTCTGATATTTTAAAGCTTTTCTAAGAAAGCGTAGTATTAGTTTGTGTCATCATGATCTTGTTTTTGGAATATGCTCTAATATTTAGGATAACTGTAATTGCCATACATACTTGATTTACATTCACCTAATCAGATATTAATCATGGTGGCACTAATTTATAATAATAAATCTCTAAATCTGTAAAGAACAAATAAAAATCTGATGAATAGAGAATATAAATGAAAAATGCTAGCACACTAATCTAAGCACGCAAACATACAGTACATTCACACTGAATATACTAATGAATATCAAATTTAGATTCCTAGCTCTCTGATTTCCTAAATGTTAAGTAAATAGCACAACAGCACATCTGAAATTCTTGCTCCATTTCCTATATAACTTGAGAAGAATTCTTTGGTCAAGTAACATTAAGTAATTTTAGAACTAAACTAGAAATTTTTACATTTTTATGTATACATTTTGGTCAATTTTTCATCAAGTTAACGTCACTGTGTCAGTAAAGTTCAAATGTGAACAACTATCAACTTGTGCAATGCAAACAACATTGCATGCAGCTTTGTCATTTCTTTAAGGTGTAAGTTATCATCCTATCTCGCATTAGATAAATTCAGTAATCCTGTTGGTCAAAACTGTTCTATTCAATATTTTTGACTAATAACAAAAAAAGTGAAGGACTAAAATCCTTTATTCCATGATAAATGCAAAATTTATACTTTGAATATATAAATTTAAAAAATTGTAGATAAGAAATGCTTTTACTGATTACAAAATTTGTAAATGCCTAGTGAATTGTTAGTATTATTCACCATGATCTTCATTTCAAAAGAATATTTTTCCCCCAACAGATCTGAAGAAAATATAATTTCACTGGACAAGGAGAAAAATGGGAAAAGGTAGAGACAAATTAACATATGAATTTCAGAATTCTGTGTAATTTTAAAGCTAGAAGGCGAATGCAAACACTAAAAAAAAATGGACAGTCCAATGAAAGATAATGCAAAAGGATATATATAAGTGATATGGAAAATAACAAAAGCAGTTTTCAGAAGGAACCATAGCTTCGATAACACGGTAAAAACACAACACATTCTGACTGTTTAGTAATGCCCAGATATTACATAGTAGCTTCAGATAAACAAAGAAATAGACATTTTTAATAAATCTAACAGATGAAAATGTTTGTGTGCTTAAAATGATTTTTATTCTGCCTCCAAATTTTTATTTCCAATATGCTCCAAAACTAATTGACTTTTTTTGAGTAATGCCAAATTTGCCTTAGATATATTCCAGTTTCTACAGAGAGAGAAAAAGGTTAGTCTCCATGCCAAAGAACATACTAAGGAGAGCATGCAGCAGAGCAGTACCTCTGACAGGAAATACAAGAACAACGGTTTGGATAGAGGTCAGCTAGAATAATCACATTCATTGTAAAATAAGTATTAGAAAGAAGCTGCCACAGCTGAAGCTGAATATTCTGTTCTTTGAACAGGGGAATCACAACTTTCTTATTACTGAATAGATTTTAAAATATCAAATAGTTGGAGTATGTATTACTAGACATATGATTAAAGAGAATAAAAGTGCTTAACAATAAGCTTGATAATCTAATGTATATTTTCTTTTCTTAAATTTGTGTAATTCATTAGCCAAATCCATTGCAGTCATTACAATAAGAAAGTAAATGGCCCTGAAACATATAGTGCTTGACTGCTGCAATGTTCAGAAACTCGGGTCAGTTGCCTGACTACAGTAAATGGTCTCCTTTGTCTCCTTTAAGTAGGCATTTTGATCTGTCAACAGACAAGCTGCTCTTGGCTAAATAATAATAATAATAATGGTAATAAACAATAACTAGGCTATTTATTTAAATGCTGAAATTATTAGAGAAATGCTTGTTTTCTTACACCTTCTTCACAAAAAAAAAATAATAATAAAATAAATCACTCAATTTTGTATGGGAACAAAACCTGTGATATCAAGACTGCAAAATCAGACTTTTGGTGCACATCTGCAGTCCCTGCAATTCTAAACTCTAGCCTTGAAGGAATAATGTGTTAAGAGGAAAATAGAAGGGTCAAAATTCCTTTAAAAAGCTTGAGATCAAAGATGAAACCTTATGGCTTTATAATGAAAATGAACAGAATTGCGCTTATCTTTCCAGGAATCTCACCAGGGAGGAGACAATGAAACTTCCTTGAAATTACAGAAGTAACACATCTTTCCTTCAGGAGATGACATCTGCTCAAATAAAAAAAATAAAAATAATAATAAAAAAAAAGGACTCTAAGGACTCTGGGTATGTTACTTGTTACTTTGACAATAGCTTCACTTTCAAAGGGCAATGGTATACAAACACCACATAGGAAAATAACCTGATGTTTTTCTACAGAGCAGTGGACATAAACACATACTCATCCAATCTCAAAAGTTGAGTTACCTTAATCTGTAAAAAGAACTAAAATTTAGAGGACAAGTCTGCAATTTAAGAAAGCCCAGAAGCCCTTCCAAAAATTGCTGAGGTGTCTTTTAAATATGTAACGAGTTTAACTGAACCTTGAAAAAGCTTCACATAAAATTGATGCTAACTGACAGATCAAGGATGTTTTTCTGCTCCGCTTTGACAAGTAAGATTGAAGAAAAACACCAGAAAACAGCTTGAAGCTGGTAGCTGATAACCGAACAGGACTGTAGAACACGTGAAGAGAGAGATTTTTAATATAAACAATGTTTTAAGACTTTCATTTGAAGCTAAAAATATAGAACAGATTGAATTACTGAATATTACGTTGATCTACTTTATTTACATCATAAGGAAACTGGAGGAAGCAACCCAGTATGTAATATATATATATATATATATATATATATATAAAACAGCTTCAGGTTGAATAAGTATCAATTTTGACACTCAGGAAGCCACATCACAAGGTTTCAGAGATAAAGGTAGACAACATCAGGAGTTTGTTTCACATTTTCATAATTCGGAGATTCTTGAAGACTATAGTGGTCTTTTGACAATTGTTTTGAAAATAAACATTCTAATAATAGATTTTCTCTAACTGAGTTGTATAATATTTCTGAAAACTTGAATTTCATTCTTGCATTTTGTCACTTACTCAATGCTTTCATAATATCAGTATCTTTTCCTCACGGTTTTCTTAGCCTATGTTGTCATATACTGGAGATACTGAGTAACATTTCCTGAAAAAGTTCTCTAAAGAAAGAGATTATGATTTTTTATTATCATTTTAATTGTAGTTAGGATTTCCTATGTGCCTGGTTTTATAAGTAGTATAATTAAATTAGCTTAAATTATGTAGGATTAAGTTCAATCTGGTATCAAAGTTACAACACTACAGTCTGGATGGGGTGAAAAACCAGGTGGTTACAATAGTGGCTGGATGATCCACTGAATCCTACTCTGCCTGGAGGCCAGTAACAACTGGCATATTGCTGGTGTTACCAAAGGACCTGTCCTGTTTAACATCTATAGCAAGAACTTGGAGAAGGCAGGGAAGTGATTGCTCAAAAAGTTTGCAGATAACACCAGTCTTGGGGAGCTAACAATACACTTGAGGGCAAAGCAACCATCCAGAGGAATCCACCCAGGCCAGCAGGAAGGGCCAGCTGCAACATTATGAAATACAGGAAGGGCAGCATTCTCCTCAAGAAAATTCTGAACTAATCTGAGCCATGCAATTTTTGCCATAGTCTGATTTCATGTCCCTCTGCAGACATCTCTGATGCACAAACGGCAACATTTTTCCTTAATTTTCATATACACAGAACTTTGCTTGTCTAATGTTTCTAATTATGAGTGCACAGATCTTAAGAGTTAATAAGTATGGATGTATAAGAGAATAATTACCCTGCTTTATAATAAAACATTGATGTGATTACTTTTCAAACCATGTTGGACTGTGCTGTATGATGCAATATGTAATATAAAGTAAAACATGCTCTGGTTGCTATTTTTTCAATAGATTAGATTTCACCTGATAACCTATATAAATCTGTATGAATGTTCAAACCACAACAAAAAATCAACTTTTGCCATTTAATTTCCTTGAAAGCAAGAAGTCCTATTCTTCCCTCTTGTCCTTGCTTTCAATACTCAATAATGAGGATTACAACAGCAAGTAGTTTGCTGTATTGTATGAAAATACAGCAAAAATGCATCAATGTTTTGGAGTGTTTTGAAACTATCTATAAACATGAACAATATACAACCTGCTATTTTTCAAAACATATTTCTTTGCTATATGCATTACAGGAACAATATAATGCAGCTATATAACAAAGAAATAGAGGTAAATATTGTAGGAAATTGTATAGGAAGAAGAGAGAAATGTAGTGGCAAAGATGGGCTTGAGTAGAACTACGTACTAGGTAGGTCTCCCTTACACGTCTCATGAAACTTTTTCCTTCTGGCTGTACACCTCTGGTACATTCTGTACCTTTGATTGTTCCCAATGACCTCTGGCAGTTCTGAATTGCTCAGGTTGTGAATATACCAAAACGAATTTGCTTTCCTTATGTTTCTAAAACTACTATGCTTATATGCTAATTAGAAATAAAATGCTTGACCCATAAAGGAATCGGCAGGAAACCTGAAATGAAGGCATTATCCAACATTTCATGCTCCTTAGTGATGCCATTTTAAATATTTTAGACAGCCTATAAATAATTAAAACCTCACCACAGCAAATTATGTCCTATTATGCAAATAAATAGCCTCCTCCCAGGTTTCATTAAAAATTCTAAATGACAAGCTGAGCAGTTTAAACATGGCAAGGTACTGCAGTGAGGCGAGAAATCTTCCAATCATTTTTTTTAATTGTTAGTGCCAAGTTTCATGTGGATTTTTACTCTAACACTTTCATTTGCATGAACAAATAAACCTTTAATAAACCTTTTGTAAGTGGTGAAAATGCATCATTTAATTAAGTTTGATTTGTTGTGAAACTATTGTGCTTCATGAATATTTAAGTTATGCAAACTATAGCAGAAAAATAATAAAGCCTATTCTTTTTTACAGAAAGCTGTATTTATGAACTGTCATTTCTATAAAATCTTTATTTGTTCCTATAAACTATATTTAAATAATATGCCAAGTTTTTACATTTAGACACTGTCTGTTAAAAATCTGAAAATACAGTTGTTTACTTAAGTTAAATACCTAAGCATATATGGATCCGAAATCTAGGATCAGAAAGGAAAGAAAGATTATTCCTTTATGTTTTTTTCCTCTGCATTTGAAATTCTAATCATATTATCAATATGAAGTGTTATAGGAAAGACAAAGAGCAAACATAACAAAATATACAGTGTATATTTCAAAATTAAAATGAAAAATTTTGCAGTGTTAATCAACTGCAAACCTTTTAAACACGTATTTATCTATACATCAACCCAAATTAATTATATATCACCAGAAAATGGAAAAATTAACATATGCATATTTTTAAACATTAAGGATGACTGATTACTGCTTACTTGCCAGTCAGAACTTCCAATGCAAACAAAAAGAGATACTCAAAATGATATTTCAAAATAACTCTAAAATTCATTGAATTCAGCTTTTCCCTGAGTAAAGACCAGACACCTATGCCTGTAGTTCTTCAAATAACATGTATAGAATAAGGTTGAAAATATACTGGAACACATAATTTCACTTCATGAAATAAACCTATATTAAAGTACTGCTGTAGTCATCTATAAGTACAATAGCAAACTTTTCTAATGGTTCCCAAAACAGTGGGGTTTGGAAAACACCAAAAATAATAATACCAATTAGGAAAAATGTATTTTAAAAAATCATTGCATTCACAGTTCAGCATTTAAATATGACAGCATAGTTACTTCTGTCCATATTTCTACTTGTTTTCTTCGCTACATGTTGACTTTGGATACACACTCCTTCCATGACTATTATGTTTCAATATAAAACCTGTGTTTTTTTTTTAGTTCATTGCCTTCCACATATCAACAATCCATCTTACACATCACCTGCAACCTATAATGCTGCTTTTTGTTATCACCTCTTCTCACCGAGCAGTTAAAAGTACTAGAGACATCAGGTGACATTGTTGAGGACAGAAATCTGAAAAGGCTACGATCACACAGTAAGGAAGCCAATTAGTCTTGCTAGAGATGATCACTGTAATAATCAGGCCATACAGTTTTAAGTCACAAAGAAATGAAAATACATTTGCACAGCAGAGATGAAATATACACAACTGGTCAAAATAACTCAGAGGAGGCAAGATGTCTTCTTTTAGTTATGACTTCTTTCCCTTTTAAGTGTAAAAAATTTTAGCTGATTTCATCTCAATGCAACATTCTGTAACACATGAGGTGGCTTCAAGAAGATGCAACTACCTCACTATTTTCATTTGCAAAGTTAAGCAAAACTACTGTAAAATGCCCACTGGTGTTTTCTGATGCCAAGCCAGGAAAAAGTAAAGTGCTACACTGCAACAAGGATTTGGGGAACTGGCAGACGTAGCCCAGACCTCATTTCAGAGGTCTACTCAAAAGCTCATTTTTCTTCCTGCTCCTAGGAAAAAGCGGTTAGAGACAAACAGCTAGAATCAGTTGCTTAAGGGAAAAAAGACTTCCCTATATCCTCTTCTAAAAGGACATTATTCTAAAAAGGACAGTCACAGTCATTTTGTTACTTGAGTTTATGACAGGCTTTGCATTACATTGAAAGATGCAGATAACTTGTTCTCTTTTTTTTTTTTTTTTTTTTTTTTAATAGAGATACTGGGGGTAACTCGAGCACACAAACTTCTTTGTTGCTTTCTGTGGCTATATTCAGGTATTCATGTCGAGCCAAATTATTGAAAATCAAGTTTGCTTTAGAAGTCTGTGAATACCTAAACCTGTTTAAGTGACTATGATTTATGTAGATCTTTGTTCCCATGAAAACAGCCCTGAAGTAATATCAAGCAGTATAAGTGAACTATGAAGTGTTTGTGCAGAAATGTAAGGAATAGAACACCAATAGATTCTGGAATAAAAGGACCTGTAAATTACATTAAACTAACAGATGAAACAGATGAGTGAAAAAAAAAAGTGACATAAGTGATACACAAGTGCTAAAGAGAGAATATGGCATATCTGCACGTACAAAGGGCACACGTAGATGTGTGTAGGGAGAATGTGTAGAAAATAGTATTTGTGCTGTGCAAAGCAGTGGTAATACTGGTAATTATGCATTAGTTAAACATTTGAAAAGATCTGTATGAAGTGCAGTAAGGAAATGACTTTCCGCAATTACGTTACACAGGTAAATAGGAAATTATAGAAATTATGGTGCAGTTAACTATGCAATTGGAGATAACATTCAAAGAGAAAAATTTAGAACAGCAGTATTTTTGGCTACAATACAAAGTAACATATACTGCATTTGCACCAAAAAAATAGCATAAGTAGGGCATATCCATTCCATGTAGTGAATGAATTAAGTGAATGAAGTGGAGAAATACATTGTTAAAAACATATTTTGTGTCAGTATTTACATTACTATAAAGTGCACGTGGTATCATACATAAAAGGTAAAATAAATATTTTATGTGATTAAATTTAATTTAAAAAACTTAGTGTTTGCATGCATATTAAAGTATGACAGGTTAGGAAAGATTTTCTCAAGTGTCTGAAGGCAAAGACTGAGAACATTGTCAAATCAGCTTTACCTGCAAGTGCAGTTTCAGTAAATTATGCATCATAACTAACATTACTATTGTTCTCTGAAGTGGAGTAAACTGTATTTGAAAAAAAAATGGTAGGAAAAAAATATGGTTTGTTTACTACATGCTGTCTTGATATCCATTCCCTAAGCCTTTCAAAGCAAGACAATACGTGTCAGATTTCAAACATCTGTTTTGGTGTCTGTAAGTCATTTCTTTTAAGGGTGCTAGTATAGTTTTAGCAACTTTGGAAAAGACTTGGTGCAATTTTATATTGATTTACTTTGCACTGCAGCCCATGCACAGCTCCTATGCATGTCAGATGTTTCAAACCTACAGACAAGCTACATCAATGGTCTACACGTGTGATGTGATTCTGGCATGCCTGGGACCCACTTAAATTTCTGTGATAAGGGTTTCCCAAAAAAAAAGTCTACAATGAAATATGGTAACTTAGTGAGATTCATTGAGTTAGAGTTTTTAACCTTCAACACCTGAGGCTGGTCTGGTGATAAGGAAACTACAGCACCCTACAGTGCTCCAGTAAAGTATCCTAACCTGCCAAGCCAAAAGCCTATTAGAAACTGCTACACCAGCTGGTACAGAACTCGTATACATCTTATCTGTATAAAATAAACACTTTTTGGGAAACCACAGGTAACTAATCAGTTGCTATATCCCTGTGATGACAAAGATGATCAAAGGTGAAGAAGGATTAAGTTGAACTATTGGCTTGCAAATTTGTCTCATTGTAATTTTTACATAAATGAATAAAACGACTTTCATAAAATAAATGTTTAATGGCTTTAACTGTACTTCTATAACAACTGCGTAGAACAGGTTTAGATATATTTAAGTTCTTCTAGTTTTAAAAAAGTCAGCACCTACAGTTTATCTCAAGATACCTGCAAGAGGCGCAACACTAACTCTGAAAATTTATTCAAAAATTTAGCTATCAATATTGTTCACAATACGAAATACTAGTACTACTACTTACAAATCTACCCTATCTTCCTTATTTCTGCAGATAAAATGGTCAATACCTTAAATAATAAGTTGTAAAGCTATTTAAGATATTTTAGTTTATTAGCAAAACCAGGTTTTCCTTTCAGAAGTCACATGCTGGTTTAAAAAGAGCATAATAAACACAGTAATCAAAAAAAAAAAAAAAAAATTCAATTTTCTGTGATTCAAAAATCTCACGTTCAAATAAATGTTTATGAATTCATAATCATCTTATGATGAAGTAACAGATATATAAATATGGTAAACACTGGAAAGATACTTTTCTATGTAGACACAGCATAAACATTTAATTGTTAAAGTTTCATCTATCTGAATGCTCAAAGCAATATTCCTGTAGGTAAAAGTTTCAAGATCAACTTCAAAATGCAAATGTATTTGAATTTTTGCACAGAAACTATCACTTACAGTACAGTAGTTGATGCCTTTAGTTATTCCATTTACTCATTAGTCACTTCCTAAACTCCTTTAAGCCCATGTTTCTCCATTCCATATACAATAAAAGGATTACACACAGCATACCTCTTAACTTTCTCTGAAGGATAACAGATTTAATTACTGTTCTTTCGTCCATGCCAGCTTTCAAGTCAGCAAATTTTGAGTAGCTTTGAAGAGTAATTTTTCACACAGAAGTCTTATGTATCTGCATTCAGGTGAAATAAGTAAATCACGTCCTCCAATGCTTAACGTGAAGAATTTTGATATTTACTATTTATATTTCTCATCATTAATTTATTTTTTTAAATGCATCTGTTTTAAATACAGATTTTGTCTTATTTTATAATAAAACAGAAGAAAATTGAAAACAGAAGAAAATGATAATCTGATTTAAAATCAAAGTGTTACTATTAGTAAAATACAGGAACAAAAACATAACTGCATATACTGAGCAACTGTCTTGAGAACAGACTTTTCCTCTCCGTGTCCTGTGCTTTGTGGCAACAAAATCTTCTGTACTTTGAGATCTACTCCACAGAGAGTAGAATCAGTTTTTTCTTCCACAGCAGTTTTGCTACATCCAGAGGTTTTGCACAGAATCTATTAATTTCTTCAAGAAAAAATCTGCAATAGTTTAGTTGCTCATTATGAACTTGAACATAGCAAAGGTGAAGCAGGATTTTCTCTGTAACTTCTCCTAACATATTGGTATATACCAACAGCCTTAACTGCATCTTAGTGAAAAAGTTTTCTTTTACTTTACTTTTTTTTCCCTGATTTTTTTTTTGAGTAAAGGAAAATACTTTGATACTTAGAATGGTTAGCAAGAAATTAATTATCAAAAGGTTAATGTAATTTCAGCTTCAACACAAATGTTTGAAAATCAAAGACCAAGCAAACACACCACCACCAAGAGAATTAACAGAGAGGATGAACTGCAAAGGAAACAGTAAATTTCAACTTCCTTATACGTCTGTGATTTTTTATGGAAAAGTACTCCAATCCAAACAGACAAATCCAAGGTTGCATTCTCCTTTATCTCCTGAGGAACTGAGAGGGAACCCTAAGGTATCAGATGCAATGCAGTACATACAAGATGCACTTAGGTGTTGATGGTACTGTATTTTACATTTTCTTGTTCTGAAACTTGAAATGAGGAGTTGACACTAATAGACAGTAAAGAAAATACTGTAGCATTCCTTAGGTAATAATAGGTTTCTTCCTAAATTTAGTAACAGATAATACATGGATAAAAGAAAACAGCAGATTTGTGGCCTCCCAAAATCTGAGCACTAACAGAGACAGCGAATTGAATTTTCAAGGTTATAAAAGCATATATCCGTGCTACAATTGTCATACTAGACTATAAACATCCGCCGCATTTACATATGGTGAACTGTTCTATTCCATTCCGTGTCATCTGAATGCAAGATAAAACAGCATTATATTCTCTAACTACTCAGAATAAACCAAGAGTCCTCATAGCTCATCATAGCTCAGTGGTCAACTTCAAAGTAGAAAACAAAACAAAACAAAAAAGACTGAATTGCTTATTGTCTAAAACACTGTTTCCTCACAGTATGAGTAAAAATAAGATTTTGTGCAACAGGTTTGCAGCTAAATCATCAGATATTATCTGAAACCTAACAAACAAACAAAAAGCTATAATTTTGAGCAGTTTTAATGCACCATAATAGAAAATAGTTGCTTTACCAAGAAGAAATAGGTATTTATGTTATAAATTCAACTATGCCCACGAGAATAGTAGTTCTAAAGCAAATTAAATACATGCTTTCAGCCACAAGATGTGTTTCTATCAAAACTACAAAAGGAAAACACTAAATTAGTTTCTGGAAAGAAAATTAAATGCACAAATTAGAGGGAGAACCCTGAAGATTCACAGCTGGAAAGGTCAGTTTGCAGCTTTCATCTTTGTTGATGCAAAAAATGCAAAAAATATATACGATAAAAAGAGCAGCATGATGACCTCCTTAGCTTAAATAACTAACCAAAAGATAAGGGCACCTTCTTTACTAAAGAAAGTATGTTAGGTACATTAAATTGCCTGTGCTTTAAAAAGGTTGTTTCACTTCAACAGCAGAGAATGTGCAAACTAAATATAAACCCTGTGGTCAAACATTTTCCCTGAACACTTACAAAAGGAAGCAAGAAGTCTATTATATCTCTTCACGTTGTTACCTGTTTTTTATTTGGAGTTAATACAAACCTCATTTTTTATTATTATAATTATAAAGAAGTAGAAATCAAGCAATATCACAGTTAATAGCTGATTTTTATACTACCATAGCACTTCTATCAAATCTTCAAATTTCAATGTGAAAAGTCATCCTATCCTAAATGGCTTAACTGCACAATAGGTTCACATTAGTAAACCATTTTTTTCTTAGTTATATTGAATATCAAAACTTGAAAATGTGATGATTCAACCGTCTCAGCCTCCCAAAATACCTACAACCTATGTACAAAGATTTAGCTTATAGTGACATGTGTAAAATTAAGCTAGCCTGGATTTTATTATTTTATTTTTTTTAGTATTTAGTATATACCTAAAAATGCATATTGCAGTTCTCTGAAGTCTAAGTGGATATTTGATCTCATTGGCTAAGGATTTTGAACTGGCTTAAACCCCAAATGTTGCCAAAATTTTCATCTGGTCAGATGTTACATGTGCTTACATTTTTCTGTTCTGAAAATGCACTTTTCATGTGTAAAGATATTCAAAATACTGCTTAATTTAGCTGCAAATTCATCAACTAACTTTGCTATCAATAAATTATGTTACCTCAATGCAATTTGGATTAAACCCTAAACAATCACATCAAATTCTTCATAGTGTTTGGGTATGTAAAAAATGGGACTGAATGTGAAAAGTTGTTTATATTTCAGAAAAGAAAATTAAAAAAAAAAAAACCTTTGAAGTAGTGTCCATAATGCAAAACCCCACCCGATGTTGAGACAAAAATATTTTTTGAGAATTGTAATCTAGCCTATACACACACAGATTTGTTATAAATCTGAATTCCCTTACGATTGTTTTATTTCCAGTCACATTGATTTTACCGTAATAGTGGGCAGTAAATAGGGACAAGTCCATAAGATCATGGATGACCTCAACTCAATTGAAGTCTGTATTCCAGTCAAAGGATTCCACTGACATTATTATATGACCTACGTAAGTGCAACCCAAGCAGTTACTGAAGGTCAACACAACTGGAAGAATAAAATGCATGCTTTGCATTGAATTACCAGTCTCTCAAATGGAACATCTATGACAAACGTAAGCACTATGCATAGAGAAACTAAAAGGAAAATAGTACTGAAAGTCTATCAAAGTTACAGTTGAGTTTTCTTCTTTTCCCAATTTAAAAACTGTTCCGTATTACCAGATGGTTGTATGCTGTACACTAGTAACCTTCCTTTACCAAACTTGTTACTACAATTACAGGCATATAGAACTAGAATTATAAATTCCTAAAGTAAATAATTAACTTACCACAGTGGATTTTTCACTTTCGGTACACTTTTCACTAATTCAATTTCAATATCAAATAAGTGAACAAGAATGCTAAGCCATATTATAATTTTCAAATAAAGGGGTTTCAATAAAATCACTTTCTTAATACACATCCATTTGATATTATATATTTTTATAATGTTGATTACATTAAAAACATGAAGTCCAGTTGTGTCACAGGAAGGATTTTAAAACAATCCCAACAATTTGCACCTACAAAGATTCTCAGATCTAACTTGAGATATGTGCATATGTGCACAAAATCATTTATACAGATCAGGAACAACAGTAGCTAGACAAAATCCTTTATCCTGGACACAACTCTTTGTCAGACAACACCCAGGGCTATGATATCATGTGGGTTGCTGCTGTGGATTTTCACTGTTGCTTACACAGCTTGTTTTTCTTGCCTAGCTGTAAATCTCCTCCATGATTACTACAAATGATTCAAATGGTCACACTACACAGGTATGCATCCAATAGAAGGTGACAATATTTTGGTTTTGAAACATGCATGTAGTTTTCAGACTGTCCCAGGATGAAATGTAGCATGAATTTAAACCATACATAAACCATACACAACCACAGCAAAAAAACAGTCATCGTGTGAAAGACTTCATTTTCTTCCACTCCTTAATTTGCCTGCCTATTCTGATATTCTGATTAAGCAAGTAATTCCTGTAAATAACAGTGTAGAGGAGCATAAATGTAACATTTCTCTCTGAACGTTTTCCTAAGAGGTTGCTATGGTATGAAAGAAAAATACCGGTATGCCCTTTTCTAAAGGACTGTGGAGACTTTCTGCTTCCTAGAGGACCAAGTTCCGAAGTTGTGTATATGTCAACAAAACCAGTAAGGATTTTTTACTGAATGCAATTTAGAAAGCACGTGATCCTCCATATATATTATTATGGTACACCTTAAATACTTCACCAGGTACAAAATATACCTTACTGTGAAAATATACCTTACTTCAAAAACTTTTAGAACTGTACTTTAGGAATATATTCTCACTACACTGGGATTTTTCCCATAATAAATTGATTTAATGCTTTGTGAATGAAGATTGTGCCTAGACTGTGCTGGACTGAAATGTGGTGTAATTTAAAAATGGAACAGAAAACATTAATTTCAATATAACTACATTGCACAAGTATACATTCAGATGTTTGGTGTTCTTATTCAATGTCATCCTTCCTCATCCATTTAAGTTCTTTCAAAATAACAGAATCTCACTGAGATCATTTGGGGATCATAGAGCAAAATGACAATTTCAGTAAATGTTCCATGAAATAATTCTTTTGACTTTTTAATAAAAAAATTATAAAGAAACGGTTTACAGCAGCAGACTTCTGCAATGGCTTTTCTCTTAGATATTAGTAACCTAATGACACTGGAATGAGTACAGTTGTGTTGAAGCAAATGGAATCTCATAATGCACTGAAAAAGTTTACAGCACTTGCTATGTTTTACACACACTACAGTTAATGCTCCTGGAAATAAATTGCCTCATAGATTGATGAAAGTGACAGACTTTAGCACACACTACTGTTTGCACCCAACTGAGGCCATTATCATTCATTACAGCGTGATGTGTTTTTTTTTTTTTCTTTTCTTAGCTAAGTAGCAATAATTTTTTCTAAACAATTAAGGCTTCCATGTATTTTTTTTACCCTTTAAACAACTTTCAGCATTAAAGGTGTCACAGTATCATTTATCATCTCTTGAACAGTATTTACTTCAGTGACAGTTACCACAGAAGTCACAAAGATATCTTTCCCTGATCACCTTCAGTTCTGAAACTTCCTAGAAGGGACTTAATAGCTGTTCCATAGTCTGCACAAACAGTATGGTGCTAGGCACCATTGCTCAACAGACCTTGTGACTAATTAGTCTAGGAATAGGTTTAACAGCCCAAGCACAGTGCTCGCACCCCTACAGTCAAGTAAATTTGGTACTGCCATTGTCCATCACAGTATAGTGTGTTCTTTATTCCTTTCCTTAAAAATTTCTAATGTTTATTTTCCTTCAGGAATTTAACAGTTAAACAAAGAGCAAATCCGCCAAAATTTCAAAGTGATAAACAGTTCCAAAAACATTCATGTTAGAGAGACATTAGCCTGTCTCTGTAACATGAATGTACTGGTGTAATATGAATGTACTGGTGGCAACTACATTCACGGGAAGCAGCCAATGGACTTGCACCGAAGGTTATAGGTTTAAGAAATGCTATAATATTATTTCTTAGATTTTATGTATGTCTTTGAAGTTTACATTATTTTAACCAACTTAGCTGCAAACCTTTTTTTTCCAAAGGTCATACGCAGGATACGCTGATGCTGCATAAGGAAACTCTCAATGACTGAAAGCAGACTTAAGATGAAATGATAACAAAGTAGCAACATCACATCAAAGCTCACTAATAATAGCAAAGAAAGACAATATCCCCAGATTAAACTACCCAGTCAGCATGAATAAGCATTTAATGGTCCTGTGACATATCCTACTATTCATATATATTAAAAAACTGCTGCCTCATCATCTAACCATTCCAAAGAAGGTCATTGCTATAGTGATCTGAAGTAGCATTCTTAAAATTATAACTAATATGATAATTATGACTATTACATGTATTATTTGCATGAGTAATTTTTCTCTTTGCTGTGTTTTTTTCTGTACTTTTTCTAGCATAAATTCAGAGCATACTGTCTAGAAACTGGAAAGTTCTGGACTCATAATTTCCCATAATATCTTTTTCCTAATAATTAGCCCTTGAAACATGAAAACTATATATATACACTTTTGGAATCTATTCTAACAAAGTTCTATAAGAAGAAGCACCTTTGAGGAGAGAAAAAGAGATTATCAGCTACACAGCATATTTTAATATTCATCTTCACACTACCACAATTACAAAGAATGAATACCTACAACAAGGTATGATTTAATAAAAAAATGTAAAATCAGAAATCCTGAAAAATTAGAAGTCTGGGTTGTTTGTGAACATTAAAAGCCTTTGTGATACCTGACACTACATGACACTAGTCATATTTATAAAAGGAATAGAATGACAATAAAAGAAGAGGTTTCAGCACTAAAATATAAAAGAACAATTATAAATGTAACCGAGTTTCAGACAAGCTGCAAGCTTACGTATTAGCATGGATACCTCGGTACAGCTCAAGTTTGAATTAGTGTGTTCTGTATAGCCTTGGACCTCCGAGCTACATTCAGGAGAGCAACTCCAAGAGCAAAATAAAATATTTTGCATATTTTCTGATCATATCCTTTGCTTGCTTTAAGCATTTCTCTCCATTTCTCAAGCTCAGGCTGCCTAGGAATGACAGAGTCCTTTGTATTCCAGACCCTTCTAAAAACCTACCTTCTCTCCACTGTTAGTCCCATGACATCTCTACAAGGCGTTATGAAACAATATGGTTACAGATTGGATTTAATTCATCAGGCTTGACCCATCCACACTGGAGCATATACATACTGTAAATATACATCAGGATAGCACAACCTCCTGGCACTTCCCTAGCACACTATGCAGCTTTCCCAAAGCCCATTCCATCACCTCAGATGCCATGTAACTTCAGGATCCAGTACAAAGAACACCTCCCACCCCCCCAAGAAAAAAAGCAGTGTATAGCACTGAGCACTGGAATTTGTACAAAAATCAGAAACTTGCAATAATTGCCCACAATTTGCACAAGAGTGATTTCATTACAAATACATTCTAAGGACAGATAAGTAGCCTAGCATATACCATATCATTCACTAATAAAATAGCATAAAAATGGGCTCCTATTTTTGATGAAGCCCCCAAAATGTACGCCCACTTGCATACTGTAGACGTATTTGGTGGTCTCTACTCATAACAGGAATCTGTTTGAAAATTCAAAGAAATTACCAGAAAACTCCTGTCATGAGTGTTCTGATTCCCATTCAACAAACCCAAAAGTGCACAAAAATGCTCTGAAGAGTTGCACTTTTTCATTGCATTATTTTTTGCATCTTCTATAACAATGAAGTCCTACATTACTAGCCCCTACCCAGAATCAGTCTTCATATGAACCTACTGGATGACGTTGAGACATAATAAGGATTGACATGCCTGATGTATACAGATAGAACCAAGTCTACAAATACTTCTTTTCGAAAATAATGAAAAATAGACAGTGAAACTTCTCAATTCTGGTTGTAGTATACAGAGATTGTATATTACCTGGCAGTAGATATTTAATCAAAAACACAACATATTTTTCTTTTTTTTTTAAGGCCTACTCTTTACATCTACCCTTTTCTTTGCCATACAAATTCTGTAAGCACTTTCCAGGACTAGATATAACATTATTATTTTAAATTATTTAAACAAAATACTAATACAAATTGAGAGAAACCTGCATTAGCAAAAGAGGGTACACCGAATGTTCATTGAAAAAGGAACTGTAATGCATTCCCAAAAGAACCTTTGTTGTTATTATTTTATTAAAAACATATATATATTTCTATTTGATTTTTTTTCTAAAAGAATCAATCAGAAGATTGAGAGAAAAATCACGTAATTGTTCTAAAAGCTATGTGTATCTTCCTGCATTTAGATTCTAAGTCATAAGTGTATCAAAAATATATCATAGATGTAAAAGTGTTTTAATTTAAAGTGTTGTGTCCATAATATATCCATTACACTTGGACACTGCAAGCTATAACTACTACAATTTTTAATAAATTACTGTGTCATGGCATGTGATCTCCTACTGTTTGGTCTGAGTGCATCAAGACTCACCTTTGGGCATTTGGGAGACCAAATCCAGACACATTCCTCAAGATGCAACCTCAGAAATGTAGAATCGATATGATTATCACTTTTTTTTGACCTGGTGGCTATGCTCTCCCAAAGCAGACCAGCATGCAGCTCATTGGAAAGGTCCAGTGCTAATCACATTCACTTGTTGTCCACCAGGCCACCCACGTCTGGTTTTGCAAACCCATCAGTCCAACTCCAGCCAGTGCTGTTACACAGGGTTATTTAATCCCATGTAACCAATTTCCCATTCGTCCTTATCAGACTTCAAAATCTTTCTAGCAGTTCACTTTTCCAGCTTACTGAGATCTCTTCAAATAGAAGCCCCCCCAAGTCTGGTGTCATCTCTCATCAGTGCTCAGGTTGTAGTCCATCCCATTTTTTGGTTATTGATTAAGATGTTTAATAACACTGGATACGCTGAGCAACACCACTAGAAAACACCCAGTTACTTGCCACAAACTTCATGGCAACACCCTGAGTAGTTTACTAAAAGCATTTGCATCATGATCGTCCTGGGAACCAAGGTGAGGCTTACAGGCCTGTAGTTCTTTGATGTTCCTTGTGTCTTTCATGAGGATGGGAAGAACATTTGCACTTTTCCAACCACTTGGAACACTTCAGAGTCAACACGAACTTTCAAAGTGGTCTTAAAACAACAAAATTTGCTTTTGGTGCTAGCTATCAATATATCTTTACATAATATATTCCTCTTCTGTATATGAAAAGTTGCATTCATACCTACTACATAGAAAAACAAACAAACAAGCAAAAAACATACTGGAGACATATGTGAAGAATGCTGCTTTAAAAATTTGCTTTTCAAAAGTGTAATATGCTTTTTTATGTATGTACTGTAATAAGTGTGATTGCATATTAGCTAGTTGAGCTCATGGCAGGTTCTCTTTCTTTTCACTATTACTTTACCGTTAGGTTAAAAAAAAAAGAAAAAAAAAAAAACTGTGTATTAGACTGGGATTCAGTCATGTTTTCTTAGAACACCCAGAGAAAGAAAAACCTTTCAAACTTAAAATTGCAGAAGTGGCGCAAAAACGGTGTCTGAATTTGTGGTCTTAGCGATGAGTGTTGATCAGAGAAATACTGATAGATATTGCTGTGGCCAAAAGGATCTGAATAGGGGATTACAATCAGATTACAAATAGAAAAAATACAACCACAAATAAGCATGCCTTAGGAAAAATTAGTAAGAAATTTATTTGGTAGATGTGAAACTTTCTCTTTTCAAATCAGCTAGTAAAATATCCATCTTACCAAGACACTCAGTGTTCAGCTTTCACTTTCTTCTTTAACTCACTTCCATGCTTATCTCTGTGCTGCTTTTTTCAGGAGATCTTTTGAAGTAAAAAAAAAATATATTTCTTCATATGTAGTTAGATTAATCAGAATGTTACTTTGTATTGCCTGGAAGTGTGTGTTCAGTAGTTGGATAATTTGTCTTTTCTTTCACAGTTAAAGTATAGAACTAGTACCCTTTCCATGGAGGCATTTTTTGATACAGATAGGATAAGGCTTGATTCAAACTATCAGAGTGATCATCCATTTTCAGTATGCTACAAGATATACTAGAAATGTGATTTTGATCCTTTGTTGGGTCAGTGAATCAATTTCATTTAATACAGTCATGTCAGCAAAACACACGCATATCTATCACTAACATTGCAGCATTAGTAATTTGTTGCTTAGGCATGCATGTATTGAAATGCAAAGTGAAATTAAACCTTATGCTCTAGATGTTTCAAACCATTCTCACTTCGCAAGGTGATTCAGAAGCTGGCTTCTTAGTCTTCCACTCAGGGATTCTCCTTGTTTAGGGATAGCTCTGTGGAGCCTAGAGCTGAACGGTAATTGTTGTCCCACACTGCTGACCAACAACATCAATAATATAGAAAAGCTATTATTTTCTGTTATTCCTTGGCTATTCTTTAGTGATGAGAGTTCTACAGATTCCCAATAGCTAAAGAGGAGGTTACAGACCTCTCTAGAGCTATGTCACTCAGTCCGTTAACAGCAAGTTACCATCTCTGCTAGGAAAATGAACACATCACCCCCAAACTCAAAAAAAAAATCTCACCCTACTTCTCCAAACCTACAATAATCAATATATATATATATTTTTAAAATAAATCACTGAAACCAACCATTTTTCCTGTTTTAACCTTTTCATTCAGTGACACATATGCAATTCCAAATTTAATAAAGCAAAAAAAAAGTTTTTCAATGAGATGTGAGGTTGTAATATTCACTTTGTTGCCACAGATGCAACAGCCACTCTGATACAACAGGTCAGATCAGGAAAAATAAAAAGTTTTATCACTGATTTTACACTCTTTTTTTCCTGCAGTTATCTTCCACATCTCTGACTTCAACAAGAAATTTCAAGATGAGATTCCACTAGCTACATTTGCATAGGCTGTCATTGTTTTAGTGATAACAACAACGTACATTTCCTGCAAACAAATTTGGAATTCAGTCTCACTTGGTCCAGTTGTAATAGCACATCTACGAAATCTCTCTTCAGGAAATTGTTTGGAAAACTTCCACAGCCACTCACAAAAGTGACCAGACCAAATGAGACATCTGTTTAAGAATTGTAATTAGACACATTGCTATACATTTGATCTCCTGCTTGATGTTCAGTATTCTTGAAGAAATGCATTGAATGCGTATAAAGAATTCAATCTGTTCTGGTCTTGCAGTAACTGGCTCAAAACATAGTATCTTAAAAATGTATTCTGAAATTCTTGACACTACCACGTCTTCGTGAGCTTCACCATTAAGTGTCTTTTTTTTCCCCCGTAGGCACTTCATCAACAGACAAAAATATTTTATGCTTGCTAATGAAAAATATTATTAAATAAAAATATAAAATTTAATATGTCAATACAGTCTATACTAAATGGCAAAACTAATGCACAAATTTTAGTAAGTACATTCAGTAGTAACTGGAAAGTTCTTCATGATAATCTGTAAAGAAACTTTGCTAAAATATACTCCTGAATAAAAAGATTTCACTAGGGAAGAATGACTTTACTGTGGGTTGTTTTGTTTGTTTTTGAAAACATCTAAAAAATATGGTAAGATGAAATTTAACAGTGAAGAGTCTCAGTATAGCTTTGGTTCATGTGAAGTAGGCACAAAAAGTGAAAAGGGGACAATTACATGTCTACCACTAGACCATTTTCCTAGTTACCTGCTACATTCACATTATCTCCCTTAGTATACTAGTATGTTTTTATATTCTGGCTTGTGAAGACACTGCAATAACAAAAGTACAGTCTAGATACTTAACTCCATGAATTTGAAGAAAGACTTAAATTATTTGCTTTCATTACAAACCTTAAAAAAAAGAAGCATAACAAGGAAGAGAATTCTTATGAATGTAACTCATTTATAATCCAACTTGTCAGCTTGGCCTCAATCTTTTAACCGGTTTGATATATCCCATGATATATTGGGACATATCAAATATCCAATTGCATTTGATATATCATTCTCTTCTTCCATAAAACTGAAGGTAGAAAATGTAGTACACTTATAATTTATTTCATATTTAACAGCAATGAAACTAAACACGTATTGCACCAACAAGCACAGAGGAGTGAAATGTATGCTTATTGGAAAAGTTTCACTTCTCATAATTATTTTTTATGGAGGAATGAAGTTTAGAGTATGACGAATTTGAGAAAATCCATTGGATCCACAGCATTTCAGTGTTATATTTTACTTCTCAAATTCATCCCTCTTTGCATTAAATACATATTTTTGGAAATATGGAATATTCTCTTCTCATGCCATCATATAAATCCTTTCAATAAAACCTAAAAATGTATTGACTTCTAGTGGAAGAAGTGAGGTTTGTAAACCATATCAGATTAAAAAAAAAAAAAAAAAAAAGTGCAAAAGTGATATGAACATAACAGTTATTTAGTTTGTTGTTGTTGTTTGGTTGGTTTTGTGTGTGTGTGTTTTTTGTTTTTTTTTTTTTCTGTAAATTACAGTAATTAATTTCAAAATCTCAAAGCCTGTAGGTGCCTCCTAGTGTAGGCTATATAATTATTTGGAACTCTTACAAAGATGGTAAATTATTTGCAGTTCTGTTAATATCAGGCTCATGAGTTGCAAAAACAATGATAATTCTGCATAAGCTTACAGAACTGATTCAAATATATTTTCAGCTTAGTGTACCCCAACTAATCTTTCCTAGTTAGGGCTTTTGAGATGCAATGTATAGCAAACTGTCCTGTTTTTTGTTGTTGTTGTTGTTTTTTTCCATTCAGGCTGCTCTAGAATAACCTCATAATTTTCCTTCCTCAGGCTTTAATGAGGGAAAAGGGACCATAGCAAGACTATTTCATCTCCATCACAGAGTTAAAGTAAGGCAGGAATCAAACTTATGAATAGCTCAACTGTTCAATCACTTTTTTAAATGAGTAATTACAGTAGTATCATGAAAAACTCTAATGTGTTAATGAATAAAAGGTTTTGTTCCCCTAATTTTAAAACAAAATATATCTTGTTGCATTTTAACAAGTGCAAAGATTATCATCAGTATAGAAGGAAATAACAACAAAATAAAGTGGAAAATTGTAACAATCAAGCACGGAATTTAATTATTACACTTTAAGAGAAACAATAAATACCCGAAACTGGCTTAAAATACACTGTATTCTACACCAAATATTCATGTAAGCCTTCAAAGAAAGTAATATGAACACCTATTCTTTTTTGAAAACAATTTTCCAAAGACTATGGAAATGTGGCATGTATTATGATGACATATGGTCAATTTTACACGAGGAAGACAGGTTATGCTTTACATCAGTGCCTCAAGGAATGCAGACTACTAATACTGCTATTACCAAGCAATTTAAATCATTGTATAATTATACAGACAGATGGATTGCAAACCCTTTTAGTTTCTTTTCAGCATTTAAATTGGAGAGAAAAATAATCTGAGACCTTTTCACTTATAAAATGCCTAAGAACTACTGCATGAAGTTGACAAAATCTCCTAACTAAGCTTACTGCAAACAGCTTACAGAAATCAAAATACCTTAGTTTAATCTGGGTACAAGGTAGAATAACTTTCATGAAGTAATTAATACATGTTCAGAAAATCAGGAAAACAAAATGTAAGCATAAAGACATAACTTCAGCTTTGCAGCTGCTTTTTTGCACGTGTAAATTTTATTTTCACACAGTCCAAGCTAAAACTATTCTCCCTAGAACTTTCTGTTTACTTTCTATAATGTGTAACACACTCCTCCAGAGTGGCTGGGGACTACATTCTTGAAAATAATCACGGAGTAGAGGGTTAGAGAGACCGAAAGAGGAAAAAATAACCCTTAATTGCTCCTGAGCAGTACAAAGGACTTTTATTAAAATCTGAGAATCAAAAAGTTGTTATACAACCACAAATAGATTCAGTAACACTGGCAAGAAACAGTGGCATAATCTTATTACTTCTTTCTTTTTCCTTGTGTGATTTCATTTACTATCTGGGTTTCCAGGTTGTTTTTGTTTGTTTGTTTGTTTGTTTTTGTGAATATCTTCATTTTCCAACATAATTGTTAAAACTATAAATCCATAAATCCAGTATTGGTTTATTTTGACTTGATCTTTCTTAAGGAAGTTTAAGACTGTGATTGCTCTGGCAATCTGCCTGGCTTTTGCTAGACATCAGTTCTTAATCTCAGTAGAATTTGATTCTTAATCTCAACTGATTTGAAAGAAAGAAATTGCAGAAATTTAAGTTCCTTGAGCCTCTGTGTTCAGTTCTTCGGTGTTTACCCTTAACTTTACTATCTTTTTTATCTGTTCGATCAAAACTATGACCACAGTTCCATTATTTTTAAAACCACGTAATTGTTGGTAGTCATTGGTTATAAAAATTTAATTAAAACACTGTAGCTATATTCAAATATCGTGATGCCACACTATGACTACAGCATGCTATCAGCAGCACACTATAAAGCACTATATTGATAAACTACAGTGCAATTGGATATATTCAAGATGTTCTTGAGAAGACTAGCTCTAACCAGTGCAGACCACTTTTTCACCACCTTGCCTGAGGGCCAAAAATCTGTTCTGAAAATCTCAAGCAATGTACTTAAAGCCAGAGGCCAAGTTCTCTTTGCAGCAATATCCCATCGTTGGTCCACAGCATGGCACCAGCTCAGAATGCTGTACGGTTTCCTTTGCTGTGACGTCAGGAAAAGAAGCAAGGAACTGGAAGAAGATGGTATGTCCTTGGGTCCCTGTGCCAACATGGCATGAGGACTATTCCCCAGAAATGCATTCCTTAATATTGATATACCCAAATCAGATAGCAAAATCCATAAGTAAATGGGATTTCTGTGCTTTTCTTCAATGAAAACCATGCTATCTCTGTGTGTACAAGTGCAAACATAGAAATGAACTCTAGAGAGAGCCTGTGAACGAATCACCTCAGGGCTGTCACAACACGCAGAAAAGTTGATTTGTGTTGTTGTTGAACTACAGATAAATGACTGACTACAACTGCAATGGAAATGAACTCCAGCATTGTCTCCATGGAAACATACTTGCATGAATAAAATAAACAGGAAACTCTGTGTTGAATATGTTTCAAGAACTACTCACAACCATTGTGGGAAAGAAAAAAGAATGAGAATTGCATCAATTAGAAAAAAACAAACAAACAAACTTGTGCTGTGAGTTGTGATATGATACAATAAGATATACAAGTCATGATGCCTGCAAAAGAACATGGCTGTAATACTGGATATTAACAATAACTCAAAATTGTTGCAAAAATGAAGCATTTACCTATCCTAAAACCTATTCTTAAAATCAGTGGGAATATTCACTGAGAGTCACCATATTTGAAGTTATGTCACCCCCATGTGTAATCACTACGTCCAGGTTCAGAAAGTCACAGTCTTCATCTGAATGGAAAACCTATTTTAAAAGCTGTATTACAAATTACATCTTACACCAAAAAATATAGTATATCATTATGTCATCACACAATCTTAACTAAGACAATTTGAGTTTATCATGTTACAGGCAAAATTAGTAACAGTATGTACAGTTCAGCTTCACCTATATTTTCCAAAATAAAATCTGCAAGCTTTTCAATACTGTCTACAACTAAAACTAATCAGGAAAAGACTTCTGCAGATACTGCTCCTTATGTACTGCGAAATTGCCACAGTGTCCCACTGTGACAAGAAGGAAAGGCCATATCCAAGTTTTGTCTCCTTCTTCATAATGGTAAGGAGTGGAGTGATTAGTGTGACTACAATAGAACAAATGCTGACAGAGAGAAATACAGGCCCAGGTAGAATTAATGTGTATAAAGGAAAAAAGCAGGGACACTCAGGAAAAGCAGCAAGTGAGCATAACTGCAGCTGAGCAAGATCCAGCTTGGAAAAAACAGACTGAAAAAGATTAAGTTATAGAAAGTTACCTGTAACTGGAAAAAAAAGAATAAAAGAAAACATGACTACAAACTTTGTCTTTGAGACAACTTGTGTATCCCTTTACTCTAAGCCTTCAGTTTCTCATGCATGCAAATAAATTGCCTCACAGGTATCTAGCATCTTTAAGATACATCCACACTATTGTTTAAAGTTTGATCACTAGTGCATTTTCAGAACAGGTCTCCTAACCACACCTACTTATTATGCTTCGGTTTCCTTTGCAAAAAACATTGGAGCATACAGACTTATTTACAATGAAACTAAACCAGAAAATGTTTGAGAAGAGCATTAGGGCACTTCAAGTGCTACTACCCGGTATAAAGACCAAGCTGGTTTGAAGTAAAACTGGAATGCAGGTGGTGTAGATGTTAGCTCCAGATATCTGGCTAATCTTAATAAAGAGCTATTAAGATTTTGAAACCTAATTAATATAACAACTTTAACACTTCTGTTTCACTGTACCACATGGCTGAAGAGCTTCAAAAATTACTAGAACTAATCAGAAAAGAGAGTCTTTCCTAAATCCTGCTTCTTAAAAGGCAGGATAAAAATTCTGAGGTTAGTTATTTTTGGCAGGGTTGTAATAACAGAGCATTCTGGCCTTTCCTTTGTAACCCAAAGTTCCTGAGCTCAGGCTACTCCTTTCCCTCCTATTGATGGCAGGTATGAGGATGGTCATCAACACTGGGTAATCAAATGCAGCTGGCTGTGCTGCTAGTTACTTCCTCATCATGCGGTGTTCATTAAGCATATAAGCCTGATCCATGACATTGGTTTGGGTGGAATTTTAACCTTAGTGTGTGTCTGAAAGGACTGAGCATACAGTCATTTCAGGATTAGAATTTTAAATAGCTTCAAAAGCATCTAAATACTCAAGCTACAGTGATAAAGAGATAAAGAAATCATGAATAATAGAACTATAAATAATACCTAACTTACCTTATGGACTAAACTTAAATGAGTTGTTATAAGAATATTAAGTTCCTTTGATAGCTTTAAAAGAGACTTGGAAATTAATTCCTAGCCAAACTTATTTTAATTTCAAATGCATCTCCTATGTACTCTAACAAGTATTTAAAACCAAGAGAGCCACAGTAAGCCTTTCAACAGCACTAGAGTGATTTGGAAGCTTAAATTGACTAATTACACTTAAAAAAAAATATTCCTGTCTATAACTATTTTAGCATAAATCCCCCCATTTTAGTATCACAAACTAAACACGTGTAAACATATCTGAAATGCATGCAGAAGAAAAAAAAAAAAAAAGCTAAGAAAGCATTTACAATGAAATTGAGAACAGTTCAGTATTAAAGGCAGATACAGCCTCCCCGTGTTCTCTGAGGCCAGAAAATCCTTTATGCTATTTGGAAGTATATTCTTGAATACATGGTATTGCATGCAAAAGAAAGATAGTAAGACTCAGGAGGGAGAGTGTAAAGATGATGGGGCAAGGCTCAGTGGTGCCCAATGGCAAGGCAAGAGGCAGTGGTCACAAACTGGAACACAGGAGGCTCCCTCTGACCATCAGGAAGCACTTTTTTACTGTATGTGTGGCTGAGCACTGGCACAAGTTGCTCAGCAAGGCTGTGGAGTCTCCCTGCTTGGAGATCTTGAAAAGCCGCCTGGATGTGGTCCTGAGCTACCTACAACAGGGAGGTTGGACCAGATGACCTCCAGAGGTCCCTTCCAACCTTAGCCATTCCTTGGTTCTGTGACGCAGCAAGGGAAGCATTTCTAACTGAGAAAGATAAGACCTAAATAATCCTAGTCTGTTGTGACTAAAGCAGATATTTCTCTAGAAGTTTGTGTTTAGAGAAAACACTGAACTACATAAGGAAATATATTGGTTTAAGTATTTTCCTCAGCTCAACTGAAAATACTTTAGAAAACTACTAAAATATTGTGAGATATTTCTAACTCCAAGAAATGAATACCAAATATAAATATCCACTGATACTTCAAATAAATTTGTTCACATTAATACTTGCAGATGATGGATACATATTTTAAAAGTTTCTGGCAACAGGTTATTATCCAGCTGGGCTTTGAATTACCTCATTATTATTATTATTGTTTGCTGTTTATCCTTGAAGCTAAGGGACTTGTCTATTCTTCAAAATAACTTTTAAATCAGAACCCCATTAATCATTACAAAATACAGTATTATTCTGCTAAAAAGAAAGGCAAAAGAAACTCGTGACTGAAGGGATTACTACAGGCAAAAATCTGAACAACTGAGCAAATCTCAGGTTTGCTTTGTATGTAAATCAAATAATCTTCTAACATGATCTATGTTCCTAACAGCATAGGATTATGAAGTTGTATAGGAAAGTAACTGTGATATAAGCAACAATCTGTATCAGGACCCTTCATCTCCTTTCTTTTTTGTGTGTTTTCTTCTGGCATTTAGAACATCTCTTGGATGTTTCTATATTAAGACTTTTAAAGGTACTAAAAAACTTCTTTATGTGGAACTGTTAAATATATAATAATAATATTTTTTTATTTTTTTTTTTTTTACTAAGTAACAGTTGGTTTAATATCCTGTGATTTTCACCATGCAGAGTTTTTATCTTACCAAAGCATTGAATACATATGTATATACAATGCATCCGTAATATTTTATTCTCTAAACTGCAGTTTATTCGAATTTTGCCCAGTATTATCTCTGACACTACAATAAAAGTGCATTGTGAACCTTTCTACCTTTCTATTTATATTTCAGGTAACTAAATAACATGTGACATTGCAGAGTATGACCTAACATGAAGACATATGAGCTAGCTTTAAACTTCAATACAGTGAGCAGTCTAGTTTGTGGCACAAAAAAATAATCAGGGTAATTTGCTTTCCTGATACTGCAATTCATGCCCAACTAACCAAGCTGTCTTAAAATAGCACTGTAGATGTGGCTATTTTTTATGGCCTCTCTGTACTTCTTGAATTTCATCCAGATATCTTCTGGATATAGCTCCCTGGGCTGACTAAGGGTACATTAGAAGCATACTCTTTGACTGACAAGTAGGAATTGCAGTCTGAATCTCAAAATGGGCGGTGTTGCCTAAACAGTAACTGTTATTTGCTGAATCACAAATTGTACAATAGTATCCTGCCTCTAAACACCACACAGGGTATACGTTCTTCCTGAGAATAAGCAGGAAAGCTCTGCAGCTGCTTGGTCACTGGAGGATGGATATTATTCAGACCTCATAACTCTTGGCCATACTATAACCCACACTGAGAACTGGCACAGTGAGAGGTAAATACTGCTAGCAGCAAGTGAACAACTAGAACTGGAACACTGCTAGCAAACTTCTCTCTGCTTACAGGAGTCACACTGGAATTTTAAATACATGTGGTCCCAAAGGCATAACTTTGAGTATAGATAACAGAACATGTGAAGGAAGTCACAAGCGGAAAAAAGGTAAGAATTAACATGCAAAAGACAATATTTTTTTTTCTTCCTTTTTGTTAATGTGAAGAGCATCAAGACTATTATAGAAGTTTAAATACAAAGGGAAGGTATTTCTTACAACAGATTTCAGTCATAGAGAAAAATGTGTTGTTTTAATATTAATAAAAGAAAATGTTAGAAGGTTACATAGTTGGAATATAAATCAAGATGTTAATATATGTAACTATATTTTAATATATAAATCAATATTTCTATACACCGGTATATAAGGTGTAGTATAGAGTTTGTCAAGAACAGCAAACTTCTAATACATGAAATTGAACAGGTACGCTGAAAAAAAAAAAAAAAAGTTATCAAGTATATTATGTAGTTTATATAATTATGTGAATGTTTTATTGCCTGTCGCAATCAGAATAACTTCATTATGGACATATTTATATTCATAACTTTTAATAACGGATCGAGAATAGCTTTCTTATTCAATTTTGGGGGCAAGAGCAGTCAAAGATGTAAGAGACAGCATGAATCAGCGGCACTTCCACAATATGAACCCTACTCATTGCAGTTGCTATACATCAAATTAAGGCTATGTGTAAATCATGTGGAAACTTTAAAATGGTCCCCCAAAACAAACAAGTTTCTGTTCCACTTCAAAGTAACAGACTGTACAGTTCAATCTGATGAAATTCCAGTGTGAAACATACTACTTGAGTCCCCTAAGCTTTTCTGGACCAAGATATAAGGAGAAAAACAAAACCAAACACAAAAACAAAAACAAAAAGCATCTAAAAGCACTACAGAGAAATAAACCATTCAAGACAAGCTTAAACTAGACAAGTTTTTTACAGGCGAAAGAAAGTCCAGTTACTTCTTGATTTGCATTCTGTCTGCTCACATCCTCACTCAGTGTGGTAAGTCTCTACTTTAGGACCCCCTGTAACTTCCTCTCTGCCATAATGCTTGTCTCTCCTCTCCTTCCCTGTCTGTGCCTCTTCAGACACCAGGAGAGTGCCATGTCCATCAACTGTTCTGATGCCAAACCCTGTGGCAGTCATTGAGAGTTTACTGGTCAATATTATGCACATGATGATTGACAGAAAAAAAGAAGAAAAATGACAGTTTAGGTATTCTTTCGTACCAGACCTGAAAAATACTCATGCTTTTGAACAAGATGTTTCATCTAAGATCATCTAGCAGAACAGTCTCCTCTCTAGCTGCATTGGTTTGGACGGATATAATTTTCTTCATAGCTCATACAGTGCTACATTTTGAATTTGTGAGGAAAACAGTGTTGACAACACACTGATGCTTTAGTTTTTTGCTGGGCAGAGTTTACACAGAGTCAGGGACTTTTCTGTTTTTCACACTGCCCCATCCAAAAATAGGCTGAGGGGACAGCCAGGAGAGCTGGCCCCAACTGACCAAAGGGATATTCCATACCACAGGAAAAAGGAGGAAGAAAGGCAGAACATACCACAGAAAGGAGGAAGAAGAAGGACATTTGGAGCCTTAGCATTTGTCTTCCCAAGAAACTGTTCTGTGTGACGAAGCCCTGCGTTCCTGGAAATGACTAAACATCTGTGGGCCAATCAGAAGTAATGAATGAATTCCCTATTTTGTTTTTCTTGTACAAATAGCTTTCACTTTACCTATTAAACTGTCTTTATCTCAACCCATGTGTTTTCACACTTTTATCTTTCTGATTCTCTTCTACACCTGAGCTTCTCACATAGTAGGTAAGAAAGCAGACTTTATGCATCAGTATTTTAAATAATATTTCTGAGCCTTCCCTATTATTTGTCTAACATTATCCAATCTGCCATAGTTCTATTCATACAGGACCTAACGCACGAGGTGAGGTTCAGTTTATGCTTATGTTCCATTTTTACCAACAGAAGCAATACTTGTATCACAATGATAGTTTAGCACGTGTCTGGCTTCCTAGTTGCAACGTGGCCTCCTAAATGAATTTAGTCAGGGAGACTGCAGCAGACTGTAAACTTACTTCCTGCTTCTAGCAGGTCTCTAGTGAAAAAGGGGGAAAAAAACAAGAATACATTTAAAATAACACTAAACTATGCCCACATGCTCTGTAAAAGAGCTTGTAAAAATATACTGAAGAGTTTTCCATAAATACTCATATTGCATAGTTAGTATTACATATTTCAATGCATTCAGTATACAGTATTTTCTGGCAGTGTGCTTCCTACAATTTTGATATGGTAATCATATTTTTCCCACTCTCCACAAACACACACATTACACACACACACAGAAAAAAAAAAAAAAAAAAAAAAACCCTGCAAATTTAACCTGCTTCAAACCAAAGGATTCAAATACTACACACAGCTCTTTCACTCATTCACGCTGTAACTGTTCTGTGCAAGTGATCTACATCAAGCAGAAGATATTTTTTCAATTACTTAGTGTCCTGGTTTCAGTTAGGACAGTTTTCCTCCTAGTAGCTGGTGGAATGCTGTGTTTTGGATTAGGATGGGAAGAATGCTGATAACATGCCGATGTTTTGGTTGTTGCAGAGCAGTGCTTGTACCAAGCCAAGGACTTTTCAGCTCCTCGCTCTGTCCTGCCAGTGGGCAGGCTCAGGGTGCAGCAACAGCTGGGAGGGGACAGACCCAGGACAGCTGACCCAAACTGGCCAAAGGAGTATTCCATACCATCTGACGTCATGCTAAACAATATATAGGGGTGGCTAGCCGGGTTGGGGGGGCTGGCTGCTCGGGATAGACTGGGCATCGGTCAGCGGGTGGTGAGCAATTGCATTGTGAATCACTTGTTTCATACACATTATTATTATTATTATTATTATTATTATTATTGTTATTATTGTTTCCTATCTTAATAAACTGTCTCTATCTCAACTCTCGTTTCACTTTTCCGTTTCTCTCCCCCATCCCAGAGAGGGAGGGGGGAGGGTGAGCGAACGGCTGTGTGGTGTTTAGCTGCCGGCCAGGTTAAACCAAAACTTCAAAGACTCCATTGTCAATTGTGAACTTACCAAGATAAATGAAACTTACATAATTATTCTGATATCAGACTCCTATGAAATGATTGGTTTCATTTGTCAGATACTTCAGTTGAACAAAAAAAGTACTTATATTATTTTATAATCAATAACTGTTGAGTCAATCCTGCACCAGAGCTGTTGTTTTCAACAGTGACAGATTTTCACTGAGACTCTAAGTCATGATGAAATATGACAAAATAAAAAGATATATCAGTAAAAAGACAAAACATAATGAAATATGACAATATGCTGAAGTATGCTAAACACATACATACCACACAACCCATAATTTATTTCACTGTTTTAAATTCCTGGTTCTATTGGAAGCAGATTCCATTCCTTTAACAGTTAAGCACGTTAGTCTGATTGGAAAGTGGTTTCGTGTTTTTTTGTTTGTTTGTTTTATCAATATAATAGTATGAGTACTGTATTTGTACAATTTTATTTTTAATGATTTTTTTTTTAAATACCAATACTTGAGCAAACGATAGCTGCTGAAAGAAGAAAAAATGAAACTGATATTTAATATATTGATGTGTATCACTGTTGTGTGAGCAGGATGCAGAAACAGCCCTAGAAGCACTGAAACAAACCAGATGTTCTGTATTTCATATAGTCCTTGTACATCTCACATAAGGGCTGAGGGTTAACAACAGGAATTTAACTTCCCTCTCCTTAAGACTCCACATGTGCTATTTATTCAGTGGTGTGATGATGCTGTATTAAGTTATATTTGCTTGTATATCATTATATTTTATGTTAAATTAGAAAGTCATAGTTGTGGGAGATACAGAGCTGTATTATGCCAGTAAAATACTAATTAAAACAATGTATTTACACTAAAACTGACAGCTCCAAGAAAGCAAAGAAAATTATATGCTACTCTTTTAGAGACAAGGTGGAGTTAGACCTCTCTGACCAAGAGATAGGTAAAGTGAAGGTGAATGTACGCCAGCGACCATATCTGAAAGATCTTTCACCAGCTAATCTCCTAATTAGTTACATACAGACAGTTCTGCTTTTAAAGAAGCAGTGTCTAGACTTTTCAGACTGAATATATACAATCCTGCCTATGAAAAACAGGCAGGCACATCCAATCATACAAGCTGCATATGTACACACAAATCATATGAAAATATAAAGTGCTTTCCATGATTAAAAGTATACACAAAACAGTTGGTCCAGTTTTAAAGTACAGATTCTGCTCTTTTGTCTCTCTTTTAATTAACCCCAAATACTACAAATCAAAACAGATGACTAGTTACAAACATCTCACATATTATTTCTCTTCTCAGAACCATCAACTTGTAAATAAGCATAGCCAATATTTATTTAAGATATTATGTAAATACATAGTATGTTCAAAACAAGAACTTATCAAGAACAAAACTAGATTGCATTTTTTCATCTTAAAGATCAAAAGAATGATGTATTTTGATCTAATAGTATCGAAGACTGGGTCATCTCACATGAAAATCACAATCTCTTAAGAAAAAGGTGCTGCAGTATTATTTCTTTGATTATTCAAGTATCAAACATGCTCTCTGAGAAACTCCTTGAGAAACAGGATAACAGCTCCACACCTAAACTCTGTCATCACTTAACATGAAATGATGAGGAAGTGACAGATAATGAAGAACAACCTGAAGATGCAATCACTCAACATTAAATCTGCATTTCCTCCATAGGCTTGCTTTGTGAAGACCTCCCTTCTGCTGGAAGAAGTTCTGGAAAGAGCCAGGTACCTGAACTTACGCACACAGCTACAAAATGGAGTGTGACAAGCCAGGCAACAGAAGCTCCCTTTAGAAGATGGGCAGGGTTTAAAAAGGCCTGTCTAATTTCTCAGGGAGGGTAATACACTTTTTTTGTTGCCCCTTACTTGATGTATTGGGAGCCACTGTGGATAGGCCACAGAACTTAACTGATACATCACATGCCATAGGAAAGGAAATGTCACTTCAGGAAAGGCTACACATAGTAGAGCTGTTAAATTTTCCTGCACTTAAGCAGTAGGTGATCCCAGCTTCGCAACAGCATCATACAGGTCCAAACCAGCAATTAGGATTCTAACTTGGAAATGAGAAATGTGTGGATAGTTTGTAATAAAACAGCAGTAGTCAAGACTGATATCAACTACTCCTTGTTCCAACTACTGCTTTTTCCACCAAATAACTTGCACCATCACTGCATTACCTAAATATTGCAAAAACATGGAAATTCTAAATTTTTTCAATATAGGCGCCAGACCGGGCCTGAAAAAGACAAAGGACTAAGTTCACTGTCTGTAGCAAGCAATTTAACTTTTTTTTCTGGCTTAATTATTGAAACACTCCTAAATCTCTCCAAAAAGCAGACTCCATGATTTAATTCTGACAGATTAGAAATCACAACACATTGCAGCCCACTGGGTCACCAAGGTTAGTGCTATAAAAATGTGTTTTATTTTATGGAATTGTGTTAATACTGCAAATCTGATTCATTTAGTCCCTCTCACCCAAAGCTTATTTCTGGTAATAAAATATTTATTTGCAAAATTTAAAGCCAAAAGTGTAGATCATTGTATTTAAACTCATTCATTTCCAAGAAAATCTAATTTTATGAAGCAAATAGAAAATAAATTATTTGAAGCACTCAGAAATGAAAACAAAGTTGATCTTTCAGCTAATGAAGAAGCAAGAATGTATGGTCAACACAATTTGATTTTATTCTTATGAACTGCTAGTAAACTAAAAGTAGTAAGTTAACAACTTTCATTATCATGCTTCTTTTGGTTTTGCATAGTAAAATATCTTGCTTGGTGGTTAATTTCTAAAATTTGACTATGCACTGTAGTGTTGATTTCCTTTTGATTGATCTGAATCCTCAAGATACCATGAAAATTCATATAATCGTTGCATTATATGAACATGTTTTCAAAGAGAGGCTGTTTATAAATAATCTTAAATTTATACAGACACATACCTGCATGCAGGTTGAAACTCATGTAGTCTGCAGCCTAGAGCATGTTAAAAAACACAGCTTTCTCAATCCTGACATCCCTAAAATTTCACTGTTCTCATATATTTTTTGTATGTTTGTTTGACTTATAAACTTCCAAGTTTTTCTTTACCATGACCTTGCCTCTTTTACTTTATGCAGGTTACACAATGGTGATTTATGGATTTGTGTATGCATGCTTTTCATAATTTTCTTGTTTCAAGTAAGAGCTACAACAGATATCTACACAGACAATGGATTCTGTAGAGTTAGTACTGCTTGTAACCTAGAAATATGAGGTTGAATGAATAACACGAGCTTGCAGAGACGTTCATGGTTGGTTGGCACTGACTTTGAACTTTTGTTCTTAGTTGCTCACTGTCTTCTCAAGATTGTTTCCAGGGAGTTGAAACATTCCACTCCTGACAATAGATAAAAAGCTACTTTACTTTTTAGAGTTTATTTAATCAGTTTCTGTTTGTATGATTCAGAGTAGACTTAAACTGAGAATCACAGAATCGTTGAATCACTAAGGTTGGAAAAGACCTCCAAGATCATCTGGTCCAACCATCACCCTACTACCAATGTCATCTACTTCTTCTCCTATATTAGAAATTAAATATTATTATTTGTTGTGAGTAGAAGATGGAAGCATATATTGCTTATTCTGTGAGTTAGGTTGCACACAGTATTCACAAATGGGAAACAAAATAATTTGGACAAAACTTCCTTAATGAGCCACTGACTTGGACACAAAGAATGTTTCTAACTCAGCTAAAAAACAAGTTTGCTCTTAAACTGGGTTATGAAAATATGTTAGTCGTATTAACTGCCTTTTTCTTTCTCCCTTCCAGATTTTTAATGGTCTGAAGTCTTTACTGGAACCCAGGTGACAGACATCATCAGAACTGTCAGACACTATTATTATACTGAATTCTTCATTAGAATCTTCATACAGCAGGCTGTCAATTGTAGAGAGTTATGACAGATACCCCTACCAACCATTAAATCGGGGATGTCTTCGGCAATAAAGCAGAAATTAGGATTTCTATTTTCTACTAGATTTGCTAAAAACAAATATATGTAGGAGGAAAGGAATGTTTAAGAAAGCAAACTCTATGAATGAACTTCAGAAATGGGAGAAATAATAACGCTTAAAACCTGTCTGTAAGGAAACCAAAGCCAAGACCTAGGGAACCTTTGTCCTAGCTAGAAATACTCTGTCCTGAGTTTCTGAGCAGCCTATTCAAATAATTATATATTATCAGCTCGGCAATAAAAATATGACACAACAGTGATTTGACACTGATAGAGAATTTCATGACAGAAAGAAATTTTATCTTGGATTACATTCCTTCAGTATTTTCTTTCCAGTTACTTATGATGCTGATTGGGTTTTTCATTCTGCTTTGTTTTACTTTTCAGAGCAGAAGGAGAAGAATACGTCAATTCTTCTGTCTCCAATAGGAGACAATCCAGGAAGAGTCCGAAATGCAGTTTTTGTTTTAAAGCAATGGTAAGCCCAGGATTTACTTTTCTTAGAAGAATTTGTGCAAACACTATCGTGTTGTAACAAGTAGAATATTACTTACTAGACTAAAAGAGACTAATTTTATTCATTTCAGAATTAAAAAGGCTACATTTTTCATTTTAATCTAAGATATTTTTCCTTCTTTCCTTCCTGTCCCCCTCCCAACCCTACATATTTATTCAACATAGCTTTACCAGGTGCAGTAGATAAAAGGGGAAAAAATGTGAGGTATTCTAGGCTACTAAGCAAGCACTTAGTAGCACTAAGCACAAAAAGACTATTAGAAGTTTATCACTCAAATATAATGGCAAACTGCAATTGTGAAGAAGAAAACTTTATTAAAATTTTGGCAGAGAAAGTTCACCTTGGAACTCAGTTACCAGAGATGTGTACAATACCTGATAAAACATACCCATCTACAGAAATAGATGTATATACAGATGCATATAGATGGACATAAAAATACATACATCTATATATCTAACTGTATGTGCACATATTTTTCACAAAATTATGTTATTTGTGCAACTGTTGGTACCAAATGATGCATGTCATCTAGATCTACTAGACTTTAAATACATACTCTCTAGTACAGTATTCCTAAGCCACTTTTTTCATCTTTCCATTTTCTAATTTCCATCCCTTTCAGGTGGAAATCGCTTCAGTAAAATAGATAATTGCTTCTGCTTTGCAATGTCAAACAGTTTGCCTCAGGTTATGGCAGTCTCTAAAATTAAGATGGGAAAAAAAAAATTCTCATTATCTTCCTCTCTTTCAAGCATTCTTTCATCTCACCCTCTTCAATAGTGTCCAGAGTTGTACTTTTCCCATTGTTTATTCTTTTCTACAGTTTTTTTTGTATTTAGTTACAATTTTACTTTCTGTCTCCACTATAATCCTTCACCTTCAGCCTCAGTTTTGAATGTCTAAATTTTACAATGGCTAAAGAGGAAACTTAGAATATGTGGCAGTCCAATTGCTCGGTCCACAGCATTTTAAATACCAGTCATAAATCTATTTTTGTCTGTTTTCTCCTCCAAAAAGCCACTTTGGAAAAGTTCTGCTATATCTCAAAATGGAAAACAAAGTATTGTTTGAGACTACTAAATATACATATTTTTGATATTTCAAGATAGGTATGTATATATATATATATCCTGAAATACATATATATGTGTGTGTGTATATATCTCTCTTGAAATCTCAAAAAGAATTAAGATAATGCTATTGCTTATTTCCGTACTTTTTCCATAGTCTTGCCTTGACTTTCAGTCTTTATTTGGCAATAAAGTTCTAAAATTGTAGCCTGGTTATGAAAGAAGACAAAGTACAGACTGACAAATAGTAGAGAACGACAGCTATGGTAGCTCTTGATGCTGGGCTATCAAATTTTGAAAGCATCAGTGAAGTAACAAATCCTTATGAGTCTCCTTTCATTGTTACCATTAAATTATACTTGTATGTCAGAAGGACTGGAGAACAGTTTTCAGCCTTTTGCTCAAGGAGAGCTCTCTTCTAGATTGATGTGTAAATTTTAAGCCCCTTTCAACTGGATAGAATTGCACGATTAGGATCTTTTGCTGAATACATATGATTATTTCCTTCAGTTTAATCTAACAACATGAGCTAAATCTAGATTTTGAAAACCACACACACACTATGCAAAAGCAGATACATACAGATTCATATTTGTGAATCAGAGTGATACTTAATGCAAATAACCAAATCAATAAGTTATCCAATATAATTTTCAAACAGGTTGCCTAAATATATTCTGTTCTACCCCCCTTCCTTTTGCCCATTCGTTCTTTTGACAACACTTAGAAAGACTGGGTTTTTGGTTCAGTCTGAATGCCTTCATAAAAGCTGAAGAAAGGCCAACACTCCTGGAACTGGCTCATAAGACTTTTCTAATTTTTCTACTTGAGAAATCCACAAGCATTTTGCTTTTGTTAACATAATCAAATTATTATTTTTGTAAAAATGTTGTCACTGCTATAAATTACAAATTACAACACCTTTAACTATTTGATTACTGGAAATATACCTTAATAAAACATTATTATATAATGTAAAACAGTACAATGTGATGTAAAATATTACCATTTTAATTTTCTACTCTTCTGGCACATTTATATAGCAGAACTCAGCTCATATGATTGTCATTCAATATTTTTTAAACGTGCTGTCCAGCTCTTTAAAATAATAGCTGAAATAGTTAGATGAGTCCTATAGCACCTCCTTATTACATTATGCAAAAAGATTCTTTAAGAGAAAATGCATTTAAGACATTTTAAACCCCCCCCTTTTTTTTTTTGCAATTAATGAAGTCATGAATTCAGATACATGTAGCCAATAAAGGCATCTGAGTCAAAATTAGACTTTTAACTATTTGTAAACTACCAGTCAGCTTTAACCCTTAAATAAATGAAAAAAATAATAATAATAATAAAAAGATAATCATGTTAAGCTTAGATAGCAATTATTCAAGTACTCTTGTACAACCAAGAAGTGAGTTGAGTTTAAAATATATGACAGCACAGTAAAACTCTCAACCTACCACATACAGCCATTGTCATTTTAATTTTCTTTAGTATGATTTTTCTTTGGTGATGTGACTTAAAATATTTGAAAGAAATAATTTCTCTGTTGTTTACATAGATGTCACTGTATTTAATTTATTATTTACACTAAGCAGAAGTAATGAAGCAATGAAACATTTATGTTTCAGTAGGCTTTCTGATTAGCCAAAGAAGTTCATTAAGTCATTTCAAAGGAATTTTTTCAAAGTACTAGAGGCAATTACATTATATTGTAAATTATTAACCTGTGGCTAATTGTTTTCTTACAAATAAAAGAAATGAAGTGTATAGCTATATAGTGTGTGTTTAGTCTATATTTATAGATATGCACATACAGTGTATAAATACTTGGTGTATGTTTAAGTACTGTATTTATCTAGTCTATATAGTGAATAATTATGTGTCTAAAGTATATACTCAGAATTCGCGAATAACATATAACCATTAAAACATCAAATAAATTTAGTCTTTTAAAATAGAAATAAAATGTAATGTACTTGTTTGTATTTAAAACAGAAATACCACTTGAATTCCCTGTTCCCCTAAAGCTCCTTGTAATCTGAAAATTCTTTTACAGATCTAACGACTTGTGTATAAAAAATAGAAAGTACCTGAGCTCCTGTATTGCTTCCCAATAACTTGTGATCCTAATGAAGACACACATTTCTCCATCCCAGACTCCTAAATTACTTAGTGTCTGTTCAGACAACGCCCATGGAATAATTATACCTTTTTTTTCATCTTTCTTCTGGGAGGTGTGGCTTGATGTCTCCTAACAACACACTTAAATCCATCATCTGAATGCAGATTTATTCCACTTCAAGAATTTTTATACGGTTCTCTTATTTTTAAATACAGTCTTTGTCCTTTAAAACACACATTATTAAAAAAAAAGTTCAAAATAAGACTAAAGCAAATTTTGACTTCTAATTCAGTACTTTGTACATCCTGGGATTTGTAGTCATACAATTAAGGACACCAGTAGAAGTCTGCTTTCCAGTTATTTTCGTAGCATCATGTTGGAACATACAGGACCATATAGGGGTGACCTCAAGAAGGGATGCAATTTAATGTCGGATGCAGTCATCTTGTACTGGGTCTGGCTGGGATGTTAACTTTCCCTGCAGCAGCCCATACAGTGCCACGCTCTGCACTTGTAGCTAGAACAGCAGTGTTATCACACTAGTGTTGTGTCTGCTGCTGAGAAGTGCTGGCACAGTATCAGGACTTTCTCCAACCCTCCTGGGGGGTGGGCAAAAAGTGAGAAAGAAACATCACCAGGGCAGCTGACCTAAAGCAACCAAAGAGATATTCCATACCATATGATGTCACACTCAGCAATAAAAGGTGGAAAAAGGAGGAAGAGGGGAGGGGTGAGCTTTCCTTGCAAAAATGTCTGTCCTCCTCGCGAACACCGGCTACATGCGTTGAGGCCCTGCTTCGAGGACGTGGTCAGGCATCGCTCATTTGCGGGAAGTAGAGAATAATTTCTTTGCTCTGCACTTCCACATAGCCTTTACTTGTTTTGTTTTGCTGTTCCCTTTCCCCCTCCCTTTCCCTTTTTCCCTTTAGTTGAATTGTTAATTAATAATATTTCCTTTATATATATATTTCCTTTAATTAAATTATCCTTATCTCAACCCATGAGTTGTTCTTTCCTTTACTTCTTCCCCTCCTCATCTGAGGAGGGGGAGTGAGAGAGCGGTTGTGGTGTTCAGCTGCCTAGCATGGTAAAACCACCACACATCTCTGATCTCAGTTACTGTGTTTGGGATCACAGAAGCTCTAAGTGGTTGAAGGAAAAAGGATGCTTTGGTTCTTCCATTCTGCAGTATAAAAAATATGTCCAAAAGAGACATATTTTTAGGAGGCTTTCATTGAATATGTGGAGGTGACTGTAATTTTTTTAAGGTATAGCACACAGCCCAATTTTGTTGATCTGTCACAGAACTAGCAAATCACCTTCCTGAGATCGTGGCAGACCTCTGACAAATGCAATCTGGTGAAGACAAAGCATGATACTGTCATACCTTCTTAGAACTCTTTTTTTTTCACTATCCTGTTCTTTGAAGTGGTAGAATTACCTCCCCATAGACTCCCTTTAACATCCGACTTTAACAGGTACTGTACTTTGTAAAATTGCAATGAGCTTAAAGAAAATGAAACAAAGTCTGTTGAGTCCAGGCCATGCTGATACAGCACCATAAGGCCTTCCCAACAAAGGCACTCTGTTTTATTAGAATCACAATATAAAATGCAAGAAGAAAATACTTTTCCAGGAACTGCCTGCCATTCTAGTTCAAGGAATTTATCTCCATCACACCTTTTCTCTTTGGGAAATGTAATTTTATAACACTCTCCCCAGTTCACAAATACTAGCCTATTCACTAACTGCTTTGAACACCCTACTATCATCTGAAAAACTCTTTACCACTTTGCAGATACAACGTGGTAAAGGCAATGCTACTTCCTTCCTTCATCCCCTTCTTCCTTCCTTCCTTCTCTCTGTTTTTACTTTTCCACTTTCTCCAAAACATTTCAGATCAACTACATAGGCAAGGCAGTTTTTAAAAAACCTGTAGTGGGTGGTGTATGAGGGACTGTAGAACATTTGAGAATAGCAAAGGAATGAGAGCAAAAGTCGAGCCATTACATGCATAAGAAACCCTTCATTCTTATGTAACTGACTGCGTTTTGTTTGCAACTCTATTGTGTTGCAGACAGAATGAGATAAAATAGTTTAAAGCCCTGTCTTCATTTAAGGAGGCTTGGCTAATCGAATCTAAAGACATTTCCTGGACTTACAAGCTGCTTATTACATCCAAATGCAAGGAGGCTGTTACAGTCATGGAATATTGCTTAAATACTCTCTTAAAATCTGTCTTTACTCCCCTTTCCACGCTGACATTATATTCACATCCTACACTCTTGAACCTGCTGCTGTTCTACATGAACATAAATCAGGATCTACATGAGAATGACCTCTTGATAAATTAAGTTGCTAAATTGGTAGTAGATTTGAATTGCAACAGTGAGAAGTCATGGCAAAAAAAGTAGATCGGAATGAACTTCAGCTGTTCTTTTAAGAATTCAGAGAACTGAGGATGAATATTCCCTAACTCAAGGCAAAGCAATAAAGAAACAAATTAGCAAGCACAATAGCCAGGGGAACAATAAATACGTCCAGTAAGTCAGACACAGTGCATATGTGGCTGATAATTTAATACCATGAAAGGGGATTACAAACTGCACTGGTGCAGTGAAACTCAAAGTTCCTAAGAGATTTAGTGCAAGCAACACAAGGTACCTTTAACAGTTGACAAAAGATAACAAAGAGAAAGCACTAATAGTGTCACTGATTTCAGAATACCAGAAGACATAAGGTGGTATGGAATCTAACCACGGGCACATGGCATTGCTGTTAGTGTTGCTTAATCTCTCCCCTTTCAAGCAGTAGTCTGCCTGGCAGCTAGAAAAAAAAATTATTACGGACAGGCTATCTAAAAAAATAAATAAATAAATAAGAAAAAGCTTTAAAGTAAGCTTTGACAATTTGAAAAAAAAAAAATCAATTCATGTGTCTAGATTCATACTTTAAAGAAATACAAATCCCTAACCTAATATATTACAAAGTAGGATAAGAGATAAATCAGGTGTTTTTGATAGTCTCCTGAACTACTTGAAAGCTGATCTCTGTTGAAGAGTTGGATTATTATCAAGATGTGAATCTCACACATATTAATATTTTATACTTCTAGGAGCAACATCTCAGGCTAGGCCTGACACAAATGGCCTAGAAATAAAAACGTAAGACTTCCTAACAATTATTTGCCACTGCTTACTTGGTTTCATTAACTTCTTCTGCCCTTTTAGTATAAAACTTACAGAGCTGATAGCCTTCCGTGCTGTGATGGGGAAAAAATAAATAAAATTAGAAACAACTGAAACTAAGTAAAATAAGCAACGGCAGCAAATAAACACAGTAGTGTCATTTATCACAGATAATAATGATTTGATAAATATTTACCAAATAATGTTCAAATAAAAAGATTTGGAGTCATACATACATTTTCCGTCAGCAGTTCCCATCATAGCGAGTGAATTTTCTTAAATGTTTCAAATGACAATTTTCTAAATTGCAAAAGGTTCGCTTAAACACCTAGTCTTTGTCAATGAAAACAAACAAGAAAACCAACCTCCCAGACTTTTAACACATTGGCAATAAAGCTTTGTAAGAGCAAAGTTATTTAAATGGCATTATCTGCTATTTGTCTTATTCTATATTGCCATTTTTTCCCCACCGAGTGCTAATAAGTGCTTGCTATTGAAGAGGTTTACATTTAACATCTGTCACTTGTATCCAGAAGTAGCACCTACAGGGAACTGTCAAATAGATTGTTATTCTCCTCTGTAGCACCAGCAAATCTGTCTCACATCATTTACATACAGATAGTTATAGGCATTCATCATTTCATTATGCTGACTGCCTCACTATTCTAATGTATAATGTCTCTTTAATGAGCCTCAAAAAATACAATATTCCTTGATTTATGACTGCTTAACTGAAAAATTATACAGATTGACAAAAACTCATCATAAAGCATTTTTTTGTGTTCCCACTACCTTGCACTTTAAATTTAACAATGACTCTGGAGTTAATCTCAGGATTTGTTTCTTTGACAAAAGAAATGATCAAATTTTAACTCACCAGACTTCACTGCTGTTTTAATATGTATACTTTCAGTTCAATGAGAGAACAGAACAGAATTTGACAAATTAAAATTGATCACTTTTCGTCAAAGAAATAAATGTATTGAACAATCTGTTTCAATATTATTATATGTCAATTACTGTAAGCTTCCTAACTTATCATGTGGAATACCGCTGTACCAGTCATGCACAAGTGACTCATAAATGAGGCAATTTACATGTTCAAGTAAATTGAACTATGCTTTATTGTGTGAACTTCAATTATTTCATATGCACAAATGGTTACTGCCAAAAAACAGCTTTGCCATTAAAAAATACTGCATGCTAAAGAATTACAAACGTACCTAGGACAACAAACAGAAAGTTCAGAACAAAGGAGTCAAACACTTGATTCACTTGACTGCACTCAGGAATTTTATGGAGTTCAGTTCTTCCCTCTGCAACTCCACATACCTATAAAGAGCATCAGCATTCATCCAGGGTCATCAGCTTTTGACTATCCAAGCTGAAAAGGTTTGCAAACAATGCTTAGCAGAACACTGACACTAGCCATTAGAATCAAGAATTTTCACTAAGCATGAAACTTTGTTTCTGACAAATTTACAACCGGCGTTTGAATGCTTTTAGTACGTAAAAAGTGTTAAGATGTCTGACATCTTTCCCGTACTAGTGACAACTGTAACATTTTACTCTCCTCTGTATTTTCCACTAATATAGTTTGAATAATCAAACTACTATCGTACAGTTGAACACTGCAGACATTCAGTCAGTATGTGATTGTCTCTCTCCTCCTCTCAGCCATTCATTTCCATAACAGTTGTAGAACCATACTACTGAGACCCTTCCTTCTCTTTCCAAATCTGCCCTCTTCAAGAAGGTTCAAATAAAATGAGTGCAGATATCAACAAATGAACACTGATATATCATTACACTGCCTGATCTCCCAAGCATAGCTTCCCATTTCCATATCATGAAGCCAGGCTGAAAAGCCTATCCATCCGATGTAGTAAAAATGCACAGTTAAAGCAACAGATGGCAAACTACAATCCCTAGATTCCTCTGAAAAGTCAACTTTAAGCAAAAAATAACACAAAATGAATTACTATAATACTACATGTTTAAGAGCTTTTTTCAGTAGATGCAGATATCTTATGACAAAAAATAAAGTGCAGAAATTGTACTGATCTATTTGACCCTGTGTCAAATGCCCAATACAATAAGAATTCTTACTTCTTTTTAATATCTGTTTCAGTTACTTTGCATTGAATATTCCAGTCAACATCAATGTCTGAATTTCAATGATTTTAAGTTAAACTTCTAAAAAATATAGGTATATTATCCCCCAATCAATGCATTATATTTTTATCATCCAGGAGAATTTTCAAGTCTACATATTTCAGCCATATAAAAATGATAATCTATCAAAGAAACCCGTACGACATTGCCTTACATTCTTTTTAGTTAATACATCACAAAATTTCTATAGTGTTATTTTGTAGGTAAAATTTATAACTCTGAATACAGAAAACTAGTATGCCAACTCAAACACCTTGTGCAAGTTACTGAAGACCAAAACGTATATGCCTGAATACTTTGCACATTCCAAGTACTTCAAAATACCCATTTGCTCCTACTACAATAATGAGGTTTATATGTTAGCTTGTACTGGTGTGATTAAGTTCAGTTTTAAAAATACTCAATAGTCACTTCACCAATCACAACAGACGCTTGACTACCATTCTGACCATCTCAGAAATATCTTTCTGTGTTCCTTGATATAACTAATATATTAGTACTGATGTTGCAAATCTGCTATTTAACAGTAATTGTTTTAAACATGGAAGAGATTATAATTGTTAATCTTAGTGAAACAGAGAGTAGGTCATAAGCAAGAAAGTAAATACTGCTTCCTTTTTAGATCCTTGGTGTCGTAATTCTATCTCTTCTTATTCTTGCCTTCTGATTTCATTGATGCATGCCCCATATATAGTGTACAGAGTTACCACTTCTGAAAACTGGATAATACCATCTGACTCTTGATTTTCCTTTCTCAGTCTGAATTTCAGAAAAGACAGGGGGGAACATCTGTCAGAAGATGTTTTAATCCTTCTCACTGTTCTTTCAATATTTTGTGCACACATCAATATATAGCAGTGCTTCTTAGGTTGAATATTGAATTAGCCATTTTCTTCATTGAGTACTGAATTACAAAGGAACCCAACAAAATTTTATATAACGTGTTTCACACTGATAGAATCTACTTACAGGAAGGTGTTGCTGTACATGGATTCAACGCTTCAGAAGGTGTAGTCTGCACATGAGAAGAAAATCCAGAGTGTATTCTGATCCTGTGATTATTATTATTTTTTTTTTTTTTCTGGAGATACACCTAGGAAATAACAAGTACAGAATAAGTACAATCAAATACAGAATATACCATAAACCAAATCATTAGAAACAAACAAACAAACAAAGGATATGCTGAGCAATATTTTTTTTGCAAAGTCCACACTCTATTGATGCGGAATTACGACATTATAGAAGACGAGTTTTAGTTTTGTCCTCACGTAATTCTGAGGTACCCAAATGATTCCAGAGTTTTTCAGTCTCATGGCTGGCAAGTAGATTTAAACAGGTGTTTTTGTTACACCTGAGCAGCCATTTGGTGGTCTAAGAGCAGAAACATAATGAACACAGAGGGAAACGGTCCAGCCTTCCAAAACAGTGCAAATAGGTTTTCATTCAACATGAAGAACAACTCTAGTATACTGAATATGCAAAATAAATAGTTGTCTATTTTAACAGTAGAGGTGATTCATAATTCTCATTTGGTCTTTCAGCAGAAAGAGAAGAACCTTCTACTCCTTCTCCTGGTTCCTATTTATGTACTTGGCAGAATTCTAAAAAGATGACTTAAGAAGTAATAGGCATAAAGTGGGCATGTTTACATGTCCAAGGATTTCTTACAGGAAGCAGGGTTCAGCTGGACCTTGCTTCAGACCTAAACCGGTACTGACAAATGCCTGTCCAATCCCTCTTTAAATAGGTGTAGTCGATGCTCAAGGTTTCAAATCTGGAATATCCTCCAGATGAACAATCCAGTCCTGCAGTTAATCATTCTTACTTTTCAAAGACTTTTTCTCATCTCTTGCATCCAAGCTTTGCTGTAAATTAAACCCACTACTTCTTGTCATCTCTAAATTGGAGACAGCAAACATTTTATGCTGATCTCCTTGGCAACAATTTCATATATACCTACAGTCACTTTGATTTCACAGGGTAAAGAAACATGTTTCTAAGTCTTTATTGTATACCTTTAATAATTTGATGAATTATCAGTATGTACATACATTGTATTTTGGTGTGTTTTTTTTTATTTGTCTGTCTTAAATTACAGACAACTTGAGTCTACAAGCTGTGCACGCTTACACATTAGGCTCCTCAAGATCCATGAATATAGGTTTAGCAGTTTCAGATAGTTTATCACTTGTGCATCTGCTACAGATTATCAAACCTGTAAGTGGGTAGGTAGAAATTAGTATGCTGTGCCTCAATTCGTGAAGGGTGATGGAGGCATGAAATGTTTTCAGATTTGCCAAAGGATGTCTGCCAGGCATTTTAACACCTCTTGAGCTCTGCTGCAGCTGATAGGAAAGGCGGGCAAACACTTGTGTAAAGAAGCAAAAAGTCTGGAACTGGCAACACATGTAACAGGATGGCATGGCAAATACACTGTCCCCATAATCTTTCCTGAAGAATTAGAGGTGATTCCACATCCTGTATTCACGGAGTTAAGTACTCCTACTTAGTGTCTGTGCTTGTTCTTGCCAAACTACATGTCTATTATTTTCTGTTGTTTATGGAATTTATTGTAACTGTTTTGAACTTGAATCCTGTCTTCTGACTGCAAGAACAGTGTCTCTTCTGTTACATAAGGTACCAATAAAGTTATTGAATAGTCCCAGACCTAATTCTTATGGAATTCCACTTCATTTTTATTTTTTTTTGGTCCAGTTACTGGAAAAAGAGTGACTATGATGAACTTTTTTTTTTTTCCCCCCCAGTTCTTGTACACTAACTTTAGACCTGTCTCATCTAGACCACAGGTTCCTAACGTGTGTAAGAGAATGCTGTGTGAGATTATCAAAAATGAAGTTTACTAAATCCAAGTTGTATCACCCCTCTTCTACGCCTTAAGGCTTGCTACAATAATTTTGAGAGAGATAGGATAAGCCTGATTTGTTCCCTTAAAATCTCTGCTAGATTCTCTGCTAAATGTTCATGCTTACCATCTCTTACAGACACTTAGAAAGAACAGTCTGATAATTTAAGGTCCCTCATGGAAATTCAGTTAATATGTACAATTCTTTGTAAGCTTCTTCAGGGCACTCTGTCAGCTACATTCTGAGCTTTTGAAATTTAGCCATCTTTAAGTTCTCAAATATGTTGTTACTATACATCTTATGGATATTTTTTTTTCAGATGTGCGTATCTTTGGCTTCATAATTCACACAGGCAATTGTCTCTGCAAAAAAATCAAGACCTGAACAAAGACAATTCTTTGTTTCTCATTGATAAAGCCTTGAAGTTAGATGATTTGCCCTGATTATTCTAAAGTATTACTCATCCTAGATTCCAATAGCAGGCTCTGAATTTTCTACTATTTCCTATACAGTATTTACCCCACACAGAGACTAATGGAACATGGAATAAGTTATTAAGTGCTTATGTTTTATTTTTAAGATGTGATGCAACTACACATGGATTTTCCCCATCATTTCCTCGGACCTTTCAATTAATATTTCTTCTGAGTAAAAATATGTTTAATTCTTTAACTTGCAGTAATTTTCATGCACAGAATGGGTTTTCCTATTTTTCAAGTATGCCTTAAAAGGAAAATGCTATGGTGTTTTTGACTTTTTTTTTTGTGTATGTTTTTGTTGTTGTTGTTTGTTTGTTTAATACAAATTATTGGTAAAATGGATGTTCCTACTTTGGGATATCTGCAACAGCTACTGGGCCATGTTCTTTAAGCACAGAGGGGTACAGTGTATTCATCAGATTTCTGGTAATCTCCTACCTAAAGGTAAGAACACAGAAGGCAAAAACAGATGAATCCAAGGCCACTCAGATCAAGTGTCACATTTGCCTAGGTTCAGCTGGGGAGATAACCCAGAGAGGTCTCAGTTTAACATGTGTATGTGTGCACGTGTGTGCAAAGACTACCCTGACAGCCTATCCCTCACTTGATCCATTTAAGCTGAAACTCCTAGGATCACACTGTTTAGTGTTCCTTTACCCTGCCACAAGAATCAGTGGAGGATGTAGGACTGATCTGGGTAACACTTGCAAGTTAATGAATTACAATGTCCGTAGGAATAAATGATTTTTAATGTCTTTGTCTTCTGCATTTCTTCAGCTACTTTGTCATTCCAGCTCAGTTTTGACCTTCTGTTTCCTTGTTCCTCTCCTACCAGCTGCATGTGCTTTCTTTAATATTAGGATGGAAATAAGGGACTACAACTTTCCATAAACCTTAGTGTTTACTGTATACTTCTGGTGATTGGAGGATTAAGAGCAAAAATACAGTTCACTGTGTAAGGGAAGTTTAACACAAGAAGAATGCTCTGAATTCCATTCCCCCTACACACATGTACAGTTTTCTTGTTAAAGGAAATACCAGCTATCCCTAGCAAGAAGACTACATTAACATCTGTATCACATTGTAAGCACTAGATTATTTTTTTATTAAGACTTTCTCAGCCATCTCTACTCTGTTATACCCTACCCTTAACATACAAAATGACCCTAAGAAAAGTAGTTCATCCCTGTAATGCCGTGATAATAGCATCCCAGATACGGTAGATCTATCAAAACAGTGTCAGAAAATTATCTGCTCATTCTGGTCTCCCTTTTTGCTTTATTCTTCTTATCTTCCAGCAGCACATCCCTGGGCTTCTACCCAACATTCCTCACAAAGCACACAGTTAAATTAATAAATAATGAAGAACGTCCAAATAAATAAATAAATAAAAAGAAAGAAAGAAAGAAAGAAAGAAAGAAAGAAAGAAAGAAAGAAAGAA
>CM021768.1:44929865-44995549 GCA_011076525.1 Nettapus auritus | reverse complement strand
GAAAGAAAGAAAGAAAGAAAGAAAGAAAGAAAGAAAGAAAGAAAGAACCTCTTCTCTTTCCAAACGTGGGCTTTGTTAACCTCTCCTTTATTTCTCTTTCCAAAGCAAAATGTTAACCTGCCTGAAACCCTTTACTATTTCCTAAAACCTTTCCAGTGAGGACTCACCTCTCGCCCTTCTTTCCACACATGCCCCATTTTGCTCCCTCAGCGTGGCTCCTCTTCCCTCAGGCAGTGGCAACAGGCCCCACATGGCCTCTCGTAAACCTCTCCCCTCTATGCACAATTTATGCCTTAGCATAGGCTGCACCTCTAAACTAGGTAGTTTATGACTGAAAACTTCTTTAAGAGGTGAAGGGAAAGAGGTCCAGGGCCTACAAAGTATTTCTGAAAACATCTCTGCTTCTTAAGGAGTGCTAAACCCCGACAGGAAAAAACAAGGTGCACAAACAGCTCAGTCAGCACTTGCAGGATGACAAAGAATCCCGTGGGCAAGGCAGCTGGGCTGAAACCTCTTCACAGGGCTCACAGGGTCACCGCGTGCTCCTCCCACCCGCCATTAGCTGGCAGCCATGTACTGGCAGGGTCACAGGGTCACAAAGCGCTGCTCCTGCTGCCCCCCATGCTTTTGTCGGGCTCCTGGCCCCAAGAGAGATGTGGCCAGGCCTGGCTGTCATTGGGCTGCCACCAGGGCTGTCTGTCACTGCTGCTGAGGGAGCGCAGTCTAGCTGTAGGCCTGGGGGCCCAGCACTGCGCCACTGCTATCCCGCCTGCCGAGTGCCCTGAGGAGAAGACGGGGGGGCTGTGTGGGGCAGGGGGCCTAGTGGCAAGTGGTAGACAAAAAGGCTGAGGTACTCCAGGCTTTTTTTTTCCCTCTCTTTTCACTGGTAAGGCTTGACCTGAGTCCCTGAGCTGCCTATGGGAGTCTGCAGGCCTGAAGCAGTACCCACAGGAGAGGAAGCTGTCAGCTGTTACTGTGGGGCTGCTATGGTCTTTGCAAAGCCATGGCCATCACGGCAGGGTCCTGATGACTTGCGGAGGCAGCCATCACACCCATCCTAAAGACAAGCAAGAAGCAGAACCCACAGAACTACAGGCCAGTCAGCTTCAACTCAGTCCTTGAAAAGATCCAAATCTTGGGATTTTCTTCTCGAGATGCCATTTCTTATCCAAGCAGCAAGCATGGGCAGATTGTGCCTGACCAACTGCATTGCTCTCTGTGATCGAGGCGACAGGCACTGAGGACATGGGGAAGTCAGCAGGTGCTCTTATCTACCTTAGAGATACTCTCCTTATCACAAAACTGGTGAAAAATGGGCTGGACAAGTGGATGAAAAGCTGGATGGAAAATTAGCTGGACTGCCAGGCTCACAGTTATTATCAGTGGTGCACAGCCTGGCTCGCAGCCAGTCCTTTAATGCCATCATTATCAGCCTGGATGACAGAGAGAGAGCTCTTATCCAGTCTGCAGGTGACACCAAACTGGGGGAGCAGTCAGCACAGTGGATGGCAGGGCTGCTATTTAGAGGAACCTGAGCAGGCCAGAGGCTGACCTCATGGAGCGCAACAAGAGCAAGTTCAAGGTCTTACGTCTGGGATGGAAGCACCACATGCAACAAGGGGGGACAGGATGGGGGGCAACTACCCCCCAGCTGCTTGATGGAGGCAAGCAGCTCTGCAGAGAAGGCACTGGGGCTCCCAGTGAATGAGTTGAACATGATCCAGCAGTCATGCTGGTGAAGTGTAGGCCAACTCCATCCTGATCTAAGAGCGTGGGCAGCCAGAAAAATGATTCTCCCACTCGACTTGTCACTTATAAAACAGCACCTGGAGCACTAGGTCCTGTTCTGGACTCCCTAGTACATGAAGGATATTGGCATACTACTGAGTGACTCCAGAAGAAGGCCGACAGGATGATTAGGGGCCTAGAAAACACAGTGTATAAGGAGAAACTGAGAGAACAGGGTCTGTTCAGCAGAAAGCTGAGGGAAGACCGTATTGCTTATGTACAACTACTTGGTTGCAAGGCACAGAGAAGATGGTGCTAGGCTCCTGTCACGGTGCACAGTGATAAGACAAGAGGTAACAGTCACACATGAAAACATGAGACATTCCAGTTAGATATTGGGGCTGGGGGAGGGAGTGGAATTACCATGACCATGGTTAAATAGAGGAACAGGTTGCCCTGAGAGCTGTGCAGTCTGCAGTGTGGGGATGTTGAAAACTCAACAGAACAAAGCCCTTCACACCTTCACGTTATACCGGTTTGGGGCAGGATATTGGACTAGATAGCCTGTGGAAGTCCTTTTCAACCTGAATTATAATTCTGTGGTGAAATCTAAAATTCTACTAAGTATCTCTTTAGAGTATTTTTGAAAATTTGAAATGAAAAGGAAATGACATCGCACTATGCCATTTGCATATGAATATTTATCACTTATTTTAAATATATGTAAAGCTAAATTCCTTTTCAAATAAGTACTGTTATCCGTAGTAGGCACAGTCAGGGAATGGATGACTGGTGTTTTGGAAAAAGTAGATGCAAAGTATAAAAAACTTTGTGTCATTTGTAAGTTACTACATATTGCCTAGCACAATGCTAAAAAAAAATTATTAGATTTCTTAGAAATACCTGTGTTGATGGCTTCTCACACTTGTTTCAATTATTTTCTGTGCAGATAATTAAGATAAGCCTCAGATGTATTTGGTTTGGATATAACATCTACAGTGTAAGTAATATATTTTCACATTTTTATATAATGAGATGATCATATTTATTGTTGCTAACATTTTTTTGCCTTTTAATATACATTATTGAAACATTACATCATTTTTACAAGTATAAATACAGCTCTCTTGTATAGCGTATATTGTAGAAAACATGGCCTCTGTAGAAAAATGATGTCCAATTACTATCTTAAAAATATGAAACTCATTCCCAATAAAATCTGAGAAAATAAATGAAACTGGAAAAAAAAAAAAAGTACTCTTAACATGAAAAGTAGCATCCATCATTGCTCTTTGAAAATATCAAACTACTTTCTTTGTGAAGAATATAACTGTCTTTATTGCTGCATAACAAAGTCATGTTTTCTGAAAATGTCTTTGATAGTAGGAAGGTTTTAAATGTTGACTTTGAAATTGCTAGGAGGAAGAGAGAAAGTGCATCAGGCTTGATATTTAAATTATTGTTATATGTTGTCTTTGGAAGCCCACGTATATCACACAGATACCATATAAATATTATATACATAATTCTGTAAAAACTGTATAAGAAGCCATAAAGAGTTCATGATGCAATTCATGCTGTCTATGAATAGAGAGGTACAGTAATCACAATTTAATCAATATCTTGTTGTAAGCATGATATGAGAAAATAACATAGTAAAAAGACTTGCCACCCAGCAACCAGAGAGGTTTGAGCAACGCTTATTTGTAAACATTGTAAGCACTTAAAGCTTAACAAAGCTAAAAATGCTTCCCTATATTTTTTAATGAAAAAAAAAAAAAAAAATAAAAATAAATAAAAATAAATAAAAAAAGGAAGAAAGTTTCTAGCCACTGCTTTCCCTTGTAGCCTGTAGCTTTCTTACAAAACATAGATGTTACTGGATAGACCCAAAATAGTACTCTGGAGAGTGTATTGAACATATGGTATTCTGAGCTGTCTTTTAGCTATTAAGCCTGCAAGATGTATTAAAATTAAATTAATTTTTATTTTTAATAAGTGATGTTCTTGGTTACTGAAAGTTGCAAAGAAGAACAAAATTAGAAAACAGCAATTTTAAATATGCTTGAATCTAATAGCACCTTTAAATTATGAAATAAGGCTTTGCTTTAATTTTACTTTAAAAATTGTTCTGATTTTTACCATGGCTAGCCTCTAATGTTCAAGGAACTTCAAGGTACTCTGGCAGAAGCAGAAACCATGCCTTAAAATATAGGAAAAAGTAAGTGCTGCAAATGACGATAACACAGGAATTACAGTTGAGGTACAAATGTGTATAGGAATTGGTTAAATGTCTAGCTTTCATGTTTTAATGTTCATTACATTGTTTTGACTGAATGCCATTTATATTTACAATATACTTACTGTAAGATAACTGAACCGCGTGACCACTTTAACACAGCAATACTGCATTTCACTAACTTTTCCTTTCCTCTAAAGATTTTTGCGCAAATTAATAATATCCAAAATACTAAGTGTAAACATCCTGATCTCACTAGAGCTACAGTTATTTCACCTTTACTACCCAAGACCTTTACATAGCAGCAACAGTACATCATGATTTAGTCCACTGAGAGTGACAGGCCACTATTTCTGCTTTGACAAGATGTCACTGTAGTAGGTATGCTGACTATTTAATGCCTCTAGACAGTCTCTTATGGCCTTCACTAACTCAAAAATTTAAACTTGTCTTCTTGCAAGAGTACCGATGACAAAATGTAATCTTATTATTACAACAGAGAAAATGCCTAGTGGTAGCTTCTTTAGTAAAACATTTTTCTTTAGTGATTTAATTTATAAAGTTTCATCTTGCCTGAATTACATTCAGTGCTTTTAAGCATAGTAACCTTTCAGTATTTCAGTGGTCCTCCTTTCATGTACTGTATAAACCTTCAGAAGTGACATATCGTCAAACTGTCAAGAATCTACTTGATACATGTCAAAGCCTTGCTATTCAGAACTAGTGAACCCAAACACCTGAGCAGTAAAAAAAAAAAAAAAAAAAGCAAATTTTTACTCTGTACCTTTACTATAATGTAGCCATGTATGACTACCTCAGCAAAGTAGTAATAGCTCTTGGCAAACAGCATTCATCTGGGCTGAAAAGCTGTCAGCAGCAATATGGTGGATGTCAATTAGAATAAAGTATGAGATGCAAACACATTTGCCAATTACATGCATTAGACCTCATAATGACTGATGTCACAAATGTAGTTTGGTGATAAATTATCTTAAGGACAGTAATTATATTTTTCCATCAGTTGAATGTACCCATTTTGAAGTCACAAAACGAGGTCTACAGGAAAAGTCTCCCTTTAGACAACAGAACCAAGAAGAATGTCAGGGGGTGGGGTTGTTTGCTTATTGTTTTGTTTGTTTGTTTCTCCCAGCTAGACACAGCCTGGGCTTCTGAGAAAAAAAATAATTTGCTCAAATCTTTTGACTATATGCTATTTATTTGTAAGGAAAACAAATGTATGTGGCATCTTTATAAAGCAAACACAGATTAATTTAAAAGACAGTTTTGAAAAGTGTTGGAGAGACTATGGCAATTTAGATTGGAGAATAAACAAGTATTTTAAAATAGGAACTACCAAAAGAAGCACATGAATCCAAATAAGGAAAACATGAACCGGAACACTTAAGACGTGGAAGACGGTATCCAACGATGAAGAAGAAGAAAGGAGAATAATGACAGATATGCACCTGTATGCAGGTACATACAAAGCTACTTAGCAGTATTCAGTATCGGAAATTTTTGGATTGACTATTTTCCTGAATGTTGAAGATTGCTCTCAGTGCTAGCTGACACTATACTGACCTTTTATTAAAAAATGAGAGATTTTATGGACCAGTTCATTAAAACAAAGTAGAATGGTTCAATACTCCTGCAGCTATCGGAGGGAAAAATCCAGGTACATCTTGTTTAACCTTGGAAGGGGCAGCAACTACATCCTATCTTTCCCTCTTCCAAGGGATAACCTTGGAAGAGGGAAAGATACGATATAGTTGAATTAGCAGCCTTCCAGTATTTGAATAATATATAAATAGGTGGGTCTATAGCCACCTTAATATAAAATCCTTTGTCCCAAACTCTATTTAAAATGCAGCATTGATTCATTCAATCACACTTCATCATTCACAACATGAACTTTATGTGAACTGTTTCCTACTGACATGTCTATTCTGCTTCAAAGAATCAGTCGATAATAATCTAACATATTCTTCCAATTATTGGTACATTTCTCCATTATTACTCTTTTTTTATTTTTTTTTTTTTTTTTTTTAACTAATATCTGAAATAAATTTATTAAAATACAAAAGACATTGTTTTGGTCAAGTGCCAGAACAGATACTCTGCTGTGTTTGTATTGACATAACCTCCTGAAACTCCCTTGCTTAAACTGAATCCAGAGAAAAAAAGCAAAGAGATTGCATCTGATGTTCTGTTCCTGAGAGATAAATAACATTATTCCACATGGACGTATCAACATGGATGATTTTGGGAAACCAGACCAGTGTTTTGGTGGGTTTTAGATGACTGCTCATTTTAGGTATTTATCTTAATGTTAATGCTCAATATACATTTGTAAGGCTTTGGCAAAACATGATTGAAATGCACCAAACTAAAATCTGTCACTGTGACATGTAAGAATGATAATACTGAGAATGGGAACGAGACAGCTATTATTTTCCCCAAAAATCTGGAATTCTATTGGTGAAAGTAACAGATTCATTGTGCTCAGAGCTGTGCTGTGATGAGAGGAAAAGGAGATCAGATGATGAAAATCTAAACAACCCTGATTAGGAAATATTACGGTGAGAAGAGGAAAGGAAAAGTCAAGCTGATTAATGGAATGTGGATGTGTCTGCACATGCACTGGAGCCTGTGCTTTGAACATCCACGCTATCTCCAGAACTGGAAAAAATACTTGTGTCAGGTGCTCTGCTTACGCTAATAAAACCTTTTGAGGCTAAATTGCATTATACAGCCAAACTGATATATCAGTGCAGCACTCCACCTTATCACTGCTTCTTGTAATCACATAGAGCATTACTAACTCATGGCCATTTGACTCTTCTTCTGTCATGTGCTTAAATATATTCCATAGACTCCAGAATCACATATACGACACTGTGTGGGTGAGGAAATCCATTTTAGCCACTCTTAAAACCCCTTTATCATTCTTTTTCAAAATGTCATTTAGATATAGTCTGCTGGTGGCTATAAAAATGAGAAATCTGAAAATGACTGTATGTGTTCTGTCTTGAAGCTATACTGAAATTCATTAAAGTTATCCAATAAAGTATAGAGTTAATCATTAGTTTCAGGTGTGATATATTAGTGCAATGCTTTGTCATCACAAGACTCTTCGTTCTTTTTATAATCTATCCCTATGAAGTTTTTACACGAGCTACAAAATTAGTTGTCTCAGTGACAGAAGGTAGGTTCTTCTTTAAGAATGGGGAATTTTGTCTTTTCAAGTATCCTTGTCTGATCAGGATTATGAAGGGAACATATGTACACTGGGCTACGTTTAGCTGCAAGGAAAGTATGAGTCAGCACAATCACTCTAAAATTAAAAATAAACATATTTTGGCAATTAGTGCTTAGACTATGAGAAAATCTGTATCTTCACCAGGCATTACACTCTTGCCTAAAATGTTATCATTTGTTAACTCATAAGACCACACACACTTTTTGTGTTAGTTCCCTGACTTTACATTAATCTTAGGAAGAATACATGCACATAAATACTGTAAAGAAAATACAAATCACATTAAAATCAAATTTATCTGCAGATAACACTTTCTAAAATACTTTAGAAAGCATATTTCAGTATTTTTTATTTTTCACTGACCGAGAAATAGGTGTATTCATGTTCAACTAATTCTACATTAGCGAATTTGCTTATATACAGGAAGTCTGCAAGAACTCCGGAATCACTTCAGCAGAAACTATGTTCAAAGTATTCACTTTTAGAAGGCCAACTAAAACTAAATACTTTCATGAAAGAAAAAAAAAAAAAAAAAAAAAATCACTCTTCGTACAAGAAAATTCAACCTTAATTCCCAGAGGTGAAAGATATAGTCCAATAGAGCTAAATAGACAAACTATATTTATTAACGTGGATCTTAGGCACCCTAGATATTAACATAAAATCATAGAACCAAAGAATGGTTTGGGTTGGAAGGGACCTTAAAGCTTACCCAGGTCCAACCCCCTGCCATGGGCAGGGACACCTCCCTGCAGACCAGGCTGCCCAAAGCCCCATCCAGCCTGGCCTTGAGCACCTCCAGGGATGGGGCATCCACAGCTTCTCTGGGCAGCCTATGCCAGTGCCTCACTGCCCTCTGAGTGAAAACATTGTTCCTAAGATCTAATCTAAACCTACCCTCTTTTAGTTTAAAGCCACTACCCCTTGTCCTAACACTACAACCCCTGGCAAAGAATCTCTCCTCATCCTTCTCGTATGCTCCTTTTAAGCACTGGAAGCCCACAACAAGGTCTTCCCAGAGCTGCTTCTTCTCTAGGATAAACAACCCCCACTCTCTCAGCCTTTCTCCATAGGAGAGGTGCTCCAGCCCTCTGATCATCTTCATGTCCCTGGTGAAGCTACTCTAACAGGTCCATGTCTTGTGCTGGGGGCCCCAGAGCTGGCTGCAGTACCCCAGGTGGAGTCTCATCCTTCAGGTGGAGCAGAGCAGGAAAATCACCTTCCTCAATCTGCTTACCACACTTCTTTTCATACAATTGGTTTTCTGGGCTGCACGTGCACATTGCCAGCTCAAACTCATTTTTTCATCTACCAGTACATTCAAGTCCTCCCCAGGGCTGCTGCTATCAATCCATTTCTCACCCAGTCTGTAACTGATGTTCTGGATTACTGTGACCCAGGTACACGACCTTGCACTTGGCCTCCATGAGGTGTGCACGGACCAGCCTCTCAAGTCGGTTAAGGTCCCCCCTAAACCTGGAAAGGCTTAAATTGCTCACACATTTCAAAGGCATCTAAATTAGCTGCTAATTTGGTTGCCTTTTTTTTTTTTTTTTAATTGTCTTACGTGTGAATGTGATTAAGAAAGCAACCAGCATATTAGAATGCACTAAGAAGGACATGAAAAATTACATGGAAAAATGTCATAATATGGTGCTTATGGATCACAAATACAACCCAGTCTTAAAATTTTCAGATAGACAACCATGGAGTTCTCACAACTGACATTAAATCCATGGTAGAGGCAACCTTAGAATTTATAGGTTTATCTTTATACCCAGAATATACCTAAATAATGTGTAATTGGTGTCTCACCAACATGAAACTCTAAGTCTCACTTAACATGAAACACTACCACTCATCACTCCAGTAAGGTGATTAAGCAACACGAAAACACAATCAGTTCTTCCTTCCTTTAATCTTTGGTAGTATAAAATAATTGATGTGAAAAAGTCATAAATCTGTAAACTGCAGACTGAGTACATGATTGCTTTAAAAACAAGTTTATGTCTAACTGTCTAATTAATCCACATTTAATAAAGGTAGGCAGGGATGAATCTATGTTTTGCCATGACGTGTATAACATTTATTAAATGGAGACTTCTGCTTGTGGGCCTAAAATAGCTTTGTCTCTGCCCGTGACTTTCTTGAGTAAATATACTAGAGTTTCCACTTTAAACAATGACATTTTCTAAATGCAAGAAAGGTTGTTTTTTTCTCTGTCACTATTCAGCCGTGTAAGAGTACTTAGCATTCTGGCACTTAATCATTCAGAATGGAATTGGGGAGAGAAGGGAATAGCCTCTGCTACTGGCATTACCCGCTCTCTGCATTCATTCTCTCAAGGATCTCCGATATCTTTCCCGTGATTTGGCTTCATTTTCAGTATATATATACATTTTATTCATCAGCCATGCACAAATTGAAAATTCATATTCATATTTGAAAATGATGAAGTGATTCAAAAAAAATCGCCTCATAAATGTTCACTTCCTACCTCAACCTTCTAATAAAAATCATGACATGAATGCCTCACTGGATTTCAGGTATTTTGGAATACTTCCTTAGAATACCACTTCTAATACTTCTCACAAAGCATTCAAGCTCATTGATAATTCAGTGATGTCAAATTATACCTTCTCTCTGCTAACTCGTCTTCTAAAGTCAAAATTTTAATGTTTCCAAAAAATTCTCACTATCCAGAGGTTCCTCTGCCAAATCAGATTAGAAACTTTTGTTTTCTGAAACAAACTAAAACAAGTGAGTATCCTGCACATTACTTCCAATCTCTTATCTCACAGAACATCATTTCTCCAAAAGCCAAGGTTCATTGTATTTGTTGATAATTTTTATGCAATACCCCATTAAAATACTGGTGGGATTTTTTGGTGGGATTTTTTATTATTATTATTTCTATTTTTTGCATGTAGGTTTTGGTCTAATCACTCTACAGTTTTAACAGTCATTTCTTTCCATTGAGGAATCTTGTATTTCTATCAGGAGATAAATACTTTACATGAAACAAAATATTTTGAAATGAACAAACATAGTTAATAGTGAGTTCACACAGGGTATTTTCACATGAAAAATATAACACCTTGTCGCTTATTCCTGAGTTTTTAATACCTTAAGTGTATCCATACAGCAGAGCATACCACATAAATTTCTGTCCTTCAAAAACAATCACAGTCCTTTGTGAGAATGCCTTTAACAGTAGGCATGTGATTACAATTGAATTGTACTGTAAACACTGGCTATCTTTTAAACATTTTTGTCTGTATCTGCTTCAATTAAAAAGACAGCCATGAGACTAAAATAGATTCCAAAAACCTGAACAAAGAACAAAGTTCTATGAAGTTCTACGAAACTCCCATAAAGTGAGATAATTTACTTTTTCAGTCTTTATTACTCCAAAGATGAGCACTGAAAATATATGTATTAAAAAATATATTGTTAAATTACTTTAGGGTCCTTTAACACTTTTTGTACTAATGCAAATAGCATTACAATAAACTGTTTCCTTGAACAGTGCAATGCCCTGAATTCTCCTCTTCCACATGATAGCAAGACAGCATTCAAATTAGTTTCTGCAGGAGAGGAATCTTCAGAATATTGTTTCAAGATTACTACTACTTCAACATACTATTTCTACTTCTAAGTAAGAAAAGACTGTTGGGAGGAGCTGTGGAAAAAAGACCTCTTCATATGAAAAGATAAATTTAAGTCCACTTGTCGATGTACAGCATGAACATAAAAGCTGTACAGTACATCAATCCACGTAAAGAAAATGCTGTAGTCAAAGCACAGTGAAAAATTCAGGCAAATTGTGTCCTTCTTTTAAAACCAAATAAAGCTTTAATTGCAGTTGTTTTCTTACTTCATTGTACTTCCAAAATCAGTCATCCACAGTAGTAAATTCTTATTTAACATTTGAAGACATTTGAGAAGAAGGTGAGGGATGTTTCTTGTATCTCATTTTTCATTTATATACTTTAATTCCTTATTTAGAACCACTTTGGTCATCAACTACACATAACATGCAAGAACATACAGATAAGTAACCTAGATATATGCTAATGACTTCCCTCTTAGCAATGTGCAACTAAGGCCAGACTGATAAAGCAGTAATTTTCATCATATTTTGAAGAAACCATTAGTTCAGAGAGAGTACACACATTCACACATGTATTGTATTAGAGAAATGCACTTAAATATAAAACATGAAAATTTATTAGCACACTGACAAAGTATTTTCAAAGGTAAAAATATGACTTCTAACACAAATCTATCATCTCAAATTCTAAAGCCATAGGAAATTCTTAGTTACAAGCAGAAAAGGCCAAAGAAAAACAATTGTCTGATATGTTTTTCCTTTGATTCCAACATGCTGAATGATAACTTTGCAAATTTTATTTCTATGCTGAAAAACAAAAGCTCTATACACGGTATGAATTACAATTTTGTGTAACAAAGCCACACTTTCTATGGCAATCATAACCTTTAAAGTTATAACAAAAAAATTGTTACTTGTCAAAAACATTTTAATGATTTTTTATTCCACATTTTGGTGTATTTGTTTTTGTTCCATTATATTTACTTCTCCTTGCCTAAACTGGAAAAACTAGAAATCTAAATATTTAACATTCAAATCTAAATATTAGTTTGTATTATTTTTTATGTTATGTCTATTAAACTAAACATTAACAGGTCATGTTTGCACATTTTTCCTACTCACTCACTGAATATAAAACAAATTATAAAAAACACCTACACATTTAACTGTTTAGTCATCATATAGTAGTTAATTGTATACAGTTGCAGTAGATCAATGTACCGCAAATAAAAGTACTTCAATCTGAAGGAAAATCTCTAATTGATGTTTTAAACAAGAGAACTGGCTGTACTCAAGATGTATTTTATCTGTTCTGAAGTTGTTTCCTGGGCTTCTACCTTTGAACCTGTAATAAATCTCTCTGCCCTCCGTCCTTCTTTCAACCCTACAATAGCTTGTGTACTTTTGGTCAGACCATTGCTGAGCTATGAATAGCATCATAAATATCTTAGGAAGAGATGTGATTTACATTAGCAGAAAGAAAGAGTTACTGCAAGATTTAATATTTCTACTATTAGCAAATCTTTTTGAGAGAGGCTTTTTTTTTTTTTTTTTTTTTTTTTTTTAAAGATTTGGCAGGAGATCTTGCAGAATGAAAAAGGAGATCATAAATTGGATGCTCTTTACATCAAAGTGCTTTTGCTTTGACATCATAATCAAGTAGTTTCTACAGTATGTGCCACAGTTGGCAGGTTAAGTAGGAAAGAACATTTTGCACACCAGATGCCCAAGTTTTCTGATGGAAGCGTAATATATGGTTTTGGAAAAAAGGTACAACCCCATTCTGAAGGATTTTTATATTCTTTTTTTTTGTATTTTTATATCTTTTCAGAGTGAGGATTCTTTTAGGACTTGTTTCCTCTAAAATCCTTGGAAATAGGGAAATGAAAATTAGTTTTAAAGACTTGTATAACCCAGAGAAATCTCAAACTATTCATATTCCTTACCATAGTCTCATATCCTTAACCTCCCCCCTGCTTTGTTTTCTTTTCTTTGGCTTTTAATTTGAGAAGGAGTGTACATGTTGGTTTCGATAGTCTAAGGTCCAGTCATTTCTATAATGCTTTTATTTCTCTTTACTGTCATTGCTTTTTGTATAACCTATATATATATATATATATTTAGGACAAGAATGACAGTACTGCTTTTAATGTCACTTAGAAAACAATTAATTAAGTAAACTTTCTGTATTCAAAAACCACTGTTTGCCAAATATGACATTTGTCCATGTTAAGCTACAAAACCAAGTCTGATTTAAAAACTCAGTATGGAATATTTTGTTTCATGAACATATTCTTAGATCTACTTCCAATCTCTCCACAGTATGACTTTAGACAGCTTTCCTAAAAGAAATGCAATTTATCTGCTGTTAACAAATTATTTCAGTGAATTCAGTGAGTGGATTTCCTCTGCTAAATAATCAGTGATATAGGAAGATAATTGGTTATACTCAAGGATACAGGAAAAACATTCTGCTCTGAATTTGTGATTTTTATTAGTTACTGTAGGCAGAACAGTTATTTTTTTAGGATCTAGTCACTAACATGACACAGTGAAATCAATATGAGTGTTTCTGTACTGTAGCATGCAATATCAATAGATGATGCAATGCTGGTGGGCCATTTATCAATCACTACCCTTAAATACTACTATATTTTTAAGTAGCAAGCCAGGCTTCTTATTCCAGAAAAATCAGCTTCTTGTAAAGGTTCTGTGTGTCCTACTGAGAAGTTCTTTACACAGGTGTCCTGCCCATATGCAAATTTGTTTCAGTATGTGCAAATCAGCATCACTCTGATCTCCTTTGATGAGTGAGTCAGAATATGTAATACATCGCAGTACTGTTTCTATGAGGGTTGCCACAAGGCTGGTAGGTAATGGGATGCCAGCATGAACAGGGAAGCATCCCCTTCTGTATCTTCCCCCTTTGTCGATTGCTATTGCAAAGAGAAATAATTCCTAGCAGCCTCATTGCCGTATTATGACCACAATATGCAGTACATAAAAGTTAATCTACAGCTAGAAAGCTACTTTAAACATGCATACGTAATACAAAGGCTTCAGGATTATTCAATTTATGAGCAGCATCAGAAGACACAGTTACTTGGTACAATGAAGCTTTAGATGAAGTGACTTACAGTGCCAGTTTCAGTGCTGTATCCTGAAAATTAAGGCAAGAACTTGTCTCTATTTCTAAAACACTGTTTTCAGTTGAAGTTAACATGGCAGGAGCAAACAGACTCTCACTGTGTTTTTTACCGCACTTATCCTCACTTCATATTGTGATTCATCGTACTCTGGGTGCAGTGATTTGAGAGTCGTATAATGTACTAATGCATTACTGATAGCTATTTTCATTTATTAAAAGCAGTATCAGAATTCACAGAGCATTTCAAAGCCTTGCTCCTCTATAGCAACTTTGGCAGAGGCCCTGACATAGATGAAACACTTTGAAAAAACGCATTCGCATAAAATGGACCCTGCCTTTTCTGTTCTTAGGTTACAGTAGGGAGAAGGTATTATCTTTTCTTGCTAATTAACAGCAACAGGCCTCCTCCTCCCTTAGATAACTACACAATAGAAAGGTAAGCACCCTGCTACACAGCGCCCTCGTACGGGAAGATGACCGTGCTAGTCATCCATCCTTTATCCTGCAGAATAAGAGAGAACAATTGCACCGAAAGAAAAAATATATTAAAGAGCTTTCTCCAGCTACATAAAGAAGTTGTATGGCAGCATTTAAGTTTCAGGAAGCACATTACAAATGATTCATTCCCTTAAGAACCTGAAACTTAACGGTGAACTCGAACTAAAGATTTCTATGTTGCAAATCCCAAAAAAGCATTTGGTATTTTGACATTAATGCTAGTGTTTCTTTACTGAAAAGGTTATAGAGTGTAACTAACCATGGAGCTTTGCAATAAGGACAGGAGGCCCAATTAAATTTGAATAGAAACCACCTATTTTCATGTCCATTGATCAGGTATCAAACAGACATCTGTATATCACGATCCTAAATTGCAAGGACTCAGGATTGAAATCCCAGCCCTGTGATCACTAAACAAGTCCACAGTGATGAGGCACACCTCAAGTCAAGTCAGCAAGGTCTAGTCAGGATCAGCCAAGTATAGGCTGAGTATAGCCCTACCTACAACGTAGCTCAGGCAAGGACCAGGGGCAAGGGGCTTAGCTTAAATCGTGCTTATGGGCAAAGGTGGACAATCCCCAACAAAGCCTCTCACACAACGCAGCTGCTTTCACACTGTCTAGCCCAAACCAGCTGTGTCAATGTCAGAGCTGCCCAGAGCGCTGACCCGTGGATCTCAGGGCACACGGGCAGGAGGTGCAAACCCTCAGGAAGCGCTCAGGGCCCTGACAACTGCTCCAACATCAGACAAGTACTTTCGCAATTTCTTCGTGGGTTTCTTAAAGGTAAGAAAAATAGCCACCTAGGTGGCACCACACCAAGCACTGATGCATCAGTACATTTTTAACTTTACTTCCCAGAAAGTGCATTTAAAGTGTTTTTACTACCCATGTATTACAATATTTCTTGTGTTTCTTATTTTTGAATATCTTCTCTACTATAGATCACAAAAGCACTGCAGGCAAAGACTCAGTAATTTAGCTAGGGGACTGAGGTTCCCATTACTCCTAAATCTGATGAAATGGTCACTAAATAGCAAATGCACTCTTCTCAATTGATCATATATTAACATGCTCTACTAGCAGAAGTTAAAACAATGATGCAACAGAATACAAAGAGAAGTGACCTATCATCTCACATTCCCTTTATCAGTCTGTAGTTTCTTTAGGTTCTTATAATAATTAAATAATTCATCTTTTCACAGATGATAGATTTTCACACATATTTTCTTCAAAATAATAGTGTTGTTAGCTAATATCTTCAGCTATGTTTAGACTGAACTGTGTATCTGCTTAATCAAAATGCCGTAAGTTAAAGAAATATTTACACTCTAGGACAATGTTCTCATTTTGAATTAGAATATACATTCAATTTCAAATTTTACAAGCATTACTTAATTGAGCAAGATATCAGTCACTGAAAGTTTCTAAACCTCAACTGCACTATGAACTATGAAGTCTAAAATCTGTTTTTCATATTTTAAGCATGGCTGATTATTGATTTTGGTGTTTCAAGCTGAAATAACACAGACCAAATTTTCAGGAAACAGACTGTAAGAGTTCTGCACTGCAAATCAGTTTAGAATACTATAATTTTTTTATTAATAGCAATTTTTTTTAGATTCTTGGTCATAATAGTTAGAAAATACAGCAAAGCCCTTGAGTTATTTCACTTTTATATTTATTGTCCAATAATCAGGAAATATCTTTTGAAATCTGTTTTGTTTGACTGAATAATCATTTGAAGCAAGACAGGATATTTGGGAATACAGTTTAAAGCACACTGTTTAAAACAACTTACTGCTACTTCTTTAAGGAAAATCCATGCTATTTCAGTTGTAGAAAACAGCTTTGCACAGATTTTATTAATTAAGAAATATTTTTTTTTTAGTAAGTTGAATAAATTCTGCTTTTTCTGCCAATTGGCATGCTTTGATGCTCACAATTCACTTGCCAATATTTATGAAGCATTTTACAATTGTTCACAAAAATCAAGGAAGCTGACAATAGGCATTCAAATTTTGCATTCATGATTTGTGATACATTCTAAACAGATATGGAAGACATTTTACCTGCGGAACAGATGCAGGAAAAGGGCATGTACTCTTGCAATGTAGAAATAGGAGAAAAAATACTCAAAAAAAAATAATAATAATAGAAGAAACCTCGCACTCTGCATTATACCATGTATTATTACTTTGGTTTCTAAGTACCCTGTATATTTAGTTTCAGTACACAGTATGTGTAATGGACTTTGCGATACACAGCCAGTTTCCACATCCAAAGGCAGCACATGGAGCTCTATGAATGGCTGAAGCTGTTTTAATCCACCATGAAAGACAAATGTTCTTCCCCAGGCTGCAACATTTGTATCCAAGTTCCTAATTGCTTTCCATGCCCTAACAGTTCTTCTTTCTACACTGATGTACTTTCCTGGACTACTGATCACTCCCCTAGGCCCAAAAATCATTATGGGGTTTTACATATTCTGTCCAAAATATTTATTTTCCGACTAATTATTTCCCTACCTTATTCTTTAGTATGTTTCTAAAACTCAACTGAAATAGATAAACTGCTAATTTTATCAGTACATGATAGGCTTAGCTTTTTTGTTGTTGTTGTTGTTTTGTTTTTAATATGGTCCATAGCAGAAAGTATATTACCATGTTACATTTCAATCCATATATTGCAGTGTATAAGGATCTATGCATCATATAGACTGGATACACTTTTTTTATTTAGGCAGGAAGCAGTAACAAGAACAGATAGCTCAAAAAAAAAAAAAAATACAGGGAACACCATTTAATTGTACTAAAAGTATGGCCACTCTACAGTACAGAAAGATGTTGAAGTTTTTTCACTGAAATCAGCATTCACCAAATTAAATGCAACAGAAAGCTTATATTCAAAGGAACCAAAAGGGTCAGAAAATTAAGAAATGTAGCTGTTTGCTCCTTACAATTACTTACATCCATTCGAGCAAAGATTTAGGTTGAACGTATAGAAAAGTATTCCACTAAAAATGAGCAAGCAACCTGTAAGAATACTGGGAAGTAAATAAATTATTACAAACATAAATTCTCAAAAATGCTAAAAATGCAAGGGAAATAAACACTCTTTGTAGAGCATTAGCACAATACCTCAGAAATTTTATGATGACATAGCAACTATTTATCAAATAGCATAATTTTGAAAACAGATTAATCCAAACAATAAAAAAACTGGGAACAATGGTAATTTTCCCATTTATGTTTGTAATTTTTATTGGAGGTCTTGGATGACTACAGTTTCCTAGGTACTGTTATTTTAGTAGTTGATATGTACTTTTGTGGTTTCCACTTGTCTTACAGTATTTGTCAGCACCAAAGATATTCAGAATCGGTACATGACAGCAGGCAAAAACTGACATAGTAATACTTTAAGTAAAATAAACCTCCATTAACCAGCACAAATTCTAAATTAAAAAAAAAAAAAAAGCTTACATTTATTCAGTAGTGTATTATGGCCCCAGCAATGTTGAATTCAATAAAAGTTCAGTTACCTTCAATAAAATGTCCGTTTGGATTGAGATGTACCGAAATGAGAAATATGAGGAAAAAGGGCAGCTTTTAAAACTGGTATTTTCTTCTCTGAACTAAGTCATGTTACAAATGATTAAAAAGACAATACAATCTACAGAATCAGTAACATCTGGAGTCCTGAGGCACATCACCATGTGACAAAAAAAAAAAAATTTGTCTTAAAAATGAGCAAGCTAAAATTCCCGAAATTCAGGCACACAAGCTACAATGGGATTTTTTTAAAAACAGAAAATGTCCTATGAAGTTCACAGTAGTCTTGCAGAAGCAACTTCATGAAGCTTCTAACAAAAGCCTACACAGACAAGACTAAGTCTGTCACCAGATGCCTATGAGTCCAATCACAGGATAGATGCAACTATACTTCAAGAATACCAAAACTGTCACCTCCTTTCAACACTGTATTGAATATGTCAAAGTGAGACACAGTTTACGCTGAGGATTATCACTAGTCAAATGCTAAAACAATAATTTTGGATGATACTAAATGTACAGAAGTGAAAGATTGTACACAGTATGCAACATACTAGTTATGAAATTTAGCAGCCTATAATTTGACATTTGTACATTGTTTTTGTTTTGTACAGGCTAAAGACAACTAGAGATGTGTTTTGTTTGCCATAAGTCTTTTTCACAGACAGTAGAATGAGTGGTGTGGGTCATTCTCTGAATTTTGTATTACCTTAAGTGTCAGTTTTACTAAAGACTGATGACTTAGAAGAGTTCAAGATCTTACTAGTAAACTGTAATTATGGCTTTTTGTTTGTTTGTATCAAACAACAGCAAGAAACATACTTTTGCTGTTGGATACTATATTTGAGCTGCATGAAATCTCAACTAGATTTCTGAGCTGTATGAAATATGGTTAACTTGTGTAGCAGCTGTTATCTATTGCCACACTAATATTTTTTATTAAAGCTAAGGTAAGAGTTTGCCTCTAAAGTTTTCCTCTCTCCTATAGTTTTATAGTTTTTGTAACAGAGGAATGGAGATAATAGTTGATTTTTTTTTTTCTTCCCCAGTTTGACACAGTTAGCAATGTTATAAAAGTATCCATTGCCTCACTTCCAGGTTACTCTTTTGTCCCATCTTGTTCATTATCTTTAGCCATCACAAAAACTTAACATGCAAAAAGTTAGGGAGGTTTCCGTACAACTACACAGCCCTTGGGATCATTCCAGTTACTAAAATAATATAAAAGATTAGAAAGTCTAAAATTCTTTGTAGGCAGATTTTCAGCCAAGTCTTACTTTCTCATGAATATTTTCCTCTGAAAAAGTACAAACCTATCTAGATAACTTCTCCCCTCATCTCTACCCTCTTCCCCTGCAATTTTACCTCTACAAAATATTAGTCTCATACTGTGCACAAACACAACAAACACATAATTTCAGGAAATCTGAAAAATACAAAAGATTTTTAGAAACATTCAGAATTACCCATTCAACAGAAATTGTCTCTTAAATACAGCAGAGCAGATGCTTCACGGAACTATTTTATTTCCTTAATGTTACTATGTGGTAGTAATTTTATGGATTGTTTTTGAAATGTAGGTAATTGAGGAACCCAATTGCTTCCAGAAACTCCCAAAATTCATTTTGTAGTGGTTAGGTCATACCATGACAGCCTTAAATATTGGTTTGGCTACTCTTTGAGTGAATGAATTATTCCCTATATAAGTATACCAAGGATTTGTGTTAAGAACAATAAACCTCAGGCCTAGAATACACTTCAAAATTTCAGTTGGGAAGGAAACAAATTACCTTGACAAATTTTGATCACTTACCACACAGTCAATAATTGTCACTACATTCTTCTGTGACTGATATAGCAGCTTTTAAAGCTGGTGTTTTCTTCTCTGAACTAAGGCATGTTACAAATGATTAAAAAGACAATACAATCAAAACATTTGGAGTCCTGAGGCACATCACCATGTGACAAAAAAAAATAAATAAAAATAAAATAAAATCATTAGTCTTAAAAACATTCCTCTCTCTCCCCCAGAAACAAGGAAAAAAAAAAAAAAAAAAACACAGAAAAACCCTTAAGTGGTATGGAAAGACACTGTAACTTGTGCACTATAAAATATCACTTATTTGACTAAGTCATAACTTACTTGAGAAAAAAAAAATTCAATTTATTATGCCTTCAAGAAATATCAATCTTGAATACACAGTTTTACACTGCTCAGAGGTTCTGATTTAAAATCATTCTACATCCTACTGTGTCAGAATATATCAGAATGACATGGGTTCTGCTTTTTTTTTTTCCCTAAAAAGCATGATATTTATATGCTCAAAAATAATTTTGGCTTTCATTTTTTCCATCACTTCTTAAGCATAGTAGGAGTGAAGGGTTTGGAGAGATACAGATCAAATATGACTCATCATACAGAAGCAACCCAAAATCAGCAAATAACTCATCTACTCACGAGCAACATAGCACAGCCAGACTTTTTAAATAGTATTGTACTTCAGAACAGAAAGTCATGGCAAGACAGAGCCTTAACTCATCTTTCCTCAGTCCCAGTTAGTATTTAAATTCTTCTAGTTCTCTAAATGAGTGTTGAAGACACTTATCTCCCACAAACTCACATAAGGGCTGATATTTAACTACAGAGTCTGTATATGAGCAACAAGTGGTTGTCATATTTTAATTTCTGTGACCTGAAACAGGTATCTTAGATACATACATATTGATTTTCCTGAATATTGTGTTACATAGGTTGGACCAATACAAGCCTATTCCTGTTCTAGGAATTCGTATGCAAGTTTTTCAATTCAGTACGTACTATTAAATTTGGTAATAGCAATCTATAATAATGTAAATACAATTACACATTGGATTCTATGCTGAATATAAAATGCCACAGTGAGACAAGTTCTTTATCCTCTGTGGAAAGATCCTAATATGTAAATTGATATACAGTGGATCTTTATTACAAAAGGGCATAAAGGATTAATACAGGTGTCTCATTATTTATCCAGTACTGGGATTTGTCACACTAATGCCTCTAGAGATACTTTTATTATTTCCTATCATGAAATAGAAATGGGCCCAGTATGACAGTGGCCCCTTGCCAAGGAGAAAACACACAGCAATGTAAATACTGGCATGACAACAGTTTTGTTACTTGCTATATTTATTGATTCATTATCTCTGATTCTTCAGGTTCTAGTTGCCCCAGTGTTACAAAATCCTTGGCTCAGATAGACCTTTTTACTTGCCAAAGCCAAAAGAGCCAGGGAGAGGAGGTACAGATAGTTGCTAGAAGTGCCATTGTGTTTCTATGCATCTCTACATACAGAAGCATGTAGAGAAAATGAATATTCCCTCAAGCATTTAATCAAGAATATCTTTCAGCTAAATGTGTCTCCATTTCAGGCTGTTTATAGTACACCTTTTCTCTTATTTTGTGTAAATTCAAAACCTGAAATATCATACATTATTCAGAATATTTGTGAGGAAAATTACTATTGCAAACATACTACCTAAGTGATATTCCTATATGTTATGCACATCAACCATCTTATGGAAACATCTTAAATTTCTGAACACATAACAGAAGCAACTAGTTACAAAACTGGTTCCTGGACTTCAGCAAGGAAGGACTCACTTCAAGTCTTATGAAACCCTCATCTACTCAAAATCAGCCTTTCAGACATAGGATAATTTAAGACTCATGGAGGCTTACTGTTCCAGGCTTCTGGAATGTACCACAGCCTTGCAAGTCCAGGATGCCAAAACAGAAAAAAAGATCTAACACCAGTTTCCCTGAAAGCAAAACTTGGTTTATTGAACTTCAAAGGCTTTCAGCAACTGTGACTGAAGTTCATTACTGTACTCATTTTCCAGAGCTGAAGAGACAATATTTATGTACACTAACACTAGCAGAGAGTCGTTGTCCGTTTCAATGATGAAGTGCTACAGTGTTACTAACTTAGTGAAATTAAGTTGTGGATATCAGATTTCCTCCATTAATGCTAACTACTGGCAAAAGTTCAGTAACTAATGACATTATTTAAGTTTTCTGTAAGTTCTGTCTCTTATTCAAAACTACCTCTGTATCACAATAAAGATGTCTGTATTAAGCTTCAACAGGCATCCTGTAATACTTTAGTACTGCTTAGTCTACTCTCCACTACTTTTACATACCAGAAAGAGAGCCGTTTCACCTCCCAGTCTCAGTATGACACATGTCCAAGTATTGGTGTAACCTTATACGATCTTGTTATATTAACTCATACAATCTTCTAACTTGTTGTTTTTTGTTGTTGTTGTTTTTGTTTGTTGTTGTTGTTTTGTTGTTGTTGTTGTTTTTTCTGGGGGAAGATCCTTTTATATATTGCTGTGTTTAATTAACCACTTTGGCACAATGTATGTTAACTGTGACTATGCACAAGGCAGTGTATCAAAACTTGACCACTAAGATTGCCAGTCACATACAAAGCACCACTGGTGCAGATAATGGGTCCCAGCAGAGGTGTCTGGGGAGTTTCACTTGACTTGGCCTAAGAGGTCTCCATGAGGATGCTTGCAGAGGGTATTCTTCCCTTCAGGTGGTGACTGGTCATCCTGATTTTTATTTTTTTTTCCAATCAAGACATAACCTTATTCAGAGGTCCAAGTAAAACTGAGAAACACCATTCCAATCATTCAGAGAATCAAAGAATCATTTAGGTTGGAAAAGACCTTTACGATCATCAAGTCCAACCATCAACCATTTGCAAGACAAACCTAATCTGTGTCTTCCTTAACAAGCTCTCACTTTTATTCTTCTCATTGTTCACATGAAGTTTAAATCCCCTTTTTTCTAAAAGTAAAAGCAATCCTAATGCCAGTTACCTTGTGTAGTAATAATCCACTTTCAGCTAAAATTATTTAATTTTACAGTTACTGTAGCAATCTTCTTTATTCTGACCCTTAGCTGCTTCTGATTTGTCTTCTGCCCCATGCACTTTGTTGAAAATATTCTACTCACCATCTTCAGTGATGTATTTATTATGAACTCTGGAGAAAAGAGAGAAATATTTTTTATTTATTTATTTTTACTACTAAGTTCCTTCTAATATACTGACAAACTCTTAGAAATTCAGCCCTCTTTTAGATCTCCGAAAACTCTCTAGTCTCCTCCGCATTGTTCTCCATATGATTATGTTTATCCCCTTCAACATTCTGGCCAGGTTTTCTAGTGCATCCAGCAGAAACTTCATTTTCATAATCAACCTGCATTTCCACATGAGAAGCCAAGTCACACTCTGGCTAGTTACACCAGCCTTCCAGGCTGCCCTTTTCGTTTGAGGAGTCTCTAGAGGCTGCCAGAAACTGACCTGCTTTCTCATTTTCTGGAAGTCTTCCTTAGAAACTCCTTGACAGGTAACACCGTGTTAACATGGGCACACATCCCAGCCACTGTAGCTATACCTCTGAGCTGGTACCAAGTTCACAGCCAACCACCTCAGAGCCTACATAAATGAGCTTGCATCTGTCTGTCTGCACCTGTCTCCAGGAGCAATAGAGGCTTTAATAATTGCATGGTGACAGCAAATAGGTTTCTGAAAACTTCCTTCACTGCAGCCTGAAAGTTGTAAACTATTTATATGACTCAGGAAACACTACAGACCCTCTTCAAAATCTCACTTCTAGCCTCACATAAAGGCTTGAAAATAGAAAATAAATTAACAAACATTAAGATGTTTCCAGTCTTCAGAAAAAATATAAAGTACTACTAGGAGATACGTCCTTGTGGTCTTTCCATGAGTTCTGCAAAATCCTGTACATTCTTTTTGTTCAAATGAGGTTTTCAGCACATTTCTCATTTAAAATTACAGTCAGCCTCAAGCTGTCCAATTGCCATCTATATAATAATTGCTTGGGCTTTATATTATGTTTATTATACAGCTGTAAACAAACCTAAATCTTTTAAAGTAAAAAAAAGTAGAATGATTTAATAATCTCTGGCAGAACACAAAGATATATTTACTTCATCATCCTAATTACTGTCAAGCTATGCAACAAGCAGTGCATATTGACTTGATAGAGTACTCTTTCATGGAGCAATATAAAAAATTAACTGAATTCTCATTTACCTGTAAAAAAAAAAAATCCAGATATGACAGCCCATTCATTAATATGTGGTGACTACTTAACATCCTGAAAGCTACAACATTCCATACACCTTAGCAAGTTGAAATGTACAAGTTTTAGAGATAACATGATGCCCTGCGGTGGTTTTACCCTGTTGGGCAGCCAAACTCCACCACAACTGCTGTCTCACTCCCCCCAAAAACAGTTAACTTCATCCCACCTACCCAGTACACACAAACCATACAGGTAACTTCATACTTTGTAGTAGGATTTCATATATCCTTTCCAGTATAGGCTTGTGTTTCCTTGCTCTCTACCATTGAAAGTGTTAAGGTTTTGATTCTGTTTAGATTTCACATGTAGATTTCATGCCTTCTTCCTTCAAAATTCTGAAGTGCATGACTGCAATTCAGCAATCTCAGTTTCAGAGTCAGGCACTGTTAAAGTTTCTCCCCTCTCCCTGAAAAATATGTTAGATATACCAAGACAAAGTACAGTTCTGAAAATAGTAACTGAAGAAAAAAGTGTTCAAATTATATGAAGATGATTGTACTTTCAGATTATTATGCTGCAGTACAAATCTCCTGGAAATGACTAGTGCTGACGTGGTCTATATAAACTCTCAGAGATAAATGATTGCAGGTCAGTAAAATAAATGAACTGAAGCAGAGGAAGGACCTCTGCATCTCTGAAAATCTAAGCATATGGAATGTTGTTCAGGGGGCGTTTATTAGTAGAGGTTGACTATAATACCAACATGGATGACTAGGGAAAAATCTCTGGGAATAGAAGAACAAACTGTTCCAATTTCTTTATAATCGTGGAACAGGAGAGTGCATGAAGAATTATGACACGGAAATGGGAAGTTGCTTGCTAGTACACAGATATAGACAGAAAAAAAATTACAAGTACTGTTTCAAAGAAATATCAGTAAGCTACCTTCCTTTTGCCTGCCATGGTTGCTATACTACTGAAACATTCTCTTTTGTCATTTCTTGGAGGTACAAAGCAAACCCAAAGAAAGCATATCTGACTGTAAAAGTCACAGATTATCTTGCTGGAGTGTATTTTCCATCACTGCAGCTGTACATGATGTTACGGTTTCCAGGACTGTTTGGCCCTTACGTCTCTAGTAGTGCACTACTACTACTAACTTCAGTAGTGTAACCACTCAGACCTGAAAAGCAGCCCAGCCAAAACTCCAAACTGTTTTTAGTTCATCCATAATTTCTAGAGAAAGGGTGGCCTTTTAGTTGATAACAGATGATTTTAAAGGATTGATTGCGTATCAAAGAAACTACAATCAATCAACTTGAAGAGCCCTCAGTAGAAAATTCTATTCCCATAGAGAGAAGTAAATTTAGTGACAAGTGACAGGGAAAAAAAAATCCCCCACCTTAATTTAAGAAAAAGTAATAAACAATTGTATTAGTAATTGGTAAGATTCAGACTTTTCCTGGCATATCAGAATAAGCTGTACCATGAAAACTAGTCAACTTAAGTGTCCTGAACATACTATTTTTCCCTGTTTTCGTATTTAAATGAAGACTCCGTTGCCACCTTCTTGCTGCGGAGATCATATACATTCCCTTTTGGCTGAATATTAAAGAAAGTAAGTCTCTCAAGAAAAGATGGACCTTTAAAAGGACCATTAAACCTTGAAAGTAAAAATATCTTCTGATTTCTTCTGCGGTTCTAGAAATCTCTAGCTTGAAATGAAATATTTTACATGGGGACAGCATTGGTGCCCCTATAAGCTCTATTTAAGATTTCATACAATGCAGCAAAGAAGCTCAATATACTTGTCATACGGAATTTTTCATTCCCACTGTAAATAAACAAACAAAAACACTAATTGACTATCTGGTTCTGGAAGATGAGAACAAATAAATGAAATATCAGAAAACAGATTTCTTATCCTTGGATTTGAATTTATTAAATTCCAGCTGTTTACATTACAACCAGTAGTTACTAGTCTTCACTGATTTTTTAATGAATATTTATTCAAAAATGTTTTGTTTATTCACGTCATCTGCTTTTCTCTTATTCTTTGCTGTTCTTTTTTTGAGCAGTTGCCATACAGAAATTAAACAGTAAATATTATAAATATTATTTTATGAGCAAGCTTTGGACAAATCAATACAGAACACATTGCTGTTCTCCATTTTAGCTGAACTAAAAAAAAAAAAAAAAATGGAAATAGCAAAAAGGCAGGAGAATACATAGACTTCCGTGATTTTTCTGAGGAGAGGACAAAATATCACCAAGATATTTTGAAGCTTTGTCTTCAGCTTGATGCTGAATGTCAAAACTGTTAAGATTTTAGAGAATTGAGATTAATGTATTCCAGCAGTTCTCCATTTAAAAGCTTTTTAGCTTCATAGAGAAGAATGGATATGGAAAAGAAAGATTTTGAAACAAAAAACATGTATCCATTTTCTTATGAAAGAAAAAAAGGTTTTCTGAAACATTTTAAACATAACACTTGCTTTAAAATCAAGCAAAGCCTAACAGAAGGTGCTCAAAACCGGGCACAAAGCTTGATGCCACTAAGAGAAAGAAAACCACTAGTAGTGCTGTCCAATTACTCGGCAAGTATAAATAGAATATATTTAAGAAAAAATGATAGTGAAATTGAGGAGGTTTTCTTAAATCCCCCCTGAAAACAAACATTCTTGTAAACAGTCCCTAAGGGAATGCTATTGTAATGAGCTAATATGAACTATGGCACTAAAGGTCAAAGAAATGCTTATGAAGTTTATGTAAAATTGATTTATTTTTTGCTTTGTCTCAGTTATGGTAAGAAAAAAAAAATTGACTTGTTTTCTCACACACTAAGATTTGATCACATAGCTTCGATAGGTCCCAGCATGTATCAGTTCCAGGATTTTTATTTTTATTTTTTTTAAGTTGCAGATAAAGTTATTTGGGAAGGTATTCATTTAGTAACTGTGTAATCATTTTAACAAACAGATATGCATTATAACAAACAAGAATAGTATTTGTGACTTTTTAAAAAAGTGTCACCTTGTTTTTGTTTACCACAAAGTAGAAAACCCCTTACATTTAGGGAATAAATAAGATAAAACGTTAACTAAAATTTTTACCTTTCTTTCAAATCTTAATAAGGCTGCTTATAGGATAGTTTGCTTAAGCATATAAAAAATTCCAATAAAGAAATAAAAATTTGGGTTAAAATATCCTAACTTTTCTCTCAATTCATATATGTAGAAAACATGCAACCTGTTCTATTTAAGAAAATCCAATTTTGTTGTTTAGCAGTTACATGGATGCCACCTGAAGATGGACTTCACTACATTCAAACAATAAATCTGTCACAAATAGTAATTTCATCTACTGTTATTATCTGGCCTTAACTTCGTGTTGCGAAAGTCTAAAATGCTTTCATCTTTAAAGAAAAATAAAATGCCCTTTGAAATCAAAGGCACCTACTAAAGACATAAGTCACTTAATTGAGAAAATATTACAACCTTGTCAGTGGATCCCAAGAGATTCCTGTCAGCCTGCAGCCTGATGGCACTACAGAATTACAGTTTACAGTACATTATCAATGCCCATTATGTCTTCTGAGAAAGTAAACTCTGCTGGTTGAACTTCACAATTTACTCCCTGAGGCAGAAGAACAAAGCTTCCAAAGCTACATAGCACATATTTTTTAAAAATCCTATAGAGACAAGATTGCATTTATTAGCAGCGTTATCTTGTATTAAAGATTATAGTGAATACCAAGCAAAGTTCCTTTGCTTACAATTAGTAGGCAAAAGAAGCCCAATCCACTAAGAAATGCATCAAAATTATGGGCAATACATTTAAAACAAAGCAGGTAAAAAACAAAGCTGTCTAGAAGTAATTCAGACTTCAGAGTTAAGAAAATATATATTCTCCCAGCAGGACAAACTATGTTATCAGCCATGTTTCAGCTCTAATGCTGTAAACAGCATTAGACATCAACTAATTAGATATACCTATGAGTTTAAAATTCTTTGTTCGAGTCTGAAAGTAATCCCAACTTTGCTGTTAAAAAGACAAATATGATGAATTTTTCTTCTCTGCCTTTCTGTTTTGTTTAAAGCCTTTATCATGGAAAGATTTGCAGGAGATTAAACCAGATAAAAATGGAAAATGTAAGTGCATCATTTGCTGGCTTTTTCAAGTGGAGAAAAAAAAAAAAAGGTTATTTAAGATGTCCTTTTAGATGAATGATAGTTCTGATCAGAACCTGTAAATTCATTCACTACAACGTTCTACCTTTCCTTCCCATTTCCCACCTTTTTTAATAGATTGGATGTGGGTGGGGAAGAGAGGCGCAGGAAAGGTGGAAAACCAGAACCATGAAAATGAAAAGTGTCAGAGTTTTACTGGCATGGTTCCATCACCCCAGGAAGCGTGGCTTTGCCTACAAGCCATGATACAGACTGTGAAACAGACCTTCCTCACAGTCAGCTGAGGCTTATTCATCTTGCCTACTGGAGTAGCTTTTTGCAAAACATTTAGGTTCTCTGATGATGTCTTCCACACGTTTTTGCTTTCTTTAGTCTTTTTTTCTTTGGATAGCAATGGCCTTTCATAAGATTTAAATCTTAATTTTGTATCAGACAGCTCTAGGAAGAATACTTGCATGAGCGATGTCAATTCACAACTCAAACACCTCTCCTCAGATCAATAAGTTTGAAAATATTAGGCACCTCCCATTCTTTTCTACAGAATATAAAGCTACAAACGACTGATTTGTCACCTGTCTTTCTCCTTCAATTATAAAAGTTTTACTCCTAGAAGGCATATAAAAAAATCTTCAGTGTGCTTCCTAAACTCTTTTATTAGACAAAAGTATCCATCATTTGTCATAAGTGTCATCTTTTCTCCTTTTACGGATAAAGCAATAAGACTCCTTCCTACTCAGTTAACTTGTAAAAAAAATTAGGCAAAAGAACTCTTCTGCAAGGAAAAAATATTAATTTCCAAGCTCCCAGGAAACTTATAATGATACTGCATGCACTTTTTTTCCTATAGAAAACAGTAGAAAGAAAATAACAATATGCATGCATGTTAGTAGTGGAATAGAATCTGGGGTGAAAGTGAAGCACTGTGGCAGCAAGAACTGGCAACTGCTGATTGATCCCTGCCTGAATGCATGAAAAGTAATCCCAGATGTCTGGATTGACATTATCGAATGAACAGACAATATTATTTCCTTTGATTTGTCCTAACTTTATTGTCATTTGTCTGAGCAAGCCAACAGTCTGGTAAAGAAAGAGGAAGGAAGGGAAGGAGGAACTGGAGAGGATGAAGGGAAATAAGTAAGTCGGAGGGAGGATAGAGGCATATTACTCACAGTAACAGCCACTTAGCTTACCACAATCAAACATCCTACAATTTAGCAGTGCCTGTTGTAACTTTAACATGAATAGATCAAAATAGTCCAGCTGTATTCCATATCAAGTCCCTTACGCAACTGTACAGCATTTTCTATCTTTGTATTTTGATAGTTTTTCTGAGAGCACACCAGATAGGAGGAAAATGAAGTTTGACTCATGTACTAACTTTCAAGGAAGTTATTATGAATCTTCCTGTGGACTTCATAACACCCACACATTTGATTGTTTCCTGAAAAAAAAGAAAAAACATTAGGAGCAGGAATAGTAAAAAGGCATTAGCTGCTACAAAAGCCTGGATTGATACAGCAGGTCACTAGAGCCACATCCCTAGCAATTTCAGAGTTAGTGAAGCATAAGCACTGTTAACATATGCCACAGTTTAAACTGTTTGTTTGGTAGCCTGCACTCCAGAAATATCTCAGCAGGTTAACTGAAGTGCAAGTGAAGTTTTTGCAGAACTCCCCCGTGTAAAAGAAAGCTAGTAATCAAACAGGTTTTGTACAAGTGTCTGATTATTCTCTAATTATTCATATCCCACTTGTATCTATGATGCTAGAAGCCACCACTAAACTCAATGGGATAAACTGCAGGAGCTAAGCCCTATCTAACGCTCTGAGGTTAGTTCAGTAATTCCAGACAGCTCTCTGCATACACCAAGTTAGCAATTCTTAAAAACAATTGTACTCACTGATGTATTGACTATTTACTTCAAAAGCATAGGCTTGCAACAGGAATTACGTTCTTTATATAGCCTCCCTGTATTAAAATATTGAATTACCCAAAAATGTCACTGGTTCTTCATTTCAAGCCCTCAGATACTGTAGATAGTTATCTGTTACTCTTTAGAGAAGTAGTGTTTCATTCAACTTTTAAGCAGCCCTTCAGATCTGCCTGCCAGTCTATCTTGCTCCTCATTTATTTATAGCATTTCTCCTCTCTGCTTGAAAAACACTTTTATTAATAATTACATTTTCATTTTCCTATTATATGCAAAATAGTCACTTTCATATAAACCTACTTCCTCTACAACTTGAAACATTATTAAGCAATAAACAAAAGTTTTACAGCCGCCTACCTTTTAATAACAGAGATATTACTATTAACTTGGATCCCACCACAGCTTAGCTTTTAGCTCATTTGCTCGAGACTTTTTTTTTTTTTTTCTAATTGTTGAGTCTATCATGACTGGATGCACAGCCTGTCTTCTTCAGGCTTTTCTCCAATGACCATAATACACAGCTCTGTTAAAAATCTGACATCTGGGTTCCTGAAGATACAGAGAGTCAGAAATTGAGGGACATTAATGCAGTCCATACTGATTACAATCTCTTGAGAAACAGTTACACCACTTTCTCACTGCAATGGATTAAGTGTGCATCCTCAGGATGTTTCTGTCAAAAAGAAATTATAGTATCTCCTTCCTGAACTTGGCCAGCAAAGAAGCATGATATCAGGCAAAAGACATTGGATCACTCCACTCGGCTTTACAGATTTACGATACTAAATTGTAGGAGGCAGCAGAAGAAAACTGAGTTCTGACGGAGGCGTATACAGTGATAGTTTATCACAGGAATCTCTCAAGTGGACTTTATGCAAGAACCACTCAGTGGCCATTGATTATATGCTCATGAAGAATTTAACTTGTTACTGACTGAAGGGTCTCACTGTCAGAATTTATGAACAGGCTGGGAAAGCACGTGGCATGATTTTACTAGTTTTGACTGCTTGCAGAAGCTGTTGATGTCTCAGGAATAGTCACAGATTATATAAAACTTTATATTTAGCAGTTTTAGTTTAAGCATGTACAGATATATACATATACACACCAGCATACATATATAACAACATATAACCATAACAGATTAATGCATCACAGTAACTTTGCATAGTCTGTATGCTATTACATACTGTAGTAATTTTTTTTTTTCCCCACCTGAAACTGCTATAGTACGCAATGAAATCAACATGGCTAGTAAATATTTACACAGTCCTTAATATAAGATTACCTAGAATATTAACATTCTATTTATAACAGCTTTTCAGTACCTATAGCAGCTTTCCGGTACCTAAAGGGGGGTCTATTAGAAAGCAGTAAAAGGACTCTTTGTCAGGGAGTGGAGTGATAGGACAAGGAGTAATAGTTTTGAACTAAAAGAGGGTAGGTTTACATTAGAAATAAGAAAGAAATTCTTCATGCAGAGGGTGGTGAGGCACTGTCACAGGTTGCCCAAAGAAGTTGTGGATACCCCATCTCTGGAAGTGTTCAAGGCCAGGTTGGATGGGGCTTTGGGCAACCTGGTCTGGTGGGAGATGTCCCTGCCCATGGCAGGGGTTTGAAACTGCATGGGCCTTAATGTCCCTTCCAACCCCAGCCATTCTACAGTTCTGTGAGACAGAAGTGCTTATATAAGAAATAATCAGCCAAAGCATGAATTTCAGTCAACCACACAGTAATATCTTCAGAGCAAAGAAATGAAAGGACCATACCTTCTCATGTATTACTTCTAAGTACTATATGCATAATTACACCATAAGTAAACCCCTTCAAGTTATGGTAAATAAATGTGAAATAGTGTAACAGTAAACATGTGGAATTGCTTGTGAAGATGCACACTGTTTTAAGGGAGGGATAAAAGCTCATCAGGCCTACTGTGATTCTTCTGATATTCACATGCAGCTGCACAGCACTTGCACCTCAATGGTTAGTCCACGTTTGCTTCCCAAAGTATGCGACATACACTTATAATATTTTTAGCGCATATGAAATCTAGGATGTCAAAGAAAACACCTGTTCTGCTGTTACACTGTGGTAGAATGACCTTCATATTCATACAGATTCATTATTTATTTTAGTTCTAATTTGAATTCAAACAGTGAGATACTCCTGAAGTTAGTTTTAATCACAATGTAGATTCTAGGTACTTCCTATAACCCTCTCTCTCTGTATCCCCCTGCATACCCTCCCCACCCCATACATTTCCACGACCCTGGGTTCAGCAGTCTCTATTCCAAGGATCCAAGAACTAGCTTGGATACGACCAAACTGCACAACCTTGATGCAGGCTTTTGCAGAAATTGCAAAATTGCAACAAAGAGCTGTGAGAAAGTCTGGAAATAGGCACTAAAATTACAATTGTAGAATTGCTGAGATGGAACTGTTAGCAGTTCAAGGATTCAAGATAAAAGACACCAAGATGCAAAGGTGTGAAATGTTAAATGAAAACACCAGCTAACCTAGCTGGGAGCCCTTGACTCATTGGCAGTGTTGACAGTAGGATTGTCATGTGAGTGGTTTCAAAGGAATCCAAGGAAAACGGCAGTTTGTCAACACTGGGGATCCATTCTAGGCAGCTGTTAAGAGTGATCTCCTCTTGATTGTGGTCTGCCTGCTAGGAGGGACTTTCAGGGTACTTACCAGGCCTGGTGAGCTTAATAACGCTTAGCCTAGTAACTTGTTAAAGCCTAGCTACTTTAATGAATGCCAGCACAATTGGTTTACTTTTAATTCGGCACATTACCTGCAGTCTCTTTGCACAAGGCTGAAAATAACTAAACAAAAGGAAAGGTGGTAACATCCCCAAATAGTTCTGTCTGCATGGTCAGCTTGGTTTACTGCCTATTCTGTTCCTGTGCCTGCTTGGCAGGTTTGTTCACTTGTGGCTTCCCTTCAACTGTGAGCTATTTATTACCTTCTAAGAAGAAATCCATGCCCCATTACCAACAGTTTTCTCCAAGGTCCACCATACACCAACAGCATAGCTACACACCACACCAAGCACAGCACACACCACCCTAGACAGCCAGAGTAACCCTGGTAGCCTCTGCAGTCCTTTCTCCTCCAAACACCTTCACGCTTTGTCACAAAAAGAAACGTTAAGAAAAAACACTCAAAGCTACATCAGAACTACTCAAAACAAGAAAAAAAGACGCCTTTTGCTGTCACAGGAATATCAGTCCACACCAATTTGTTTTGGGATATTGTCTTCTCCTTACAGTACTCCACAGTGTAAACAGTAGTAGTAATACAAAGTACGTGTTCTGTATAGCCAGAAACTTAAGAATTACCAAACAGTCTTGAAACAAAGGCTAAATATACTGACTCAAACACTACATGCAGTTGCTTAATTCTTCCAGCTATAGGATAAAATGAACATATATAGTGTTTTTTCCTCTGTGAATAAGAAAACACCTGATTATAAAGCCCACCTGCTTCCTCTGCTTCCTCTTCTGCATCTGGTTCTTGACATGATCAAAGTTGTCTCTTTCCACTCCTCTACAATATGCTCATATAAAGAATATCCAAATAATGATGATAAAAGTGTGCATGATCAGTTGACATATACTGCATAATTATCGACTAGATCCAGCATCTGTGAGTTCATCATTATCATTGTACCACATATAGACTTGCCGATGATGAAGATGAATTACTGAAAAGCAAATATGAGAAACTCAGCTGAAGATAAATTACTGAGAAGCAAATATAAGAAATTGAGCTACTGTTCAGCATTTTCTCCGTTTTATATAAAGCAGGCAACTTCCCCCATTCTCTTAAGACAGTAGCATGTTTTCCTTGTTTTTTAATATTTTTCTGGTAGGATGAGGGACGATAGGAATTGACTGAAAATTACTGGTTCTGACTCCAGAATCTATAACAAGAAGCAAGGCTGGATGACATTATTTCAACAGACCTGCAGAACTTAACATCTGAATAATGTGTTGCATGAATTTGTTTATTCTCCAGCCTAAAGAGTCTCAGATCCCAAGAAAGGGAAGCTAGACAGACTCTTCCAATACATACAAGGTATTTACAGAGAAAATGGAGGGTGCTCTTCTCATGACGATCCTCCTTGACTGAACAAGGAAACAGGCACATTATACTTCAGAGGGAAATTCTGTTTAGATGTGAGACCATGAGAACAAACTGTAGGTTGCCCATAGAACTGGTGGGATTCCCCTTACTGGAAGTGAAAAATCAAGACACAACTCTTAGTCTGACAGGATTCTGCAACTCCAGTCCTTTCTTCTTTTGCACCCAGTCTGCAATTTCCTTGAAATTGTTCTACTATGAATCTTTCCAAAACGATACGCGTGATGCTGGATGAGATGAGTATTGCAAGTACAAGTTTTCCGAGGTAGTTCAAGTGGCCTGGCCTGTCCAAGTAAGCGTATAGGCACATACCGAAATTGTTGGGGCTTCTATTATTAACTTAGAAATGCACAATAAAATGCCATTACATACTTCTGTAAAGTGACTATATTTTGCAGTTACTAACTCCTTAGCATTTATGTGATATAAAACAAGTTGAGATGTTATGTGGTAATAAATGTTACATGGTAATCCTCACCTAATGTATTTTGTCTGCATTTAGGAAAGCATGATTTCCAAAAACTTAGTATATCGATCTGGGTGCCAAATGCCAATTACATAATACACAATAATAATTCGTTTTATTGATTATATATTATTTTATTAATAATATTACACATTATTTATATCCTAACAACAGAATTAGAAGCAATATTGTGAAATAATTCATACATGCAATTGAAACAAGAAACATTATTGTTCTGGATCCTCATGTCCTCAGTCTAACTACTACAAATACTGCCATATTATGGCAAAATCTATGGCAAAGGTGAACCTAGTAATATAATGGTGCTTGCCCTGCACTCATACATACTTTGTCAATTCCAAAGTAGATACCTACAAATATACCAGAACTTCCTGAAATTCTTGATCTATTTGGATTCTACCCTACAGACTAAATGTTTTGTCAGCAGAACTTCACTTATATTCTCCATTTGTCTCCATTCCATCTCAGGTTGGAAATTAGGAGAAATTTCTTCTCAGAAAGAGTAGTCAGGCATTGGAACGTGAGGATCCAATGTGAGGGAGGTGGCAGAATCACTGTCTTTGGGGGTAGTTAAGGAAAGGTTGGACCTGGCACTTAAGGACCCACTTTAGTGGGTGATATTGGTGGCTGGGGGATGGTTTGCCAGAATATCTTGGAGATCTTTCCCAACCTTAATGATTCTATGATTTATTAAATCTCAGGACTAACCTGTGACAGAGGGAAAAGTAGCTTGGGATCACCTTTGAAATGCTGCTGAAAAAGCCACCTCTGAGTAATAACCAAGTCTAAATAATATTCACAATACTTCATAATCAAGAAGATTATCAAGTATAAGTAATGATCACCATATCTTCAGTTCTCACTCATGATTTGTGAAATGTACATTAGTTGCTAGTAATCTGACTGGCACACTTTTGGTATTAATATTTTAAGGCTCTCTACATTTCAGGATTTTTTATTCCACTGAACTAAACCCTCCTGCAAAGAATAATGTTCATGTAAGATAAGTGCATAATCAGAAACACTAAGAAACCCTTTCCCAGACTTCCAAATTTGATTCTTTAAAGTTCTTTTCCACTGTCCTTATGAATACTTACAATTCTGGTGATAGCATAGCAGTGCCTGAAAAGCCTTCTTTAATACCTGTTCCCTACACAAACACAAGTCATCATTTTACTTTACACAAATACAGCTGTAGTGAGACAGATGAATTTTCTGAAGACTGCGCTCATTCATCTTAAAAGAACAGTTCAGCCCATTTTTGTTACAAAGAGTAATAAACAGTACTGAGCATTTTTGTTATGGCTTATGAGCTGAACTTTTCTTGTTTTGGCAATTAGACAAAATCATCTTCCTTTATATTTGAAGCTTAAGCACACAGAAACATCTAGATTTTTATATCACAAAGGAATGCAGCACAATTAGCATTCCAATCTTTGGCCATGCCACCTCTTTTCAAATAAGAAATATAAATAAGTTTAGAGTGAATTAAAAAAAAAAAACAAAACTGCAGTTTCAGGTTAAACAGTTGGATAAAGAATGAAACTAAGTTTTATGAATATTCATAAGAATATTTAATAAGGAAAAATGTCCAGAAAAAGACAGCTGGCCATTTAATTTACTCTGTTCCTCACTGGGATAATACTGACAACTATTTTGGCACCATGAGAAAAACAGTAAAGTCAGATGCAGAAAACCAGGGAGTTTACAGTTTAATAAAAATATATTAGTTATTAGTGGTAACTGAGCAATTGGTCATATTAAATATGCAAGATATTCTTACTTCCACTCTACTGTATGTGTGATGACTGTGAACAAATTGACAGCAGATGTATTTCCCCCACCCATGAAACATTTTAATATATAAGAGACTCATTCCTTACTGTATTTTAGTGAGGGAGAAACACGTTAGTGCCATGGAGTTTAGATTTATATTTTCATTTCAATTTGGGGTCGATTTTGGTTTATTCTTCAATTTTGGCTTAGAGGAAGGTAGTTGTCTGGAAGAGGCCTTTGAGGGGACTACCACCATAAAGGCCCCCCTATTTTTTTTTTATTTTTTTATTTTTTAATCTTTTAACTTGCAGATTGCTAAACATTATCAATCAATGACAAAACAATACATAAATATTTTCCCAATATTTTCCCTAGTCAGATGATTGTTCAATCTACATGGTTGTTTGGAATTCCACACTAACTCTGTGATCAAATTCAAGCTCTCTGCGAGTCAAAACTGTAATTGTGACGCTAACTTATAGTAAATGAAAAAGATTCCATTTCTGTAAAGTGTTTAAAATGTTATGATAATAGAAGTGTGGCTCAAATACTTCAGCAAACTTTTTTTCTCAAGCTATACATTCTTTATGTACAATAGCTGGCATTTGCTAGCAATGACTAAATGCCAGATCTTTTATATTGGGTTCTGACACTGAATACCTGCGTGTCTATGACCTTAACAATCAGCAGATTTAGTTTCCTGACTTGAGACCCTTATTCTAGTTCCTATTCACAGACTGAATCTGTTTACCCAATAACATTCCAATGAGGGGAAAAAAGAGAATACAAGAGTGAACTCCTCTCATATTCACTATATTGCATCTTTATTTCCACTTCTCTCAAAATTATTTGTTGCAAAGTAATAAAACAACATAACCTGCTGCTTCTGTAGGACACAAGTTATTAACTGAAGTCCTTTCAAAAAGATAGCAGATTGAAAGCCCGGCATTCCTGCTGTGCAGGTGCCCTAAGCGCCAAGCTATGTCTGCAGTCACTGTTACTGTCCTCTTGAAGTGAATAAGCTCCTCTCACACTTAAGTGTTTAACCCTAGACAAAGAACACCAGATTTCTGGCACCTGAATGAGGACAGCCTTCTAATGTACAGCCCTGACATTTCAGTATTTCAGGCCCTGAAGAGACATGTCAGACAAAACGCCGTACCTTTTGCATTGTTTTCTACTGACCAGCTCAGTGCAGCCTCACAATGAACATGTGGTTCTCTAACCATACCCAAAAAGACAGACAGTTTCTCCATGAAGCACAGAGAGCTGGAGTGCTCTAACTAGGACTGTTCGGCATAATTGCACTGAATTAAAATGTGTGCCTGACCACACTTGGTAAAAAAAAAGATTCGAGACCATGCACAGCATAGGCAGCCAGTGACAAAATGCAATCATTAGGAATGGGCATCTTCAGCTCAAGTTCACACATCAGCTTGAGCGTATTATCAGATAAGGAAAGCAAAGGACAGGAATAAAAATGTCTTGTAAAACAGTATTAAGAGTGACACTACAAAGGGCACGTAGTAAATGAGAGACACAGCCATTCGGATTGTAAAGCAGATTAAATTAGCTTCCCACACCAACACAGTAAACTCTTACTGTTAACCCATAGAAGCAAGCCTCAGTGACGGACTGAAAGGGCAATAGAGCCAGTCACCACCTGACTACAGTCTAAAAGTTGGTTGTTTTATTTTTATTTTTTTTTAACGTGGGTATCACAGAATTGATTCCCTACATTGCTGGATTTGAACCAAACAACTGGCCTACTTAAGAAAATTCCTCGCAATAAAGCACCTTTGTGTGATAATTGAGCTACAAGATATTATATATGTCTATTACATAAAGTGATTATTGACTATGAGAAGCTTTCAATTTAGTAGAAAATTACTTTGTATAAGAAGAGCTCTCCAGAGCCTGTGACAAAGGTTACATTCAGCTCTTTTAACACATAGTAAAAGAGAATGAGGCTTCCACTGGCCTCCTGTATATCAAATCATCAAACAATGGAAAGCAAATTAAGTAACGATAAAACTCTTTCCATAGCTTTTCAGATTCTGTCCAAAAGGTAATTTGCCCAAGAAGTGTACTGGAAAGAAAATTAGTTGAATCTGAAATTCATTGACAGTATTACTGTTCTTACCAGCTACATATATAAAGTGTGAAAATCTAACATTAGCAAAGACCTAAAATTCACTGAAGTAATAAGAAATTAAATACTCTAATTTCTGCTGTTAACTGTAAAAATAAATCAGAAATAAAATCCTTTCAGACAGAACCACAAAAAAAAAAAAAGAGAGATCCTCTTCTTCACCAATTTAAAGACCATTATGAATTATTTACTTAAAATTTTTATCAACTTATTATTACGGGAAATTAAAATACAGAGGATAAATGGGACGATAAGACAATCAGCTAATTGAATCTAAGAACAGGTTTCAAGGCACTTGTCACCCTGAAACTATTCAAAGGTTTGGAATTTAAATCCAAATTGCAGTAGTGCATTATAGAAATACTTCACACACACACACAAAAAGAGACTAAGGTATCATAGTCCTTTTCTAAAAGAATAGTCAACTTTTCAGTATTTGGGAACACACATGCTAACAAAGAAGCAAATTAGTTAAGTTCAGCAACGTCCATGTTTTACCAGCTATTCTTGCACTGTAAAGTTTTCACATCATTTGTGATTTTTCATAGTTGCAGGAATGGTGATATAACCCTTCAGTATACAGTGGGTTACATTATGTACTAAATAGCACACACCATAGAGCCCCTGTTCAGTGGATAGCCACAGTGCTCCTGTTTTCCAAGTTGGACTTTACGGAAAAGGTCTAAAGGTAGAGTGATTTTCACTTTGTCTTTTTTGCCAACTAGTATTTTCCGAAGTCAAAACATTTGTTTGCAAAAACAGAACAAATAAATCAAGGTTCTAAAATTAAATTTATTCAATATTTTATAGGAAATATTTCACTCTGGGAAAGAACTGTGTGATAATCTTAGGTTTAAACAGCAAAACCATATGTACTACCAAAAGAGATGGGAATGAACGGATGCAAAAGAAAACAAGTTATCATCATCGCATTTGTTCCAAATACCTGATTTCTCAGACTTTTCAAAGTGATGTACTTTTAGATTTATATCATCACTACAGTGTTGAAGGTTTTTCTTTATTGATTCCTTACTTACATGTTTTTAAGTCTGGCTTGAACACCCATGAGCAAGATTAGGACTTAGGATTTTTCTTTATATTTTACTAACAGATAATACAAAATAAAGAAGTAGAATTGAAGAATGTCCATTTCGTGTCCACCATATATGACTAAAAATAGCAGATCTTTGTTTCAAAAGCAAAGAGAGTGTGCCTTTTGTGCAAAAGACACTGGTGTTTTGCACAGCTGTTGATTTTTTAACAAATACAGTTGTTTCCTTTGGGAGTTTAGCTTTAAAGTTTACACAAATTTACACAAAAGTTTGACACACAGAAGTATTTACCCTGCCCTCCACCCAGAAAAAAAAATAAAGGGATACAGTTTTACCAAATGTTGACTATTTTCAACAAGCAACACTTTTTTTCCCCCCCTCTAATCCACCTAATCCTGGACAAGAACTCATTGGTAATTAATGTATATAAAACCGTCTGGCCTACTCTTTTTGCCAAAATGGACACAAATAAAAATAGAACATGAGATGACTCAAACCAAAATCACTGTTAGAAGTAGGTTGAATGGCACCTTTAGAACAATGAAACCGTGCTTACTAATTCTATAGTCATTATATGCTCTCTTCAGTTTCATACCAGCTAATTTAGAGAATTTATATAGGAATAGTAAAGCAGAGCATATTACACTGGAAAATGTGTAACCCCACTTAGACACTATTTATTTATGTTTCAGCACCTTCAAAAAAAAAAAAATGTAAATATAAGAGGTAACGGTTAAAATAACCACAACAAATCACTGGTCCAGCAGAAAACTAAAATTGTAGCTTTAAGTCCCACACAGTTTAGCATTCATCATTTTCCTAGTGGATTCCAATATGCTAATAAAATATGTACATATACATAATAATAATTTTAAAGAGCTCTTAGTTTGGTGGGCTTTTTTTTTTTTTTTTTTTAATGAGATATGATTAGAAGAGAAGGATTATCACTCTGGAATAAACATGGTGTTTCCTTTAGCTAGAGGTAATTTTATGAAGACAAGTCTTGAGATAAGGAAAATGAAAAGAGCAAGACGTATGACATGTATGTCAAATGTGAAAAAGATGTTAACAACCCTTATATCATGTATCATGATAAACTCTTTAGTCATCAGTGAGTTAGAATTAAACGAATCTCATAGCAAGCTACTTGCGTTTAGCCATTCCTACAGCAGCAGCAAGAACTAAATACAGAGGGCCTGTCACCTATAATATGCAGTATAACTGGTGGCATTTGTCAGAAGAAAAAGTTTTGAGGAACAGAGCGCAAGCTGAAGAAGTAAAATCACAGAAAGCAAAGTAGACTCAATTTTTGCTTTGCAGTGCCACATATTGTTCTTGTAGTTGTCTGCAAAAATGTTGGAAAACAGACTGATTCTGGATTTTGAAAAAGTGCAGGTATACTGTATATTACTTCTCCACATTACATAAAATGAAACCTTTAAACATTTGGAAGAGTTAATCCAGAACTTAAGCCATCCAGGTTTAGTATTGTTCTGTATAGAAGGCACAAAGTACTGACTTCACTGACTGAAGAAAGGCTCTTTAAAAAATATATATATATATATTTTTATTTTAGATCAAGCTCACGATAGCAGTTTGAATGTTAAGTCCTGAAATACCTTGCTTATGTCTCCCCATGAACCAATATTTCTGCTGCGGTTATTGAGGTCATTTAAACAAAAAACTTCCTAATGACAGGTCAACTTCTGCTGTGGGTTGCCTCAGAGCCCCAACTTGGCAAGCTTTGAACACTTGGAGGTGCTCATTCTTTTGTCACCTTGGAACACTGAAGGAATGTCTAGGAAATGTAGGAAAATTTCAGGGGTGTTTTTTGTTTTACTAGGTCTGAAATAACTGCTAGTTTAATATTCATTATTTTCCACAGGTTACATTTTCCTGTATATGTTTTGTCACTGTAGCTATTTTACAAACATGATAGGCATTTCAAAAATGCAGTCATCTAATAAGTAAGGATACCTTCACTACAGTAAAGAAATAGAAACAAGGTATTCAATGAAATGTAAATTGACATAAACTTAGAAGTAGCCTCCCAGAAGTAAGATTGAGATGGATTACCATGACAATGATGAAACAGAGCCTTATACCTGTGTACCCAGTTTGCATCTTTTCCCTGGGTAAGCTGACAAGCTTTTCATGCAGCTAACACTTCTCTTTCACTGGCTCCAAACCAGCTTTCAAAAAAAAAAAAAAATGCTTCTTCTTTAATTCTGTGCAAATATGACTGCTGAGCAAAACTCTTAAGCAGATTACAGCTTGTGCACTAATGAAGAAATTCAACTTTAGGCAATAGGTTATATTTTTAAGATTGGAAAAAGAAAAATACTATATGGTTACTGCATCTCTTCCTCATGCTTTCCTCTTTCTATGCAAAATACAGGATGGGCTGCTATACAGATTTGACAATAAATCTTTTTCCAGGCTACAGGTTATTCACAAAATTGATTGTTTGAGACTCAGATTTGGCTCTCAAAATACCAACTTAGGAGCATTTATGTGGGGAGGTGCAGAGCAAGGAGGCAGAGTCAAACAAATAGTCAGAAAAAAGGGTAGTTACTCACAAAGCTCAGGAGGCAGCAGTCAGGGCTGACCACAGTGAAATCAATCACAAGCTGTAAATGCAGCTAAATACAATAATAGCAGAAATACAGTTGCACCTGAGAAACAGATGAAACCAAAATAGAAGAGCAAGAGGGAGACCTGGGGGAAGTGATTGTTGTTCTGAGTAAACAAGAGCAGTGATAGAAAGTTTTCTTAGCAAAGAATTATTTCCAATAGATAGCTGCACACTATTTATGCTATATCCGTGAGTTATTGGTACCTAAAGAGCAACATGGAACCTTTGGGGTGTGATCCAAAGGCCATTAAATTCCCCAAAAGGGGCAGATGCAACCATGGTGGATGGGTGAGTGAAAGAAAAGGTGCAGAAAGATGAATATGCTTGTATTTTAACTGTTTTTTTTGTTTGTTTTTTGTTTTTTTTCTCCAAAGTTGTAAACAGGAACATACATTCTTATTTATTACAGTAGATGCACTGCATATGCAAGTGCATACATCTCGATGAGACAGTGGAATCTGCTGTCTTTTACAAGGATAAAATAATTTGTATTCATTAAATGCACACGCCATCTAGCACAAGAGAGTCCTGCCCCAGTCTCCAAGCGGGTCTGTGGCTGTTATGGCAGAGCACAAAAGAGCAATGATAATAACAAAAACATACAAAACCGCCTGATTACAGCGTACAGATGGTACAAAGCATGAGGCAGAAGTTCTCCATATCGTTCTTCTAGTAGGCAAGGCTGGCTAAACCAGATCCCACCTGCTCTTCCCTTCTAAAAGGTTTAATGCTGCCCTTACTTTATACCATCAGTATCACCAGCAAAATTACTTGAGACAATTCAATATGATTAAAGGTCTTCCTTATCCATCCCCCACCTCCACAGAATTACTCAGTTTAAATTAGTTATCTATATAGTCCTCTAAATAGTTCAGCTGAAAAGGTTGTTAGACAGTAGAAACGAATAGCCAAAGAGTTGGAACAATTTAAGTTAACTTTTCCATCAAGAAAAATGTGTATGGAACCAAGACTTCAAATGTCACGTACAGTTTTTGAAAATCAGCTGCAGATATTCAGTCAGGAAATGAAAAGATTCTATGTGAAAGCTTTATAATGAGGAAAAGAAAGAAAGCTTCAGAGAAAATACCAGTTTTCCTTTCTCTAATAAAGTTTCTCATTCACTGACTGAAGATAGTGAACCTCCCTGTGATTCTTTACCATTATGACAACTAGCAGCCGAACCAAAAATTGACAGAATCCTTCACAATATTACTCTACATGACACGAGCAGCAGTGTGAAATTGAGTGTGATCACAGCCCCAGTCAATCCTACTGGTTCAGGGAGTTTTCAGTTTAGGTCAATTTTATCTTCAGATCCTCCTGCTCTTGAATCACAGAAGTAAAGAAAACAAAGATAGAGAAAAAGACAGTAGGATGAAAGTCTATTAAAAGGAAACAAGGGCAGAGATATTTTAGAAATTGCTAAACGCTCTTCCTGTCCTCCAAGAACACAAGTCCACGCAGCACGACATAAATCCTGTGCATATAAAGAGGAGTTCTCCCCCACCTGGCTTAAACCCAAAGAATCCACATACTATTTGAGATTCAGGTGCTCACGCCACATCCTCTAACAGTACATCGCAAGCTCTTCAAGAGACAAGCTTCATATCTAACTCCATACATACAAAGATACCTCTTACTCAAAATAACTTTTTAAAAATCATTTTTCCCCCCTTGTTGACTAACCTTTGTCCCAAGAACTTCTGACAAGGTAGTACTTTAAATCCTTCTTTAACCACACTCCCTCTTCTCATCACTCCTCCTTTTTCTTTATGTTAAATCCAGTCCTCACTCCTTCTGTTCCTACTGAAGAATAACTGCTCATCATCCCCCTTGATTGTTCTAACAGCTGTTGCTAGTTTGCCAATCAGTCCCATGCAATCTCCTCTCATTCTTTTCCTGTGGTTTCTTCCCCAATTTTTGCATGAGAAATCAAAGAGTGTATCGGAGCAAATACTCACGAAGCTACGGAAGTATTTTCTAGTGAGTCTAAGGAAGGTTAGTAAAACCTAACCCTTATCCCACTTGTGTCTCACTGCTGCTAATCCTAGCTACTGCTGAAGTAAGCCCTAACTATCCAATCTTTATTTTAAAAGAATAATAATCCTCATTCTAGAGCATTTTATAACAATCTACTATTCCTTTTCCCTGGGAAACATAAGCCACAATAAATCTCTTGCAATGTGAACTAAAATTAATTAGTTTAGTCTTGGAGTTGCAAATGAGCACATTTTACTTCCTACTGCAATAGACTAGGAATACAAACGCAGTTTAATCTAAAAGGCAGCTAAAAATCCAATTAAATTAACAGCAGTTTTTAAGTGAATGGACAGTACTTTCTTACCCACTGTACCTAATTCACTGGCTATCCTCAGCCCACACCCTAAATTAGCAGCAGATCTGCAGGAATACAAAACAAAGGATGAATCTGTACCAATGAGAATATCTTTTCTCTAAAGCTTGATTTCCCCTTAGACTACCAGCTCGTCCATTTTGATTCTCATCCCTGTATTTCACCCCCTTTGCTGCAGCAAATAGTTCCAGATACTTTTAAATTACCTTCACAAAACGTGTATGTTCCTTGGATGTGGTCCTTTATTTCAGTATAACGTACCATTAGGTTTCGTACTCTCTCCTGTCCAAGAACAAGTTCTACCCCAACAATTTGCAGGGGTTAGCACACCACTGAAACCATATTATATATAGTTGCAAAGGTACTCATTGCCGGTCTGGTAACAGATCCTCCAAAATGAAAGTTAAAGTTGTTAGCTTCCAAAAAGAAAAGTATTAAGCAGACTTTACTTCCAATGAAAGACTACACTTCCTATCTCTTGTTATATCAACTTGTAGTCCTAAAAATACAAGCAGAACTCATCATCAGATTAAACATGTATGTAGTGTCTGCAAGAGCAGGGCCTAAAATGGGTTTTACCAGTCATAATGTTAGATGGTTGCCACCGCATAAATCTGTGCAATTTCAGATAATGTTGTTAACAGTTCAAATGCTTTCATCTGAAATCATACATATAATGGTCAGTCTGCCATAAAGTGGAATTAGCTGCCAAGATAATGTCTCCCAAGGCTGAGATGGAGGTGGTTCAGTCCAAACTTCAACAATCTTCACTCTTGCTGTGACCTTGGGGCCACTGCCTACTGTCAAATAGCACATGCTTCATCCTTCTTTCTTCCTCACCCCACTTGCTCAGGAAGTAGATAAATCTGAGCTCTGTCCTTGCTGGCTGCTTGCCTTCCCCTGCCTTTGCCCTGCTCCCTGCCCTTGAAAATGGCTGATGCTCTTTTGAACGTCATTATGGCTACATCTCAATGTTACCCTGTCCCAAGGGAGAAGAGGTTTAAAATAAAAAGGTAGAGATCAATGTGGGAACAGTACTTCAGCCAGAATGATTTGTCACATACTTCTAAAGAGATTAAATCAACGGGATTTTTAACACTCTTTTAAAGGCAAAATGGTTCCTGGATAAACAGAAGAACTGTCAATGCATATTTGTCTATCAAAAGGGAAGACCAACTTGACCACTTCCCTTTTCATGTTCAAGACACTCCTGTTCCAAGTATTCCACACGGGTCAAGATCATATGCAGCAGGACGGCAGCAGATCTGCCCTCTGGTTCTGCACTGCCAGGCAGTCACCACAGCACGCAGTGGCAAACAGCTACTTCACTTGTTTCTCTTCCCCCTGGAGGAAGAAAAAACTTGAGCTCGCAGAAGTGCTGTGTATCTGTACAGAGGTGGACTGGAGCAGGCGCCACCATGCCAGTGACACTACCGATTTCTGGAAACTAGCCCCTCATTCAACAAATGAAGGCAAAGCAATGCTGCTCTCATTAGAGTGCAACAAAAGCATGATGAAAAGATTTCTCTGTGGGGGCTTCTTTAATTTTTTTTTTATTATTTTTTTATTATTATTATTTTTTCCAGAAACAGTTCCTATTGAACTGATGATGCTGAAATATGCTTGTTTTCCAAAAGCGTGTTTGCTAAGCCATGGAACTTATATTCAACAGGAGACCATTACACTGTCATAACATTCGATTCCATTTACATTACCTCTTAATAAACACTGGGACATTTAGCAGCTATTAGAAGAGATGTTCTCAAGAGTTCTAGATTTCAGCAGTGCTCACAGGCAGACTGCCTTTAGGTACTATACTGCAGTAGTTTAAGATCAGAGATGCAACCTGAATTAATAAAACTGACATCATATTTGACTCATTCATGTTCCTAGAGGAAAAGTATTTGCAAATACTCCATGCAGATCTTTCTGCTTGCCACAGTTAAAGCACTTCTTATGCTTAAGAAGAAATCTTTGCAGATTCTCTTACTTTAGAGTAAGTATTTTGTAATAGTATTTCACTTTATAGTAAGTATTTTGTATAGTAAGTGTATTTTGGGGGTACCGTGTAAGAGATGAATTAAATCTCTAAAGCAACTTTATAGCAGATAGATTATTGAACTTGCTAAGACTTACTTAACAAAAATACTGATGTTCATGCAGTCCATATAGGCACACATTTATCTATCTATCTATCTATATATATATCAATGCATGTGGGTGTGCTAAACTAAGGTCAATCTTCTCTGTGTGATGAACTGTTAGTCATCAAAATAGCTAGTCCTAGAGAATCCATCATTAAACTGCTAAATCAGGAAGTCCAGAAGTAACAGGTCCACCTGTGAAACTTAATTTCTTTACAGACCTGAATGAAAGAATGGAATTTCAGAACCACAAATGTATTTGTAACGTAACAGAGCTGCAAGTCATCTTGTATAAAATTAACTTTACTGTGCAAACACAAGTGTAATTTAATGCTTTAGTCATTCTGATAATTTGCAAACCATGACTCTGCTAAGTCCATGGAATTTACTAATCTATAACTTCAATTGCTATCATTAATACAGTAACATGCTATTATAATGTATAAAAAGAAATCTCAGCATCTATGAAACCAACGTGTTGTTTCTTCTAAAAAATAAGCTGTATTAGTTTCCTCAAGTCCAATTCCAGTATCTATCGGTAGCAATTATTACTTTATTAGCTGCATTAGAAAGGTTTTCAGATACCAAATTTAATAGCCTGTTCACTTCAATGAATTAAAAATATCCTGCACCTCTGCTTCCTAAAAATTTGTTTTACCTGGAATGATTTGTAATGCATCCTGTAGCTTCAAAGGCAACCGTAGAGTTTATTACCATTATGACAGAGGCAAACACCTGGAATTTGACATTCCTTCATCTAACAAACAATATGAGTATGGTAATAATACAGGATTTGAGAATGTTTTCCGTTTCCCTCCCTCGGTATTAAAAACTGCATTTTCCAATGTCAAAGGTTTTTTTGTTTTATCCACATTGAGCAGTGATTTTAGTAAAAACAATATTTCTAGATGTACTACATGTAAAGCTCTAGTACGTATAAAGACCTGTGTTAATGGAAGATTCAGAAGAGCAGAAGGGTACTGTCAACCTAGTAAGGACACTGAGTTAACATCACTACTGCAGATGTTAGGGTGCAAGAAAGATTTCAGCTGGTCCAGTTTGGAAGCAATGCAGAAGAACGTGCTTAATAATGTTGGGGAATCTTGCATAGGTTTACAAATAGAGTTGAGAAAAATATGCATATGTTGTGTTTCATTAGGAGGATTTTTCAAGAAGTTCATTTTCTTGTAAAACTTGTGCTGGAAGCATTATCATAAAATACATAGAAAACATGCACACAACTTTCCAAAGCAGCTTTATACAATACAGTATGTTATGTAAAGCATTTTTCAATATTCTGTCTGCTGTTTTTTCCCCCTCCAAAAAAAAAAAAAAAAAAAAAAAAAAAACACCTTGGCATTTTCTCATAATCCACGTTGTATCAGAGACACTCCACAAATCCAGATGTCAAGACATCAGTGTTTTGTAAATCTTTGATAACACGTTCAGCTATATATTTATCAGCTGTGTGGAAAGTCATACTTCTGTTTTGGAGGAAATCCAACCTTAACATTGAACTCCATCTCATTCAAGCTAACATTTTTACAGGAACTGAGGGGAAAGAAACCAAAAGTTCTATTATTCTGATTTTCAGAAACCTTCATTTGGGAACGCGTAGAATGGAATTCAGGTTCAGAAGAAATATTTGGATAGTTTGGTATGCAAGAATCAAGTATTTGAGAAATGTAGCTGTGGTAGTGAAAAAAGCAAGGTTGGGATACAACGCAGAAAGACTCCCAAGTGAGAACTGCAGTACCTGACACAAGATGAAAACAGACTAGTTTTACAATTGTGAATATAACTTTCGTGAAGCTTAGCGTTTTCACTGACTTGGGAGACACTCTCCAAGCACTTTCAGTATTTAGATTGGTGTTTTGGGAGTTTATTTATTTCTGCCTTTTTTTTTTTTTAAACCTCAAAAGAAAACAAAATTACATTGAAGACAAAACCAAAGACTGAGAGAATAAAGCACAGAAATATAAGGGCCCATATGGACATAACAATTTTCCTAATGTGTTAATCTCTACACAAGTTCCAAAAATAGAATATCCTATTTAATTTGTTAAATTCAATCTCTTATTCAGTTTAATTTATGGCTTTTTCCTTCAATATGTCTTTGATGCAGACTGTGGGAACCATTCTTCTGTGGAAAAAAAATACTGCAGCCATAACATTACGCTGTGCTGCTGCTTGTTATGCCAACTTTATTGTGCATTATACTGAGAAAACTTTTCAAACCAAATGCAACAGGTTTATGCAGCTATCGTCTGAGCTTCTCACTGAAGATTTTCAAGCTAGGCAAGAGGTATGAGAGATCTGGAGAACAAGTAGTTCAGAAAATAAAGTTTGAACCATGCAGAGATGGATTAATTAATCACTGTTACTAAGCAGTGTATAAGCTGGTATGCTGTTACCATAAAAAAGACCACATTCACTGTTTAGTTTGTAAAGGACGACAAGAGGAGTGTTGCTACACCATCTCCAATCCAGCCTTCACAACAGTGAGCAGCGCCTATTTCCAATCAGCCTAACTCCCAGAAAGTGACATACAACTCAAGCAGTAAGCAGCAAGTGCCATACACCTCCAGCGCAATTATCAGCCCGGTCTAAGGATGCCACTAACAGACGGCAAAGGATTTCACCGGACAGAACACCCAAACCTGCCTGCCCTTCGACCTGGCCTGACAAATCCCGAGGTGTGCAGCTGCGTTTCCCTGTCGGAGGAGAAGCGAGGTGCTTTCAGCCTGCTCTCAGCCGAGGCACGGTACGTCCCAGTGCCAGCGGCCAAGCTAACAACTTAATTACCGCGGTCCTCTTACAAGTGTTACCGTCACCGCAATACAGTTATTAAATATTCTAACACCCTATTCACTTCCCTGCAAGAGCGGAGCTTACTATTTTAAGAAAGCCTGCCTATTTAAATGTCATTAACTATCCAATTAGTACAGTCTGCTCCTTGCTGGCTGCACAGTACCGGGATAATCTTTTAATTGTTAGCCGCTATTGAATAATTTTCGCAATTACGCTTTTATACGTTCCGCGCTAATTAAGACGGATTACCCCTCGCATCCCGTCTCTCGCCTGTGCGCGGTGCACGCCGCCAAGCCAGAAACGCGTGGAACAAGGAGAAAGCCCCCCAAAACCCCACACGCGACCCCGCACACACCGCGACCCCCGCCGCGCGCCAAGCCGGACCCGGAGCCCGACCCTGCACGGCTCCACCTGCCGGGCGCCCGCACCCCGCGCAGCGTCCCCGCAGTGCCGCCCGCGCCCCTTCCGCGGCTGCGGAGCGCCGGCAGCGGGCTCAGCCCGGGGGCTGCGGGGGGCGAGCCGCCCCCGTGGGACAAAGTTTGGCTCCCGAAGGCAGAGAGAGCACGGGGAGGCTGCCGGCCGGTCACCCCCTCCCTCGCTCCCTCCCTCACTCACCTGTCCGTCGCCTCCCCGGCGGTGGCTAAGGGGAAGGCGGGCGGGCGGGCGGCGGGCGAGGCCCCGCGCTCCTCTCCCGTCCTTCGGCCCCGGAAGGCGGCCGGAGCCGGCACCCCCCCGCCGGCCGAGCAGGTGGAGCGGAGCGGAGCAACACGTTTGGGCTCTGAACTTCGCGGCTCCGGTCACAACACAAACAAACACGCAGCCGAGCGAGGACCTCTCCCAGCCGAGCCCAGCCTGTTCAGCAGCCGCTGCCTCTCTTATTGGTGCGGAGCTTATTTATTTATTTGATTTCCCCCCCCCCCCGTCGCCCCCCTCCTCCCTTTCCACACACACACACACACACACACATCCACATCCACTCGCCTCCCCTCCCTCCCTCCCTCCCTCCCCGCCCAGCCAACCAGCCAGCCAGCCCCGCTGCTCTTCGCTCCGCTCCGCGTAGCCCGGCCGCGCTACTGTGGGGCCGGCGGCAGCGCCCGCCCGCTGCCCGGCTGCCGGCCGGGGGACGGAGGGAGGGAGGCGGGCACGCCGCGGGGAGGCGGGCGCCGGGGAGGAGGGAGGCGGGAGGCAGCGGGGCTCGGGGAGGCCGGGAGGAGCCCCCTGGGCCTCGCCCTGCCCGTGGGGTGGCCCCGGGTGCGGTGGGGTTCTTTATTTTTTTTGGAGGGGGGGGGTTTATGCCCTTCGGTGGGTGCGTGCAATGGGGGGGTGTGCGGACGTGCGCCGCCGGGGTGGTGTGCGAGGAGACCCCGGTAGCCGCAGTGCACTTTGTGCGTGTGCAGCGCTTTCGCCTTTTGCTAGGGCTTGTGTGTGACCAGCGGCGGAGCAGGCTTGATTTCGCCTCGTACGGGTTGCTGAGCCTTTGTATTGATTTCTCTTTTAATTTAATTCCGCTGCCCCCTTCCTTCCCTCTCCCCCCGGTCCCCGAGCAGCCCGGCAGGTTTCGCCTCACCTGCCCGCCCCTCAGGGCCAGGCGCCCCGCCGCCGGTACCCCGAGGGAAGGGGACCCTAAGTTAGGAGCTGCGGAGGTGAGACCGCATGAAGGATCCCCTCCGCTGCTTCTGTAGCAGCCGTCCTAACTCAGCTTCTCATTGCAGCTGTCAGTGGAGGGAAGGAGAAAAAAAAAAAAAAAAAAAAAAAAAAACGGGGGGGGGGGGAACGTTTCTGTCCCACAGTGGCTGTTTTTATCCCGCTGTACACACACGTGACAGACGGAATATTGACACCTTCATCTTCTCTCCCATCCCTCCCCCTTTGGAAATTCAGGTTTGAATGAGATGTCCCAGGGGCAGAAATGTGAAAGCCTGGAAGTTGGTGCAAACCCTTGCAGATATTCTGATGTGGGTGGGTTTTTCTGGTTGTTTGGTTTTCCTGGACAGAATTCCCGTCCTTCTCCCCTGGCAGTAAATAAACATTGTGGTTATTCTTTGTCACTTCCAGCGAGAAGCAAGGAAATCACTAGTGTGCTCAGAATAAACAGTTATTCAACAATATTGCTATGCAATAAAGCATAAATTATATCCCTATTTCTCTTCAGGTGACAAGACGTAGAGATGTAAAGATTGCTTTTATCCTAAGTCAGTCAATGAATTTATGTAGATTTGCCATTGCAAACAGAGGGTACAAATCTTTCTTTGTGCAGCAACTCTGTAATTCTACCTTTGTCAACCGAAGACAATAAACTAGAAAGATTAATGTACATTTTTTCTTCAGTAGTAAATCCTATTGTCAGATGGGGGGAACTTTTTATTCAAGGAATTGGATCAATAGTTGACTTTGTTTTGAAGCATTTATTTAAGAAGCTACTTAAAAAGAAAGAGGTTCATGCTCTTAACATCCTTAAAGAAATCTCTCAAAGGCAATTATTCTATTTGCTAATCTAGCGGTCACTGCCATGTAGCAACAAAAAAGCATGAAAGCTAGACGTGGAAATCCCTTTGGGTTCAGACAGTGCTTTCTCAATGGAAGAAGAACAGTAGGAAAATAAAAAGTGAAATACACTTAAAAAAACTCTCTATTTGAATGTTTTAAACAACTTTCTTTGAATAGGTGAGGCTTCATCTCTAACCAGTAAGCTTCAGTCAGCTAGGTGGAAATGCCAGACGTGGTGCATGCCCAAAAGAAAGCCACCAGCTTCACGTGCTGTTTAGTAAACAATACGTAAAAAGTTGGCTGCCTGACTGTTATTTTAATCTGTAAACTTTTGGGGTTCAGCAAGCATTTGTTCAGAAGAGCACAACATGTCCCTCATTGGAATACACTACTGTATTTTCAAAGTATGGGAGGTTACTGAAGGTAGTACTTCAGTACGTTACTTCAGATAGTACTTTACTAATGATGGCTTATTGCAACACCTGTCAAAATCAGTAAAAAGACCCCAAGTGATTTCAGTTAAATTTAGTTTGACACTTATGCTGTACTTTACTGTTTGGAATTTCAACTGTTTCAAATATCTTAAGCAATTGATTTACGATTGATCTGAAACTTTTATTATTATGTGGATACTAAGCACTATCTCAAAGCAAAAAAGCCCCCAAGAAGCCCGATATCACATACTGACATAACATATCTGCTTCCATCCAAATGAATTCCTTAGGCAAGAGGATCACCTCAACAATACTTTGCTTTGACTAAGTCAAGCTAATAATGAATTTGGTGGCTACTTAATATATTGTCTGTTCACCTGAATTATGCAAGCAGAATATCAGTCAGTGTTCTGAGCTGAGAAATCTACAAGAATGCTAAGAATAAGTAGCAACAATAAATAAAATCAGGGAAAAAATGGCATGAAAACCCAGAGTAAAAGGAAAAAGAAAGAAAAGGCAAAGCTGTAATGTTTTTTAAACTTCATATTGTGTTGTTTACTGGCTTTCATTTGGCCTCTTTCATCACTTAAATCCCTGTGATCTTATGCTTGGCATTTTGCTTTCTTAAAGTGTTTTAAACTGAGATTGCTAAATAAATAAATACAAAAATGCAGCCCCCACTGCCACCCTCCAACTTTAATACTAGCTTTCTTCTACTGTCTTTTAACTCCCTGTTTTCTGTCCGGACTCTTAAAAGCCTACTTCTAAGGGTTTTAAAGAGCTGGTAATATTACATGTAACTGCTGATGCACATCCTGTGCAATATGTTATACTTCACAAATGCATCTACTAATCTCAGCAGAAAATAGGATGTATGCATTAATATTTTCAAATGCTGATTCAAATCAGTCAAATATGAGCAAGTTCTGTTTAAATAGCAAGAGACACAGTTCACCAGTAAGAAGTTTCTCCAAAACAAATGATGTTTGCTAACCCCAGACATTTTATCTGTGCCAGAGGAGGCTTTTTACCAAAAAAAATAAAATAAAAAATTTTTAAAAGATGGATTTTTCTTCCACAGCTGAACACACAGGTTTGCACTCCGTTTTTCAATTTCTTTTCAGGTAGCTGAAATGCTTTTGATCACAATTTATAAATATGTCAGGCAAAACTCTGGTAAACTAGCAAGAATATACATTGTACATTTTGAGTTTTAAAATGGTGTCCTGAATTGTATGTTGGTGTATGTTTTAAAGAATCAAGAGTTCTATACACCTGCCTGTTAAAGTGAATAACACATATTATGTGAACTTGTCTAATTATTGCAGTTTTGCAAAGATATGGTGAATAGTTTTTTCAGCTAGCCAGGATTTGGAAAATTGTACTACTGTGAGCATTTCAAAGGAAAGAAAAGGTAGAAAATATCCCTCGTTCAGACCCAGTAAGCAAAGCATAGCGTTGACCTTAGCCCATCCAACAGCTACTAGAGAATTCAGTCTTTGGCCTGTTCTCCAGTTTCTGTGAGCAAAGATGAATGTCTATAGCTGATTAGGAAAAAAAAAAAAAAAAAAAAAAAAAAAAAAGTGTGCTAATGATTTGTATTTTGAAAGAACAGCAGAACAGCATGTCAACAAGCAGATCTGTTAGAGAGGAGAGGTATCGTAAAGACTGGAAATGGAAACTCTGTGGTCCTTTAATAAAATGTGGATACTCTCACACTGCTGTATGGGAGGAACATGATTTCCTTCCCTGTACATTAAGCCTTTTAAGTTGATGTATTTATTCAAATACATTTGAATAATAAGTCCTGGGCCTGACACCAGCTTATTTTTTCCATTTTGTTAGGAGAAGATGATTTTTTTCAATTAAGGAGACATACAGACATTGGTGGGTTGATGGCATCCAGATGAAAGAGAAGGAGCAGCTGCCTTTGTTAGTGGGTGTTGTTCGTAGTCCAACTCTGTTCTGCATCTTGTGGAATGTAGACAGGGATGTCACATAGGCTACTATCATTACTAAAACATTCACATACGGCCCCATGTCATCGGAGTCCTTTAGCAGTCAGGATGAGCTTCCACGCCTGTGTTAGGTGTATTGGTATGGTTTTGTATTTGTGAAAAAGGGAGCTGAATAGCACACATTCTTCTATGTTTGAGGGTGCTTGAATACTCATTCACTTCGATGGTATGTTGTAATTGCCATCCTTCCGTGGCATTTATCCAGAGAATAGCCCTACCAGAGTGGTAGAACTGAACCAAAAAGCATCCAAAGTGATCTGTGTACCAGCTTGTTGACGGGTGGTCTGCTGCTGCAAAGCATGTCTGAACTGCGGCAGCTGAAACTGATGTGAGCTGGATTAGAAATGTTTTGCTGACTCTGAGCAGTGCACTTTTCCTCGTGTGGAGTGAATCAATGTTTATAATCCTGTTTGTAATAGTATATCTTGTTTTTTCTTCTTCCTTTTTTTTTTTTTTTTTTTCTTCTCAGAGACATTTTAGAGGGAATCAAGTGTGTTAAGTGATTTCTATCATGATTTGCCTCCGATTGGGCTGTCACACGTGAAGGGCAGATATTTATACTGTGACTGGTCAGGTAAGCCATTTCCACCACATGGGGTATTTTAAAAGTATTTGGTACTGGAAATGTTCAGAATAACATTATCTTCTCCTAGGTTGTTCTATTTATTCAGTCCTCAGGTACTTCCTGCTGACCATGTAACTATGACATAAAGGTGTACAGCCTGTTAGGCAAAACACAAAAACTGCCTTGTACCTGGAAAGATTACTTGATAGAAAGCTCTAAGAGAAGATGAAGATAACCTTTCTAATTTCCTGGAACAGGGAAATAGCTGAAAGCGGAAGACATTTGCTATGATTTCCAGGTTAGTCCTGACAATTCAATGTGATAGGACATGGTGAATGTTGGCAGTATACCTGCAGTTTAGTATTCTCAGGAAGAAGAATACAGTGAAGGGAATTAATAACATAGGCAACACCTCTGACTAGAAGTCTCTCTGAGCCATTTAGCACCAGATGTTGGGAGAAGTTTTCACCACGATATGTTTGTCTGCAATTAGACTTCTCCTTTTGTAGCAAACATCTCTTTGTCCACTTTGGCTGCTCTTACATGGTTTTGGAACCTTTTCTACAGCTCATACTGGAATAAATGATAGTATTTAATTGTAATGGTCCTATTGAGTATTTTATAATACTCAATATACACTTGGGGGAGGGGGAGGGGGAGGGGGAGGGAGAAAAAAAAAAAAAAACATTTAGAAAAAGTTAGCTTCAAGGTTTCACAGGATTATTAACTTAGGAAATCAAGGAGTTGCAAGGAAAGCTATAATAGTAAGAACTGATGTTAACAAGCAGCATTTAAAGATCAAAGCTCATATATATATAATAGAGATGTCTGGAATAGATATCTGAACAAGTTAACTGAAAGAGAGCTTAACTGTTAAAATTACTTGTCTGAAGTAATACATTTCACAACTGGAATTTTGATATAATAGATATTTGACATTTATTGGTAGAAAATGTTTGGCTTTCTACTGCTTTTCAAATAGATGTTATAATTTTCACATTAATTGTTTGTGTTTTGTCTTCTAAAATGATTGTACCTACTGGGTTTGTATCGAGGAATTAAATCACTTGTTGCACTTGTTTACATACAGCACTCTTGGTCTGAAACTAATATGTTTTGAAGACTTATAGTCTCTATTGTGCTAGTGTGCTAGTGGTCCTGAAGTCAAATTGCTGCTAAAATGAACTGCTTGCAGAATTCTGTATATACCTATCTATAAAGAGAACTTTTAAAAAATTAGTTTGCTACTACGTTCTGATTTTTTTCATAACGTCGATATTTAAAAACACTTTATTTTTTAGTTCCTATTACATTCTCTGTTCATGGAGTTCCTAGTTTGCAAACATTTATGCACGTTTGGTTGGTTGGTTGGTTGTTTTTTTTGTTGTTGTTGTTGTTGTTGTTTTTTTTTTACCTGAAATTTGATATCCAGACAATACATATATAGCTATGGGGGAAAAAGACAATTGCAATTTTTACTGTTCTAAATGTAAAATAAAATTGTTTTTGTTTTCTTGAAAATTCCCTTTTTTCCACCCTAAGAAAAATAAAATTGCTATTTGGGAATCTAGTTTAAGAGATGTATAGATAGATATACATGCACTTATTCCACTTTGGACTTTATTGGGATAGATAAAGATAAAATAATCATTTCAATGGAAGTTTACATTGCCTAGGGACCAGTGGCTGTAAGTTGATTGTACTCATTGCTGGTAAACAGAGGAAAGTCCTTAGCAATATGGTGGAGAACCCATAACTCAAAGAGGCTAATTTCTTAAAGTTAAGCACGTTGCAAATTGCATTCTTTGGAAATAATAAGAAGATACAAGGTTGTGACTGAAAGGTAAATTCAAGAAGTAGGAGCTTAGTAACTAGCCAGATAGTCACTGTAGTGAGAGAAACAGCTGAGAGAAGCAACTTTTAAAAGCCCAAGTTAGTTTGATGACAGTATGAAGACGCCAGTTAGAAAAAATCTGCATAATACCAAAATATATAAAGTGGGAAGCAAATATAATTTGATATGAACTAGAAGCTGGGAAGTATAATGGAATTGAGGTCAAGGCTCAGCTATGGACAACAAATTATATATTATGTTATATTAGGAAAAAAAGAGTGTCTCATATGTAAAAATGGAACTGGAACCATACAAAGTTCAAGAAAATCAAATTGCTAATAATGACAGTGTTCCATAACTTTTTCTGTTCTGTTTCTAGAAAGGAACAGGAGAGTGTAGTTGTATTCCATAGTGATGGTAAAGTATTTTCCAAGCAATTAGTTTCCAAGGAAAGCATTAAGTAGTGTTTTTATGCTGAATATTTTGTAAAATAGCTGATTCAGATGAACTGAATTAAAAAGTAGATATGTACTGTCTCAATTTTAAAGGCCTCTTGGAATACTTTAGAAACTTCTGGAAGTAGTGAGTGCAATATTAGTTTAAAAAAAAAGAAGAAAAAAAAAGAAGGAAAAAAAAAAAGGATCCATGAAACATGACCCATGTTGTAAAAGAGAAGTTAATAGAATGTTGAGGTGGGATTCAGTACATAATGGTTCAAAAGCTTTGAATTACTGCTAGAATTCAAGGCAGAAGTATTTTGGGAGATAAAGTCTTGTCAAAAAAATGTGAATTCTTTCTTTGAGAATGTTAGAAGTTTGGCTGATAAAAGTAAGTGCTTTTGTACTTCTGGCTGGATAGTTATATGCTAAGTAATTAGGAAGATAAACCACACTTTCAAAATTGGGAAATAATGAGAGAATAATTATTCTTACAATAATTGTCATAAAATAATTAGTTAGGTCACTACCACTACCCCTGCACACACACTACCATATTGAATTTAAAGGATTTTTCTTTTTATTTGGTATATGTGGAAATAAGCAGTGGTTAGTAGAAAAGATGGATTAAATTGTTCACATGTATAGTACGCATAAAGCTGATAGAAGAATGCTATATCAACTTCTTATACAATAAAATTAAGATGAAAACCCAGAAAACTTACAGAAAAGAGTCCTAAGTGCTAATTGAGTCTAATACAGAGTAAGTAAAGAGATCAGTTAGCTGATAAGAGAGCAAAATATCAGATACAAGTGATTTTTTCAGTCCAACAGAGAAAGACTTCATAGTCTTTCTTTCTGAAAAGTGCCACCAGAACTCTTTAAAGTGTAAACACAATACATATTTTTCAAGGTGAGATCAACTGCTAGAGCAAACTACCAAAAAGGATGATTTATTCTGCATCTCTCAGGTACTCAAATAAAATTTATCTATCTTTTCGCCAGGTGCATATTATGCTTTAACCAAATAAAACATTTAAATTGACATCTGAGGCAAATACAAGGGCTTGTCATCTACCATGTTCTTTCTGTCCTTGAATATGCTGATCAAAGCGAGCTTTAAGTATACAATTTTAATTGCTTTAAAATAACTCATTGCAAGTCAGATTTCTGGGATAACATGTTAATTCCCATTATTTAACACCAAATTTGCATGTTACACACTTTCCATGTACTGATACATACAGTACTAGTACTGTCACCTCATGCTCCCCTTTCACCTTCTGATATTTCCTTAGCTAATTGTTAAAGATTTTAGAAGATTCTAAACTTTCATACACATAAAACTGGTTAAAGTTATGTCCATGTATTTTAATATTAAATTAGAATAGATACTAAATATCCTAATATTAAATTAGGATAGATACTAAATTATTTTATAGATATGTTAAAGTTTTAAATTGAGAAGTACTTTATTACATTTTGGAATTTTAGAGTAAGGAGTCATATTATAGGATTATAATTTCCCTTTTAATAATGTGAAAGTAAAAATTACAGTATTAGATCAGACTGTAAGATCTTTTTTCACTTTCATTTTCCAATAGCAAGAAATGTCACAACTGGATAGTTGCTTGGTAAGTTCCACATAAAGTAGGTTACTTATACTGTGGATACAGCTAAAGATACCCAATAGCCACATGTACAGTCATGGTTTGTGTAGCCTCACTTACATTTCTTTCTTCTTCCTACCAGTATATCTTTGCCCAGTATTTTCTGCATTTCTGTTCTTCACACAACCCAACTGAACCTGTCCTAATGAGTCAGAGATAACCAGTGGAAAAGGGGGTTCTACCCAGACACTCTTCTAGGCTGAGCTAAATAAGCTCTGACATCAACCTACGATGGCCAACCATGAATTGTTATATGTTGTTTTCTAATCCAACCTAATCAGTCAATTTCTGAGCCTTAAACATAATTTTTCCAGTTGTATTTTCCATGAGTCTTAGTAGTCTGAGTTCTTGCTACCAAAAAAGAAGTCCTCGCCATGTTTAAAGTTAATGTTATGTAGTGATGGACTCATGATAACACCTTTCCAGACCAATTTATTCCATGTAAAATAGTGTGTCATCTGGCAGAAAGAATTACTGGTAGTGATCTTTGAGGGAAAACAAGCTGTTTTGCTCAAGAGAAAAGAAGCTCCCTCTGCCCCTTGCCTGAATGTACATGATTTTGTTGTCTGCTGAGGTTCTGCCAGTGTTAGTTGCCAGAGGACTCAGCTTGCTTGTGCAAGCTCACCACAAAATAGATTACAAGGTTGACACGCAATATTTTTCCTTTGTTAAGGTAACTGTGCAAATATCATTTTCCATAGCTGCCTCTTACCATTTTTATCCTGTTCTTTTATAGAAATTCCTGCTCTTATACCATGACATTTTACAGCATTGAATTACATAGGTTGATTACAAATTTTCTTCAGACGCACACATGTATGTAAATGCAGGTACATTTATTAAAATATCTCTGTAGTTTTGTTTTGTTGCCTTTCAATGTCACTAAGCCTCTCAATGTGCTTTCTAGGAAAGAACACCCATTTTCTTGCATATACTTTGCCAGAGCACCAAAGAGAATTGGCGGTCTTGAATCTTGCTTAAATGTTCCTTAAAGACATTTGAAAACAGAACTTAAAGGCTTAAATCACATAAGGATTTTTGGAAATGCTGCGCCTGTGTGATACATATCATTCTGTATGGTTTCATTGTATGCCCTCTTACTCAGAATCTGTGTCATGTCTCCTTAAAGAAAAATATTTCAGTATGCAACCTTCAGTTTTAATGGCCTTCTGTTTATGCTCTATCTTTTTTAAGAATGGATAATCAGAATTGAATTTCACATTCAGGGGGATGAATGACATCTAACATAAATTTCTTATGTATGTATATATATATATTGCATTATTTCTTTAGAGATATGGGGGGGCTGTTTCTTTGGGTGTTTTTTTTTTTTTTTTTTTTTTTTTTTTTTCATTTTTAATGCTACAGGATTTTGCAAATCTTTATGTGCCACCAGCCATAAATTGTAACATCTTTTTTTTTTCTTCAGCTGAATCACTATAGATAATTACAGCCATTACAATCATCCATTGTTTGCAGGTTGCTTAAAATATTGCTCCTAATATATATTAGTTCATACCTTAACATTGAATTTCATTTGTTTTCTCCACTCACCTACCATCTTGGGTTCTCTTGACATTACAGCTCATATAATTATATGTCCTCTGCAAATTTCAGTCTCTGACTGCTTGACCCTTTACATGAATAAATATATCATAAACAACACATTAACTAATGTGCTAAACACTGGAGATAATGAAACTGGTGATTTAATTTCTCTTTTGAGTCTCTTTTCAATTAACTAGGACCTAATCCATGATAAAACTTTTCCTCTTGTCCCATGAGTACCTGATTTTACTGTCAAGAGCTTTTAAAAATAAAAACCCCTATAATTATATTTTTAATATAATTTTATACGTTTTTGTTATATAAATTGAAGTATATAATTTAGCTCTCCTTAGTAGAAGATACTCCTTTTTGCACTAGCACTGTACAAATTAGGCATAAATTCATAACTGGTTTTTAATATTTTCCTATATCATGCCCTTTCAAAGTAATTGTTTTTGACAACTGTTCCCCATGATTTTGGAGTCATAGCTAGGATAGGATAAGCAGATTTGCTACCCTGCAGCCTTTTTCATTTTCAGTTAACTACTGCATAAAACTCACAGTTCAGCTAGATGACTCCAGGGCTCCTGCAGAACTCATGGATAACTATATCTAGGCCTAATGAAGTACGGCTTTTCAATTTATCAGTTTGTTCCGGTATTTTTTTTACTACTAACGTTCAGAAACTTTGTACTTGACTTATTCCATCTCTTGGAGAAAAGCAACAAAATAAAGTATTTACCTGTTTTTTAACATTGTCGTGTTTAAAAATCCAGCCGTACCACCAGTTCTTTCTTAACTTGCTCTTTATTTAGACTTTCAAGAATTGTTTATGTCTTTGGGTATTTACTTTTCATAAACTGCTTTGGAGTCCTCCTAACTTACATCTTACATTTTTACCTTCCAGAAATTTTGTGCTTTTCTAGGAAAGAAGGATTGAATAATACAGAAGAAGGATTATATCTGTCACTGACAGAGGAAAATAGTATATTTATGCCTTACAGTATATGGATCAGTATATTTATTCGTTGATCTATAGTAGTAAGGTATTCTGATCAAAAAGTTAATAATTTTCTAAATGTACTTTAGATTAAGTGGGATGGGGTAGTGGTGGGTGGATCTGGCTAGAAAATCCTCAGTATTGCTTTTCCAAGAGACATCAGGGAATGTATTGATAGGACAAGGAGTAATGGCTTTAAACTGAAAGAGGGAAGATTTAGATTAGACATTTAGAAGAAATTCTTCACTCAGAGGGTGGTGAGGCACTGAACAGGTTGCCCAGAGAATCTGTGGATGCCTCAACTCTGTCTATGGCAGAGGGATTGGAGTTAAATGATCTTTAAGGTCCCTTCCAACCTGAGTCATCCTGTGATTCATTCTATGATCCCTTGAGGTGTTCAAGACCTGGCTGGATGGGGCGCTGGACAATTTGGTCTAGTGGGTGACATCCTTCCTCATGGCAGGGAAGGTGCAACTGGATGGTCTTTAAGGTCCCTTCCAACACAAGCCATTCTATGATTCTATGACTTTATGAATTTTTGTTGCCACTTTCAAATTCTACCCACTTCAGGATTATTCCCAAAATTCATGTTTGGGATTTTTCAGTGAGAAAAAGGGTAAAAGTGTGGTAAATTCATATTTACTTGCATTAAGAAGGTAATGTTATCTTTATCTTACTATTATAGGAAAACTCATAAAGTACCTTAAGACCTTGTATGCAAATATAATCCTTCAAAGTCCACAGATATTTGAACTGACATTTTAAATCTGTTGTGGAATACTTCAAAATACAAAAATGAAAAATAACTTCCTATTTAATAAAAAATCTGGTGAGATACTTGCTATTTCAATAGCAAATGGAATTTAAAGCAAGTTTCTTCTTTGTGAGAAAAACAAAACAAAACAAAACAAACTCAAACATGTGAATTGGTAAATTGGTAATATTATTTTTCCTTGATGATGGAGTAGATATAATTTCTATTTCACTTCCCTTCCATCAGTCTGTTTATCCTGTGCACATATGCCTTTTCCATTGAGCTGTTCTCCTATGGAAATAGGATAGTGTTTGATGTACAGGAGAATAGAGATTAAGGAGCGTTCTAGTAAACTTCAGATTAAACTGGGAATTCTGCTAATCATCATGTTATTCTAGAAAATGTCAACTTAGTATCATCCATATGTAAGTCCTATGTCTTGTTGTCCTTAAAAAATATATAGGAAGATACATTCCTAAGAAACAAGGAACACAGCCTACACAGTATCAGACCAAGTTGAATTAATAAATTGCTAAAAATGTATGCATTTTCAGACCAGTGCAAGCATTCCGTAGTCACAGAAATGTGCAAGAAGATGCCAATATTTATGCATATTATTTGTGCATTAATTAATTGCACTGAATTTTTCAATTCATAAGTTGTTTATAGCAAGGACATTTTCTAGACATGTGCCAGCATTTGTTCTGCAGGAATGTTGTACTCATATAATACGATCTTCCTCTGATGGAGGATTATTTAAGGTCTTCTAAAATGTTTATTTATTTTTCTGTATTTAGATTTCTGTCGTTTTGTTTTGTTTTGAAAAGAAGTTTAACTGAAATCAAAGTAGTAAGTTCATCTAAACTATACCCAATGCAATTGTTTTGCTGTTGAAAACAGTCAAGTAGAATAAAGTATGTTAACTTTCAAACACATAGGTCAGGTTTTCAAATTCAGGTTAGCATTCCCAGTGTCACTACAAAATCCACCAGACAAACAGGTCATATTTGAATTGCAGGAGCGTTGTCTGTATCTCATCCACAGCATTGTTAAGCTGCTCCCATATTAATGGTCTTAGAAACCATGGAGATCAGGTAGTGAAAAATTTTGGTCTACTGGCATTCCTATTGATTTGCATTGTTCTATAGAAGCAGGCTCAATGATAATACCTATATACAGTGTGATGAGAAGGATTATTAAACAATTGTGTTAGTAACAGAAATAAATGGCATGGTACAGATTTAGAAGTAATTACAATGACTGTGATTGTTCTACACCTAGCACTGTGATCAAATCGGGAATTCATATAAAAATTCTGAGAGATCTCATTTCATGTTTCTCTCCCAGTTGCTGTACACTGTTCTGCATGACTGCTTTGTGTCAGTGGAGCACGAAGCATCTGGGAGACATCTTTAATACAATCAGTACTTAGGTAGTGTAGCAACAGATAGCTTAGAAGTTCCTCCCTCAGATACCAGTAATGTTGTAGCTACATAAGAACCCCCTAGCTGTTTGACGTTACGTTGATTATTTTATTTCACTGAGTTAATTGCTTTTATCCCCCTCTGTCCTTGCCACCTTTCTACTGTGTTGAAGTCTCTGACAAAATCTGTCATGAGCAAAAGGAACAAAAAATTAAAATTGAAAAGCTTAGATGTACTCTAAGGCAATGGGAAGTATGGAAGTGCTGAGTACTGTATGCATATTGTTATGCCAAATCTTAAATGTACTACAAAACAAACAAACAAATAAATAAATGCTGTTGCAGATGGTTGTGCAGAGTATAATGAATCTTGCTTATGCATTTTTTTAATATCATCACCTGTATATGCATTTTAAAGCTACCACATTCACTAGTTATCAGCTGTTGTCCTACATACTGATCCTTAAGCTGCTTTTCAGCACATTTCATTTACTTTTTTATTTTTTACTCTACATTTTGTGGTTGTGTGGGTTTTTTGTTTTTGTTGTTTGTTTGTTTGTTGTGTTTATTATTATTATTATTATTATTATTATAAGGAATTGTGATCCCTTTCAAAATCTGTCACATATTGAATGAGCCTGTCTATTTCCCAATTCAAAATATATTTTAGGCCTCTACAAGATGCCAAAAATAAGGGGTTCATATAAAATCTATGTATTGATACTAGGGTCTGTGTTCCTTGTAAGAAAGAGACTAGCTGACCAAATGTGCTAAAGAAGTAAAAACTTGAGGGAGAAGCCACTTCAAGCTTAACCCAGGCCAATGAACTTAGGTGAGTAGAAATGAGATGCAATTTAAAGAATTGGCAGAGACCATTATTGTTTCTCATATGAAGGTTATTTGTGTTCTGACTTGCAAAATGTTGCACGGTGCCTCAAAGACCTGGTGTCTGCCTCCCAGGAATTTTCCTGCGTAAGTGCAAGGCTGAGATAGATTACAGAAATTAGATAATTTATCTTTATGTCAAAACCAGTGTATATATTTTACATATTACATTTTCCATTTTAAAACTGGCTAAAGGGCACAGTCATGTAAAAAATCAAAATCAATAGATAAAGTGCTATTGACTTCTTAATTTGCTTTTAAATAAGAATTTAGACCCAATTTTGCAGTACTTATTTTTCAAAACGTTTCAAAGAATCTCACCATTAAGAGCATCATAGAATGTTAGAAATCTTAGAAAATCATACTTAAGATTTCTGAGATTTTTTATCCCACTGGAATTGATGTTTGTCAGAGTATGTCTTCCTTCTTTAACAGAGCAGGGAACACTATGTAATGCATCACATCTTAAGAAGAAAAAACGCTAAGTTAAAACCAGCACTTAAGGTGCAGCACCTTCCCCTTCCTCCTCCTCTGCCTTTTACTCCTCCTCCTTTTCTTCCTTCTCCTAGCTCCTCCTCTAGGTGGAGCTACAGATCTGCAAGTGAGTTTATTAGGAAGAAGTTTATCATTCCTTTACTAACATTTCATTTGTTTCCTACTTTCTCAAGGCTTTTCAGTGAGCCATTGTTTTCTCTTAATGACTAACAGATTATTTTGAACAGTTCAATATAAAACAGAGAATAAATAAAGAAGGGAAGGGAAGGGAAGGGAAGGGAAGGGAAGGGAAGGGAAGGGAAGGGAAGG
>CM021768.1:44809418-44929465 GCA_011076525.1 Nettapus auritus | reverse complement strand
GAAGAGAAGAGAAGAGAAGAGAAGAGAAGAGAAGAGAAGAGAAGAGAAGAGAAGAGAAGAGAAGAGAAGAGAAGAGAAGAGAAGAGAAGAGAAGAGAAGAGAAGAGAAGAGAAGAGAAGAGACTTTCATGGTTTGAATTTTGGAGCTTGTTCAGAAAGTGAAGAAGAAAATTAAAGAGGTTATGGAATAACTTTTGGAAAAAAAAATACACAAGTGTGCTTAGATTTGAAGGATAATCAAGATGAAAGATCATGTTTGTTTAATTGCTTGTCTGCTTTCTGATGGCACCACTTTGCAGATTATAAGAAAGATTTTATTAGGTTATATTTTTCTGTTTTAATAGGATTCTTTTGTTTATGCACTCAGTTTTGGGGGATGATTTCTTTTGTCCCTAAATATCAAGGCTGTTTTAAAACCATGCTCCACTTGCAATTTAATTCCCTTCCTTCCTTACTAGAAAACGTCAAAGAATTAGGAAGATATTTTTTTTCTCTGAACTTCCCTAAGCAACATCAGAACATTCTGAAACACCCTACCTGTTGTACATGATTTTTCCTTACCAACATATCCCTCCTTTCCATATCCATTGAGCTTCACAGAAATTTATAAACACAGAAATTCAATTAATTTAAATGCAATTTCAAAAATCTTCAGAGAATGTGGCTGTGTCCAGGAGTCCTCAAGAAAGAAATAGGTATTACAAGTGCCAATGTAATGAAACTGCTTTCAATAAAGGGGACATTAAAGCTTACCTTTGGGATGAAATGGATTCTTCCCTGATTTCTTATTTTCTTTTTGTCTGTTTCTTCTTTCAGTGAAGCATTACCACTTGCCTGCAAGAATAATAGGAAAAAAGAAATGGAACATTTTAGCAAAAGAAAACATCCCTCCTCTCCATCTTTTTGTAAAAAAAAAAAAAAACAAAACCCCTTTTTTTATAAATAACTTTGCAGTCAATACACGGACTCAAATCTGTACTTTTCAATAAGGTCTGTCATAAGTCTGATCGGACAAGAAATGTTAATCAGTGTTTAAAAGGATAGAAATAAAATATAGAATTCATTTCCTATCAAAAAATAAATATATTATCATAAATTACTAATTAAAGAATGTATTTCTCTTCATTGTGCAATTTAATAAGTAATTTTTTAAAGGAAGAAAGGTTTTTTGTAAGTTATTTTTTCATCTGTTGACATGTTTTTGTAATCTATCTGCTAAGCTGGTCAACAATAGTCAATAAAAGCTAAAGAACACAACAATCCTTTTTTCAAAGTAATGTAAAAAGTGCTTAAAACTGACATGTAACTATGAACTGATAATTCTGTTTTTGGATTATCTATTGATTTCCTTCATGCCTTTGCATGAATGTTCTACAGCGAGTGCAGCACTGCTTCTTGCACGCTCCTCACCTGGTTGTATTGACTGTTTGTGAAATGAAAGCTGTAGTCTGTCTAATTTTTGAAAGCTATAAAAGATATAAATTCTGTCACCTATTGTATTTCACTTTATGTAGTGTTTTGCAAATAGTGAAGTGCTATAGAACAGTACTCAAAGGCATTGTGAATAGCTCTTGAGAAGTATCCAGCAAGTACAGGAATTGAAGGTCTGAATAAATAGGCATTGGTAAGATATACAGTATTAAATGTAGAAATATTAATGTTCAGAATTTCAACATATCATTGTCTTATATTGAGGAATTTTCAGGCACATTAAATTTCTTATATAAGGGAACACTGCTTTCCTAAGTGGCCTACCTCCACTTAAAACAATGGGTCAAATTATAGTCAGAAGCACTGCCCCACACACTTTGACTCTACAAGAGTCATGCAGGTTTTCAATCAGTTGCTAAGTTCATGCGACAGCTCATATAGCAAAAGAGAACTTATTTAAAAATTCTTAAAAAGAAGACATCCGTTAGACAGATATTATTGCAGCACTCAGAAACAAGGTAAGAGATAAAAATGGATAAAAATTATTTCTCATGAGGTGTCAGTGGTATAATCTTTATGAAACAATTATTTCATTCATTTAGAGTGCAAAGTTTTCTCACGGGCCTTGGAGGAATGTTTATGGACTTAGCTTGGTTAATCCAGGGGAAATAAAATCTTCAATCTTTTAGAAGATTGTAATGTCCTTCTTGCTTTGTAGCCACTAATTTCAGGAGACAGGGGAGGTAGTTATGGTCTACCTGATGGACATATGGTGTAGCAAAGCTCATTAGCTCTGTTATCCTTAGCAGTGAAGTTTAGTACTTAGGGGTTCATCTATGGAGAGAGAAATGCTGCAAGAAAATTACTGAGCATTGTGTTGCATTTCTGTATGGCTTGGAGCTTCTTTCACATATGATTGCGCATCTGGCTGAGGGTCACTAGTAGCCCTCAGGCTACCCCAGCAGTTGAAAAACAAACAAACAAACAAACAAACAAACAAAAACACTGCCACCCTGTCTGTATGTTGCGCTGCTGTCACAGGAATGATCTCGTAGCAGAAGAGAACACTTGCAAATGCAGGACACAGAACAGGCTTCTGTGCAGCTCTCTTTGGAGGAAGTACGAGCCTTTACTCTAGGCTGACAAGCAGTATCTTCTCTTTCATCACCCCAATGAGTGCAGAGATTTATTCCATCCCATCTGAGAAAAACAAAAGCCTATGGCATTGCAATACAAAATATCATCATGAAACTTTAGAAAGGTATCATTGGCTGGACTATACCAAATCTGCTGCCCTATAAACTGCCATTTTATAGTCTGACTTCCACAGTATACTCTCGTTACCATTTCCAAGGATACTTAAGTTCACACTTGCTCTCTTGGAAGAAGGCATCAGTAGGTGATCATAAAAATCTGAGATTTGGGCCATATTGTCTTATCATCATCATAGCCTAGCTTTTGGGATCAGGACATCAGGTTCAAATATTTGTTGTAATCTGGGAATTCTGCATGTAGTCATTTAATTTTCCAGATGTACTAAGGGCACTGTATACAAAACTGAATCTCCCATGTAGAGAGAATAAATGGTCACATTTCACTAAAATGCCACCCTTTTCTGAGAACAAAACATGCCCAGTGCATGTTCTGGGACTTCGCTTCGCATGGCTATATGGTCACTATGATAATATTTCAAATTAATTGTTAAAATTGCCAGTATGGAAGCAGTTTCACCATGTGTCTGTATCTGTCTAACTAGAAAAACATTCAACAAGCTTGAGAAAATTTTGCTAAGTGCAAAAGTGTGAGTGCATGTGCTCATGCCACTGTTTTGGTTGGTTTGGTGCTTCCATTGTCTTGTAAGTTCACAGGAAAAGTAAAGGGATGGGTTGCATAAGGGAAGTCATCAATAGTAAATTGAATGGTATTGACTGAGTGAGCTACCAACTCACAGTCATCAGCAAAAAGAAGCTCACTAATGAAGAAATCAGCCACATGTGTCTGCAGACCGAACAACTTGCATCAGTAAAAAACTGAATAAATATAGCTCTGCCAATGGCACAAATTGATTCTATCTGCACAACAGAGGCAAGATGGAAAGGAGTATGGAAACCATTTACGATATTAAAGAGGTCTTACAATTTTCCACCCCTCTAACCATCATCTTATTACAGAAGATTTAACTATGTGAGAAATAGAATTTGCAGGGCTTTCACAGGTCTGCAAAAGCTTCAAGAGTCCCTTGCAATTTACATTGTCAAAACCTTTAGTTAGGTCAACAGTCAGGCAGCAAAGCTGCAATTTGACTTGGTACTATTAGTAAGGCTCTAAAGGTCAGCTGTGCAGTGTTACTTTCTTACTAACTCCACAGTGAAGTTTTGGGAAGAATGATTAAACAAAACAGAAATTGAGTTGCTCAGTTTAGGCACGCTAGGATTTTCCTAGCATCAGAGACCAGAAAAGCCAAAATAATTGTCACAGTTTGCATCACGATTATTTGTAATAGATACTGTTGGTTTCTTTGAATTGCTGTGAAATTGACTCTTGCTTTCAGATAATGTGGAAAGACCAGGTAGCTTTCATGTTGCTCTTTTATAAATGTAATTTGCCATCAGGTCTTTTCCACACCTATACTGTACAAAGGCAGTACATCACTGAGTGTGTTGGTTCAATGTCAAGACATTATAAAAGAATGAATTCTGGACTGAAAAATTAAACAAGTCATCTTTGCATTTGGAACACAGGAGACAACAAATTTCGGGCTATGACAAATTTCTGTCACTCCCAGGACTGTGACTAAGGACTTTTTCTCTACCCTTCCTTTGCCAAAGCATTAAGTGAATGTATATGTTTTATTTATTGAGTGTATGTTTTAATAGGCATGCAAGGTGAAACTCTTGACCATGCAATGTATAATATTGGTACAGGGACTGCACTGTGTAGGTTGATAATAACAAATACAGGTTGAGTTTTCAGCTTCTTTTCTCTAGTAAAAGTTATTGATTTCTCTGGATTCAATGTCATTCCAGATTTCTTTCATGAATGATTTTTTTTTTTTTAATGTTAAGTTAATTTAAAATGTGTCTATATCATTTGTGTAATTACATTTTAGGTTAAGGGACAACTACTTCTACTATGTCCAAGGCTGTATTGGACAGTCTCTCCTATGTGTAATGTGTACTACTATCAAATCTTATTACCTGCAGCTGCTGTTTTTCTGTTTGTGTTTTCAGCTGACAATCCAAAATTCATGACAACGCTTGAAGACAGAGGTATAGTTCCTGAAAACTGACAGAGCTCAGGATAAGTTAGAGGAGTTGAATTAGAAGAAAAAATAACATCAGGCAATGTACAGCTTTTTAGACTTTTAGGCGAAAGGAACATCTGTGTTGTTTTTTTTTTGCCACAATTACACAACTGTCTGAAAAAAAAAAAATGGGAAAGAGGGTTCTTCTTTTGAAGTCCCCTGAAATAAAGAAAAAGCTGATTTTAATTCAGGCTGAAACAAGAAAAAAAAAAAAAAAAAAAAAAAAAAAAGTATATCTACCACTTCAAAATAAATAAAAATACATATCCATATATGTTGAATGAAATATTAATAGATTCAAAAATGAATCAATTAAGAGATCCACTTTGATTATTTTTTTGTTTTCTTAAAGCTTTTAAAACAGCAGTTGTAAAGCTTTTGTAAAGCATTTCTAACAGCTGTTCAGCCAGAAAAAATGCATTTATGCATTATAGTTGTCTGATATGCATTATTTTCCCCCCAAAGGTTTGAAACAATGTGTCCATCTCTGAACATGTGCAGAAGAAGAAAAAAATTGAAGCAGTTTTCCAATCTAGTTGCTGGATTTCTGGTGAGGTACTGATGGCCATATCCCTTCCAAATGTAGTAGAGTAAAACACAGTAATGATAATAAATAGATAAAATACAGTAAAGAAAATTGAACTATGCATGTAATGGATAATCTACATATACACATCATATCTAAATCATATTCTAACACCTCTTTGTTATCTAAGGTGTTATCTAACACCTTTTGGTTATCTCAGTACTATCTCCAAACGCTGGGTCCTCAGTTGTATTACTCTCTTACCTACTCTTTATATTTTTTATAATTTCCACTCCCCCATGCTCATTCTTAAAGATTCTTTCCGAAAACCAAATATCTTTCCTTTCCTTCCCCACTTTTGCCTCACCTTGCTTCGCTTCTGCCTCCTGTAGAAATAAGACATTTAGACAAAATCCCAAGGGCACTGACCTGTAAGGTTTTAAAGGAAACAGAAAAAAATGAAATACATATATAAAACCAACATCCATTGATAAAAGTCAGTTTCTTCATGTTATGACAAGTTGTTCTATCTCCTGTTCTATCAATCAGCAGAACTAAGGGCCATGTCTAGCACCTGTGTAGCTAATAAGTGGGGTTAGACACGGGAACGGGTGACATTACACGGCCACAAAAGGGACATACTATGACATGTGTTTTAATGCTTTCTGTGTTAGCATGTGTTTAAATGACTAATATGTGATCATAAAATCAGTGGTTCTCAAATTGAGTCTGTGGTCCATAGAAAACCTATTTGCCACATAGTATTGTCCTCCTCCCAGTTCCCCCAGTCCTGACTTGAAGATGGCTGAAAGGGAGGGATTAGAATACATTTTAATAAGAAAAAAGCATTTAGAGAAAGGGTGAAGTGTCAGTGTCATTGCAGCAAGCACAGGGGCTAGCCCTCCGTTTTTGCCTTCAGACATCAGTTGGTCCTTTCTGACTTGTAAAAGTTGCAGCTCATGGCTCTGTGGGGCAACATAGCCTAAGGCACGTGCCTCCTTCTGTGTTTCATGCTGCTGTCACTTACAAAGAACAGTTATTTTGGAGCTCTGCAGGGACACCATTTCTCCTCCTCTTTGAAAGGGGGTAGTTTTGTGTTCTGCCAACCATTTCAGGTTGGCAGAACACAAAAGATATGTCTGTCCTCTTTGCTGCTTTCCTCTCCCCTCTCATTGGGAGAGCAGAGGCAGTGACGGTACCATGATGAATTGTTTGGCCCTGCCAGCAGCAATTAGCTGTTCAAATAGTTGCTTCTGTTCCCTAGGGAAAAGCTGGTGAAACAGATGAAAGCATCGTGTGGACTGGACTTGATCTGTGGACTACCTGTAGAACCCGCAGAACTCATCAGCATCCCCTCTACTGCTTATATTCTACTTGATGTAAAGGTATACGTAATTTAATTTTAAATTTTATATTCCTTTAATGAGGCAGAGTGTTTTTCATAAGGATGTTACTTGTAATAGATATAGCAGTTTTGTCAGGGTAAAATGATACGTGCCTTTGACATAAAGTGCTTCCTAGAGGGCTTAGTGACATAAATATTTCCACTGCTAGAGAAAGCTGTAAGAAAGTGCACTAGTAAAAATTGAAGAATATGCTAAATAAGATCTTAAACAAGCCTGTATTCAAAAATAATAAAGTTTGATGACTTAATTTACAAACTGAAAAGAAAGCAAGGACACCATGTTTATGTAAATGTTCCATTTACATTTGATTTATTATTTCTGAAGACTGAAAGGCCAAATCCCAAGGACTTCAGTGGAGGTTACATGCAGGATTCTGGCAGAATTACACTCCAGAGTAACAGTTAACTACCTTTTAAGCACTTACAAGAGATATTAGAGGGTTAAACATTCAGCTTGTAGCTGTAGCATTTAAGCTTGAGCTTGGGAAATTTAAATTCAATAAACATCCTAGCTAAGTTCTTTTAGAAAACAAGTCTCATGCATTTTTATGTGCTTCTGTATTATTTAATATGCTACACCTTACTTAGACTTAGGTAGAGTTCTGAAAGAAAATAAAAAATACAACTGGGCTAGCTTTTAGATGTACTCTGCCAAATATTATTTTGCCCTGGTCACGTGTAGGTTGCTATCATTAGTGTTCCATGCTAGAAATTTTGTTGTTGTTTCTATTTCTTTGTTTTTGTGCCCTTTGTTATGACCTTGGGCCTCAATCAGCTCATTAAAAATTAAATTGCTTATTATAACCTGGCTTCATTTTCCACTTTGATCAGAAAGCACAATAGGTTCCTTAAGTGGATTTAGCCATAAAATATTCTGGTAATGAGAATAGAAAAGGCAAGTTTAATAACTTTAATATCAAAACAAAAGCTACAGAAAAACCACCCAGAGGATAATAACAAACATTTTGTCTAGCTAAAAGATAAACCTCTATGCAATGTGAAAATTCTGTTTTCTGGCTTATTAAATGAGCATCTTTTACAATTTGAAATGAGTGTAATTTTCACTCCTTCTGTGGTTAGTGCTCCTCTCCCATCAGTATGCGAACCTAACAGCATTATTTCATTTGTGCCACAATTATTTGAATTCAAAGGAGGAGATAAAACTGCCTAAAATTATAGAGAAATTTTGTTAAATACTGTTCATTACTAATTTTTTAACTATTGCTCATTTTTATTATGTTCATTCATTACTTGCTATCCAGAAATACTTCTGGTTATAGACTTTTATCTCATAGGCATTTTTTCAGACAAAGACTTTGGAATGGATTTTTGAACAAGCACAAAAAAATCTGTAATGTGAAAGCACAAATCTACTTAGTCGAGTCTCCTGTTTCTGACTGGGTCTAGAGGAAAATATGAAGGTAGGAAAAAATGTTTTGATACTCTTCCAGCATACTAACCCAGATTTCTATACCCTTTTGCTACAGTGATCTATCTCTTACCCAAACGATCTCAAATGAAAATATTCCCGTGAAAATACAAATATTTGCTTTTAATTTTTCTATTTCCATTAGTATCCTTTTTAAAAATTTTCATACATCCTGAAAGGAGATCAAACCACTGCAGCTTAAGTGACCAGTCACAAACCACGAATGATGGTTCAGCTGAGCAGAGCATAGGTAAGTCTTGAATTGTGTATCACTGTAAGTTTTGAATTGAATATCATTCTGAGTGGTGGAAACACACATAAAATGTAGAAAGATGTGGAAAATAGTTCATAAGTGAGAGAATTGATTAACAATGGCTATCAAAAACCAGTAACCAGTCTGTCAAATATAACTTACACCTTTAATAAAAATAAATTTGCTCTTATTAGTACACTAAGTACTGAAAGTTGAACTAAAATTGAGATCAGTATTACTTTTAAATACAGCAAGATGAAACATTTATTTTAAGATCTCTTTACAGCTAACAGACGTGGTCTCAAGCTTAACATTTCACAGGAGCAGTTGTTCCTAGCCTGGTCTACCAGTCCTTGAGAAAACAAAAGTGGCTTTAAGCATTGTCTGACCCCATGGAGAGAACTTTAAATAGAGAAAAACTTTTAAAGAAGTTTTATTTCTGTATATTATTTTCAGATTTTTTGAGAATGTTATACATAAGAAATTATTTTATGTCAATCAAATCTTTTGGGTTTGAAACTTTACAGGAGTAAGTTCAAGGTGGAAACAAAATATTTCACAATTATATTGTCCTATTTGTAAATCTCCTTACAACCATCTGGAAAGTTGTTGAAAAGCATATATATATTTTCCTTTAAAGTGCATTGTATTATAAAGGATCCTTTCCTAATAGATTGTATAATAAAGAGCCATTTTATATATATATAAAAAAATTAATACCCGTAAGTTTAACAAATGATTTAATTTCAAAAACAAAGCTGTCTTATGGATAGAGTGCATTAATAGTCAGCAGTCAATTGATAATATAGAACATTTATAGAGCTCTGAATTTGTCTCTGGATATTAATACCTGACTGAATTATTCAGTTGTGCAATTTACTATTCATATATATATATTTAAATGAAGACATTTTGCTTGGAAAACCACAATGGCCTAAATCAATCTCTGATTTCTGTAAATAGCTTGAGTATATTTCTCCACATGATGTGTACACTGAATGCAGAATAATTTTTAGAATAGATCTATTAGAATATTTCAATATATACAATCTACTAGTATATTTCAGTGTACAAATACATATTTCTATATAGTATATATATTATTAATATATATATTTTATACAGAGAGATTTTTTATACTTTCACATTATTTATGGTCGCATTTTGTTTTATGAGTGATTTCCTATATGATGGTGATTATGAATGCACTAATATTTTTCAGTCTCAGGCTGAATGCTGTATTAAATCATTTCTATTCGGAATAATATTTGGATATAGATCAATGATTTGAAATAAGCTTTGATCCATCATTTAAAATTTTACATAGTTTGCATATATATTTTATCTAATTTAATGCTTTTGACTTCTTTTTGTATTCATTGTGAGCAGATCACTTATTAAGGAAAAAATGATTCAGTTCTCAAATTCTCCAACCACTGCTACTCATAAGTGATTATATTTAGTTTTAAAATTAGGGCAGAATATCAATAACTTAAGGATAAGAAGAAAGAGTAAGCAAAAAGCATTTTAAAAAAAGAGAGATTTGAAAACTAAGATGTATGTGAAAATATAATAAAGGCGATTGACTTTAAATATATAACCAAATGAATAAAGGACAAGGATATATTCAGTATTTTTAAAATATGGGATAATTCTGAATAATGTGAAGTATTTTATCTAAGCCTATCCAAGAGAACCCTTTCTTATTGTGGGAAATAGAGAGAGCTGGCTTTATGGTTTGTTCCATGTATGCTGTAACATGTGGGCTGCTTTTTGACTGCACTGGCTTTTGTCCTCATTGTTAGGTTTTGTAAATAAAAGCTGAAGAGTTTTGATGTATTATACAACATTAGCTGTATCTAGCAGTACTTAGATTAATTGTTCCTCACACTGAATTATAGTACTCAGGATAACTGCCAGTAAACATACAACACTTCATAATGTCTCTATTTCAGCTGACACTGAAGGTATATGCTCACATGCAAGCTTGTGGTATATCCATTCCAAATCAAAACTCTGTAACTTATATCTACTATCTGAAAAGTTACTCTTGCTTAGGTATTCGCAAATTTTCTATTACTTGAGTTACACAAGAGTTAAACTTCTGCATTCAGTTTAGCAGGTGAAAATACAAGTTAAAGCTCACAAGTAGGCAGTTCCACTGAACACAACAGAGTATCAGTCTTCCTAGGATGCTTAAGTAGCATTCTGGTCTGAGTTTAGTGAAGTTGTATTATCTTGATTATACTATTGGTAAAACAAACTGCTTCACTTCCCTCCCCATCTATCGTTATCTTAAACAAGACTGAAATTGCTTTATTTCTTTTCACCCTGGAAGAAGGAAGTCAGGTAAAATTCTGTTCTGGAAAAATAAAGCTGTACTCTTTTTCGTAGGAGGTTTGTACTTCTTTATTTCTGAGATAACAGTTGGAAAAGTTGTTCTGCAGGTAGGCCACGTTGACTTGGCAGAGGGAATGTGCATTTCTAGTATATTGCGTTGCTCGCAAAAGACCAGTGGTTTGAAGTAACAGGAAAGGATTTGTTCTATTGAGTCAAATCAGCTTCTGATTACTTCTCTTTTTGTGGAGGCTACCCTGTTGTGTTGGAATATGTACCTGCAATGCCGTTCTGATTATCGACACACCGAAGAACCAGTGGCTTGTTAAAGGCCAGGTAGCTGAAGGACTGGTAACTTTCTGCTCTTTCTCTTCCTCTATCTACCATCCTAATAATCGCCATTAAGCATCAAGAGTCTATATGTGGAAGTGCCTTTATTATAGGTACAACAATAGTTGCTTTCAGCTATTCTAACACCTGAAACTAGGGTTCGCAGTTGTCCGACTTTACCATGATTGTTATCTAGAGTGTTTTGCCTTTCAAAATTATTTTGTCTGTGCCTTTCTCCCCATTTTGACACATTTATTCTGAATCTCCAGTGAGACTGTGTGACTCTCTGCCATTTCCTGTTGCTGTATGAAAAACATAAGCATAGTTATGGCTTTTAGTTTTTCCCATTATCCTCAAATCATACAACAGATTTTAATGTATTTTTGCCATTTCCTTTATGTGCTATTTTTAAGCTTATCTATAATCATCATTAACACTTTGTGGCAGAATATATCCAGAAAGATGCTAAATGTTTAAAAGACTACCAGCATCATTCAGTAGAATCAAAATACCGTTTAGCAGAAATAATAGATTATACTCTATTTGTATTGTACTGGATGAATTAGAATTTCCATGAGAGCCTTTTAACAAAAAAAGCACTGATAGCTAAAGTGCTGGAGAGCACAATCAATTTTTTTTTTTTTTTAAATAAGAAAAATATTGGCTTTGTTACCTTTTCAAGGACAAAAACTTTTCAAGTGACCTCTATGGAAAAAATCATTAGGAGAGGTTTCAGGCTCTTGGAAAAACTTTCTCTCAGTCTATGAAGAAAAATTCATTTAGAGTCAGAAGCAGAACATGGGCTCTTTTACAGTGCAATTACTTAATCAGTGCCACTGAAGATTAGCCTGAAACGCTGCATAACTGAACATAGATCATTCGTCCTTACAAAAACAGAGTTCATTTCATTTAACATACCTGAAATAAAGCACATCACTTTTCACTGTCATGCCATACTCTGCAGTACCTAATTTCATTCAATAAGAGTTTTAATATAATCAAAAGATATACTGTAAATTGGACCCAGAAACACATCATTGCCCAAGAACTTTCAATTCCTTGTTTTTACTCACATATTATTTCATCTTTAGAATACTTTTGGCATGGCTCATTTACTCAGAAAGTAAGGTCTTTGTTATCCCTGATGACATTTCACGTAACAGTTCAAGTGATTACTGGTTTAAATTAAGTGAAGGAAAATACTTTTCATAGTGAAACACGGTTTTTGCAGATTTAGTGTTATAGTCCACCACAGATAGAACTTGAAGTAGAAAGCTGGTATATGTGAAGTAGTAACCCACACTGAGCAGTCCTGTGCTTTTTATGTTTTTGTAAAGTACCAGAAGTTATGCTCTGTGTACAAAAATGAAGCGATTGCATTGTAAATATGCATCTCACCTAAGCTATAATGAAAATTACTGATGTTCATGAAGTAATGCAAATGTCTGCCAAGAGAACTCTGCTTTGCTATTTTTATATGATCTTAAATAATACTGGTAACAAAATCTTGTCTAGTGATCTGCAAAGCTTGCATTTCTGCCTGCTCATAGGCCTGTTGAGAACCTCAGATTCATTGCAATGAACAGATTTGAAATTTCAAGTGCTGTGGAAGAAGAATATGAAGTGCACTATTTGTTTTATATCTTACCAAGTATGCAAGATAACGTTGGAAAATCCTGAAGGAAAAATCCTGGGCAATTCTCATTGTTCATAGATCATTTTTCAGTTCATCCAACAAACGAACTGAACAAAAAACTAATTCATTGTTTTCTTCTATTATTATTATTATTATTATTATTATTATGACTATTATTACTACTTATTACTTATTGCTTATTACTTATTACTTATATACTAGGACAGCCATTAGCTCAAGTGCATTATCAAAGATTAAATCTTTGTGGAGTAAATTCAAACCAAAGCAGCTTCTTGTTGGTTTTATGATCTCTCTGACATAAACTGAAGTACATCTGAATTACTACATCTGAAGTAGCAGATCTTCTTATATTCTCTACTGACAAAGTGAAACATTTTATTTAGACCTATTTATCAATTATGATGTTTTAAATATTTCCTATTATGCTGTACAGTAGAAAGGTTTTTTGCATGATAAAATGAATACTAGCATCTCCTTTTCTCCTTCCCTCTTTGTCTCTTCCTCTTTCCTGTACTCCATGTTTGATAAGACACTACCTTCTAATTTTCTTTTTGTGACATCCCCTCAGGTTGTTGCTAGTTCTGGAGGAAAAAAAAAAAAAAGGAAAAAAAAAGCTTGCAAACAGAGAACCAATTTGCTTAAAGTTTACCTTACGCTGAAAGTTGTGGGCACATGGAGCAGAGCTGGTGAGTTCTTTCTCCTATATTTCCTATGAATCACTCAGAGACAGAAATTGGTGCTATGAGCTTTCCTCCTAAGATCCTAAATTCCATGAGGTCACAGACTTAAAGCTTCTCACCATTTACTGGAATTTTATGTCAACTTCTAGATTGGCTAGATTCAGCACTGGAGTACCTGAAAAAGAAGTTGATATTAACTTCAACACCTGAAAATCTTTCTTTGTGAGATACAGATCTCTGAATCTGACACTCAAGAATTAGCAGTACCTTTCAAACAATTTCTTTCAGTTCAATAAGATCACCACTGGCTGTTAAATTATAGTTTTGGTTAAGAAAACTAATTCTATCTCAGGATTAACCATATTACTAACATTTTATAATCATATTATCAACATTTTATTTAAATGGAATAGAACATTCTGGCAAGAAAACTGTTAAATGTGAATAACCATTGAGATGTTTCAAGATATAAGTTATTTATCACTTTATTCTACTCCTCATGAAACATAACAAGGGGTACAACAACTGTTGCCTGGAGTCCCAGCTTGAGTGGATTACTCTGTCTCTGTGGAAATTAGAAGAGTGTCCCTTTAAAAACAATTTGAAGTTCAACCTATAGTTATGTGCAAATAGTCAAGAAAGCAGAGTTAATGTTGTATTTGCAAATTTAGCATTCTCTTAATGTATTTTGGGCACAGAATTAGAAACAGATTTTGCATTCAATGAATATTAACACCTTAATATACACACACTGAAGAGTAATATATCTTAAGTAATGGGAACAGGTTTTCCCAGAGAAAACCTTTGTGTTATGGGTGACTTTTGATGACTTTTTTATTACATTTTCTTGAAAACATGTGCCTTATGATGGTAATTCAAATACTAGAACAGCTGCTTTTCAGAAGATGTAGAGAAATAGTATTATGGCTGCAAGCAGTTGTTTAACATTTGCCTCACATTTTTTTTTTTTTTTTCATAGAAACCACAGAAAAATAGAATGAGTAGGGACATCAAGTGGCTATTCAGCCAATGCATCTCTCATCTTCTGCCAAATCAAGGTCAGTCTTACCTAATTTGTTCCTGCGAGATGTTTGTCTTAGCTGTTTTTTGAAAAATTAAAATGTTAGAAATTCTGTCTACTTTACAGATAATGTGAAGGATTTCCTTGAAAGAGTAAGAATAAAATAAGGATAAAAGATAAAATCATGGTCTGCTGAAGAAATGTCTGCATTACTAACCCTGCTTATCTAAAATATCCACTTGTTTTTGTTTAAATTTATAATTGTACTTTTTTTTCTTTTACTGTATAATTTATTTTTCTTTTCATGTTCTGCATAGAAACTGACATTAAAAATCCTGATGTAATATGATTTCAGGAAGAAAAGGTGCTGCAGTTAGTGGATAATGTACTGGTTATCTTAGATTGAGTCAATTTTGGGTGAAATTTCTTAAGATTTCACTGAAGTCAGAAAGTAACTCATATGACTTGAAGTAAAGTGTACTTAAATTTTTCACTGATATTGATCTTTGTGGGAGTTAGACTGAATTATAGGTTCCATGCAAGTATATACTGTATCTCAGCTATTGAGTGCACTAACGTATGTAAGACAGTGGTACATATATATTCACCAGGGGATTGATCTCTTGATCAATCAAGATCAAACAAGAACTCTCCATCCCCCTGCATAAGTAAGAGGCAGGGAGGCCATACAGCCGGGATGGCTGAGCAAGGCCCTGCTGGTCAAACTGAGGCACAAGAAGGAAATGCACAAGCAGTGCAAGCAGGGACACATGGCCTGGGAAAAGCACAGGGGTGCTGTCCGGGTGTGCAGGGATGGGATCAGGAAAGCCAATGCATGGATGGAACTGAGGTTGGCAAGGGATGCAAAGAATAACAGGAAAAGATGCTATAGGTGCATTGGTCAGAAAAGAAAGGCCAAGAAGAGTGTACCCACTCTGATAGGTGAGAAGGGAGAACTGGTAACAACAGACATGGAGAAGGCTGAGGTACTCAACAACTTTGCCTCCATGTTCACTGCCAGTTAGGCTTCCCAAGTGTTTTGTTTCCCTGAACCTGTAGATGGAGGCTGGGGGAGCAAAGTCCCACCCACTGTAAGTGAAGAGCAAATTCGAGACCACCTGATGAAACTAAACATGTACTAGTCTATGGGGCCTGATGAAATGCATCTCAGGGTCCTCAAAGAATTGGCAGATGTAGTTGCCAAGCTTCTCTCCATCATATTTGAAAAGTCCTGGCAGCCAGGTGAAGTCCCAAGTGACTGGAAAGAGGGAAATATCACTCCCATTTTTAACAAGGGTAGAAAGGAGGACCCAGGGAACTACAGACTGGTGAGCCTCACCTCTGTGCCTGGGAAGATCATGGAAAAGATCTTCCTGGAAGCAATGTCAAGGTACATGCAAGACTGAGGTGATCCGAGACAGCTGGCATAGCTTAACCAAGAGCAAATCATGCCTGACAATCTGGTGGCTTTCTGTGACGGAGTGACTGCATCAGTTGACAAAGGAAGATCGACTGTTGTCATCTACCTGGACTTCTTTAAGGCCTTTGACATGGTTCCATATGACATCCTGGTCTCCAAATTGGAGAGATATGGATTTGATGGGTGGACCATTCAGTGGATAAGGAATTGGCTTGAAGGTCACACCGAGAGTGGTGGTCAGTAAATCTATGTCCAAGTAGAGGCCAGTGACAAGTGGTGTACCTCAGAGGTCTGTCCTGGGCCTGGTGCTGTTTAACATCTTTATCAACGACATAGGCCATTGGATTGAGAGCACCCTCAGCAAGTCTGCAGATGACACCAAGATCAGTGGTGTGGTTGATACTATAGAAGAAAGGGATGCCATCCAAAGGGACCTGGACAAGCTTAAGAAGTGGGCCCAGGTGAACCTAATGAGGTTCAACAAGTCCAAGTGCAGGGTGCTGCACCTGGGCTGGGGCAATCCCGGACATGAGAACAAACTGAGAGAATAATTAGTTGAGAGCAGCCCTGCAGATAAGGACTTGGGGGTTCTGGTGGATGAAAAGCTCGACATGAGCCATCAGTGTGCACTTGCAGCCCAGAAGGCCAACTGCATCCTGGGCTGCATCACCAGAGGAGTGTCCAGCAGGTGGAGGGAGGTGATTATCCCCCTTTACTCTGCCCTTGTGAGGCCTTAGTTGGAGTGCTGCATCCAGGTCTGGGGCTCCCAGCACAAGAACGATGTGGACCTCTTCTAACAGAGGAGGGCCATAAAGTTGATCAAGGGGCTGGAGCACCTCTCCTAGGAAGAAAGGCTGAGAGAACTTGGGCTCTTCAGCCTAAAGAAGAGAAGGCTGCCAGGTGACCTCTTTGTGGCTTTTTAGTACTTAAAGGGGGCTTATAAAAAAGATGGATAGTGATTCTGCTAAATTAGGTAATGACAGGACAAGGGGGCTCAGAGTGGATGCTGAATGTGGCAGTAGAGATCAGAAGTGACCTGAAATGATCCGGACTTCTCTTGACAATAATATAAGCTATAACTTAAAAAAACTCCTAAGTCTCCAACTTTCCTTATAACAGGTGTTTATAATGTCTTTCTAAACATATGGATGTTTTTAAAGATTTCTCCTTAAGGACTTATCTGTATGAATTACTCCCATTGCACAAGACATTTCCTAAACCTTTTTGAATCACTGGATTCATCTCCATCTCTTTTCTTCAGGGGATCATTTTCTCGATGAAAACTGCATCTGTCAAAGGGAGAAAAGGAAGAATCAAACATTCTAATGGACTTTTATGTATCACACATAATTTTTTGAAATAGGATGGTATCTTTTGCTACTGCTGACTTCTCTGTCTGAAATTGTAACATATCTTCTCATAAACTGAAATTTCATTTCTCAGTTTCTAAACTCACCGTTATGTACAGCAAAGAACATATCTCCATTAGCTGAATAGAGTAAGAGTTTTGAAATTGCTACCTGGACAAACACAAAACTTAGTATTTCAAAGGGATGTAGAAACTCCAGTACTCCCCTGTAAGGATGGATTGTGCTCAGTACACATGAATTGTCCAAGGCACCAAGCAAGAATGCCTCATCAGATTCTTACCATGGAGCAGAAGAGAACAGGAAATGTGAACATTATTATCAAATCCAAATATAAAGGCAGTTTTAAAGAAATTGATATCACACTCTGAATAACTTAAATATAAAGCTTTTAATCTGTGTTTAGCTGTGATCAGCTCTACTGGTGCTTTTGTATGGAAATTTTCATATTAGTAAATACAAAGGCCTACTAGTAAAAATACTCAAAGCAGCTTGAACAAAGAGCTCTTTTTAGGTTTACTTCTACAAAGAGACATCTCTCTGCAAGCAGTCTCTAAGTTGTTTCTGCAGATTTTATTGTATGAATAAAAGGTAAATTCTGTGTATACTATATTTTGCATTTGCAGTCTGGAAAAAAAAAAGTGATTGATAAAAAGTAATGATGCACATTTTTTTTACATTTAAGAAATTTATATTTTTTACTATTTGATTAAGAATTTTGATATACCGTTATGATTATCTTTTGCTACAGTAAGTTAGAAGTATTCCTACAAGTAAGGGTGAACAGCTGGACTATCATAGGTTTAACCCATAGAAATTCCTTATAGGAAGATACAGAATAAAGTCCACACCAAAAAAAAAAAAAAAAAAAAAAAAAAAAAAAAAAAACGAAACAAAACAAAACAAAAACAAAGCAGAAATTTACAAGGTAGATCTTTAAACATACAGTCACTTTTTGCAATGGTCAGTTTGAATAATTAACCATGGTTTGCTTGAATTCATGGAAATGCTGAAACATTTTTGCAGTAGCACACTAGTTTCAATCACAACACTATGCCATTATGGGAAAATCACCCTTTTTCCTGGTTGCCTACATAAACATTTTTTAACTGCATAGTTTCATGTTTTGAAAATAAGTGAGGCTTACTGAAATGAGAGCTTTTAGGCAAAACTTAAAGTTCAAACACAGTGGAGATTAACAGTGTAATAGAGGGAAACTATAAGCAATATTGAAGGATTCAGAATTGTTTTGGAGACCATGAATGTGCATTGTTCTGAATCCCCCAGAAGAATTCCACTATATCATTCTTTTGGCTTTGATCTGTGACAAAGCTTATGCTTTCACCCAGTTTGGACTGTGTACTGGGTCTGGCTGGGATGTTAACTTTCCCTGCAGCAGCCCATACAATGCCACGCTCTGCACTTGTAACTAGTGTTGTGTCTGCTGCTGAGAAGTGCTGACACAGTATCAGGACTTTCTCCAACCCTCCTGGGGGGTGGGCAAAAAGTGAGAAAGAAACATCACCAGGGCAGCTGACCTAAACCAACCAAAGAGATATTCCATACCATATGATGTCACACTCAGCAATAAAAGGTGGAAGAAGGAGGAAGAGGGGAGGGGTGGGCTTCAGTTGCAAAAACGCCTGTCCTCCTCGCGAACACCGGCTACATGCGTTGAGGTCCTGCTTCAAGGACGTGGTCAGGCATCGCTCATTTGCAGGAAGTAGAAAATAATTTCTTTGCTCTGCACTTCCACATAGCCTTTACTTGTTTTGTTTTGCTGTTCCCTTTCCCCCTCCCTTTTCCCCTTTCCCTTTTTCCCTTTAGTTGAATTGTTAATTAATAATATTTCCTTAATATATATATATTTTTTCCCTTTAATTAAATTATCCTTATCTCAACCCATGAGTTGTTCTTTCCTTTACTTCTTCCCCTCCTCATCTGAGGAGGGGGAGTGAGAGAGCAGTTGTAGTGTTCAGCTGCCCAGCACGGTAAAACCACCACAGACTGCGTGGCTGAGATCTGTGAACTAGAATGCATGGAATTATGTGTGGTGGTCTGCCCCTTCTCTTCTGGTGATACTGTCATTGGTTTCTCTTCAGAGAATAGAAATTAGTCACAATAACATTCTGCTAATGCTTATTTTCCAAGCAGTTCTGCAAACACATACACAGGATCTTCCATGTATAGGGAACGGATGCAAAAAGGTCCCAGAATGCAGATTTTCTCTGTAGAACTTCTATTCCAAAAAGTTCTTTACCATGGAAGAAAAATTAATCTATGCACATTTTAATGACAGCAGGGGAGCACTGTTTTTATAGACAACTACTCATGATCTTATGTTGAAGTTGGTTTGAATTCCCAGAAAAATAGAAATCCCACCCTTACACTGAGTTCTCTGTGACCTTGTAGCTGCCAGATACTAATGAAATCAATTAACAAATGAAGTTAAATGTGCCTTTCTGTAGGGAGATGGGATATTTGCTTAAGAAGCTAGCAGTAGGATGCACCCCATTCTACTATTCCACCATATTCTACCATATATATTTTAGCTTATTGTTATTGTTATTATTCCAGTATTTTTTTTAAGACTGTTTCATAATTTTGGTATTATCAATGCCTGGTGTTTCGGCAGCTGTGCTGCATCAGTATCAGTCTCATATGGCCTTACATTCAGTCCTTGAGGCAGAGTTCTGAAGCTGATTCTGGATGATGACTGTGCAACTTAATCAGACTTTTTCTTTTACTAGTTTGGAACATTAAAAAGCTTTTTTTTTTTTTTTTTTTTTTTTTGTATTATTCTCATTCTCTTAATTTTGGTGCTCTTTTGGCTTTTCTTTTGGCTTTTATATATAGTAGTATCATTTAACTAGATTTCTTTTTTTCCATATGAGTCAGGTGATACAGTACCAGGTTCTCTCTTTACAGATAGGTAAGTGAGACATGATTATGAGGAACTGTCCATGTTCTTCAGTCACTGTCCAACAGCTTAGTGCTGATCTTTGTATTCTGGGGCTGTGTTTTCTCCACTTGACCATACTGTTTATGGATCCAGAGATATATAGGAGAGGTTTTAAGAGCTTTAGAGCCAGTCAATAGTTAGTCTTCTGAGCAGAAACTGGCCTGTCAGCCAGAAGCAGTAGCCTTGAGCACCCTGTGAAGGATTCACTCTGAATTCTCAACAGCTTTAACTAGATTTTCTGTGCCCTGTGCCAGCTGATGCTACTTTCTCAGATCCATCGCCTTCAGTTCCCCTCCACACAGATAATTGACTTCAGTTTCATCCTCCAACTTCATCTTTTATTCTCCTCCCTCCTCAGCTTAACTTCTCCTTTTCCTGTTCCTCCTGAAGTGGACTAATGCAAAAATAAATGCATAAACATTTTAATATGGTATTAACATGATGATTTAACTGGTATACCACAGTAATTTTGTGAGTTCAGTTTTTTTTCTTAGTTCTGTATATGTCATTTTGATTGTGAAATTTTCCTATGCAACAGGAACAATCTTTTAGTGTCTATTTGTACTGCATTATTTTATGGGCATCCTGTATATGAAATTGCAAGTAACTTAAGGGTGTAGATATTAAATGCAATATGTTTGACTATTTCACCTTGGAAAGCTGGTAACTCTTCATACTTAAGTAGGCTCATTATCCCATAACAAAAGGGGATATATTGTGAGGTCAGGGATCAAATGAAGTAGGATAGTGGGATGATTTTTTTTGTGGCAAAAGCCTTGATAGCAGAAACATATGATCACAATATGCTTGTTCATTAGCCAGGAGGAAAAAGCATGCTTCAAAACAACAACAACAAAAAATGCTAGTAGAGTATTTGGAAAGTAACTCTTGGTAAAGATAGAATTTCAATTTGCTTATTTTCTCAAACTTGTTTTTTGGTGAAAACCTTCCTGTCAGGGGGTTTGAATGAACTTCAAAAGCTTTTTTTGCATGTGATAACAGGGGAAGAGATTTAATACATGTCTGAGATTATTTTCACATCTGAGTTTCTGCAGATTTAAAATAATTAAATGATAACTAAGCATGTTAAAATCAAATCTGATCTAACTTTGGCCCCTGTTCTCCTACACATTCATTTTTATGACTAAGATGGATGGTCCTACTGACCTGAGCAGGATGCTGGTTCATAATAATATTTCTTAAACACATAATTCTTCTTAGTCAAATAATAAAATATATTTCTTAAAAATATTTCCCTAGACAGGTATAAATTTGTAACTTGAATTATCTTATTTGGACACTGTCTTTCATAATTTGAGCCAATTTACTTAAACCTCTTGCATTTGACTCCAGGTATATGTATTCTTTCTTGTACGTTGCTACCACAGTAAGGTCACGAATATTCCTTGTGTCTTCAAATAAAAATCTCTCATCTGTGATTGACTTACCATTTAATTCAGTGGTGTGCTCATACATTGAGATAAATAGACTGCAACATATGGAATCAATCAAAACCAGGAAAATTTTACACTGTAGTAATTTGGGAGCAAACTCCTTTTTCGTCTAAATCCAGCAAAATCAGTGCTATCAAACTAGTAATGAGTTTAATCTTTTTCATTTAGTTTGATTAATGCCTTGTGTATAAAATGTGAAAAATGGTAGGTGGAATTCCTACTTCTTGTTGTTTATTTTCACACATAAAAAACGCTCAGTCTTGAAAATCTATATAATAAATTCAAACCTGTTGTTAAACTGGCTTGTAAAAATGAAGTGGGGAGATAATTTAGTGGTGTTTCATCTGAAAAAAATATATATATATATGAAAGATTTCACACTGTAAACAGCTGCCATGAACACTACCCCAAAAGAGGTAGTGCACAAATCTCTTGAAGTGAAACAAGCATCTGCAAAACCCTGACGTTTAGAGTCTTTCCCTTCCTTCAAAAAACCAATATATTATTCAAATTTTCATACCAGTTATAGTTTGTCTTGTTTAAGTGACTTCATTAGATATTTGGGGCTGTATAAATTGCATTGGGAAACTTCCAGTGTGGTTGAGTTGAAAACTGATCAAAACTAAGGTGATATAAACCAAGCACTGCATTGTTAACAGACCATGCGTTCCCCTTGTTTCTGTTTGCTTTTATTTTTAAATACCTGGCTGCACCTCCTGCAGGCTGGCAGCAGATGAGGAGCAGTCTGGAAGAGCATCCATAGCAGCTTCTTGATGGAGCTGAGGCTCAACAAGAAACTTTCCAGTGTTCCAGAAGCTAAAATCAAGCCCCAAGAAGGGTGGTGGTTTGGATGTAGAGCACTAGTAAACTCTTACTCGCTGCAGTAGTTTGAAATACGGCTCCTGCTATTTCCATCTAGAAAAGTAATTGCAGTTAATTAAAGGGAACTGATTTATTTATTTGTATCGGGAGATACAGTGGGATCAACACAGCAAAGTATAATTTACTGAAGGTTAAAGCATCTATCAATTATTCATTTTTTTTTTTTTTTTTTTTTCTTCACCATGCATCTGTGACATCAAGCAGTATGGGCCTTACTTCCATGTCAGAAGAACCGAGACAGAGAGAGATACCTGTGCTTACAGACAAGTAGGGAGTTCAGGAATAGCAGTCCTAGAGTTTCAGACTCAGTTCAGTATTTTAATCATTATATTGTCTTCCTCTCTTCCCGCTGATACATTTCTGAAATGTATTTTATCAGTCAAGGATCACTTGCCAACTTAACAATAGAGAGCATATCAGGTGAAACATTTTAACTGTGGGTATTTAATTTCACATCAGTAAGTGGCATTGCAGGAAAGAACCTGCTTTCAGAAGATAAAGCTTGCTTGTATCTGCTTAGCAGATATAAGCTGACATCAGTTTTGCTTGGGTTTTTAAATAATTATGTAACCAGGTAATCACTGTTTAAACCAAAGAAAGAACTAAACTGAAAGAACATCTGAAGGATCCATGCGTACTTACTGCAATGAATCATCATTATATGCTCTCTACAACACCCCATCTGTTCCTAGGTTGCTAGTGCTGACAAGTTTTATTACAAATATTACTTTTATAAAATACCTAATCCACTAGCTGCAGTATTAGTTTCTAAGAATTATGGTATAGATGTGTATATTATGCATGTTATGTAACTCAGAATATATTTATCAGGGCAGGAATATTATATTTGAATTCATCTTAACACAGAGTTGGCAGAACAATAATGCAAGTATCTATCTTTGGGTTCACAGGGCTGAACTGTAAGCACAAGTGATACATTGCTATTTACCAGGCGTATCATTTTCACCACAAAATTTCTAGGGGAATAAAACAATACCAATAAAATTTGAATCCCTGTAAGAAAAAGAGAACTTTAGTCATCCAGGATATATCTATTCAGGTATTCAGCCATCCAGGATGTGTTTTGGGGGGTAAAGGAAAGAGTAATAAAACATTATGGTATTAAACATATATCAAAGGAAATAAGATCTCGATTGAGAAAATATTGAGTAAAAAACATTCTGTCAAAAAAAATAAAAATAAAAATCTGAGGTCATTCCATTTAGTTTGATATTATTTGATATGAAAATTAAAAATTGATATGCTGTTAATACCAAAGTAAGAAGGAGGTCGAGACAGAACTATCTCACTAAATTCCTCTTGCCAGAATAGATTCATGTAAGTATAAATTTGTTTATTATTTGTTTAATCAAATTTCTGAATTGTAGAGTCTATCAAGAATTTTCATTTAGCACACTAATGCTAAGTAAGACACTGCTGTTGACAGTCCACCTGTTTAGTAAGTCTTGTTAAATATCTAGCCCATATCTTGTTATTCTTTCCTAAATCTTTTCTCTCAGGAAAATCCCACATTTCCAGTTCAGTTTTACAAGCCTTTCATTTTAACCATATATATTCTTTTAGGCCACAGCTTTCTTTGGATGAGGAAAACATTTTTATATTTTACTTAACAGGTACCTCAGTAGTTGTTCTGAGGCTATATGCCCAATGTAACCAGTAAGAAGGAGGCTAATTTTCCATGTGTGTTAGTATCTGTCAACTGAGGCATGTGTAATGCTGTGGAAAAAACAAAGAATGATTAATTTTATGTATATTTAACAGAAACTACAGAGAATGGTAATAATAACTACACGGTGTTTTCACTGTCCTATGCAGCTTTGAATGCTGGGAGTTGTTGAACTTTGCAATTGCTGTATATTTATGACAAGACTGTATAGTATTTGGAAAAAAAAAAAAAAAAAAGAAGAAAGAAAGAAAGAAAAAAAAGAGTATTGATGAAGAACATGTGGTGGCCTTTGAGAACTCTGGAGAAATAACCCATCGGTCTGCAGAGTTTAGTGCTACTGGTTCAGAAAATAGCTGATCCTCACTTGCCTATACTTGTGTTGAAAATGCTCCATTAAAAACCTTCTTCAACAGAAACTGGATGGCATTAACTCACAACCATATTAAACTGTCTATCATTAGAAGCCAACAGTTCTTATCTGAAATAGAGTTAATGTCTTTCCTCCTAGGTGATACACTTAGCTTACCATTAATGTGCTAAGCATTATGCTTATATTACACATTATATTTATACCATTTCTGCTCTCTCTATTAAAACCTACAGCTTTGTAGTCACTAGGGAGTTTTCTATCTATATGATTTTCCATATCTGTTGGCTAAATTAGAGATCCAAATGCAAAATCTAGAGCTCATAAACATTAGGTGGATTTGTGAGTGACAATCCCTGGAGGGCTTTAGGTCCATAAACTAATGAGACATAAATATAGTAGAGTAGGGAAGGGTATTTTTATCTGTCATATACAAACTAGTTCCAAACCCGTTCAGGTTATTAATGGAAAACTATATCCATTTCCCTAACATCAGCATTAAAAATTTTTGCAAGATAATTAGCATCTCTAAGAATGAATTCTTTATGAATTGAAACTTTAATGGAAAAGTAATTTGGCATCATCTTTTAAAACTTTGTAGTCTTAACCTGAGTAAAATGGGTATAGCTTTCCACTAATTGTCAAATAAAGACTTACAATAGAAAGGAAATAGTACATTCAAATATAAGTTGAGGCGTTAGCATTTTGTGACATATGACATCCCCTTTCCTGAAATCAGAGGCATGTCACAAAAGCAATAATGATTTTACTCTGTGTCATGCCACAAGGTAGCAGTGTTGTGGTACAATCTTGATAGTTTTCTGATGCAAGTCAGTGAGCATGGGATCAGTTCTGCTTCCATCAAAATTAACAACTTTCGCTCTTGACTTCAGAGAACTCTGAAATACAACCAGTGAAACCTCACTTCAATGATTTATGTGCAGTGTACCAATAAATATCACAATGCCTACTTCATAATATTTCATTGATTAATTATTGGAGAAACACTGAGAAAATTAAAAGGATAGAAAAAGACTTATAATCAGTGCAAAATATGATAATTTCATTTTGTTTTTCTTTGCTCTTACATTTTTCTAGTATCTGTGAAAGTGAAAATGACTACAACAAAAAGTAATATAGTAATTAAGTTAACTGTTTATTCTAACAGCAGGGTTTTGAGGGTATTATTCTTCAGGCAAGTAGTTTTTTGCAAAATGTTCTGTTTGATTAGATAATGTTTCTACTGTTGAAGGCATATGTAATCAGAGATGAAGGGTTTTTTATTCTGAAGATCAAATACTGTGGAAGGTCAATAGTCGTCTATTGAAAATTAAGCATTAGTTCTATTTCAGCTATTCTGTTAACACAAGTAGTTGTTTCTAACTGAGCAGAACAGTATTTTTCTTTCAAGAGGGAGTCTTGTTTGTTGGGCTTCTGCACATTGATAGCAATTCATTTTCACTGGAGGTGAAGGCACCCACAATTTCAGATTCCTTCATGCTTATGAATAGTATAATATAAAGAGAATTGTTCAGGCTCAATAGTTTACACTGGGACAAGTGGACAAAAAATTGTTAACGGTTTGTGACTGAAATAAGGATTACTATAATGAAAACGCCTAAGCCTGCCAATCATTATCAATCTCTATACCAATATATAAACCTTTATGATGCGGTCTCTGACTTTTATTGGTATGAATATTTTAAACTATACATAAGTGGCAAAGTGATGACAGATTAGAGAAGGAGTTCAGGGCAGATTGTCAAAGCTGTCTTCTGCATGGAAATTATCTGCACATATGGGATACCAAAGGTGACTGAGGAAGCATTTATTGATTACTTCCAAGGTTGCTTTTTAACATACCCTTATAAGATATATTATTTTTTCAATTGGTTGTATTTCTCCTATACTTGACATATTTGGTCAGAAACATTCAGAAGGTGAAGACAAAGGCCTCTGAAGGTGAAACTATGTGGAAAATCATTCTCATGTGCTGAAATGACTCATCTATTGCTTCCAGGGACTATAGGGAAAAGAAATATTGGTTTGTCTAGGCATAAAATAGTTTTGACTCACATATGGCCTGAAAATCGTCTTTCCCCACTGTTGTGAAAACATGCCATTGCCTGAACCTCAGTGCATCAAAGGGGAGTCATTGGACTCTCACAGCTAAACTCAGTTAGGATTTTCCCTGTACAAAACATATCTGCCCATTATGTAAAACATGCAGGTGCTGAATGACTGTCTCCAAACCCAATGAGAATGCAGAAAAAGAAAAAGAGAGAAAGAAAGAGAGAAAGAGAGAAAGAGAGAAAGAGAGAAAGAGAGAAAGAGAGAGAGAGAGAGAGAGAGAAAGAAAGAAAGAAAGAAAGAAAGAAAGAAAGAAAGAAAGAAAGAAAGAAAGAAAGAAAGAAAACATAAATAACACTCCTTCTGCTGGGAGACCATTCTGGAAACAATGTTGGTACCAAAATGAGGTAGATTTTAGTTGTGTTTTAAAGGCTTTTCCTTCTAGGTGACAGGAGAAAAATGAGGAGTTAAAGTTGAGAATATTAATAAAGATATCTGTAGGAAAAAAAGAAAAAAAAGTGTGCAGGACTGGAAGAGGGGATGAAGACAATGCTTGGAACAGACTACAAGTGATGTAGGCATTAAAAGAGATAGGAAATTACCAGCAATGGAAAGTGCAGAGTAGAAAAAAGTTCTACCAACTGGCAGACTGTGGGAAAACATACCCTGTGGAGAAAAAAAAATATTTATAGTTACACATAGGCTCTGTTCCCCTAGCACAAAGTCCCGGTCCCACGATATTTGGACAGCTCAGAATAGCCAACGTATGAACATAGAACCATGTCACATGGCATGCACTAAGTGGGAACAAAGAGGGTTCAGCAAAAAAGCTGTATTCTTGGCATTGCGTAACTATCGTGACTTGTCTTTGCAGAGCCTCTATGTTTTATCACAATTATTCTTTGCTGGATGTAATGAAGTATATGTTCAGTGAAAGATAATCAGATCCTATATGTTTATCCAAGAGAGATTTCCTTAAAAGAGTAGGATGACTCACAGAACAGCCCTAATAACTTGCCAGTACACAATAATTCAGAGACATACAGAAGGTTCAAAGGAAAAGATACAGAATTTTATCAGCAAAACTCCTGATTTTAAGTTTGAAATTCATTATCCTAATCTCCTTTGAACAGCAGTGATCTCTGTTTGTTATATATTTTGGCTAGCTCAGGTTACAAGCACAAAACTGCAGGTTTATTTATTTATTTATTTGTTTTTCTAGACAGAAGGATGATGGTCTTGTAAAATATAAGAGAAAAAGAGGCACAATTGTCTTCATAAATACTAAAGTAGAGTTAGCTGTGTTTTTTTTCTTAGTTATTAAAATAGTCTACTTTTCTCCAGCATGTGATTAAAAATAACTCAATTTTTATTTATAATTATTATTTTTGTAATATATTTACAAAGAAACATATCACAATCAAACACGTGCACTGTGGTAATTTTTAAAAAGCCTATTATACTACTCTGAATTTAGCACTGGTGTAGCCCAGTGCATTTACCTGTCTCACAATAGACAATTCTAGATTTAAAAACAACCATACAATGTCCTTGTATTTTTAATCTGCATATATAATATTTATTGAAGACTCTCTATCAAAATTTGCTTTAAAGGACATGAGCTGTGGTTTGATGCTGTTTTCTTCTGTCTGTCACTATTTCATTTTTAAAGTCATTCTAGCATCCATGTCTCTGTAAACACTTTCTATTTACTTCTTTGCAATGCAGTATTCTTTGGTGAGCTCCCATAAATAGAATGGAGCATCGCTTGTACTCAATAAATAGATCATTGCCGATCATGGCAGTAGCTAGCTTCATAAAAATATGACTATGAAAGGTTGGTTAGCTAAAATTGGTTAGCTCTTAGTTAAGAGATTAGAACTGTTGGCTGATATGGATTATTTTACTATTTCAGACATACTGAATAGGCAGATCTGACTGCTAGTTAGATAGGGGATCTCTAAGGCAGTTCTGCAGCTGAAAAAAATAGTACTGACTTGATAGATGCACACAATTTTTCGGAGTACTGCATACCAAGTCCCTTGACAGACCAACATGCAAAGACTTGCTATTAGTGTTGGATTCATGTGAAATCCAAAACAGAATTCCTTACACTTGCAGTTGTCAGACTCTCCTGCAAATTTATTTGGTATTGGTTAGGCTTTAGTGATACATTTGAATAACAGGCTGGATCCCCTCTCAAAAGAAGAGAGAGAGAGAGAAGTTGCTAATAGAAACCTGTTCTTCTCTATTTACATTTGTTTTGATCACTATGAAAGGCAGAAGTATAATCAGAAAAACATTCTACTGAGCATATAAAGATTTTGGTGGGAAAAGTGTAAAAGAGAAGCAGCTCTTTTTTTTTTTTTTTTTTTTTTTTTTTTTTTTTTTTTTTTTCACAGGGAAGCCATAGGATATTGAATAGTATGAAGCAGGGAAGGATGAAAATTATTTGCTGTGAATCTGATGCTGTTCTTTATAATTTCTAGTCTTCCTTTCTCTAATCATCTGTTGAAGTCAATCCTTTGGAAACTGGGAAAGCTGTGTGTGACAGAGCTGTGAGAAAAGTCAACTTTTATTTCACAATTTTGACTGTATTCATGATTGGTAGAAGCCTGAAATTGCTATTTATCAGAGAGAACATATTTCTATCAGCTGAGAGAAAGAGGGACCCTAGCTCTGGATGATCTTTGAACTCTGGACTCACCTTTTTCTAGTTTTCTTTCACATTTCTCTATTACTTAACTATTCAACACAAAGTAGCAATTCACTCTTACTGAGAAGCTGTTTTAATTCCCTCTTTCATTCAGCCTGCCAATCTTTCTTCCAGCTCGCTGCCTAGTACCCTTATGGCCTTAATTTGAGATTGATTGTATGTAATCTCTTTGAACCTCAAGCCTAGCCTTTTGCTCCAAAGCAAACCAATGTTCAGCAAAACTCACTGCACTTAAGCACCTTCCTCCTCTGTGCCATTCTTCTTTGTGTTAGAAACTCAGCATTAGTAGTTGCAGAAAACCTCATACACGTGTCTGGCTTGGGAATGCAGGATCATGGGCTACAAGGAAATAAAAAGGAGCAGGAATAATATGCAAAGACAAAACTCATCTTAACTTATCCAAGTATTGTAGAGTTCCTATGGGCTAGAAAGGGCATGTACAGATGAGATCCTTCATTTTTGTTTTTAAAGAAAACCTTAATTTCCTAAAACCTCTTTTTCCCACTGTGAAGAGAAATACCTAGTTTGTGCTGTTTGAAGCAAATGCCCTGGAAGAAGCAAGTAGGGTTGTACACTGCAACATAATTGGATAAGAAGCTTTGCTACTTGATGTAACAGTCATGCTAATTTTAAGTATGCTTAATTGACAAAACCCCAACTTGCATAATAAAATTCTACTTACCTAAAATATCACCTTGCCATTTCTGTCAGCAGTACTACCCTTCATCATGGTCACCAAAAATAATTTTAGAAATGTGGTTAGTTTTGATGGATACTATTTTGTATCTCCAGTTCATGGGAATTTTTTAATCAGAAGTCTTGCATTGTTAATGCTACCAACTGCTTCTGTGAAAAGCTCAGTTTTCATTTTCAAGAATAAGTTTTTTGCCCAGCTATTTCTACAGAATAACACAAATGAATCAAAAAAAAAGTTTATTTCTGCAGAACTCTGTTACACTTCAGCAGGCATCTTGTGCAATTCTGTGAAGTGTATCAGAAATACAAGTGCATTAATTAATTTCTGCCTTTCCCTAGAAATGTGTAAATTCACATGTGAAAAATCCACAAGTCCTCTTCAATTGCTACCTTAGCCTGGAGATGCTGTAAGTCCATTATTATTATTTTTTGTTTGTTTGTTTGTTTTGTTTTGTTTTTTTTTTAACTGACAAAATTGCCTAACCAGTGAAATACTGGTTCTGTTCATGCCTATGACTACATAAGCCTGAAACATTGTCAGGCTTTGTTAAAATACATTTTACTATGAATATAAGTAGAGCTTTGGGCTTTCTGTCTGCAGACTCCAATCCAGTAGGTATTTTTAAAGAACATCTAATAGACTAATCCCAAGATACAGGAGAAATGCCTTCCCATTTTAGCTAAAGGTAGTTAGATAATTCACTTGTAGTTTCTTATATCTGCCTGAAGTGATTTGAATTTGCCAATCCTATCTTGTATGCCAATTCTAACTCCTATGATAACAAGGTTATAGGACTCTCTTAACCCTGCTCACTGAAACCGTTATACTTTACAGAACATAATTAAAGCTTTCCTGGTACACAGAAAAGAAGGGAAAAAAGGGTGAACTTGCTTGCTAGCCTGTGATAAATGCAATTACATGGCAAGGGAACTTAAGTTTTATTCCCTTTTCAGTTAAGATTTGCAGATTTTAAGCACTAGGTTGGGCTGGGAGAGGAATATTCAACTTCTCCATTAAGCAAGTGCCCCAAACACTTCAGAATATGCAATCTCATGACTATTTATTATTTATTTTTTTCATTTATCTGTAAGGAACCACCAAGGGCATGCTGCTCCAAAGGGAAGTGGTGCCGTGAGCCGAGCCTGATAACAAGGCAGGCAGAGGAGTGGCCTTAACAGCAAAGATGATGGTATCTGAGCAAGGTGAGAAGAGCAGGTCCAAGGGGCAGTAATTAGGATCAGCCAAAAGACCAGGTTGCTGGGGAAATTTGGGGGGATGAGGCAGGTCTGAAGTTGAGTTAAGCCTAAGGGTTGGGTCAGGTTTGGGATCAACAGGGTGCATGGCTTGGATGCAGTGCACCTCCAATATCTCCCTCTTTCTTTGGCCGGTACAAGGGAAGGCTTGCCTCCCATCTTTAATAGTTAAACTCAACTGCAGTCCTCAACCAAAACTTAGCATAGAGAGTTGCTCCATCCCTGGACCACTGGACTATCTGGACAATAGTTCTGCTCCTGAATTTAATATGCTACAAGAGAAAGCCTGATGAACCTATTTTAAGGGATTATCAGTGAATATATTTCCATATAAATTTTGAAAAGTGGTCTTTTAAGGATGATGTAGCCTTCTACATCTTTCTTACTGGAATATAACATTTTCATTGTATTATTTTTCTTTCCTGAGTTCAGACCTCTTAAAAATAGAGAGAAATCAGATGGTTCAGGTAACTAATGCTTGCTTACTTGCTGAGATAAATATATTTCCCTTTGCTGAAGACAAGAAAACAATTATTTTAACTCTTGTAAGCAATCTGACTTCTCAGTCAAAGGTATACCAAGTGACACATTGCCTCGTTATGGTTTTCATGACTACATACTGGAGATTCGGAAGCAAAAACTGTTCCACTTAGGACCCTGCTTAGTCCAGTACATAGATCCATGAAATGCTCTATTCTCCTATCTTTATATTATCAATTCAGTCCAAACACGGTAGATGAAAAAAACAGAAGGGTAAGCACTATGTAATAATAAAGCCTGAACAGTGTGGTAAGCAACTACCTAACAGCTGATGGGAACCTAACAGCCGGGAAAAGAAAGTTTTCAGGAGGAGGAAGAAGGAGAAAAATTAGTTGACCTTTACAGTTTTTTCAAAATTAACATGACTAATGTAATTAACATGTACATTAATTCCACTTTAAATGCACTACAATTACTACTAATTCCTTTTTTTTTATGGTAAATATATTTAAAACTCAAATTATATACTTGTGCTTATGGGTAGAATTACCATCTATGTGCTTTAACATCACCACTATACTTTTTAATTATTACTACCTGTGTAACACTGTTGTGCAATGAAATAGTAATAGGCTTCAGGCAGTGGATCTTACAGCCTTAATTAACTGTAGTGCAGAAAAAAAAAAAAAAAAAAAAAAAAAGGAGTCATAAAGTTTTGAGAGATCAAGTACTGCAATAAGTTAGTGTTAGTTAAAATACTCCTGGTTCATGTTTGGAATACAGGCTCTAAGACTTAGATGGATCCATGGAGTCTGGTATTTTATCGGTGATGAAGTCTAGCATCACACTTTAAAGAAGGCAAAAGAACCCCCTTAGTGAACAATTATGAAATAATTTGCCTTTTGGGAAGTTTACTTCTTTCTGTCAGTTGAACTTGTTCCATAAAATATGAAGCTTGTGTCTCTTCAGCAAAAGTGTTTAATCTTATCTAATGCAACTGTGGTTGCCATCATTATCTATATAAGTGTCTAATCCTTTAAAAGCTTAAGCCCTCAGCCTCAGTGTATCTAATTAAAGATACAGATAGCATGCAAAATGAAAGCCATGGGGCAGGTCAGCAAGGCCAATTGAAAGGACTAGTTTTGTAAGTGAGGAATATTTAGGTCAGAGGTTGGACTTGGTGATCTTGTAGGTCTCTTCCAACCTAGACTATTCTGTGATTTAGATGCATAATATTACAGGTCTGTAAAGATATGTCCCCCTTTTCTATACCATATAAAATTCCTCACTCTTACAGCTATAACTTCATCTTTGTTCTCCACTTCTGAATATTCCATGTCCCTGCCCTCCTTGTTCTCCTCTTTCTTCTTTCCATTCTACCAGTATTGAAGCTAAGAAAACCACATTGGGTCACTCAAGCCACTTTGCTACCCTACCAAACTAAGCTTATTTTTCTTGTTTCTGATCACTTCAAAAGAGGGCTCATACCACAGATTTTAAATAGCTTTGTGAGGTTTAAAGACAAAAGCCAATTAAAGGTTTAAAAGAGGAAGTTAACAGGAACAAGATAGTAAATGAAGGTGATCCAAATCTTTGGCAAACACATGACCTGGAGACAGAAAACAGAAGCCACAAGGCATACATTTTGTCTCCTGACTCTGAAACTGGCAATGAGCTGAAGCTTGAGCTGCACTAAATTGGCATGAGTTTAATACCTCCCCCATATAGCTGAAGGCCAAGGATCTCATCCAGAGATTGTGCCTACTATCTGCTCATTTGTGTGTTTTAAGTGCCAGTAGCTTGATGGAATTGAGGAAAGTATGTGGTAGTTCAGATAATAGTGCCCTATGCTTTTTGGAGTAAGGGGAATTTAATTATTTTTTTTTAGTCTGTTTGTAGCATATGATCCATCATAGTTTGGAAGGGGAAAAAAAAAAGAATCTGAAGCTGTTTTTTTTTTTTTTTTTTTTTTTTTTTTTTTTTTTTTACAGTGTATCTATTGAAAACCATTACTGATAGAATGATGTCATTATGTAATTTTTTTCAGTTACACAGGGGTATAGATCCACTTGAGGATGCAGAGCTCTAGGCACATAATAAGAGTTACAAATTCAATGTTTCTCCTCTGTGGAACCTACTTATTTTTGCTTTTCTCTTTATAAAAGGTTTTATCTTTCCCACCTGGGATGAACAAGAGTTAATACTTAGAATTTATAATTGGACCTACAAGATAATTAGTATAATCTGTTATGTGCAAAGACTGTACTGGCAAGGCTTTGATTTTACTCATACCCCATAGTACCAAATCAACAAGTCTGCCATTATGCTTACCAAATGCACAGATGTACAAATATGGATTTCTCATTGTGGATTCTGTTTACTCTTTTTTTTTTTTTTTTTTTTTTTTTTTTTTTTTTTTCTAGACAATCCTCTAAGTCTGTTGCACTGTCCTTTGACTGTTTTCCAAAATGTGATAGAGACCTGTCTAGCTAAGCACAAACTTTTCTAAGCCAATGAACCAAAATTTAAAATCATTTTTGGAGATTTTGGAGAAGCATTATAAAGAACTTTCCTGCAAAGGAAGATAGCTGTAATGAAGTACTCAGTAACAGCAGAGCTATGCAGCTAGGGCATTTTCGTGCTGTTTCTTTAAGTTGAATCTGAGATGATGAACTCAGTAAAATGAAATGTAGCCCACTCTTGCAAACGTGGGGCATTCTTTGAAATCGCTGATGGATTAGAGGCTTTGACCTTGTGTTATACCAGTACCTTGTATATGAGTACATATTATCTGAATGCATACATAATTCTTACTCAGTATTCATTGATGACTGCTAGATGCATACTACAATGTAGAGGTTAATTGCTTTTCTGTAATTTACAGAATTCATGTGACAAACAAATAGAGCTGAAGCACTGAATTGAAGACAAGTAGGAACAGAGCAGTAACAGACTGAAGCACAGTGCAATGTGCTTATACGATGCTTTATATGACATTTAATGGCAAATCCACAATGCATTTGAGCCTAGGAATAAACAAGGAGAAATGTGGAGGAGGATTCTGAATGTTGCATAATTCTGAAGCTTGCTTTACACCCTAGGCATATTGAAAGGTGAGCTAATGCTGCCTGCACTGATGCCTCTCCACTTAGCTCAGCTTTGTATACACAAGTCTGTATACATAGGACTAACCGGATTTGGATTTACCAACTCCACTTCACTGCTGACTCCATCTCCCTGCAGCACAACTGATGGTTATCTGCCCAGGTTGTTGCCATGATTTGGCTTTGTCTTCCCTCAATGGGAAACAGGTCCTACAGCAGCTGCCCTGCCACGGGGCTGCTGCTCTACACCTCCCTGTCCAGAACTGTGCCCTTTGATTGCCCCTTTGATGCTGGGCCACATTTACATCAAGTGACTGTGACTCCAGCTGAAGAACAGGTATTAGGAAATGATCAGACTGCTATAAAATAAGATCTTGTGATTTATCATGTATACTTTTTTTTTTTTTTTTTTTTTTTCCTTTTAATTTTGGAGGCTTTGAACAGGTTTTCATTTTCAATTTGTTCTGTCTGATGTGTGAAAACTTACTCTCTTCCTCCTCTAAACCCTATTTCTTAAACACATCCTCCTTCCACCAGTTATTGTGGGAAGAGTTTAATAAAACCCTCCTTGCACTAAGGCTCAAATAGTATCTCAATATTACTAAATGAAGAAGCAGTGGTAACAGTGACTGTATCTTGAGCCTGAATACAGAGAACCAAGAGGGAGGCAGAATCATTTGTAGTCAGGCCTCTCACAATCTCAGAGGACTGTTCTTCAGCTTTGGTCTTCAATTAAAATAAGATTTAGGTCGGAAGCAATTAGAATGTTGAACTCTTAAGTTAAACTGAAACAGTAAAGGCTTTTGATATTTTAGGACAGCATGGGTGAAACAGTCATCTTTGGTTGATATGATCACTCAGGAGATGAAAGGAAGCTTAAGGAGCTTAATGCATCTGTTTGTCAATAACAAAATCGCCTTCAGGGTTTGTGCTGACAAATATGAACTTCTGCAATAAAAAAAAGATGTCTCTGGCATTAAAACATAAACAGTCATAAATTTACTTCTAATATGGAAAGTATAAATAATTGAATCCTTCCTTCTTCCATGAAACAGCTGTAGATCAGAGTCTAAAGATGTTTACCTCTGTCATGCTTTTAAGTTTGAGGTGTATCCCAAAGAATTATACTGTTAAATATCCCCATCATTTAGTACAGTGGTGGGAAAGAGAGAAAACAAAGAGGAGATTTCTAAGGCACTACTGTTTTAAGAGCAACATCCTATCTCCAGCCGTAACCAGTTTGGGATGTCTCACAAGCTGCAGGAAAAGATGTAAATTAGGCTATATTCTTTTTTCACACCACCTCCCTCATTTTGATCTAGCGAACTGTTTTACTAAGGATGATAACATTTTCCGTTATGGTTTTTTTATTTTTATTTTTATTTTGCCTTTTTTTGCTTTTTTTTTTTTTTTTTCCAAGATTCTTTCACAGAATCACAGAAATCACAGAAAGTCTAGGTTGGAAGAGTTTTAAGTTTCCTTAAAACTGTAACGGAACATTATTGATCATTGCCTCAGATAGAGAAATTGCCATAAGTCTAAAATTGTTAATGTTGGATTAGGTGTCTAGATGAAATTATTTTCAAGAAATCCTCTTTCCTTTTCCTTTTCCTTTTCCTTTTCCTTTTCCTTTTCCTTTCCCTTTCCCTTTCCCTTTCCCTTTCCCTTTCCCTAGTTTGATGATGTAGTGAAGAATGCAGATATCCAGATAAAGGTGGCTATGAGGAAAAAGAGGTTATATTCATATGCCCTCTTCCTGCTACTATAACAGTGCCATTTTCCATTTCCTTTAAACAGAATGTTTTTGCACACTTTATGTATCTTGTGCTGTGTGGTTGTGTAGTTCAAACGTAGCATTGTTATAAAATGTACTAGAAACCTAAGTAACAAGGTTTGCCTGATGGTAAGACTAACTCTTGATGTTATTTCTAAGCTGGGAAAGCATTGCGTAATACTACCATGTTGAAGCATTCTGGTTATATGACTTTATGACAGATAGAGGAAGACCAAATAGCAGCACGCTTTTCCTAAAAAAAGGAGCACTGGGAAGGTGACAGCTGCCATCTATGAAGTGATGGAGGTATCTTGGGTGTCTTTGTCAAGCTACAGCCTAAGGCCAGTCTTGCTGGAGATACAAGGAACAGTTAAAAGTACTGACAAGCATTTTAAGTACGAAAGAATTGAGGAAACAGTGAGGGAAAACATCAGTGGGGAGCTGTATTTGTTATTGTAATTTGTTCTTAACACAAAATAGAGCAGGAAGACAAAACTTTTTTTCATTGAGTGACAGAAATGTAAACAAGAGAATTCAGATTTCTTTTGAGAAATTAAGGTTGAGCTTTGTTAATGACAAAAAAATAAAATTGTATGTAATGTGCAAGTAAAATATTTACTAGAAGGCATTCTGTTTTCTCTGACAAAAAGGGATCTTGAGGCTGAGAGACCCCTTAAAGCTATAACCTTTTAAGTAATTATATGATTGTTCTGTAGGTTTGCTGGATGAAAATACATTCTTAAATCTTGGAAGTTTGAGATGTGATAAACTGGAACTAAGTAGAATTGCATTAATTCTCATTTCTCTAATCCAGACCTGCTCTGCCTCTCAGGAATGACCCTTCATGAACTAGCATTGATTGAGTAGCTCACTTAACAGTAAGGAACTCATTCATTTTCACAGATGCCTGTTAAATACCTTAGGCAACTAACTCAATTTGAAATGAATAGTAGATATATATATACTTTGTTGACCCTGGACCTTATATTTTAGGGACCTCCCCCTGTTGGGAAGCCATTTAATGACAGAAGCCAAAACTTCTGGGCACCCTTCTAAAGTGAATTCTTTCTGTTTATTGTCATGATTACCGCTGTAATTGCTGGAGTGTGCATGGGTTACCAAAAAGTGGCTGCACATTACAGCTATAGCGGCTGTGATGACCCACTCTACAGATTTACAACATTCTTATTCGTTCAGATTCCCCAGCCTGCAAAAAATATGGGTACATGTCAGCACAAAAACAAGCCCAGAAGAAAAAAGAAATGCTGGCTTTAGTTCAGGAACATCCACCACCCTTGAGGTCACCAAATTTTAAAACACTAGCAAGATGACTTCAGACTTGGATTCTGAAATGACCTATATCGTCTGTCACTGCTGTCTCTAAAAATAGGTATTCAAAATTCTGAACAGGAGTCCTTGGCAGGGTCTGTGGGATGACTAGTTAGTACAGGCATTAATGTATGTGTCAGCTGGGTGTTGGAAGACAGCTTCCGGGTAGCTGCTGGCTCGATGCAATTGTAATTTTCCTGCAGTCTTAAACACTAAGGTAACTGACAGGAGTCATAGTAGTGGAATAAAGGGCTATTTTTTGCATAAATGTGTTGAGGTCTAACGGGGATAAAATATTTCATTTTTTTGAGCAGCTGAATTATAACATCACTTGCTCAAATTCTGTGTGTACCTTGACATTATTCCTGAAAACAAAATGGCAATTCTGAAAATACAGTGCTTACAAGTATTCTCTGTGGAGTAACAGCCAATCTGGCACCAAAAGGAAGAGGTAATAAGAAGCATAATTGCCTAATATAAATAAGCTCTATGGTATCTGCTTTCCTTTTTTAAAAACACCACCTTTTTATATCTTCCTATATCTCATATTTAAGTTTTGTACTATGCCAGCCTGAGTGCACTTGCTGCGGTTTAAGTGCAAACTCATGCAGTTCTCAATTCTGAAGAGCAAAACAATAACATCAAGAAATATGTTTAAAAAGTTAGATCTTGAATAATATGTTTGATTTTTTTTTTTCATTTACCTCAGCACAAACTCTTTAACAATTGTTTAAAATGCTACTTAAAATAAATTCCTCAAAAGGAGGGATAAAAAGTGATACTGTGTGGTCATTAGGTTAATCAGTACGATTGATGACTTGACAAATCTCCCTTGTCAAATGAAGCTGCAACACGTATTCTTCAAGCTCTTTACATTTCATGGCATTTTAATTTTCCCCCTAGGATCTGAAAGAACCATGTAGTTTTCCTCGTGCATGGCAATGCCTAGCCAACACCTCAGGTGAACACATACACAGCTCCTTTGACACCAAAAATAGTATTTCTGTCTAAACAAAACAAATGGAGAACTCACTGTAATCAGCAGTTAGTACACAGAAGCAGCATGTCCTCCTGTGTGAAATATCTATAATATTTTACTATTGTGGCAGCTGATGAAATAGTAAAAATTTGCTCTGAATTTTTCATATGATATGCACGTTTGTTCTCAAACAAAAGACCTAAAAGTAGGTCCAGTCTTAGAGCCTGGATTTCTAAGAATAATCAAGATTCATACCACTCAGCACATGCATTTGAAATGCAGGACAGTATCTCTTAGATATGCATTGATAGCCTTCTAAATTTAAAATGCAATAAAGTATATTTAACACAACAGCTATAGTAAAAGTTTCACAGTCCAAATAGGCTTCTGTTTATCTGCTTAGCTTGTCAACCTACTGCTTAATTTTTTGTAGAAAGGACCATAAAATACAGGTTTTAATGTTAAAAGTTAGCAAGAATATAAATCTAAAAACTAAACTGTAACTAAAATGTTAACTTTAGAGTTGTAAGCAAGGAGGGTGACATTATCATCCATGAAACATAAAAAAATTATGAAAATAATAGTCATTGTTTAATTCTGGCCAGATTCCACATTCTGCAGCTGATAGCCTTTACCTTGGCAAGCTCAGATCTTGTTTTTACTAAACTAAAAGTTCATTGCAGCTTACTTCACAACGAATTTTTTTAAATGAAATATAGAATAGATGGAAAAAAAATAACAAAAAAAACCACCGATGTAAAATACTGATAAGTCCAGAATTTCAGGTTTCAATCTCAGTTGAAAAAAAAAAATTACATTATTTCCAGCTGATTGCAATTATGTGATATGCAAATAGTTATCCTTGGAGGGGAGAAAACATATATGTGAATTCTTAACCTTCTGTTTTTATCGATTAGTACTAATGCAATTTTTTTGGGACAGTTCGCTCTCTATTCTTTCAAAAAAAGTTTTATATATTCAGAAGAAAACCTGGATTAGCAGAAATTGTAACAAATGCAGAGAGTTGGAAAGACATGGGGATGGATAGAGAAAAAGATCTTACCATACCACAGACTTTCCATGAGCATTCACTTTGAAAGATTGGGTTATTCTATTATAAAGATCATTAGGGACTAAAAATGATTCAAAACAATACTAACTATCTTTAAATTAAATTACCAAAGACTGATTATATGGTTTGTTTTGTAGATTCTCTGAAAAAAATGGGTGTGTACTTAAAAAAGCTGTAATTTTTCAAAGGATATACTTTGTTGATAAATTCATTTTAAAAAGTCATTATATATCTTCTTCAGTGTAAAACTCAGCACATCCTTAAACTTATATATAGTGCTTCTGTAATATTTTAATATTGGAATATTGAAAGGTTTTAATGTCCCAAAGCATTCCTAAAATTCAGTATTAGGAATGGGCTAACTGCTATTGACCATCCCACCTTTTTCCATATCAAGAGATGGATCTCTAGGAGCAGTAATCAAACTTGAAAGTGCTTATGACAATTTTATTTGGACAAATAATTATTAATATATTCTTAGAATTACTTATGCATACCTCAGACTCAACTATGTTTCAAAATACATTTCTTCTGAATTAGAAATAATACTGGCTGGGAAAAAAAGTCTTTTTTTTTTTTTTTTTTTTTTTTGGTGTGGAAAACCTCCTCTCAGTTTCATTTTTCTTTTAATCTAATGCAAAGTGAAACTCAAGGTCTTTCCAAACTATTTGTCCCCTTTCTCCCCCAAAACAATGAATTCTGCATTAGCCTATTGGATAAAGTCTTTTCTCAAATTTTAGAGTCTGCTTCAAGTCCCCAGTCTACATGATTTTGAACAAAGCCCAAATTTGGGTATCCTGCACTTCAAGTACTGAAACATGAGATGCTGCTGTGCTATTCTTTCTTATTTGCACCCAAAATCCCATGTAGGAGCTGTGCAACCCACCTAATCTGATATGTACAAGACACATTTAAATGTTTGTGGAAAATTTAATTTCTCATAAAAAGCAAACATCAATAACCACTCTAAGTTTGAATGTACATTTTTATGTTTACAGTGGCATGGTTATGTATGCAGCTAGGTCTGGAATTTAAAATATGTTTGCCATTTATACATATTGAGTTTAGACTATTTTTTTTGATTTCTGGATAATGTACTCTGTTGGCTGACACGACTCATTGAGAAGCCCATCTAACCAGATGCTCAATATAGATGAATAATTCTATATTTAAGACCTGCTGACCATGTTCCTTGAAGGGTTTCACAGGTTTCCATTGCTCAGAAGTAGCCCTGATTGTTTTAGATAAGGGTTAAAGATAGGGGTTGGATAAATAGAGAATTGATTTTCAGTGATAAATTTAAGAAATTGAAAATGAGGAAAATAGTAATTTTCCTATAATGACTGGCTAAGTGAATACTCTTAAATTTTGTAAATCTATTTATCCTTATGCAGTGTAAAGTGCAAAGTATCTTAAGGGTATTCTGATTTCCTTGTTCCTACATTGCTATATTCTGTGGACACTTTTTAATCTTTTTTCTGTGTAGATTGTTACTATCAGTCTCAAAACTCAAAAATACAGGCATGGAGTGTGTTATCCATGGCAATGAAGAATTTGTGTGACTCAGAAGAAATCCTGGCAACACCTTTTGGGAATATATTTAATACGGATTTGTGAACCAGAAGTATTAATTTTCTAAAGATGGAATGAAACATTCAGTAATTTATGTTTATCCTGCTAAACTGGAGAAAGTGATAATGCAGAAGCTACAAGACAATATCTCCTGATACAGTAGCACTGATACAATGACATGCTTAAGGTTTCTTGAGAAAACGAAGCACTTTCATATGCGGTACTGCTAAATGCTTAAAGAAATGTGCTATTATGGAGGAAAAGAGATGTGGCAAGGACTTGGACAAATTCGTGGGAGACTGCAGTCCCTTCAGGGCTTCAGCAGTGCACCTCACTGAATCACAATGCTTCTTGTCTCTGTTCTAAAGCTGCCAGTGATTTACAATACTGCTGGGTGCTGATGAAGAATCAACTGATTTAATTCCCTAAGAAAATACTTATGTAAACAGGGCTTTTATAAGAGAGTCAAATACCAGAGTAGAGGAGGTTGGACAGAGCACGTGAAGTGAAGAAGCATCTAATAGATACAATCTCAATAGAAAAGAATGGTAGAAAAGATGCTGACTCCAGGAGACTATTAAGAGAAACCAAAATGCTGACATACAGTTCTTCATGAAAGACAGTTCTGGTTCTCTATTTTTATTCTTAAGGTCAATCCCTTAAATGCCTTATGTATTTAGTGAGATTTAGTATTACGAGAATTTATGGCTCATATTGCAAATCTTGGATTCTTCAGTGCCTTTAAACTAGTAATTCCACTGTTGTCAAAAGGACTACTCATGTAAGAGTCCATGAACATATATAAATTTTGAGGAAGTATTACAGAACTTTAGATTTATGAAAAAGTTCAAGTTTACAACAGCATATTAGAATTCTTAGTGTTTAAAGGAGATATGGTTAATAGATATATCTATGAAATTCTAGTGTGCCATCCACTACACTTTTGTTGCTCCTGTGCTGGTTTTGTTTGGTTGGTTTGGTTGTTTGTTTGTTCTGCTTGTCTGTTTGGTTGTTTTAGTGGCTACTTCTTGTGGTTTATAACCTTGATTTCAGTAGTCAGCAGGAACTGTGGATAAGACTGTTACTCCCCGGTGAAGCTCAAACCCATTAAATCAGTCAGGACTATGTGAGATTATTTATTGTTATTGTTATTGTTATTGTTATTATTATTATTGTTTGGTTCATATTGCAAAATAATTGCCTTGGTATTTCAAAAGTGCAACTAGAAAATTTAAATGAAAACATTTCAGAAATGTGAGACAAATTTACTTTTAATAGTTTGGGTATCAGAAAGAGTACGTGGCAGCAAACACTTCAGTTGGGTTCATCCACATAACAAAATGCCTTGGAGCATACATGGGTTTGTACACATTACACAGTGGTACATGCTCTGTGAGCTGTTCCACTACAAGTAATTGTCTATATGTTTAACAACCACATATCCTGAAAAACATGACAGAGTACACATAGAGGATTGCGTCTTGGTACTTCAGGCATTATTACTATAGAGAATTTTACTGATATTTCTTCCTATATCCAGATGATCTACACAAAGTGTGCATACTGTTAAAATCCTTTATTACCCATTCCTTATGACATGCACAGTTGCATTTCTTTACTTGTTTATATTTTTTCTGGCTGCAATGAGTCTTTAGTCTTGAACCAGGGAGCTTGCTGCTGCAGAGCAGAAATCAGCAACAGCCCAGTGCAAGAAAGGGTAGGTGTTTGTAGTAGTGAAAAGTAAAGATGAATAAATTATTTTCTACCAATAATGTTTTTGTTGTTGTTGTTGTTTTTTAAATGTCACAGTTTTCAAGCAATCTATCAGGAAAATATTGTTTTTGTTTAAAGATAAATTATAAGGAAGACATAGTTATCCAGAAAATTCAAATTAATTCAGGCTGTAATTTTCTAGTTAGAGGAAGAAAGATGTCAGAATCCAGCCCTGTTTTTCTTCCTTTGCATGATTTTCATGTCTCTGTGTGTGTGTGTGCATGTTTTGTTGTTGTTGTTGGGGGGGAGGGTTTGTTTGTTTTCCATGTCAACTGATGGATGAATACAGAGCAAGGATTAAATGAAATTACCAGGTATACAGCACAAGTAATTTATAACAATCAAGGTCTCTGTAGGTACACAGAAAATGAAGAATTCTTCTAGGAAAAAATCCACAGTGAAAAGGTAGCATTAGTGTCATGGAAAGATTAGATAGTTAACAGTTTTTAGCAGCAAAGTGCTACCTTTATAAAGTTCTTCTCAGTTTCATTAATCTAGTCCATGACAGAGAGGATTTTGAGCAGCAAGGGAGCTGTATGAAGAATATGTAGACTATTACTGTTCTGCCATTACTGCTGATGCACTGTTGGGCTATCACGCCATGTCTCTTTCATCTTTTTATGATCTTTACATGCCCTATAGCTACTGCTACACTACATTTAATCATCTTTAACAGCTTGAATGTCAAAAAGTTAAATAGTTTTAACTATCCCTTTTTCACTTTAACAATATGCAACTTAACAGCACCTGTGCTGAGCTCATTAGAGCTATTGACAGATTTTGTGCCACCCTGTGCCAATGCCCTCACCATTCTTATGATCATGTGATACATTTATGCACGATTAAACCTATGGAAGGTGATTTTATTACAGCCATGATCTTTCATATCGTTCTGCCATCTACCTTGTTTCCCACTAATTACTTAGGTCTTCTCAATTACAGTATTTCCATATATAGGAAATATATATTCCTCTATTGCTAAGGAGAGAACAATTGTAAGCATAGTCTACAATCTGTAAAGTTGGTGCCTCAGATTTATTTTTTTTTTTAGAATAATTTGTATATTATTATATCTGTATTAAAAGCTCAGATCAAGATTTGTTATCCAAATGTTTTAGGCCTATTAACAATACAAGTACAAATTATAATCACTGATGTTTGCGTATCAATGTCTATAAATACCTAAAGGGAGGTTGCATAAGAGGAAGGAGCCAGCCCCTTTTCAGTGGTGCCCAGTGAAAGAGGACAAGAGGCAGTGAGCACAAACTGAAACAAGTCAGTTCCCTCTGGAGACCAGGAAACACTTTTTCACTGTGAGGGTGACCGAGGACTGGCACAGGTTGCCCAGAGAGGCTGTGGAGTCTCCCTCCTTGGAGATCTTCAGATGTCACCTGGACGTGGTCCTGGGCAGCCTGCTCTGAGTGGCCCTGCTTGAGCATGGAGGGGAAGGAGGTTGAACCAAATGACCTCCAGATGGTCTGTCCAATCTTAACCATTTGTGAATCTGTGAAGAGAGGGTCTCATTTAGCCAAGAGTGTTTTCAGAAAATGAGATTTATCTTTCAGAAAGTAAGCAGATAAATCACTGTGTGCACTATTATTTGACTGGAACATTTTCAGTTTTAGGTCTATTCTCATTCCCCAGTTACAATCACCTTTTACTTTCATCATTAGTGAGCTAGTTAGAAGTTCAAAGTAAAAACAATTTATTTTCTAAGAAAAGAATCTAAAAGCAAGTTCATGTTTTAAGATTTGCAGTGCATTATCTCTTTTGGGGTAACCAGCCACGGTTTTTTTATTCAAATTAACTAAAACAGTTTGTTTTATAGGAAAGGGTCAGTTTTGATCCCTTTTGAAAACTGCATTTTAATTCCACTGTTCTTACTGAAACATTAAGGCATTCTGTAAGAGGATTTTTTGAACAAAATAAGTCATAAAGATTTTGTTTTGTTTTGTTTTGGAATATAATTAATATGAAAAAAATAAAAACACAGCACTCTTCCTTTAAAATATTTTCAAAAATAAGATAATTTCCTAAGAATAATATTTTAAGTTGCTGAACTTGTTATTCTTGGAGATGTTTTATTGCAGATAAATATATTTATTCTAAATTTTCCTTCTGTCTTTTCTGCCTGATTTTAGTCACAAGATTTTTTTATTTTTTTTTAAATCCAGAGAGTCAAAGATTTTCCTACCCAGATTCTATGACCTCTGAAATATTCTGTTCTGCCTAAGCTTTTTTTTTTTTTTTTTTTTTTTTTTTTCCATCTATGCATTTATGTAAGATATTAGGATTATCTACACTTCATCTACACAACATAACCAGATGCAACCGCATTTGTAATCTCATGTTTAGACTGAATTTCATGATAAAATTCTAATGTTCTCAATAGAAGCAGATTATTATATTGCCATTGAAAGAAAGGGTAGTTACTAGACATCATCTGAATACATCGATACAAAATCAATCCTTGTACTTTCAGTCTGTCTCCAGAGCAACAATATTCTCCATAAATACTCACAGATAGCTACTTTTACTTATTTGAATTAAAACAAAAGGAATGCAACACTCTTTATCACTCATGAGAGAGCATCTGGAAGTTTTTCAGGCAATTTAATTTCTGAACAGAATTAATTTATGCATTCGACTGTCTAGTTCTAGAAATATTAAATATGTTCAGTGTGCCAGAATTACACTTCAACTTGTTTAGATATTCTGATTGCTAAATTATTTTTTTTGTCTAGTAGCTCTCCTTGCAATAGATTTCTAACTGGTACAGCACCTTACCTGAGTAGACACTTCTGTCAAAGAATATATCTATGCCAGCAGAAACACATATTGATGGTTTCCTTAATTTAAAGATTATACTTTTGGCTGAAGTCTTAAAAAATAATAATAATAAAAAAAATAATGAAAAAAATCTACTCTACCAAGCATGGTAAACATGTACCATACAATAACATAACATCAGGTAATATCAAAAATTTCTTTTGGATTATGTCCCTTTAATGATTGCTATTAGGTTAGGGATACGGTTTAAACTTAGAGTGGGACTAAAGAGAGTCTAGAGTTTTTCTATTTTCCTTTCTTTTGTCTCAAAGACATACTTTGCTGGTAAAATCGCAAGTTTTTGTTTGTTTGTTTGTTTGTTTTTTCCTGTAAAGGTCTACTTGAACTTCTAAATATCTACCACTTTTATTGACTTGTTGACTTGAATTTTCTTATCGAATAACATGTTCAATTAAAGAAAACTGGTAATTTCTGAAGTAATTGCTGGCAAAAGGGACCATCTTGCTCAAAATAAAAGGATTAGTTTTCACTATTAAACAGAAGTACTTCATACGAAGTACCCACATACGTCAGTTTAATGCATTATGAATTTAAATGGAACTTCTTCAGCAGTAATCATGACTAGTGATTATTAATTGATTTTATTATGACTGGTTCAATTCAGGTATGTTTATAATGTTTATAAATAATTTGTATGCAGATACAAAATGGATTGTCACACAGTAGCATTAGAGATGAACAGTGGGGAAAAAAATAATAATTCTTGTTAAGAAACAAATATTGTGAGACCCCATAGCTGGTGCAGACTAATGACTTTATTACACCATCCTTTTTAAAAAATATATAAATGGGATAGATAGTTCCAAGATATCTAGTTACTATTATCCACCTACAATTTCATTGTTGCTCGGCAGAGTTTGTGCCATTTGAAACATGTTCCATCCTTTGGAGCATATCACCTAGTTCTGATAAATGGTCAAATATTGATCTTGGAGAGTTGGGTTTAGCAGGATTGCTCTGTACACTAAACTTCCAATTGATTTTAAGCAGAATGATTTCCAAAATAATTCAACACTGGTTTATTCATGAATTCACATGAACCATAGATCATTATTTCTCTTTGGCTCTGAAAGATAGGATCTGAAGCACTGTAGAACTGGTCTTTACTTGATATAAATATTCAACCAACGGTGCTTCTTTAGGGCACATTTCTGGGAATAGAGATTATCAGCCAACAGATGCATTTTAAACTAATCTAAAATACCTTTCTTGCGCCACTGGTAGACGATGTGAAGACATCTAAGAGGAAGAAGGGAATGAATAACACTAAAAAAAATTACACAATAGATTTCCAATAGGAAAAGAACACAGTTCTCCATTAAGAATTTAAAAACATATATTTTTTAAATTGTTCTGCTGACTTGTGCTCAAAACAGAAATGCAACTGTAGCTAGGTGTATAGTTATATATGCAACTACTCCTCATAGAGTTGTCAATTGGGTAAGTACTCAATAAATGTTGGGTTTATAAAGTGCTAAAAATAGTTCTGTTTTAGCAGATCAAAATTCAGAAAGAGACTGAGTCCACTGAAATGTACCCCAAGCCCAATCTGCCACTAAAAGTTTCAAATTAGAATAGTTTCAAATAATTTCTAAAATTCCAGGAATATCAAGTAGGAAGTTACTGAAATATGTAGCTAAAGAAGAATCTGTCTTCTTGAGTCTTACAGCTGTATCATGCTGACATTAAAAATGGCATATATTATGTAATTTATCATTATTGTTTTGTTGATATGCAAGTATCTTGTGATAAGATTAAATCTACATACATATGTACAGAAATAGACCTGCATAAAAAGTATACTGGGATTTCTTACGATATAGCCCTGAGGTTGCCATCATATTCATCCCTCATGTTTCTTTGCCTTGTTCAGGATCACAATTCAGCAAATTCTAAATCCACGATTCTGCAAAAATCCTCTCTTCTTTCCATATTCTGAGATCATTAACCACGCTAAAAGCTATTCCAGTCTTCAGTGTCCAACATAAGGAATAGCGAGGGCAGTGATTCATCCACAGATGCAGGAAGTAATGAGAACATTTGTTCGAAGAGTGAACTGAGTCATATGCTTATCCATATTTATGATAATAGAAAGTAAGGTCTGTATCTGTATAAACAAGGTCTGACATGCGTGTTTGAAAGAGCACATGCAGAGGTTATCCTGGGCAATGAAGACATAGAACTTATTGTGAACCTGAGTCCTATGAATGTTAAAAAGTCTCTACAGTCCTTCAAATGAACATATTTGATGCTATTACAGAGCCTACCCATAGAAGTTACTGGCTAGAGACAAACATTTCATAGAAAAAAAGAAAAGCTTTGAAAAAGACAAAGTGAGCAAAGATATTACATTAATTTTTTCATACCACTTTATACTGAGAACACTGAATATAAAGAACTTGTTTTGTTTCAAATCAGCTGCTTCTGATAAGGCAGCTTCTTATGGCTTTGGGCTTTTGCACATCTTGCCAATCCTCCATGGACAACAGTTTTTTAGTCAGGTTTTCCAGCAAATGAGTTTGACCTGTCACACTTTGGATACTTTTTTTCCCTCTGAAGATCATTGATTATTGAAAATATGTGATTTAATCTTTCATCTTACTAGCAATAGTGTATCTTATGAGTTTTGTAAGGGCATTATAATAACATACCATCAGATTTGTCTAGACATCTACAACACATTCCTAAACTATCAAATGTCATTTCAGCAACCATTCAGATGAATCTTTGAGCTTCATTGGAATTTATTTCTAAGGGTGTTTGAGAACATAACTAATGAATCAAAAGCATTTTACTAAATATAACAGCTATCAGCTCAAATGTATGAGTAGTAGCACACACTGGATTCCTGGTGTGGGAGTAAAAGACAAGTTTAAAAAAAAAAATCAGTAAGTGACTAACTCCTTATCTTATTTACTACTTGTTCCATTATTTTTCAAAAAAATTATTTCCTGAGGGAAAATAACTACATATGTGAAAGCCATTCTTATTTTTTTGCTTATGTGAATTTGTGCACAAATTATTAAATGTACTAAACTCCTGGATAGGTACATAACTTGGCCCCTGGGAATTCAGTGTCTCAATATATTTAGGATTTGGGCCCTCACTGGTATAAATATAACACTAAAAGTTTTGAAATGCTTTTTGTTTATGAAAAATAGGTTGGAGGTGGAATTCTATTCTAATATAACATGGTATTAGTAGTGAAAAAGAAGCAGTATTACTGTAACTTCACTTGCTGCTGTTGCTGGCATGCTGCAATCCTAATGCAGTACTTCTTTCCTATTTCTTCCTCTGCTTGCAGTCATTATTCTCTGATCATTTAGGAAACATTTTCTATTTCATGAGTCCCAGAAGAACTCATGGACAAGGAACATGTCCTCTTGTTCATAATGTATCATTACCATTTGGTACTGAGAGAGAGTCATTATTCTGAAATTGTTGCCTAGTTTTTACTCACCCTACTTGAACCAATTGCCATGGAAGCCACCAGAAGAGATGATCAGTGAAAACGTCTCAGAACTGATGGTTTGCAAAGAGCATAGACTATCTGCTTCTAGCTTTAGCACTCCTGAATTCAGCATCAAGTTGTTTGTAGAGTGGCAGGTGTTGCCTAGCGAGTTAGGAAGATTTTGCCAGGAAATTTATAGATATGATTACTTTGACAATGGAGATAAATGCATTCTGCAATATCTCTGAGTTTTCAAACTTCTTTTGAACCTCTCAGAGATTAATGTTTGTATACATGTCTGGAGTATTGTTTAGAGTTTATCATTCTTGCCATATACGTATACATATATAGAGAGATATATTTTTACGGTGACATAAAATAGTAGGTTTTATTATCTGTATTATATTGTATATTTTTCACCTTATGATTTCCAGGATGTGTTTGATATTATCTTTTTATTGCACACACAAAATGAGCTTATCATCAGTCTGCAGTTTGCAAAATTAAGCTTCCACATGATTGGGAATGTATACACATCTCTGAAATCAGCAGGGCCCATTGAAGAACGGCCATACGTTACAGACTTTAATTGACATCTAATAGATGCTTAGAAGGCAAGCTGCTGCTGTTTTGGCTCATGTTTATGTTTCTTTGCTTAGGTGTGCTTTCAGGTTTTGACATTTTTCCAAAAGCAAGAGTAGCTCTTTTTTAAAGAAGGAAAAACAACCTTTCCCACATGCATCAGTTTTGTAGGCACAACAAGGACCTGAAATCATGGCCCAGGCTCTTAATGTGAGTCTGTAGATCCATAGAGGGCCCCTACTGGCCTTAAGATATGTTGAAACAGTAATTCATTTATACATGGATTATTTCATTTGTTTCCATATTATGTGTACCATAACTAACTATGCAATCATCATGATGTGTTCTGTGCCCTCATATGGGATTAAGTTTTTTTTTTTTTTTTTTTTTTTTTTTTTTTTCTTGTTTGTTAATTTTTTTTGTTTTAATTTCCAGACAGATAGAGAAAAAGAAAAGCTGGTAAAAGCAGCCAGCAGCTGGAGATGAAGTACATTTGGCATGCTTGCATTCCTTAGGCTACCTGCTAGCAAACAAGAACAAAATTCAGAGCAGCATACGAAAAGTTACATATTATACAAATCTCATTATTTGTATTTATTTAGGAGGTAGTAAACATCTTTTAGCACTGTGTGAAATGAGGATGCCCATGGCCATGGCTCTTCTAGTTTTAAACTCTAATTTGAGGTATTGCAATAGTCCCTGTAAACTGTGAAGTAATATACATGTTTTCTTCCAAAGGGAATATCATGATTTAGATGTGTTATATTTTGCAAGTGCCAACAGAATGCTAAAAAATCTCTTTCAGCTCTTTTCCTAACCCACACTGGATCTCAGATGTGAGCTGCAAGCAATTTTTGATGGTAATGTTTGTTGGAGGCCGTTAGAGGTACAGATGCTGTGCATTTGGCAACACACATCAGGAAGGCTCAGGTTGGGAATCAGAGGTCCTGGTAATACAAACCATAATATAAAATCTCAGCTTTCTAAGGAATTATTGACAGGAGTTTATTGTCACCTTTAAATATTTAATCTAATTAAATCATGAGCCAAATCAAGTCACATGTGTGAGTGCTACTTTGGGGAAACTGTTGCAGCATTTGTTGTATATGGATGAAGAAATGGGGGCACTGTAAACTGTTTTATAGGATTTTTTTTTTTAAATGAAACTTGGAGTCCAAGTACCTTCTAGCTTCACATTTTTATAAGAGAGCTAATTCTTTACAAATGTCAGTTCACTACAAAAAATTGAGGTAAGTTGGACAGCACTATGAAGAGAATCTAAAAGTGCTTATTATGTTTTATAAATATAATTTACATTTATAATCACCTATGTGACATATCTGCCTGACAATGAAGAGTTAAATTCTGGAGGCTGAGTTAAGAGACAAAGTCATACTAAGGAAACACTGTGAAGAGCTATCAGTTAAGGATTGGTCCTGCTTGGTTCCAATCAAACTAGTAAAATAACACTTTGCAGGCTCCATATGAGAAATTATTGCAAAGTAAGCTAAACCACAACCAAACTGCTCAATGGCAGTTTGGGCTCTTATTTCTTTAAAAGAAACATTACATTCTCCAGGCTTGAACCTAGGGGTGTTGAACTGTTAACTGACTTCAAGCCCACGCAGGTGAGAGGTTGAATAGCTTGCCAATAATTACAGTAGGCTCATCCGCTCCCACTGAGTACTTGACTTGGCTTCTTAGCCTGTGTCTGACATACAGCAGCTGGGTCTCTGGTGAGGCTCGTGCTCCAGCTGGGAAGGAGCAAACACCAGGCTCTCTAGGAAGCACAACCTCAGAGCTGCAGCTATTTCTCAGCAGTGATTATTCCCTGCAGCTAGGTGGTTTAGCTTAACAAGCAGTGCAGTCAGTTATCAGTTGCAGGTGGGAGGCAATGGTAATATTGACTCTCCTTCTGATGAGACTGGGCGTCTGCTCCCATGAGTTTTCCTTTCAGTGTGTTTTGTTTTCTTGGTGGTTTTTGTGCTAACTAGGCAGCAGTAGAATGAGTTAGAATTGAGAAGGTGCTTAACTGTACTAGTACTTCTTTTCCTATGCTTGATCCTGCCTAGGAAAGAGGTATCAGGTAGAAAATGGTCTTTTAAGTTGCTAACTTGCAGTTAAAATAATGTGTGAGCCCTGCAAATGCTTTTTCTCCTTGCTCAGACTATAACTCCCAGCTAAACCTGGTATGTACTTGTACCAGTGCTATTCTTCTCCTTGTCGTAGAAGTTGTCCTTTGCTTGGTTTTCGGGGGGAAGTGGCCAAGTAGCCTTATTGGCTTACAAAAGTAAGGGAAGTTAAGAGACAACACTGGGAACTCCTGTTCTAACAATGTAATACTAACATAAATTGTTAATGTGTAACAAAGGAAAATAGGCATTTGTTGTTCAACACCCATTTCTGATCTAGTTGGATCCTTGTGATAAACTTTAATGTAATTTCTCTTTAAAAGAGAATTTTCCTGATCTGCTTTAAGAAAATTCTAGAGGAATACAGTAAGTGAATGACTTTAGAATAGGGAGAAAAAGGAAAAGTAAGAACTGAGGTTTTTCTTATTGATAAAAGTTCAAAAGGATACCAGCATAGATTTTCTAACCAAAACTCCCTTAACAAAAACAGTAAAAAAAACGTGTTTTAGAAAGGTTTAGGAGGATCTTGTTTTCTCTCTTGAACCCTGACATATCTACAACTTATACATTCTATGGAGCATAAAAAATGCTTCTAGTTATTAGGGCAATAATTATTATGAAATTAGGAAATGGAAAAGAGGCTAATTAAGAGAGAAAAAGCCCATCCTCTTCCTTCCTTAAAGAATCCTGCATTGCAGAAATTGTAGGTAGCGTGTTTCCAAGGATAGCTGATGGTAAAGCATAGTAAGAGTAAAGCAGGGATAAATTGTACCCCCCCAAAAAAAAAACCTTCTAATCTACATTCAGTGCACTTAGCTGTGCTGAACATAGATGAATGCAACGAGACTGTTATAGTGACTTAGTCACCCAGTACTATCTGAAAAGAAGAGGATCAAAAAACACCTGAGATGGATACTACTGAAAAATAGTGAGTTTTCTAGCAAATTCTTAGATGACATACATTTTGTGCCTGTGCAAATCTTCCCTAAGGGAAAGAAGTCACTCCTTCTCTGTCCTGTGTAACTTCAAATAAATACAAGAATTTATTCAATCTGGGAGGAAAAAAAAAAAAAAAGTATTATTTTTAGTTCATAAAAAAATGTTACTCAATGGTTTTTATTATGACTATTTGACTGTTGGATTAAGATTGAAAGAGATTTTATTTTATTTTTTTTTTCCATCAAATGGAGTGACCAGATGAATCCCTTAAGTCTAACTTCAGTGTTACTGGGTCTAGGCTTTTATTTCTCTGTAGTAATAAATAACAAAGCACAGTATAATACAGGAGAAGGTAGACAAATGAGGGAGAAAAAGCAAGCAAAGAAAGATGCATCCTGCCAAAAAGAAATAGTATAAAAGGTCAGGAGAAAAAAATTCTACATTCGAATGTTGATAACAGGAGAATAATTAATCAGGATAAAATAGAATTAATGTAAAACTGTAGTTTCACTGGGGGACTGGCTCAACTCCTAGTCCAGTGCTTCAATTTCTGGATAATACAAAGGATATAGGAAACGTTGAAAGATTGGGTGTAAAGAAGGTAAGATTAACACTGCTGTTAGATGAATCAACTGCCAATATCTGTCAACTTACATGTAGACCTATTCTTTTTTTTTTTTTTTCTTAATTCTCACTTTCTCATCTTTTAACAGAAATTATGAATTTTGTGCTCTCTTTTTTTAAAAATATATAATTGTATATAGAATAGAAGAGAGGTCTGAAAATGTTTCAATTGCTTTTTATTTATATTGCCTCTGCTTTTCAAATAATTTTAAATCAGTGTGATGTTATCTTGAAATAGTCTGACACCTTTAAAAGTAAAACTCTGAAGAACCTAGCAGATGCAGAACAGACTATATGAAAAACCAATATAAAGTTCAGAACCAATCATAAATGATCATGATTTATTGCACCACATCAAAAGCAGATAACCACTAAAATCCATAACTCATTGTAATAGTATCATAGCCAAGCCTGACAAAAAGTTATCATGTTTATACTTCAATAGTTCAGATGAGTAATTTATTGGTTCTAAAAAAATAATGTACTGTAAAAATACTCACAGGGCTCTAGACTATGTCAACAATAAAAAGCTATATTATGTATACAGGTCCACGCACTGGAAGTGCCCTTCAAGAAGTCTCCATGATTGTTTTAAGGATATACAGTACCCTGATATGCTAAGCAATCTTACTTCCCATAAACTTTTAAAGCACTAACTTTTAGTAAAAATGCCATTGAAAAATCATTCTTTATCAGTGCCACAAGTTAGAACACCTTATTGTCCCTGGTTCCTATACTACCTTTGACAATATAGAGTACAACTAAACTACTAAGCTTTACGCTCATAAAGTAAAACTCACCTCATTTCCTCAATTACCTGTGAAGCTTTTTTGATTAGGTTTATAACTTACAGAATTTTATTAATAATAAATGATTAAAAGCTTAGTTCCAAAGAGAAAGAATATCGTTTCTTGCATATCATGCTATCCTGAGATGAGAACAATTTATCTTCATTTTGCTTACTTGAGTAATAGGCAGTAATTGGTGCAATAGGTAGAAGACTCTAGCATTCAGAATGGCTTTTGCTCTGCAAACTAGAATCTTCACAAAAGGAAATACAAACTAATTCCTATAGAATGTAAGAAAACAAAAGGAAATCAAGAGAAGAATGGTGTTTTAAGAAATTGAATAAATTTCAACAAGACAATAACATTTCTGAGTTACTATACTTGCATGCCATTAGGACAGGAGAAGTCTTAAAGAGGACTTCTGCTTAAATATCCAGCTGAAATCAAGACGACATCTTGCTGTAAGATTACTTGAAACATTTAATAAAAATTGGAAGTGCTAGCCATAAAGTTGTGATTAATTTCACATTTGAAAAATGTCATTTTTAGTCTATATTGGATTACTCTAATATGATTTTTATATTATGCTCATTAGTGTCTTTTATAACCAAATTTGATTGTTTGTTTTCATTTGGCTAATTTTTTTCTTTTTTCCTTTTAAAAATCTCATATGTTGTTACTCTGAATAGGTAGCAGCTGTCTTTTACTTTTAGAGCTTGACATATTTTGTTGATGGATACAACTGGATAAAGTTCTTTTACATATAAATAACTGGTTAAAAAGTTTAGTGCTTATGACTTACTGAAACAGAACAATTGGCCTGATACAGTCCTTGTCTTTTATGACATCTTATAGACTTTCAAGAACACACTTGTTTTGTTGCATGAAAATGAACATATATTCATGTTTTCTTCAGTGTTTCAAATGTGTAAGCAAAGAACATGAAACACTTTCTCCTTAGAACATAGTTTATCAAGGGGTAAAAAAAGGTACTAAAAACATCTAGTAAGCTTAGATAAGCAAAATATCTGAGAAAAGGGTAGTCTTACTGATTTCTCTTTACAAGAAGACTCATCATGTTCAATGCAAAGAGTAAAATGAAAGTGGGACTTCCATACAATAGAGGTATTGATATTTGCCCTTTAAGCAGCTGAAGGTACTATGTTCTCATAAGGGTTTACTACATCTGTCTTCCTTCCCTTACAGCTGAGGTGTGTGTGTTGATTTCTTTTTTTTTTTTTTTTTTTTTCCCTTGACTGTAGCCAGAACTTCAGCTGTGACCATTTCTCATTCTTACTTCATATCCTAGCTGTATTATGACATTAACAAATACGCTATTTCTGTGTTGCAAATTTACTGTTAAATTATTTTAATGACTCTAAACCTAACACTGATTTCACTTTGAGTAAAAATTTAATTCCTTTTTAGAAACATAAAGAGTAAAATAATTGGGATTAGTCCAAACAATTTGTTAATGCTTTGAGATACTTTTTTCTTCAGATTTAAAATCTTTCTTGAAAGGCAATTCATCACTGAAACCTAATTTTAACTTTTCTTGCCATAGGTAGAAATGTTTGATACTGCTAGATTACATGCATGGTAAAATTGAGACCAAGAACAAACCCCTTCTTATCCCAAGTCAGAATAAGATTTGTCTGTTTAGTCGTTATTATATCAAGGTAACTTTAACACTCTGTTTTCCTTATACTTTTCTAAACTTAGTGATATTTGCAACTATGAATCTTAACCTCTGGCAGTAAAGATTGCTCAAAAAAGGAAACTTTTTTTAAAAAAAATCTTGACTCCCAGTATCTGCGTACTTATTCTCTTTAGAATTAATCCGGAAAAATTACTTGTTTGAAGTAATTGCATAAATTGGTTAATATTTTGCATTTCAATTGCATGCAAGTACTTAATCAAGACCCTTCCTGAAAATGAGCAGGTGAAGGAAGTTGCATAGCTATCATTTGGAAATCTTTGTTTGTCTCAACCAATTACTATGTATATATACATCTATAAGTATTGTACTCATCAGCTCATAAACTTGAGAAATTGTTGGGTATCACCAAGTATGACTCGCCTTCTATGAGACCAACCATTTTTCCAAAGTTCTTCCCTACCTGTGTTCAAACTTCCTTCCTCCTTACTTCTTTCTACCTGAATAATGTGCAGTTACAAACAACTATAACTTTAAAAACTAATAAAATAAAATCTGGCATAATGGACAAGGTTTTGTTATCAATACCCTTGAAGCTGATAACTGCGCTTCATTAATTTGGGAAGAAAAATAAGGTATTTTAATAAAGAGGTAAATTGTAAATATTTTTATTGCAGAGAGTAGACAAAATCCAATTAACTTTTTAATGAATTACACAGGATAAATATTTGACAAAAATAACAAGAATAATAATAATATAAAAGAAGATGGGATGGAATAAGAAAGAAATGCAGCTTGGGGGAGAAAGTGAGGAAGACAACAGGTGATATATTGGTCCATAATAACATCTGAAAGCTGAGGATAAGGTTTTATGTGTGTTTTTTTTTTTTAGATTTCCTTCTCAATCATTTATAGAAGGTTCAGGTACAGTTCAATCCTGCTTTTTTCTCCTGGTTGTCTATGTTTTTCTACATTGATGCTCAAAGTTTCCTACATTCACATCTGGCAATCTAGTTAGTACCAAATGTAAGTTATTGTATGTTTTGTTTTCACTTAATTCTTACACAGATAAAAATGAATTTGTAGTTAGTATTCACTGACTATGTTCATTTGGAGGGGGGAAAAAAAAAAAAGACAAGTTGTAGTAATAGCAATATCAGTTGCAGGACTGACAGATGTGAGCTTATGTATTGATTCACTAGCCCCCTCTCTGCTACCTGAGCAAAATTCAACATTATCTCATCAGCACCATTGTTTTTGCAAGAGAGACCAGAAGATTTTATGATGATACAGCCTGAGGGGACACGAGACAGAATTTCAAAGACGGTTGCATATAATATTCTATCTTAATTAGAAAGGTAGGCCTCCTTCAAGGTAAAGTAAGGTCTTCACGGTAAGTCATTACAGATAGTGAACGCTAATTCCACTGAATTATTGTTTTGCCTGTTCCGGTATATCCACTGCATTCTGATTTTTTTTCAAATGTGCTGTTTGTTTTTTTTCTTTTAATTAAATAGTTTTTATTATTGGGTAAGTATAACTTTGCTAATTAAGCAATAATAAGTGTTTGCTGCCGTAACCTGAGTAGGTAGGGATCATGGAAACAATACTAACAAGTGATGTTTAGTCAACAAAGATTGCTACCCTTAAGACTGCATGGCTCAAGAAACTGTAAAGATCATGATAAATGGCATGTATTAGAATGCTGTGCACACTTTGTATTATATTCTGAATTGAAATAGAAAGATGCTTTAGATCACAATTGTTTTAAAATCATTGCAATTATATTTTAACTAATAAGCTGAAAGATTTTTCAAACAAAAGACTGAGTTTGAATTTTTATCCTGGAAAAAAAGTGTTATGTGATTTAGATGATATGGTATCAGTGGCACTTCCTATACAATGTACACCGTGCTAAATAAGAAAAAATAAGAGCACAGAAAAAAAATAATTCAGGAAATATAGTAGTTCATTACTGCCATTTATCATCTTTAAGTTCAACATGTTACACAGGATATCACAAAAATATGTTGATGAAGTCTTGGTAGGGGTTTAACAAAAAAATTTAAATAGCATGTCTGAAGCTTTCTAACAAGAGCACGGGTGAACTTCAAACTTTGCAAGGTTGAGCAAACAGACTATTGAAATCTAAACAACTGTCTGAATGGATTTTTTTTTTTTTCCTCAAGTGCTGCAAATTCCAGTGCCTCCTTCTAGAATTCATCTTCCTCTGAATTCAGTAACTCACAAAAGATGAGAGCTACATAAGAAAGAACTGTTATACAGGTTCTTTGTTAGCAGCCTTCTAATGTCATGGTAAGTGACATTTTATCATTTAGAAAGAATTCAGTGTCTAACTTCACAGACTGGCTCAAATTAGATATGGATACTATTGACACTTGGAATTAAGATGGTGCAGCAACAAAACTAAACTTCTTATTTTATGCTAATTGCCCGCAACAAAAAATGGCAAGACTATTGGAATGTTATGCAGAGACATCCAGTCATTCCACCTTATAGCCATATTTCTAAGGTTTTCTGTTTTATGTTTATCCTGCTCATAAAACCATATCCTATTACTTATTCATTTTTTTCTCCTTTTTTTGCATGAAATCATCCATATTAGATCATGATTATACAAACATTCTCATTGTTTATATGTTTTTAAGTAATGTGTTAAAATTAGGGACATAAAATTTTAATATGAGAGTAAGAATTATAAGGTAACTGAGAATACATGCAAAAACTAAAAAATCTTAAGGATTTCTCTAGGAAATGGTGTTTAAAAACAAACCAAAACCGCAAAGAAGGTGAAGAGTATAAAATTTTTGTACGCCATATGGAAGGGTGAATCTGTTCCCTGTTTAAGGATAGACACTACTACCTGTAAAGTACAGAGCAGTTCAGTTCCTCCAGCACACAGGATTCAAATACTAATCATTTGGAATTATACACCCGTAATCAAAATCATGGTAATAGTAAGCTGGAAGGGATGACAGCTCCCTGAATTCAGTTGTCTATAATCACAATATCTATCATAATAAATACTGGTTTAGGAAAGCTCAGGCAAGGCTTTCCTTACCTGCTCTTTCTCTTTGTGCACCTTTTCTCCCACATGCTATATAAAGCATTTTAAGGATTAAGAATAATAAATGAAAATAAAGAGATATTATATACAGAGTGCTAAGCTGCCCTTGGTTGAACTGAATATATCAGTTTAAAACTAGTGTAATATTTATACGTAATATTAAACAGCTGTAGTTAGGATTAGAGATTCATTGTGTTTTGTGGAAATGAAGACTCAAAAAAGTTTATCATCTTACCTGAAATAACCCAGTAAAAGTAGGACAGAGACAGTGAGTCAGGTACAGAGGTTAGAGGTACAGATAGTGCCTTTGTACTATTTACAGATTTAGAAAACAGATAGTATTGACTAAGTAAGAATGCTTCTCACTTTATTATTAGTTAGGAGCTCAATATCTCTTAGATATGAGACAAACTGGGGGCTGAGGGGCCATTACCAACTTTGGTTCCGTGCATGTGTACACTACACAAAAAAGACAATGTTAAAACTTTAAAAGGGATCTAGTTGTGTGAGGTTACTGAGTGGCCTCACTTAAAGAGTTCCAGTCATTCTGTTTTTCTCTCTAACAAAAATCGAAGTACATAAATCTCAAAGTCTTTGAGAGACATAAAATTATTTTGCACCCTACTTTAAATTAAAATACACTCTCTCTGAAGTTATTTGCTCTTAGGGAGCAAATTTTCTCCTCTTTCTTCTGGTAGAGTGTAAATTGGCACATGATTATTGTTTGTGCTGTCACCAAGAGAGTATGAAGGGTCCTAAGCAACAAGTATTTTACATTCGAGTGCCAAAGATGGAAATGTAAAAGTTGTTGATGCAGAAAATATATCACGTTTCAATTATACAGATTTTTTTCCACCAAAAAATATTGGTGTGTGCATATTTCATCATTAAGTGTTAGGCAGCAGCCCTGACTGTGTGTGCTGCCTTTGTGATTCCCAGGCCTGGAGCAGCCAGGCAACAGCAGGGCTGTGTGTGCAGGCTGAAGGAGAAGCCCGCACAGGAGGGACTACATCCTAAATAGCTGAGAACTCAGAAGAGCTTAACTCTGCCAGTGAGTGTAATCAGCATGGCACCCATTTTACTTCATGTATTTAGCAAGCTTTGTTATTTGCTATTTCTTTTAAAGACATACAACATATGAACTAACTTATATCTAGGAATTCCAATAAAGCCTTCATTTTTGAAAGACACAGGCTGGGAAACAAGTAGTTATAATAGATATTTACATTTCTACACAGGTACCAGCATATTGTTAAATTTCAAGGCCAAAGGTTTTATAAGTTCAAACTACTCAGATAATTCCCCAGTTTGGCCACAGCCTTTCCACAAGGTGAACTCAGCTAAAAAACACTGACAGGTAAGTGATATCATGACTATAACTGCCTACTTATTTATTCATTTGGTGATACTGGTATGCCCTGGGAAAACAAACCAAGCATGGGTAGTGGTTACTGGGGAGGTATGCCCCAAAGCTCTCAACTACATCTGCTCATTCCTATTGCTTTAGGTATACACAAAAATAAACAAAGAAGTATGAGTGAACTTTTTCACAGCTTATGACCCTGTAATGCATTTGAGGCAGTAAGCTAGGAGGTGATATTAGCTTCAGTAAGAACAGCTAGTTGCCTTTAAATATAGGAAAAATCAAAGGGATTGTCCTGGGCTGATGTAACCAAGGCCACTGGCAATTTAAGTCAACCATCTAAGTCAGAGCCCACAAATAACAAAAGCAGTAGCTCTGGGTGATCGGCGATGTGCCCACAGATTTCCAACACTGTGCCAAAGGCTGAGCCAGAGGCGAGACTGCTGAATGCCAGCCGGGATGTGAAACTACCCATAATGAGTGTACTGGCCCCCCATGTCCATGGAGCTGGGAAGAGACTGGAGGCTCTGACTGGTGTGTGTTCTGTACAGATCATGTGTGCAAGTGATAAACTGGAAACTGCTCTACACCACCTGTGCCATCCTGCTTATTAAGTCCTTCATTGTAAGTGGCGTATCTTACCCCTAAATTCCCATCCAGAAAGCCCAAAGTGTTACAGATACAGAAAATTAGATGACAGTTGAAGACATAGTTGTGCTAACTTACTGGTTAGAGCTAACGTAATAAAAAAGGTTTTGTTATTCTTTATTCTACAAGGTAAATTAGTATCCCATTTTGTTTAAAGATTAAAAAAGGCCCTGAAAAATAAAAATCTGCTGTTTGTAAAGATGTTACAAGAGGCTTTAAATGAAAAGAAAAGCAATTGGTTTGTAGGGAAAAAAAAAAAAAAATAGGCAATTAAGTTAAAGTAATAGTCATTAGTTTTAGCTTGGCTGAAAACATCTCCGAGAATTAGTGCTATTTTACTAGCTTTAAAAATTATGAATAAGTCAGAGAAAAGCAGCATTACCTTTCAGTGCTTTATGCAAACAACTTCCATGGTATTGTACAGAACGTGAAAAATAGAATTTCTTATAAATGCAAGAAAATACTATATCAAATGATTGATATTTATGTATATAACCATAAATTACAAACTGTAGAGGAGATAAAAAGTTTGTGATAACATTAGTAATTGTGATTAGATTAGTATAAACAATATAGAATGTCTAACATGACTACTAAATCTACCAAGGAGTATGCTACATGAGAAGAAGAATTCAGTAAATGGAAGAAACATCAAATATCAAGTAAAAACAGATATTGTGCAATTAGCTATTATAACAATGTAGACAGAAAAGGCATAATTGTATTTTAAAAGTCATGTGTACTTCTGCCACAGCAAACACTGAACCTAAACATCAATCAGCATAATCTGTCACATAATAATGATAAGAGGTTTCTGTGTGTGTGTGTGTGTGTGTGTTTTTATTATTATCATTATTATTATATTTTTTTCTCCTAGAACTAAGCGTAGACCCTTTCAAGAAAGAGGGCCGCTGCTCCCTTAAGATGTTTAAGGTACTGCTTGCAATGGAAGTTAGGCATTAATATAGTTTCAAAGATCTAGCAAAAATTCCAAAATGTTTTTGATAGTCTGGTCTATTCCACACTTCTTAGTTTCACTGTGTAGTTTCTGGCAATGAAACTCCATTTCCAGAGAAATTTCTCCATTTCTCTTGCTCCTGTGGTCTTAAAGAAATAACATTCTATGAGTACTCACAAGTGATACAGACAGGCTTGCCTTCACTGTCTTTCAGCCAGGTTTCAAGTGTGGGTCGAAACCTTTTCTGTCCATTTTCATGTGAGGTAGGTTTCTAAAACTGCCACTGTTGCACATGGCCCACAACTTCGGTCATAAGCTGAATAGTTACCGTTAAAAGTTTGCTGGAGAGAAAGCTTTTTACTTGTCAGGAATGCCGACTGTTTAACTTCTAAGATCCAGAAAATGTAGACAATTTAAATAATTTTCCTTAAACGCTCCTAAATTATCTAAATATGAAAGGGAACAAATGCTTAAAAGGGATCCAATGAAAATATGCCTCTTGTTGCAAAATAATAATATTGTTTTAGTAGCATAGTACTATAAAAATTCAGACTGTAATATTTGCTATAAGCAATGAAAAAGTCAGTTACAGGAGTACTCACGGTCTATTTTTTAAAGAGATTATTTACTTTATGCAAGATTTTATACCTCCAGACTGTAATTATACAATGATAGTAACTATGAACTTTTAAAAACAATTTGAATATATTGTCATTGAATATTTTACTTAAAGATCACTATTAAGAAAATAAATGCATGATAAAATGTCACTTCTCCTCTGTATGTAGCACAATATTAAGTAGAATAACACAAATAAGTAGATTTCTCAGGCAAAATAAAATGTTTGTAGAAAAATATAGGCACTGAATATTATTATTATATGCGCAAGTTATATGCACACATTCAGAGATATCTGAATGCCTTTGGTTTACCTAATATCAAGGTATTCAGAATTCTGCAGAACCCTAATGCACATTCCTATTAAACTGGCAGTAATGTTATCAAATATGAATGTTCCTATGGCCCAAATGAATATTTTTGTTTTTCAGTGTGTTTTGCTTGCTAAAAATAAGTGAAAATAAAACACAACAAATAATTGAGCCACAGCCCCAAGATGTTCTGGTATGAGAAAGTTTGGATATAAAGTGGGAACACATTTGGCCACTTCGGCAGTGATTGACAGGGTGTGTATCTGAAAAAGAGCCTATGAACAGCATGGATCTTGTTGTAATGCTCTTCTGCTGAAGACACTCAGTGAAGCCATCATGGGCTACCTACTGCTATGTAATTTTATTTTGGCACGTAGAAGTGAGAAGATTTCCATAGGACAAAAAGAGAGCTGCTATCTGACTGTGACTGACAGCACAAAACATTGAAACAATAATCCACTGAGATCATTTATGTAAAAAAAGGAACCCAGAGATATTCAGCCCGAGGCTTCTCTTGTAAGAGGCTATTATTATTTGTATTGATTTTAGTATGCAAGTTCTCTCTTTCCTTCCCTCTCCTGGCCCACAGTGCAAGCTATAAATAATAAACTAAAGAAGTCTCCATGAAACCATCACTACCTTTGCAGCACATTAATTTTGTGCACCTCCAGTTATAAAACTAGAAAAACCATGGGGGAAAGGGGCAGGTTGAATGAAGCCTTACCTCTGCAACCAAAGAAAGTACTTTCTAGCATTCTCAGTTGTCATGAAGTTGTCATGAAGACCTCCTTAGACACTAGTAGTACAATACTAAAGACAACATGAAAGTGTCCTTTTTTTGATGCTAGTTCTGTTCTGACTGCTATGTTCATCAGGAACTTCTGTGTTATCTTGTACATCAGGCAATATCATTAAGTACTGTGTTGCTAAATCCCAATATTGCCAAGGCTACAATGCCTCTTGAAAACTGAGACACTTGTACTCACTATTCTAGGACACAGGAATTAGCATCAATGCACAAGATTTTTTTTCCCCTTTTTGTCTGCTTCTAATAAAGTTTGAGCAGAATTATAAGAATTAGAGATGGAAAACATCATAGCTGAAATATTGGCTTCCTTCATTTCCATTTGAATGGTATCATTAACTTTAAGGATGATAAGATTTTACTTTGACAATATTAGGTATCTAATCCATGCTTATTTCACCTTCCTGTATATTCCCTAATTCTTTTCAATTCTGTTTTTAATGTGTGTCTATGATATGTCTATCACATCATAGCTGAGAATTTCTGATTTTTTTTTTTGGTAGGTTTTAATGTAATCCAAGCATAAGATCTTTCTACTAAACATCTCCACTGAAATACAGAACCCTGTATATGGTATAAAGGGTTATATTTTGGATTGAGGCCATTTGTGGTAGGTTGACCTCAGCCAGCAGCTAAGCACCCATCAGCCACTTCCTCAGTCCCTCCCCAGATTTTATCATTGAGCATGGTACTGCATGGCATGGGCTATTCCTTCGGTCAGTCTGGGTCAGTTGTCCCAGCTGTGTCTTCTCCCAGCTTCTGGTGCACCCCCAGCCTCCTTGCTGTGGGGCCACTGAGAAATGGAGAAGGTCTTGATGCTATGCAGGCACTGCTCAGCAATAGCCAAGATGTTTGTGTATTATCAATGCTGTTTCAGTCATAAATGTAAAAAAAAAAAAAAAAAAAAAAAAGGGGGGGGGGGCACACAATATGGGCTGCTATAAAGAAAATTAACTCCATCCCAGTCAAACCCAGTACACCTTATAGGTATCAATCTTTTATTTATGAAAAAAGAGAAAATATAACAAATATATACAAATATAACAAATGTATTTATGTGAAGCAAGCAATGACAATATAACCAACACAACATCCAGTTTCTGTCAAAGAAAGATCAAATAACTTTGTGAATGAGAAGCCTGCATGCAATATATTCCAGTGATCCTACAAGGAAGTTGTCAAAAACTGCTGAAGTAATGGTGGAAAACTGATAATAAAATGCAGTTAAGTCTGGGAATAAAAGAGGATTTCTTCTGTTCCTGTTTCGACCAGAATAGATACAGAGTCCCGTTAAGTTTTAGAAGTTGATCCTTCACTGATGCTTGCAAAATTGAGACGTATGAGAGACAGCAGAAGACCTAAAAATTTCTACCCCACATAAAATTCAAGTATTGAATGTAGGGATTGTTTATTTGTCATGAAACTAGCATGTCTTTGTTGCCATACTTTCTGTCTTTGCTGTCTGGCATGTACATGTGTGATCTTTTTTATTTCTGTCAGGAACTTGTGATAAATAACATTCAGTGTGAGCACGTGATGAATCCTGGAGATACCGCTGAAAACATTCAGTAATTTTTCTGATAGTAAAAATTTTTCTGATAGTAGTGTGGCAACTGTGTGGTGTTAGAAATGTGGAAATAAACTGAAAAACGGAATAATCAGAAATGCTTTTGAAATGTGCTGGGTAGATGGTCTCGATAGCTGTTACACTAGGGGTCAAATTCATTCTTTTCAGTGTCTTCTTAGTGATATTATCATTCAGGTGAAATATTAAAGTTACAAGGAGAAGTTGCCACAATAGGGACCTGGCTGAAAAATGAAAGTAGCTTATTTTTTTATCTGTTCCAGTTGGTGGGTTCATATAGTCCTTTACTCTCCTGCTGTAGTTAGGAATAACCCTCCAAAGTGTGAGATTAAAACTTTCTTTTACAGCAATTTTCTATACCAAAACCAACTGAATGAATATATTTTAATCCTTTTTATTTCGACAATGTGTGTTAGGCATAACTATAGCACGACATGTCATTTGACTTACAGGCTACCTCAAAAAATTTTCACAAAATCCTCATGACCATAGAAAAGTAAAAGTAAAGATGCATTGAGCATCAATGGGCTGACTTAATTGGTTGCAGTGCATTTGAAATGTGATGTAGGATGATTTAATCAACCTATGACACTAATGGAGTTAAGCACTCTGTCCACTAGAAAATGGTATCATCTTTCATTGAGTTCCTAAGTGCTGTTTATGGCACTTTTGAAGGTGCTGTATTGCTGATCATAAATTGCCATCCATCGTTGAGACTACAGAAATGAAAACAGCTACTACAAAGCAAGAGACATGTCAGATGCCATGAAGTAAATATAATTTCAGGGATGATAGATATTAACTGTTTAAATAAAAATCCCTAATCTGTGAAGTGTCAAGTATTCATACTGAAATGACAAAACTGGAATTGAGATACATTGTTTCTTTAAATTTTAATACCAATTATCAGTGCTTTCTCTCGATGTTTTATTAGATGGCGAGCTGCCTTGGCCAAACTGTGCTTGAAATTATGGAATTGGACAAATATGTAACATAGTAAGATCTCATCACTCCACTTGCAACAGGTCAGGTATCTGCATCTATCTGGGCTATAATGCCACTGTGAGTAACCAAATGCACCGAATCTTTGCTGTGTTTCACTATAATTTCACAGACAGAAGTCTGTGAAACTTACCGTGCAAGAGTCTGTAAAATAATTAGGATCCAAATTGCAAGCAAATGTCCTTTTGCAAGCACTTTTGGGGAAATTTACATTAACATCTCTCAGGCAAGTAACTTACCTTTGCTGTGCCCTAGTATTGTTTTGCATTAGTGGCAAAAGCAACTCCAAGAGATAGCTGTTTCTGGAACATGCATAGCAAACTGACGTTACCAAGAAATGCAGAGTTCGAGTGCTTATTTTCTGATAACCTGGAGACAAAAGAAAAGTGCCAAGAAGGGCAGCTGAGTGGGGACTGTGGTAGCGCTAGACATGTGCAATTGCATAGTGCTAAAAGCTTGGAAAGCATTTGCCAGAAACATTCCAAGGTCACAAGAATATACGTTAGTGATTCAGAAAACAAAAGAAAAGAAAACAAAACTGAAGAACACAAAACAAAAAAGCACAAACAAAAATACAGCCCAACAGATCAGAATGTAAATGTCTAAACACTGCCTAAATAGCATGTACAACACCCGACTTTTTTCTTGGAGATTGTTCAAGATTGTGATTGTCTCTCCTAACTCCTGTTTACGATTTTCAAATCAAGAGCTGTTGCTTTGTTTCAGATTTGCAGAAGTCACTGTACCTTTGTCCAGATGCTTGAAATTTTATTTCCGGGCATACTGAGACATACCTCAGAATTGCTTGCAATAAGCAGGTCAGCACATATCATGCCTAAATCTAACTCAGATCACTCTGTGCCTAAGTTAATATTAACTGAATAGCTTAATCAATTGAACATTAATTGAATAACAAGAGCATGCTCATCTGAAACCTCTCTGCTTCTGAATAATTCAGCCAGAAAGGTAGGTTACTCTCCTGTGAGGTATGAAATATCTCATCAGATGAAGAAGCAGCTCTAGCTTTTCACCTTTGGAAGTGATGAATGATGTTGGGAACTGTGCTATCCCCATAGTTTTTTTCTGACCACATTTCAAAAGAAAAATCTAGTTTCTCGCTTTCTTTATGATGGAAAACACAAAGATCTACCACTAGGTCAGCTAATTCCCAGAGGTGAGTAGGATTTGAGCTGAACTTACAGTGCTTCCTAGTGGCTGCCTTGGACTCTTCATTTTGTCTTGATCCTTACCTGTAATTGTTTTCCTGCTGCTGTAAAGGCCAGGATATACTCAGAACTCTTACAATTTTAGTTCAGAGAGGCCATAGGCCACTATGTATAAAACAGAGGCAAAAAAAAAGAATTGTCTCATGTATTCTCATCAATGACCCAGCATTTAAACAAAAGATTCCCTCAGAAAAGTAGCGGAGTCAAAATCAAGTACAAAGTTTCTAAAATACTTTTGTTTAAAGTTATTAATTTGGTTATTTTCTGTGAAATGTAGTGATATTCTAACACTTGTGTTCATGAAGAGAAGAGCTGTCAGCTAAAAGCACAACACAGATTTTGGGCAATGAGTTCAAAACAGGGAATCAGAGGAAGGAAATTATTCAGATTCTATTTAGCACCTAATACCTGTGGGAAGAACTTGACCATTTCACGGACAAGCCAAAACTGGAAGGGGAAAAGAGGTGAAATCTGTTTTATAACTTATCTGTCACACCGTGTTCATTCTTCTCTAGCTCAGTACTGCTACCAGGGAGAAGAAACATGAAATAACTTCCACATTAATGCACTCTCAGTAGTGTTTCCAGATATATATGTAGTGCTGTACTGCTGCTGTATTTTTGAAGTAGCAATACGCTAGGTCACTCTCTTGATTAGCTGGGTTCCTGTTCCAGACAGTGTGTGGCATATTATGTATCTCATTCTGTTATTTCAGATGACAAAGCCTAATTTAATTGAAACTGCCCCTGGGATTTATGGGGAAGTAGAAGCTCAGTTTTTAAAAACTTTAATATGGTTGCTGTAAAACTTAATTGTACTGTCTGGCTCTTTTAGTGGTAAATTCTAATTAATCTAAAGTGTGGAAAGGAAATGGAAGACTAATTTAAAAAAAAAAAATTACTTCCTTTTGTTCCTGTCTTCTTCTTAATCTGAATATAACCTAATGAGGCAATGTTAGTTCAATGCTTAGCCTGACCATTCTTTGCCAGTGGTTAATATAACAACTGATTTTATTCTTGTAACTTTTTTATGTGCACTGTAACATTGCTGAGACTATTGATTTGGTCAATAACCACTTATTCATGTCCAAACTAACCCTAATTGGATGGACATAAAATAAAGTGTAATACAATAATTATTTGATTATCTATAAGAAAAGCTAAAAATGTGAACCGAAGTTGCTGTCTTCCTCTGGGAAAGTACAGCCTGCAAAATTGTCTTTGTCTGAAGTGTCTGGCATTTGCTGAAACTGGGAAGGGAGAAGGTATGGAGGGATAATTGGTCTCTTGTTGTAGTTCATTTGTGATCTTAGATTCTCCTGCAAGCAAACAAAATTGCTTCCTATCTAATTAACATAATTTAACTACACAATAGTTGTACAAAGTTCCCTCTGTCTCTGGACTGCATTGTGACTCCCAGAACTCAGACAGGCACATGTATCTAGGACGTAACATCTATTTTTCACCCATATTGGCTACAGTGACTCAGCATGAAAATTATCTAATGGAATCAATGGGATTGCTCTAAACTTGATATTCTGGGGAATGTGATCCACTTACCTCCCCTCTAGTAAACTCCTTGTGGTCAAGCTTTCTTGAGTGGGTGGGTACTGTGGAACTAACTAGGAGGTAATAAACAATTGGCCCTTCACTAGCTATAAGATATTTAACCAGAAACACAATTATGTATTTATGCTGCTTGCAGCAGCCCTAGATATGCTGTCATCACAGAGATGACTGACACTTGCTGCCAAAAGAAAGGGAAAAAAAATATCCATTTGTTCCTATCCCTGTCTCCTATTCAAGGGGAAAGAGGTGAAAGGATGAAAGATCTCATTACTTCCAAACTATCTTTCTTAGCCATACAGAGGGTAGAGAACAAAAATATTTCCTCTTTCTCTTCTCTGAAGGGAAAGGAATGAAACTGTGTTTTTCCATACAGACTTTAATCTCAGGTACTGCAGTGCACATGGCAATATTTGAAACAGGAATAATGGAATCAAATAAGAGATCAGTGATGCCAAAACCCAGTGTTTGGGCCTCTGGGCGAGGCGCTTCCTCACATTTAAAAGGGATTCAGTGTGTGTGCAAGGTAGATGACACCAGCATGGGGAGTGCTGTTAGCGGTGATTGTTTGAGGATTTGGAGGGTATAAAACCAGTCAGCAGGCTTTGGAAAGCAATGCAGTTTTAACAGCTTTTTGAGGTCAGGCCTGCTTTTGCTGCTGTCTTTGGTCATGAACTGAATTGCGCCTGTACCCATCTCTCTCTGTGATCCCTTCTGTAACCACCTCCGCACTCTCCACAGGGTGCAGCTGCCTGTGAAGGTCTGGCTTGGATATGGCTCAGCTTCGTAACCTTGCCACAGACCTCCGGGGAAGCTGCTAAGTTGAGAGGAAGTCGGCAGAGTAGAGGTATGCAAGATAAGAAAGGTAAAACTGCAGACAGAGTAGGATTGTTGGGACTGGATCATTAGTAGCTCAAGGTTTCAAGAGGAAAAACATCAGCATGAAATGGTATAAAATCCTGGAGGAAAAAAAAGAGTCGGTGAAAAAGGATCTGCTTCAGGGGAAGTGGAGGCTGGCCCTTCTCATCCTGGCTGGTGCCTGCCTCGCCAGCGGAGACTGTGGGTGTCTTATCATGCCAGAGTGCATATTAGCACTTGGTCTAGTAGCTTGTTAAATCGTTGATATCTCTGTGTGCATCAGCCGATAAATAACTGCTTTCTACGTTTAAGCTATATATATGTATCTTGCTGGCAGAGGCTCTTTGAGCAGGGCTAGAAATGACTGAAAAATGACCCAAGGAGGGCGAGTAACACACATAGGCAAAATATTCGTCCTATGAAATAAGAGATTAGAGAGATTAGTGTACATGGCAAGAAACTTCTGTATTTAGAGCAGAACATTTGCTGTACCCTCAGATTATTGCTTTTCCCTATGATGATTTCATTTCCCCACTGATGCTGGAAGTGAAGCTATTGGAGTGACTGATGTGTGTAATCTGTGACTGGATAGTTCTGCTGTATATACATGCACTTACATATGGTCACTTAACAACTGAAGCACCAAAAATACCTACAATACATCAAAGTAATACTGAACACTGGCTAATATAAACCTATAACAGGAAGAAAGTTCAGAGCTGAAATCAAAATTTTAGTTTTTAGTGAGCTTGCTGTACCTAGGTATTGCCATACTTCCCCTAAGTGAGTATCACTCTAGAAGAGTTTATGATATAGTGTTAGGTAAGACAGGCTTTTCTATTTCAGCCCTAAATTGCTTAGTTCACCAGAAAGGCATGTGAAAGTTTTTTCCTGCTTAATTAAGACATGGAAAACAGGTATGAAGAAATATTGATGAAATACAAAGAAATACAAATTTCCTTAAATAAACTCAAAGAGAGAAATTCTGTTACTACTCATGACTCCATTAACGGTGACATTGTAGAGGTATAAACCCACTGAAATTTATGTTACGGTATACAAAGCATATTTTTACCATCTATAGGAATGCATTATTTTTTGATGTATTTTAGGACTCTGCAACAGAGCATTTCTCTAAAGCCATACACAACCTTATCTCAAAAGCAACTTTGATTTTTTTTTTTTTTAAACCCAAATTAAAATACTCTAAAGAGGGAAACTGCTTAGAATTTTCTTAGCTTATTAAATTGGATCATATTTAGTTATTTTAAGATAGGCAGTTAGAACTACACAAACTTTTATGGAGATAAATTTAGATTACACATTTTAGGAGAACTATTGTAATTTTAGCATTTCTGCCCAGGCCGTAACCCCAATGCCCTAGGGCTAGAATTTTATCTTAAATTCTGGAAGGCAATGTAGATAAAATGTCTTACAAAAATATGTACTGAAGTCTTTCTGCTCTCTGAGCTAAGTCAGTTTAGAATTAAAACGCCCATTGAAAATGTTTCTTTTGGAAACCAGCCAGACTGATTTGGACCTGTAAGAGAACTTCTCCCAGTGCTCATTCCAGTTATGGGTGCTCCAGCACCTTCTCAGCTTAACAAAGTATTCCAGAAGCTCATGGCCTTAAGAAATGACCCATGACTTCCCACCTCCTGACTGGAAATTAAATGTAATTTGTGGGTTTTCACTCTAAAATGTATCTTACTTAAAGTGCTGAACAACAACAAGAAAAAATTATTCAGGTGTGTTTTTTTTTGGTTGTTTGTTTTTTAATCTGTATGTTATTTGGAGAGCAAATAAGTTATCTGTATTGTACCCAAATGGAGCAAATATTTGTGCGTTTAATTATTTTCAGAAACTGATTTACCAAATTAATCTAAAACTTAAAAAAAAAAATTCTGATAATGTCCATGAGTGCAGCTGCTGTCTTAATGAGAGCAGACTATGACTTAAAGTGGCTGCATTTTCCCAAGTCTTGTTTTTTCAGTAGGAACTGATGGGTATGGAATGTTCAAATAATGATTACTGAGAAGTTGATTGCTGTTGGTACCGTACTTTCCCTCCTATTTTTAAGTGGCACTGTTTTAACAACTGCATAAGTCTCACAGGCTCTTCCAGCAGTAGACAAGCGTTCTGTTGCCAAGCAACATTCAGCCCACATTTTGAAGGATTTCTCTCACTTGACAGACATAACTCATTTTCATATACACACCGAGGTGACCTTAACTTTTATATTTAAAATACTACCAGTTATCAATGGCATTTATTGGCACACACTACACTGAAGATGCTAGAAACGACAATATATTTGCTGAAAGCAGAAAGGGCGTGAGTAAAGTTCCACTTCATGTCATATCCTTGTCAGCTTTTCCATTTTCATGAATCTTAAGTTACTGGTATTTCACCTGGTTAGATTTCCTAAAAATAATTTAACATTTGAGAGACCCTAAAGGATTTTAGATACCAACCGTACTGTGTGATGGGATTTCAAAAGAAATGGATGCACTAATAGTCAATGTAAGAGTAAAGTAAAACAGAAGCAAATGTATGCTTCATGCTACAGAATGCATGATGGACTTGAAAAAGAAAAAGAAAAAGAAAAAAAAAAAACACAAAACAACCACCTATCAAAATGGAAATGTGAAAATCATGGCGTGAAATTCTACACACCCTATGTAGGATTTGAAAAAGTTTCAGCATACTTGCTTTAAAGCTACAGTGTTGTGTCAGAGCCTTTTGACAAGAGAACATGGACAGTACTTTTGACTAACACAACATCGCTTGTCAAAAGAAGCACAATCCTGGAATTCTGAGAGGATCAACAGAAAAATGCATCCTGTTTTCATTATGATTGGTGATCTGGATAGAGACATACCGCTCTCGTAGCTGACCTCTGGTGTCACTGCAGACCTTGCTTGGAGTGGGAGGCTGAAACAGAGGCTTCCTGTGAGCCCTTCCAATCTGAACAAAAATGGCATTTATATATATATATATATTATTTATCTTTATCTTTTTAAAAAATTTTATTTTTTAACATGAAATTTGGTGATTCTAAAAACATAGACCAAATATTCTTATGATCTTAGGATCATAATCTTAAAAATACCTGCAGAAGTACATACGCATTCTGTTGGAGAAGACAAGAAGGAACAGAATTAAGGTGACATTTTCTCCTTCCTAGTGAAGCATTATTCCGTCCAAGTTCTCAGTATTTGCAGCAAGCGGTGAGAAGGCTGTGCGGTAGGTAATGCATAGGTATTGCATTCATCTAGTCATTTCCCCTGTGTTATGAAGGAACCTGTTCACCTCACCAGTAACTGTAAACTCCTGGCAATTCCTCAAGTATAGAAGTAAATTTATCATTTATATTATAGCTGCCACAGGCCATTTTGTGTTCTTTTGTTTTCAGGTGTTTTGGATATGATAATTGGTAGGCCATTAAAAAAATATATATATATCTATTATTCTATTATGGGGGGAGATAATTGGATCTATTGATATAAATAGATTTCCCAGTATATACATATATTTTTTAAATTGTCCCACTTCATGATTCTTCCAGAATCTGGCAGTAGATTACATGACTCTGATGATTAGAAAAATGAGTGGGAAGGAGACTGAAAGGAAACAGCTTCATCTTTACAGAAAGATGCCATCTGGATCATTTTTCTATAAAGAGAATGACTAGAATATAAGTCTGAAATGAAAATACTGATTTTTCTAAGCAGTCCTACAGTACCTGTGGAGCTGGATATCCACACAATTAAAACTAAACAATGCCTTCTTGTTGAAAACCACCAGCAGTAGTGTGTCCAATCAGAAACAAAATAAAACAATATTTAATGTTTTCTCCTTTTTGCAGGTAGGGTTAATTGGGTTCATGACATTATCTGAAGGATGGAAACAACTTTGCTCAATTTATGTTTTGTTAGCACAGGAAATCTTTCTGAACATATTAATGGGGATAGGTCTGTTGTATATGAAGAAAAGTCTAGTAAAATGAACAATGGACTAAATCTGTGTATGTAAAATGCAGACAATGAGCTAAAAAATTGTGACAATGAGCTGTTATTGTTGGTTTAGACCACTTAGAGGCTAAGGAAACTGACCCACCAGCCTAGCAATAGGTCTTACAAACTGAACTATAAGAAAGCTACTGTAAAAGGGGCTTTACTTATGTTTGACTTTGGAAATATGAAAATCTTCAATAATCTTCAGAAAAGCTTTGTTTCTTTGGTATAAAAGTCAAATTTTGATTTGTTTTGGAGAAACCCAAACTAAAAACTGCAATGGAAAAAGAAAAAAAAAAAAAACTAAACTAAAAACTAAACTAAACAAACTAAAAAATACAATTTCTCCACGTCCCTATTCTCAACTTGTCTAACTATGTAAAGGTGTAACTGTGTAGATTCAGGTTTAGTTCAATTATCTGTACAGAATAAATTTAATATCACTTATTGAAAGATGTAGAGATATAAAGGTTATTATTGAAGAACTGCAGAGAAGATGATGACGTTTTAGAGCTTAGTAAAACAAAACAAGACTTAGAATGACTGTGGGAGAAATTCCTTCTGGACAGGACAAAGAAATCAAAGAGGTGTTTGAAAGGAATTTGCTAGACAAAAAGAGAAAAATGCTGACATCAGAATTTTCTAGAATATGGGCAGGCACACTAATATAATTTTCTAGGGTTATCATGGTCCACCGAGAGGCACTCTAAACACTCATTTACATGCTTAACATTTTACACAAGAACTTTATCTAGTTTAATATGTACATGTAAGACTGCACATCTTCAGTGCATGTATACTGTGTACTGCCAAATACATATCATCAGTGCACACATGCAAGCCAACATACTGACTTCTGTAAAATTAGCACTGAAAATAAGCAAGTGCAGCTGAAAATAAACCTGCTGCTAATTCAGCAGTTAATTTTTTTTAGTGGTTTACTTTTTTTTTTTCAAATTAAGATCAAAAAAGAAGTAGTCCAAGATTAGTTTTAGAAACTGAAGTACAATGAAACTGAAAATCTAAATACAAAGGCTTCATAGACTGGGTTAATTCCTTTTTCCATACCTAGAGTCTACACCTAGAAAAAGGATTCTGGTAAGATATACCTTCAAGCATTCTGACAGTCCTCTAAGACTGTCAGGGTGTAGTGAGGGCTGGCTGCTCTGTAAGGAAGGTGGGCTGGGAGCTATGGATGACACAGTCCCCAACAGTGGCAGATCAGGCCCAGGGAGCATCCATGAAGCCCAGCCAGGTGCAAATGGATGGGGCCAAAAGGCAGTGCTGGAGACAAGGATATGCTTTATGTCTCACGGATACATCCAGGAGACAAGCTACGCACAGTGTAGGGCTGAAGCCCACTCAAGAGGAAGGGACGTGGGCAGGGGACAAAGTGCCGGAACAAGAGATGTGGGTACAGGTGAGGCTACACAAAAGGTGGCATGAATATTAAACCAAAACATTTTTGTCCACAAAAAACATCTCAAAAAACCTCTTTGTAGTTTATATAAAGTAGCTCAAATTTCTTCCATAATGATAGTGGGTAGTCATTAAAAACATTTCCTTACTATCTAGACACTTTAGAAGGTAGCTTTACTTGCCTATGTACAAAGACTGTGGGAAAGGTAAAAGCTAGTAGACTGCAAGCAGCTTTTTTATTTATCCACATTACTAAACCAGAATCTCAAACAATTTGAGTTTTTCTAGCAACGCTGCAGAGAAATGCTAGTAGGAACAGAAAAATTCTCTATGCACATAAACTACGGCTGGACTGAAATATAGCAGCAGACCAGTTTTGGCTGCCAAACTTTGTTCTTTCTTCCCTTTCATAGTGTCTGTATGCCCATCTGGTATTACCAGTTTTCCCCCTTCTTGATCAAGAATTAACTAAAGACATTGATAAATTATTCAAAGAAGAAAAATGCAATAGAGAAGGTTTCATCACATCTGTGATTTGTTATATCTGTGTTCATTATATCTCAATTGTTATGCTTGACTAAACTGTCAATACTCCAGCCTCTGTTTCTAGACTTTTTTTAGATTTAGTTAGATGGGATTGAAGTACATATTCCCTGCACATTTGTACAACATCCAAGACAGTGACATTGCCTTGAATCAGATGTACATAACTCCATGCTAAGAACATTAACAGTTAAAAATATGTATTACACTTCCTAGAGAAAATAGGGCTACATATGAAAACTTTTTGTTTGTTTGTTTTTGTTTTTTAAAGCATTTAGAAATATATGAGCTTTTGGCAAATCTAGTTCTGGCTACTGATACATTGGAAAGATTGTCCTATATTCTACCTTTCCCGTTTGTGTTGGATGAAATAAATTACAGCTAAATCACAAAAAAATAGTTTATCAGCATATGCACATATATCCCATTCTAGCTGACTAGGTTACTCTTTTAACAGATAATGCTTAAACAGCATCAGTTGTACTTGCAGCACAGCCCATAACAAATGACAATAAATGTACTACAGAAATTAAATGGATAGTTTTTTATCTGAAAGAAGATGAAAGCATAATATGAAATCCTATTTTGACAGTGCTTTGGCCTTTAGCAGAATTCAGGAATTATTGTTTGTTATTGATGCTGTTATGTATATTACCCTTCCACAGATTTATTTTTACTGCAGAACATTTAACAGAAAAGAGAAAAACAGATATATGTATATATGGTTAAAAGCTAAACCCTGATACGAGTTCTTATCCGTATGGATAGTAAGAACATATTTAATACACTTTTAATGACACTAAAAAAAAATCTGTTTTAAAATTTCCCTTATGGTTCCACTCACAGAGGTTAAAGTCATATTCCTTAATCCTATTGTCTGAGGTCATTATACAGAATGTATCTCTGCATATCTTAGAAAGATATTTTGTGTTTACATATGCATGTCAGTACAGTAGGTGATTTTGCAAGCTCTACAGTGATATTACGGTATTACAGGAAGGCCTGTTTGAGCCCTATGCAATGAAATTACAATAATTTGTAAAACAGGTACAGTGATATTTCACTCTCCCTCTTGGTAGGCCACCACGCTTGAAGGAGGTAGTAAATTCAGCAAATGCAGATGTGAAAACAGAGCATAGAAGGAAGCAGAGGAATGGAGAGAGAAGAAAAAGGGAAAACAGCGATCAATAGAAGCTGTATGTGAAGGAGAAAAGAGATGAGAACAGAGTGCTGCATGCATCACTCACCCCAGTTTTTTGTTTCCCTATTTAAAGGTTGACAATCTTTGTTTTCAATTGAGCTGCTATTTCACACAGCTTTCTATTCACTGCCACAGTCCCTACAGAACAAACAAACAAGCAAAGAAACAAACAGAATACGCTTCAACCCCACCCTAAGAAATATATCCAAGAAACAAATAGATGGCTTGGGAATATAACTCAGTTCCTAAAAGATCCTGAAATGCAGAAAACAAACAAACAAACAAACAAACACTAGAAGATACCCATGAAATCTCTAAGTAAAGTCCATTTAAATATTAATTAAAGGAGTTGAACTCTGTTTTGTATTATGATCATGTACAGCATATTTTTCGGAATGAAATCAAGTTAAACATATATTTTTAAAGAAATTATAGTAATTTATAATATAGAGTAATATAATTATAATATATGATATTTTAAAATCACCAGACAGTCATTCTTTCACCTGGCCTATATTGTTTTTAAATGATACTGATGGAAAATGAGGGAAAATGGCCCAATGGATTAAAAATTACCTCACTATTTTGCAAACAAGGGTCAAATTGGTGGTGGAGAGACTGCAGTGGAAATACTTTTCTGGAAGAGTTCTGTTGTGATAATGGCAGTGTATCAATTATTTAGGAAACAGAAAAATGAGGTTTAGTCCTGTACAGTACAGAGATGGAGTATACAGTTCATAAAGTAAAAAGTAATGGCTCGTTCAGGCACTGAAAAAGTGATCGACCTTATATTTATGACAGTGCTAGGCCCAGGAGTAAATCAACGAGCACAACCCTTTAGATATGTCCTTACTTACATGCTAAAGTTTGTATTTGATCTATATGGTCATTGAAGCAATCATTTCTTACCCCTTTTTGGCCTTTCTCTCAAGTATAAAACAGAAGGATTACAATGAAAAGACAATTTATTTCTGCTATATGAAGGCAACTCTTTTAGTGCTTAATTGTGCTTGAGCCCATGTGTAGTTTCTGTTCAAACTTTAGCTGGAGGTCAAAAATATTAAACTATCTGCTCCTTATTTCACAGGAACTTACAATAGAAGGGCTGAAGGGAATATTGAGGCCAAAGGACTTTGTCAAGCCGAGCAATTCTACCAAAAGTGTTATCATGAACCTGCTAAATTTACATGTTTTGTTTACACTGCAAAAGAGGTAAGTGAATTTAATTAGACAGAACATCTGAAAAAAAAAAAAAACTGTTAAGAATGATTGTTTAAACAAAGGTCTCACAAAGCATCTACAGCTTCAGTAAGAACATTTTTTATTTAAATTCTCTTTAACTTATGGTTTCTGTGCTGTGTATGTCAAAAGTGTTAATATTGTTATAAAAATAATTTCATCATTTCCTAGACTATGCAGTTAACAAGGAAATATTTTATTATAATGAACCAACTGCTCTTAATCTTAAAATAGAACTCACAGCTTTTGGTGAATTATTGTGGAATTTAATTTGCCCTAATCTGCTATGGTGACAAGTGCAAGATAAATAAAAGCATGAAGAAGAAAAATGTGACAGTAAGTCAAAAGAGTAAAAGTCAGAAGATGCAGGTTAAGATTTTCCAAAATTGGAACCTGAAGTTTAGCCCAGAACCTTTTAAGTACACACCTCAAAAACAGCCTGGGTGCTCAGTGGTTCTGAGCCTTCATGAAATTCCATATAACTCAAGAAAAGCATGGTGCAAAATTAGCTTGCAAAAGTCAAGTGACTTCTGTAGGCACCTGCGTATAAATGTAAAAGCTCACCTTTAGGTCCCAACCAATAAATAAATAAATAAATAAATAAAAGAATGATTTGTTTTCGGTTCTGTTGCACTGGATTTTTTATTTTTTTTTATTTTTTATTTTTTCAAACTCAAATTATTTGTTGCTTTGCTTGAAATCTAAGCATCTAAGCCTCTGGGGATGAGTTTTTATGTGAGAATTTTATCTATCTCTTTCTCTCTTTTAAGAAAAAAAAAGCCTCTACACTCCATTGTTGCAGAGAGGAATCTTTGAAAAGAACTATTAGGAAACAACCGAAGGCCAAAATCCAGGGGAGCAAAAACAAATAAAAAATAGCATTAAGAAATATAAACCACATGCTTTTAAACCAATTTCATGATGCTAGGGGTGGAAATTACTCCCAGTTATTTATCCTTATTCACCCTGTGCTGGGGAAGTTACTTAACCTTTCCATACCTAACTTCTCTTTTGTATGTTGTAGCTGAAATAATAGTGTTTACTCATCTCTCAGGGTATTAGGAGATTTAATTTAAGAATACAAGTGAAACACTTCATTAATCAGAGTGAAAGTAATGTGGAAGCATGGATCATTATCATTATTAATTAATTAAAGAATCTCCCAGTACACAAAAAGAATGATTATAGTTAGGTGAATTATTTTTAGAGTATACTGAGCTGTGACTTTGAAAATAATTTTTGGGCAACACTGGAATAAAACACATTGGATTTGGATTTATAACTGCACTGAAATGTTTAGTTTTTTTAAAGGTTCATTATTTCCTTTCTTCTTTTGAATTGATGCACAATTATTATGCAAATCTTAAATTTCTTTATGGGTAACCTTTGATCTGGCATTTTAGCTAAATATTATGTAAGAGTATTGATAAAACACAATTGAACAGTAACAGAACAAATGACAGCAGTTGCCACATACCTAAAATGTTCTCTGAAGTCTGCATGTTTTACAGATTATTTTGAAAAAAGAAATCCCACTCCATGATATCTTCTTTTTTTCTCAAATACATAATTAGATCAAAAGAGTTCAAACATTTTCCAAGCTCACCACATTTTACCGAGTCAATGTGCTATTCTATAATGAATTGCATTCCTATCTAAGTAATGTATTCACTAACTGATACTAAACAAAAAGCTCATTTTAAGGCCATTTTACCATTAACATCACCAACGCTGTCCAGGAAAAAAAAAAAAAAATGTTGAGTGATCTCAGTATCTTTTACTCTTTATAAAACCCCCTTTTGCTTGCTCAATAGTTACAAAGCAAGTTTTGACACTGGAAATTATGATATTTTGCTGCTGGCTTCAATACCATCAACTTTCATGTGCCTTCAGCATTCTAGAGCAGCTCACAAGATACTGAGGCACTCAGAAGTTCCATAAAGTAGAGAAAGATTAGAGAAGAACTATGCAGAGCCTCATCCTCTGAGTTTTGCCTGGATTTGCTAAAGTTAGCTCCTGAAGAGACGAAAAGAGGGATGTGAAATTGTGGATTAGGAAACGCTGGGATTAGATAAGAAATTATTTGAAAATCCATATATCTGGGATAGCTTCCTTTCCTAAAAGCTCAACAGAACGTCAAACCTATCTGTCTGTAATAGGTACTTAGCAAGAGGTTTATGAGTATTCAGTCACTCAGCTGTTGGTGCTAAACATGGTGGAGCAAGTCCTTACATTCTCATAAATATTTTATTTCTCACAATACTCAAAATGACAGAAAAGTTGAGTAAGTAAACCTTTTTATTTGCTCTCTGTTTTTAAATCTATTTTTATTTTTTATCCCTCATGGTCATATTTTTGAGATTGTTTTCAAGGTCCTAAGAACTCCAGAGATTATTTTACAAATAAAATAAAATAAAAAGCATAGCCACTTATTTAATTCCAAGACTTGAGCACTGTGGTGGTTTTACTCAGATGGGCAGCCGAGCTCCACCACAACCGCTCTCTCACTCCCCGCCTCCTCAAAGAGGAGGGGGAGAAAAAAAAAGTCAACACAAAGAGCTCGAGGTTTGAGATGAGAATGATTTAATTAAAGGGAAAGGGAATGGGGAGAAAATGTAACAACAGAAAGAATAAGGCCACGCGGAAGCACAGAGAGAAAGGAAAAATTATTCTCTACTTCCCATCAACAAGCGATGTTCGGCCACGTCCTGGGAAGCAGAGCCTCAAAACGCGTACCGGATGTTTAGGAGAGAGCGAGAGAGAGAGAGAGAGATCCCTCCCCCACAAGAGCCCCCTTTATTGCTGAGTGTGACATCAGGTGTTATGGAATATCCCTTTGGTCGGTTTAGGTCAGCTGCCCTGGTGATGTCCCCTCCCCATCAATTGCCCACCCCCAGCCTGCTGGCTCCTGGGGCTTGGAGAGAGTCCCAATTCTGTGCCAGCACTATGCAGCAATAGACACAACACTGGAGTGATACCAGTGCTGTTCCAGCTACGAGTGCAGCACTGTGTGGGCTGCAGCAGGGAAAAGTGACTCCATCCCAAACAGACCTAACACAAGCATTTATTAAAAATTTCACATACTGGGAAACTTGAAACAAAACACCCCAGTCTGGCAACTTCGCCCAGTTTCACTGGTTCTCAGAGTGATTCTCTTCCGCACAATCTATCTGTATTGATAAACTGCATTTTTATACAGTTTATGTCAATTTGATTTTTAATTGTATTTTTATCGTATTTTATAGAGTTTTATATCAATTGATTGATTTTTGTTATTGTAATTGATGTTTTCAATTGATATGTTCAGTTTGTTTTTAAAGGAAGATAAAGATATTACATTTTACATCTTGCTCCTTGCACTATAGATAAATAAAATATAACACTATGTTTTCTCTGAAGCAGTTCACCACTGACAAATTTGAGCTGTTGTTTCTGTGTTTATGCAGCCGAAGAGCACTGGAAGCCTTGAAGGCATTATGTCATACTACTTGCATCACATCATCTAGGAGGCAACATCTGCTGACATGTCAGCAAGAACATTAAAGAATTTCAGACAATTAAAAAGAAGTGAAATAAAAAAGTAACTATGTATTAGACTAGTTAACTTTCTAAAACAACGCCTTTTTGATACTTTCTGGGAAACTAAGAACAATTTCTGTATCAACCTTAACTTTTGAAATTTATGAATAACTCAGCCTACCCTCTAAGCTGTTTCATTCTTTGATTGCAAAGATACCATAGTGAAATTTGAAGGCATTTCATCTGGAATCATGAGGAAATAGTTCTATTTATCTGATATAAGTCTCCATATGGTTAACTTGTAGAATCCAGCATGATCAGTGCCTTCAAGCAAACCTATGGCTTTCCGAGAGAGAGGCTTGCAGTTCCTGAGAACAAACATACATGATTACAGAAAATCACATATTGGCAGCTTTCAGGTAGATGCTGAGGTAAGTTTCGTGATTCTTTTTCTTATGTTTTCCCCCTTTCCTGTCAAGATCTCTGTAACAGTAAACTATCTGAAACAAACGGGAGTCCTCCCTGGGATAAATTCCTTGAAGCAACACAGAAAGATTACCTAAGATACATACAATTAGAAGAAAATTTAAGTCTTTCAGAATGAAGATAGTGTTATGAAGAGAAATGCATCAGGCAAAAAGTTTTTTTTTTTTTTTTTTTTTTTTTTTTAAATTGTAGTACTGCATTGTAACCAGTAATGTTATTTATCTATGCAGATTGATTTAAGAACAAGAAACAGGAGAGTAGTATGTGAGGTAGAACCAGTGTTTGCAAGTCTCCTGCTCATCACTGTACATGGTATTTGGAAGGGAAAATTAATGTCAGAAGGATGCTATTGTTCTCAGAAGTGGTCACCGCTTGATAAATCACCTTTATCAAGTTAAGAGCCTTCTGAGCCCTTTATTTTCATTCTCATATAATCCTTCTATTTCACATGATGACTTTTTATTTATTTTTGTTCAGCATGATTTACTTCACTTGATTTTAACTCCAAATTTCTTAGAACTTGCTGGATCACTCAGAATAACCTGCACAGTATCAAACCTCTGTTGTTGATCCCTGATTTCATGTGTACTGTCCATTAAAATGACCACTTCCAATGATTTAGCAGCATCACATCTTTCATGACAGCCTCGGACTGGGCATAGTGTGGGAAAATAAAGTCTCTTTGAAAAGAGAACATGAACAGAAGGTGGTAAAACAAATCACCAACAACTTTCTGGATAATAGGTAAATTCTCTTCCAATTTCTGAAGATTAGGAAATGGTAAATTATATTTACCACACCACCTGCACAGACATACATCTGTCTATCTCTGAAGGACTTTAAGTTTTCTTCTCAGTTGCTGGTGTACGTTTGTCTCTACCCTGTGAAGGCAGAGAGGTATCAGCATGATGTAAAAGGAGGTTGTTTATATTGTTTTTATTCTTTTCCTCCTTATGTTTGTTGGAGTGTTATGGAGGATTGTAATATGCTGTAATAGGTTGAGGAATTCCAGTATGCTGAGGGATTAACATATGAGATAAACGTGTCAGTTTTCAGTTTGCCAAATCGTTGAGTTTTGACTCAACATAGTAGAGTAGAGTAGAGCAGAGTAGAGTTTGACTCAGCGTAGTAAAGTAGACACAGCTGTGCATTACTCATACTGGTTATTTTGAGCTGTTAAAGAAAATATGATAACTTTGAAGAAATTTTATAAATATTTTCATTGATTTTGATTCTGAATGAAAACAAATAGGACTATTTCTTCTAATGCAAGAATGTTTAAAGGATATTTTGGGTCAGTAAAAATGTCAATTTTTTTCAATTTATAGTTTTATATATTTTTTTAATATGGCAACTAAATAATTTTGTCTCATTAAAACTGTTGTGTTCCTGTTGAAATAATCCCTTTTGATTAAATACATTCTCTGTGGTGGAAGAAAAGTCTTCACATTCAGGGCTGCAAATGTCCCTCTTTTTCCTTTTAAGGAAAATGATGTCTGATGCAAACATGACTCAAGAAACACAGAGAAACCGTATTTGTGCTTAATCTGGCCCAGGTACAGAAAGTACCAGCAGCTGCAAAACCATGCAGCCATAAATTATCTGGCTCACTCTCAAGTGGAAAAAACAGGCGACCTCTTCAGCAAAAGTGTTATCTGAAATAAGCAATCTCTCCCTGCTTAGTAAATTAAAGAGTTGAAAATAAATAAAATAAGTATTTTAAAAAATGGGCCAGATAAAGGACAAGGTATATTTTCAATTCTTTATTTTCCTTGACTTCATGCTAATTAGGTGAAAGAACCAAACAATTTTAGTTTTTACAGGGAAAATATCCACTTTGTACTACTCTAACTGTTAAAACCATTTATTGAATGAACTTCCCAAATCCAGTGATTTTTGTTGTATAGAGCTGTCAGAGTGATATTTAAAATGAGTGAATATGGTCAGTGTATTAAAAAAAAATCAGGCATTTTAAGTAGCAGTGTAGCAAGATTAAAGGCCAACCTTTTGGATATAATTGCACTTGAAAGACTGCCAATTACGTTAAGAATTGCAACGACAGTGGTTATTGCACATTTCTAGATCTGAAAAGAGCAGTAGATGGTGGGGGGTGGTGAAACTGCATTATTTAAGACAATGAGCCAAGGAAGTGAAATTTGCAGACGCTGTGCATTAAAACAAGCTAGTGATGCTAACATCCTTCTGAGATTTCTTGCCAGAAATGTAAGTGGGTGTAACACAAAGGTACTTTAGCACAGCCTCTTTTCTTTCCTGGATTATGTGAAGAGTTGAGGGGTGTTGCAGCTTCCTATTGAGCTGCCCCTTTCAGTCACAGATGCTCACCCGAAGGGACGTTGTGATGGGGACATTGCAGTACGCTTGCAGTACTGCTGCTATAGCTCAGGCCATCTACAGTTGCTTTGCTCCTCAGTACCCCGCTGCAACCTAACCAACCAAAGATAAAAAGTGACCAAACCAACCAACCAAAGATAAATTTATGATAAAAGAATGCTTGTTTATAAGGAGGAGGCTAGAATGGCAGCTACACAAGCATAACATAGCACACACAGGCTTAAACAGCTATGCAGACCTTTCAAAAGCCAGTGATGGTATGAAGGAAAAACCTCTCCCAGTCCCACAAACACACTCTGTCCCAGTAAATCTGTCTGTAACACAGACAACAACTAATAATCTACCAGAGGTTTCAACATTAGCATTTCAGAATAATGAATCTTGCTGATAACCTACAATTCTTTCAATTGAAATTATGAGAATTTAATTGATAGTTTGGGGTTTCCATGCTCCATATTCCATAATGTAATTCATCTATATTCTCTTGGCCCCTTGGAACACATATCTGCTAGCCAGCCTTCTTATTAAGAATGACTAAATATCACCTGTGCTTCATACCCATTTATGTTACTATCAGGCGACCTGCTTAATGCAGTAGTAAATAAGGAAAGCTACTAGCTATAAAACTGCAGGGCAAATCCTCAAGGACAACATTACCTTTTACAAACTAGCAAAATACTTAAAAATCTTGAAAAACTGTAGTTGAAAAATCTGTAAAAATGAAGTTTTCAGTTTTAGTGTTTTTCTAAAAATATATTTTCTTTCAGTATTGCATGAATTCTTTCCCCTTTGTATTCCTCTGTACTCTTTAAAGTGACGTTTAGCTAACGTAGCAAGAAGCCACAGCTGTTTGGGAGGGTTGGCAGATCACAGCCCACAATGCTTATATAAAAACTAAAGACTGAGGATGAGACGAGATATGCTGGGTCACTAGGTATTGTTCTTGAATGTTCCAGAGAATTGCTTCCTTGATGACTAGATATTTTTTTCCTCACTTCTAGCATAAATTTATTCTTAGTTAGTGCTTACACATTTGTTTTCATGCCAACAGTATGCTTTGTCTCCTATAGCTCTTTTTCCTCCTAAGCAGTTACTCAGTGATGTATTTTAAAAAGCACCTCTCAGTCTGATTTTTGCTAAAAACAAAGAAACAAACAAAAAGCAAGCAAGCAAACAAACAAAAGCCTCACAGACTTTTCATCCCTTTAATGGAAAATGTAAACTATCTTTATTTCTGTGTTACTATTTTTTCTTTAATACATGCAAAATTGTTGTCTTCTTTAAAAGCAGTTGGAAGATACATATACATATAAAATGTCTGTTTCTTTTTCACACTGAGGTGCATATAGAATAAGCCACTGTGAGAAAGACTGTAACATGTCAATGAAGACTTTAATGGACAGTTACCAGTGCCTATGCACATATAGTATGTGACAAACAACTGCAACAGAAATGGTATTTGAAAATATTTTAAATTCTCAGATATGCATGAAAATATCTGTCAACATACACACATGAATCTTGGAAGGCAAAGGTGAGGAATTTTCAAAAAGTTTTAATTGTTGATGGATAGGACCACACCTTCTAGTCTGGTGCATAAGGCTTTTTGTCTTGTTTTTATTACCTTGGTGTTAAATCAGGGTCACAGTTTAAACCTTAAATATATAAAAGAGAAACTCCAGCAGTTATCCATTTTCTGCAAGTGGGTGGGATGGTTTAAATTACAATTGAGTCAGCCCTTGTGACTCAGGCTATATGAGGGAAGGAAGCATTGCACACAGTACAAGGACAGAAGCAAGTGAGAATATAAATTATGGGTATACTAAACACAGAAAGGGATGTTTGTAAATCTGGTTCACTGATTTAATAGTTGAAATTAGAGTACAAATATGACAATTAAGAAAAATTGCATTTGAATAACTACCAATAATATGTTTCTAATTAAAGTAACTCATTTTTCAAACTCATTATATATTTATTCTGATACATATGTTTAAAGGTTTTCCTTGTGAAAAAGAAATACAATTAGTCACTTATCATTTTAAATAGGATTGTGAGGAGAAGGCGATATTCTGAGTTTCAGTGAAATCAGTTTCATTAATTTGAAACATTCCTTCATGAAAATGGTATGTAAAAACCTGCCTGATTAATTAACAGGAAGTTTGTCTTGCCTCCTCAAATCCTGCTTTGAAAACTCCTTTTCTTAGTGTTTGCAGGAGGGAAAAAGTGTCAGGATAGCAGTTTGAATTCTGTAGGAGATGTAAATCTTGCTTTCTACAGGAGCCTGAGCAAAGCTATGAATCAGGAACACTGCAACATACAGCTTGCAAGGCACATAACAGATCCTGAACTAGCCCTTTTGACAGCGCTCTCAGTAATGGTAGTTCTCATCTAATTCTTAAATTAGACTAGCTTTCTCTGAAAGACTGATATGTTTATTTTCAAAACAGAAGTGTGAGGTAATTAAGAACAGTTTAGCCCTTCCCTTTTCTGCAGTGCTGTAGGAGAAACAGTGTCTGCCACCCTATTCATGTTAATGCTAGCATTCTGTTCTTTATGTCCAATAAAATGCACGGCTTTTGATCATGTATTTCATCATGGTTTAATTGCTTAATCATCTTCATATATAGTCAGTAGCTATTTCAAATTTATCTATAACTATGCCACTAATAAATACTTACACAGATAAAAACAATGCATTAGAGAGATCTCTCAACTCAAATAGATGTAAAGCAGATGTGAAATCTACATGTCTCAATTCCAGAGATTTTGTTTTGTCTATTGGTGAGAATAAAGAGAGCAAACACTTTAATCCTGGTAAGTTTCATGACCAATCATTTTAGTTGTCTGTGTTAACACTTTCTTTGAAACAGGTATTTCAAGGTGGCTTTGTTAAACTGTAATTAGATAACTAACACAAACAGGAGAAGTTATAGTGGATTTGAAGGGAATGTATTAATTTACTTTAAAGATTAGGCACATTTCTCTCAAAGTAATTAAGGTCTCACTCCAGGCCTGCCCCATGCCCCACAGGCCCAGGACCCCAGTTCAGCCCAGCCAGTGCCCTGGTTCCCTGCCCCAGCAGAGTCAGAGGCCAGCCTGCCCCTGGTCCTCTCTCGGGGCTCTTTGATTCCCCACACTGACCTCGGACATGGCTCATTCCCCTCTCCTGGCTGACACTTGCTGTCCCCATTGCTGTCACCAGTGTCCTGCCTGCCAGCCTCTGCCTGCGGGACTGTGCCTGAGGGTGAGGTGACGGCCTGGCTGCCTCACATTGCTTGCCACAGGGAGCAGCCCTGCTCGTGCTGACCCTCACGTCTCACTGAACAGTCCCAAATCCTTGGCGTTTTCTGAAACGGGGGAAAAACAACAACAACAACAACAAAACAAACAAACAAACAAAAAACCACGTAATTTTCATTGCAGCATTGAATTCTTAAATCTTACCAATAAGCGTGTGCTTGTGGGAGCCATTAGCAAAGGGAACTAACTAGTTCTTAACCTGCATACTCAAGAAATTAACCTCACTCTATTGCTAATAAATACATTTGTGAATCTCATAATTAGACTATGCTGCTTTTTACGGACTTGATTGTGCTGTAGGATGAATGCCGGGAGTCCATTGAGAAAAAGGTTCAGGAGGCAGCCAGCACAGTATTGCAAAACTCTCATAAGGAATCAAATTTTAATTAGACTGTTTGAATTATAGAAATGTGTGACAACAAAACGTGGTGTCTAGCCCAGTGACCTGTGGGCTAGTGCTGTGAAGATACTATTAGAGGAGATTACAGGGATGCGTTTTCCAACAGCTTGGGTGAACAATGGTGCTAGGCTGGCAGCCAGGCCTGCTCATCCTACCTCCCACAGGACCGCTTTGCAAATAAATACAATCAAGGCTCATTGGGAAAGCAAGAGAGAACCAAGGGCATTTTATGGGTAAGGAGTGAGTAGTTTTAGAAAAAAAAATTAACTCCCTCAGGGCATCTTGCTGATGGGAAGTATCCCGGAAGCTGCTGTACTTGTGTAGGGCTGACATTCACTGACACTGCCTCAGATCCAGCTTTCCCTCTGGTTCAGGCACAGCAGTATCTAATTCTGGGATCTTGGTTTGGTGCATTATGACTGTTATAAACATTGAATTCAGTTTTAAAGAGCTATATCCTTGTGGTTCTGAGCTCTTCAAACAATATAGTCTAAACGTTCAGTCTTAAAGCTTGCATTTTCCATGGATTGAAGTTCAAGTTTTGAGGCAACTGGTGATGTTGCCTTGGCTATTTTGTACTTTTACTTTGGTGACAGAATGCTCACGATATCTGTCAAATGCTTCTTACATGTCTTTAGACATGTCACTGATTTCCCTGTGCATCATTCTTGTACCTATAGAATGAATAGACTTTCATCTCACTGGTGTCTGAAGGATATGCTTATTTTTTTTAGCTCTAATAATCAATGAAGGGATTCAGATGTGTAAATTAATCAGAAAATCAGCAACCAGAGTCCAGAAATCCTGGCAAAGAATTGGTATTAAAATGGATTCTGAGTAGTGATTGTTATGAATGAGTTGAACTTGTAGATGATGAAGTATTATTCACTGGTAATAGCATAGGGGTCACCAACTTCATTGTTTATAAGTTCCTATTTTAAACTTAGTTTGCTCCATCTCAGGCTGTCTTCGTCCAGTGTGTATATGAAGTACAGACCTATTTTTATTATTATTATTATTTTTTTTTTTTTTTACATAGAAATCAATAAAATCCTGGAAAACTGGCCAGATTCTGACTCATATACAGTTAATGTTGGGAATCTAACTTACACATAGAAGCAAACTTTAACCAGAACTGGGAAATATCCTGCACATTCTGGATAATTGGAATGGCCTGTGACCCCAGGATTTTAAAATAAGGATTCAGGTTATAACATAAAATTGATCTGGGACTTTTTCTGATTTTATGAGAGCTACTGGCTTGTATTGCTTTCCATTCTAAGCCAGTAATATATTCTTTTTCATAGAAAAAGGCATAAAATATACCTTAAATGCCTACATTACCTTTTAATCATACTCACGATGATCTCAATCATTAATCAAAATTAAAGTTGTACAGTGCAGTTTGTGCTTCAAAATATGCACATTCTTTGCCATTAAGAGGGCAAATACCATGCCTTTTCTCCCTCTTTTAAAATGTTCTGCTATTTTATACTCATTGATGCGGTATACCGCAGGAGTAAAAAACAAATCTATACATAAAGTTACTGAATTTGACAGAAATTATGTAATTCATTAGATTCTGCCTAATTTAAAGTTTCTAAGTGTTGTTTCAAGAGGCTGTTCAGCCAAATGGAATACTGATTCATGCATAGTTATAAGAACTTGAAATAACTTGCTCGTCTTTGAAAAACAAAGTGAATTGCTCAAAAAGCTGATTTATAAAAAGCTAAGCATTTCATGAACATTTATAGACTATAGTGAACACCTCAAATGTTGGTTTCCTTACTTTTTTCTTTTAAAAATATCAGTGTATAAGAAAGAACAGCATAGTAGAATTAGTTTATTATATTTATGCAGTTCTATGGCATCTCTTCATGAAAAAACATTTTATAAAGCACATAAAAATTTAAATCTACATTGTTTTGTCATGTTAAAGGGACATCAGAGTAAAATAAGAGGTAGAGTTTTGTAGAACAAATGTTATTTGTGTATTGCAGTAATCTGGGAAATGAATGCAGTACAAGTTGATACCAATAAAAAAAAAAGGCTTTATCATTCTGAGAAAATCTTTGCAATTGTATATAGGTCTGTGTATTCAAATACAGGATGAGGTAAACACAGTTATACAGAGTCTAACACCTGTATCTTGATCAGAAACATATTTGCGAGTAGATCTAACAAAATCAGAATTGTCTAAACCATGATTTAATAAATAATCAAAACAGAAAAATTGCTGTATATACTAAAAGTATCCTTGTCCTTTTTTGAAGGTAGACTTCTCTGTGTCCAGGGAACTTTGTTGTTTTGCATATCCACAGCTGTTATACGTGCCTAGCTCAAACCTAAACCTCAGTAGATTCCTGACACAGATATCTAGACACATAAAACATACTTGTTGGAAATAGAGTTTGTGCCATCTTGCATGACATAATCTTGTGGAATTGGGGTGCTGATAACTAACTATACACCCTCATCCCCTAGATTGGGTATTTACCTTAAAACCAATACGTCAAGGAAAGGGAGAGCATGTTAGAGACAGGAGTAGTCAGAAGAAAGTTTGTATCAGTTTGAATTTGTGTAATTTAAATTATCAGTGTTAGTTGCAACTCAGCTAGTAAGGGTTTTTTGATTTGACTGCAAAGTCTTTAATTAGACTAACAGTAAATTCCTGCCTTGCATATGCAGTGTGTTGCTTTAGTTAATTGTGTATAGCATGTCAGTTTTTCAAGCAACCTATTGTAACTTGGGTGCAAAAAATTGGTGACACTACCATAGTTTCTCAGAAAGCAAAACAAACAAAAATCAAGCAAGCAAACAGACCAAATACGGGAGCATTCCATTCATCCCATTCTGTCGTGGAGCAAACTGTGGCTGGAAAACAGAGCCTCAGAAGAATATGCATTTAGTCTATGGGCTGCAGTTTGGGAGGAAAAAGTCTGATCTCTGCTTCCAGGTTTTATTTTATGTATGTGATTTTCCTAGTATTAAGTGAGATATTAGTTCACAAGGCTGTTGCAGCCTATTTCAGAGTTCTGTTTCTCTAAAATTTAAATGTTTGCACCATCCATTTTAATAAATATCTTACTGCACTAGGCATGTTTGGAAATCATCCACAGAGTTTACTTGTTATCTACAGCTTATGAGAAAAGTAGTTATTTGGAGCTCTTAGTCCATTTCTTTTAATTTACTTTACTCTCTCTTAGCCACACATGTCCTTAACCATTTGTAATGCATCAATAACTGCCAGTAAAAACATGGCATTTTTTGTTTAAAAAGCATTAGACACTTCAGGTAGCTGTAGCCTAAGCACAGACATCTATTAAATTTTCACAGTTCAGGTTCCCTTCTGCATTTGAGGTCTATACCAACGTTTATGATTGAAATGAAGAGGAAAGTGATGTTCTTTAAAATATATAAATTCAAATTAGGGCATTATACTGACAGAAGTATTTTTTCTCTGAATAATCAATATTTTTATACTGCAGGCATAATTTACCAACTAGATTGAACAAATGAAGGCCATATTCTGAATAACATCATTCTCACAGTTAAACTTTAGTTTCAAAGCAGGGCATTTGAAGTCATAAAAGCAAAAGGTAATGACATTATCCTTGAATCTTCATGACTTTCCTAAAGGTGAATGTATTAAATAAGAACTGCTGAAGTGTTTTTGGCACCGTTTTATGCATCCCATCTGTTAGTCATAATATTACATCAGCTAATTAATGCACGTTACCTTGTGTGTAAAACAACATGCACTCTATTGATTGTGGAGTCAAGACTAAAGTGGTTCTCACTGAGATGTTTGGATTTTTTTTTTTTTTTTTTTTGTCAAAAAGTTAGGGTTTTTCACCATGAAAAAATGTTTTCATTAAAATCTTGACATTTAAAAAAACATATGTTTCTTGGAAACTCCTGCAAATAGCATTAATATCAAAGTCTTCCTCATTTTGCTCTTTCTAGAATGCTTTTTCTTAAAAATTAAATACATGCTATTTTTCTTTATTTTTCTGTGTGGTGCATTTGATCTAGCTGGTGGTGTACTGACACTGTCATGTCATAGCAAAAATTGTCAAAAACTGCATTCTGACTTGACAGTAGCAATGATGCACAACTAATTAAATCTAATAAAGGCTGTCATTTTTATTTTTTAAATCATGAAGGGCAGCTGCTACTTAGTACTGGAAAAAAATACTCTTCAAGACAATAGTGTGTATTCTTTCTATTTGCAATGAAACAGTTGAATCATTTCTAAGTTCCCCCAATTATCTTGGAATTTGTTTGAAGTGAATATCACATGTCCCTTGCTGCAATTAAGAAAAGTCTATTTGATTCTTGAAGCAATAAGGTTGTTCATCACTGATGTAAAATTGTAGTTATATCAGGTGTGTAGCTGATAAAGTATGGTTCTCTTTTGCAGAAAGGAATAGAAATATGAGAAAAAGCAGGTGAAAGATGATGCTATTTCTCTTGAACCTTGCTTTCCTGGATTAACTGTTGACTTCAAATGTACTTCAGATTTTATTTTTTTTTTAAACAGTCAGTTCTTAAGACAAGAAAAACTGTGTGAATGTAGCTTTGTCAAGCCATTTACTTCACCCTTCTTATATGGATCTAGTATATAAAACTTTGTTTCCTCCATTGTTTATAGGAAACTGCTGTTTATGTATGTATGGAGTCAATGTATATCTTTAATAGTTGAAACTATAAAATATCCCAACATGTCATTCCCACAGATAGCTCTGTGCATAGAAAATACAATGTAATTACATCTGATATGGCTTATTATTGATATTCTCCTCACAGTTATTTTACTGTTTTTAGTTATTTAATATCAAACATTTTATGTTTGGTAGAACCAAATTTTACATTTCTCCTTCTACTTTGAAGGCTATTAGTATTCTTTTTAGTGCCAGTGTATCTTAGTATTACCACTGGTATACAAAAATCTAATCATTTTTATATGATGAACACGTTTATCACTTTGCAGAGTTGGTGAGAAAGTGACTACACTTGTGCAGTGTTCAGCCATCTGTGTAGCATGGTTTTAAAGTATCAGCCTGTCTCTCCAATGATTCTGTTTTCTAGATTAGCTTCCTCCATCATCTCTGCAATGTCGTTATCTGTTGCAAAAGACTTCTGGCTCACAAGAAAAAAAAAAAAAAAAAAAAAAGATCACATCTGGAAATTGCTAGATGCATTTAAATGAATTTATAGGAAAAAAAATAAGTGTATTGTAAGTTTATGGACAAGCAGATCAGATGTATCCAAAGAGAGCAGAAGATGACTGACTGACTCCTGGGAATGTTCTTCTTTCTTCAAGTTTTTATTTTCTATTTTATGATGGCATTATTTCTCATCTTACCTGAACCATTCTTCTTTTATAATTCATTCTTCTTTTATAATTTGGGCTTTTTTTTTTCTTTTCTTTTTTTTTTTTTTTTCTCTTAGACTCTGTAAAACTGGTAAAAAATTAGATTGCTTTAGTAGTCTTTGAATATACTAAAAAATGTTTTTGCTTGCTTTACTAGAAAAATTAATTACTAATGATACTGGAGTTCTGTATCTGATGACTTTCATACTGTTTAAGTGGAAAGGCAGTTCCTTTCGAAAAAGGTCTTTGTTAACTGCCTCTCATGCTAGTCATAATAATTTATGTTGTGTTACTATTCAAGTGTTTACTGGTAAGATATGTTTTGTAATGGACAGCAGAGTCCTCTTTGTAAATCTTGAAAGTAAATTCTTTTGGTAGAACAACAACTACTTAATATGCTTAGGCTGAAAACCCAGCATATACACATTCAGGATCTCCAATTGTGTAGAATATTTGTGACTGTATATGGAAGGAAGAGCTAGCCTTTAAGTCAGAGCCTTCTGTTAACCCTAAAGCCTCACAACTTCTGCCAGCTTCTCTTTTTGTGCTGTCTCTAATTCTAAGTGTCATGACTGTACTGATAAGAAATAATTATTTGTATTCCTGAAGGAGTGAAAGTCTTCTATTTAAAAGCTGTGATTCCTCAAGAAAAAAAGAAAAACACATTCATAGTAAATGTTCTTAAGTAATTGACACCAGTTTTCTTGTATGTTTTCTAATGTTTGTAAATAAGATGAAACACCAAGTGTTAATTAATTTACTACTGATAATATGACCATAGTTAACAAAACCCAACAATGAAGTATATTGAAACATATTTTAATTAAGGAAAGGAGTAGCTTTCATTATTACCTATTAATAGAATCATCAGAAAAAGTAAAAAAAATCTCATTAATTAGAGTTAACAATGGAAGAAAACTTGAACTTGGTTATTAGTTCTTAGTTGAACCAATTATCTTCCGTAAGATGTAGTTCTTCCAGTGTAGTTCTTTGATCCATATGTAGCAAGAGAGAGAAGTGCCTATGCACCAAAGGAAGCTAGATCCTTGAGTATAGTGGCCCGAGTAATTAGGAGAATTAAGATTCTTTGATTTATGAAACTCTTCCAGAAGGTGCCTAAATATGAATTGGTTTTCTAATGTTCTATCTGAAATTGGCTTGGATGCCAAGCCTGCAAAGTATTTCTGCTACCGAGTATGTCTGTGAACTGCTGCCTGCTATCAGCTACCACTGGCACCTATGAGCAGCAAGAACATTCAGCAGGAGGTTTTCAGCACTCTGCCTGATTAGATGACAGAAAGGGAGATACTGGAATATTATCATTAATAATCATGGTGAAGATTCAAGAGTTTGTAAACTTCTAACAGCAGAAACTTGGCCAGACTTTTACCAAACAACCAATGCAATGTCAATGCTGCCTTTTTACCTGAAGTCAAGTACCTAAAGAATTCACCTGGGGCTTGGAAAATGATGGTTCAGATTCTTCCAATTCTGGCTTATAGCAAAGGTCTGAAACCAAGTCTGTGTGTGGCTTTGAGAGTAAATTCACCGAACAAGTCTCAAACCTTACATATTGTACCTGTACTTCTCTTAGGTGGTAGTTTTGAATCGCTTCTACGCATATTTTCTCTGGTGTAAAACCAAGGAATATTGGAATTACAGAATGGCACAGAATCATAGAATCATAGAATGGTTCAGGTTGGAAGGGACACTACAGATCATCTAATTCCACCACCCCCTCCGCCATGGGCAGGGACACCTTCCACGAGACCAGGGTGCTCAAATCCCTGTCCATCCTGGCCTTGAACACTTCCAGAGATCCACAGCTTCTCTACGCAACCTGTTCCAGTGCCTCACTACCCTCGTAGTAAATGAGGTCCAGCTCCCCTCAAACAGGGGCAGCTATAGCAGGTTGCCCAGAACTATGTCTAGATAGCTTTTGAATATCTCCAAGGAGGAGGGAGGCGCCACCAACTCTCTGGGAAACCTGTGCTAGTGCTCAGCCACTGTCACAATAAAAATAAATAATAATAATAAAAGCTGTTTCCATATGTTTGGAGGGAACCTCCTGTGCTTCAGGTTGTTCCATTGCCTCTTGTCCTGTTGCTGGGAACCACTGAAAAGAGCCTGTCTCCATCCTCTTTTTGTCCTCTCTTCAGGTATTTATATACATTAGTAAGATCCCCTTGAGCCTTCTCTTCTCCAGCCTGAACAGTCCCAGCTTTCTCAGCCTCTTCTGAGCTGAGAGATGCTCCAGTTTCTTAATCGTATTTGTGGCCCTTCATTGGACTCTCTCAAGTATGTCCATGTCTCTCTCGTACTGGAAAACCCAGAACTAGACCAAGCACTCTAGGTGTGGCTTTTCCAGTGCTAAGGAGAGGAAAGGATCATGCTCCTTGACCTTCTGACAACACTCCTCCTAATGTAGCCTAGGATACCATTGGCCTTCTTAGTGGCAACTCTTTGTTGGACACTAAAAATGTCTTTACATTTTCAGTACGTATTAATTCCTGAAATGTGAAAGGTAGCTTCCATATTTGATATTTATTTCAATTATAGAAATAAATGGCCAGTGAATTAAAGCAAATGTTACTTTTAAATAAAATCAACTCAGAAGTAGCAAAGTCAAATATTACAAATAAATTCATGAAACAAATGATAATAAATATTTTTGCTTTTAAAAGACAGTCTTAATGGTTATTTAGACAACTTTGTTCAAATTACAGCTCTTCAGTTCTGAGCCCACAAGCACAGGAAACACAACAGCAGAAAACTAAGTTTAATGGGATACTTTTAATTATGATTTAGTATACACATCAGTATGCACTAAGGAACATACATGCAAGGGTTCCTAAACTTCAAAGTTCACAAATCTAAGTCTAATTTGCACTTTAGAGGAGGCACATGAAGAACTTCAGTCAATATAGTGGGGTTCATTGTGTTTCTGTGTTCAGTATTTGATAGCCTTTTCTAGTAATTCAGTCACATATCTCATTTGCATGAAGACTTTCTTTTAAATGTCAGAAATGAGATATGACAATAAGTATTCACTTTGATTAACGTGTTCAAGGTTTTTCTTGACCTTAAATGAAGACATTGCTTCAAAATGTAATCAGATCTTTAAACTGGGTGGATACTGAGGTGGGGAAATGCTATACAGATATCACAGCACAATAAGCACAGGCTCGGCCAAAACTCTATTATTTTCCAGCATGTTCCTTATAGATCTTGTGTTCATATTTTTCATTCAAATGAAAATAGAAGAGGTATTTTGATCCCCCTTTTATCTGTCTTTTAGAGAATTAATTGTTTATCTTGTTTGGCTGAAGTTAAATGAAACAGTGACTTTGTTACAAAAAGAAAGATGTGGAAAACTTTTATTTTGTTAAGAGTTTAGGCATAAAAGTGTAAGTACATGGTTAAGTGATATGAGATTTTGTATCAGTTTTTGAAATCAAATAAGCTTCATTGCTTTTGGGGCTGGTAAGTTGGAAAGAGGCCCAAATATACCTTCAAGCAAAGTGTAAAATTTATTCTAGCATGTTACTGTGTTAAGATGGTTCTGATGGGCAGAGTACTGTAAAGATGTCACCTTTTCAAGGTCTGTCATTTCTTACACATATTCATTCTACATTCCTGTCTGACCATATAACTTGACTTGTACATTACATACAGACCCCAAGCACTTGACATGTGGTCATGGATTCTGCAACTGTGTTCAGATGCTCAAGGTTTACATTTCCTCAAGTCAGTTTTGTCATGCCAAGCTCTCGGTTAGCTGCATCACAATGTCTGTATACTTTGATGATCTTTCTGTATCATAAATCTAAACTGTACTTCTGTTCCTCTAAGAACCAACACCATACCACATATAAAATTACACTGCTGAATTTTTTGAGAAAAAAAAAAAAACAATATTTGCCAAATATGTTGCTTGCTGTGAGTAATTTGGGTGTAGTTGTCTCATTTGAGTAACAGCAAAGACTACCAGCACAAGGTCGAAAGCAGTTCAGAATCTATGCAAATCAAGTTACAAGTCTAAGTAGCTTAATTGAGGAAGAATAAAGAAAGCTGAGAGGTCAAAGTTCTGTTTAAACCTTTTTTTTTTTTTTTTTTTTTTTTTTTTGTAGTAGTAGTAGTAGTTTTATAGCATTATGTAAAAGTTCTTGGACAGTATTCTGTTCTCGTAATTGATCAGAATACCTGATTCCTACTGTTTGTTCACTGTGTAGATGTTCAAGCTCAGCTATTTCTTACAGCAACAGTATTAAAATGTGTATTTTTTTTTCATCATCATGTTCCAATGCATTTGGTGATGCTCTTGTGTTTATGGTATGCTATATCCATTCAATAATCAACACAAGATAGACTAAGTAAAATTTCCCATGCATTCTAAGAAAATGGGGAAAGGGATGACAAAGGATTTTCCAGACTTATTGATTGGATTAATCATGAATGTTTTATTTGTTTGTTTTTCTGTTTGTTTGATGGACCTATATTTTATTAGTCAGTGCTTACTGCCTAAGGCATTGCTGTGAGACTGTAAATTCAACTCAGTTGCTGTCTAAATACCTAGTTTCCCTGAAATAAAGGAAGTTGAAAAATTAATTAATTAATTAATAGTCAAGAATCAGACAGTGCATGGTGTTTGGGACTTATTAGAGACAACAGGATGAAGTCTGAGATCCCAACAGAAACATCGGTAGTTTCTTAATCAAAACAATAGGTATCATGTAATAACAGCTGTAGTTTGCAAAACGGTTTCATGATATAGCAAACAGACAGTAGAGGTAGTTCTCTAAAGGTCATTTACACTCATTCTTGATATAACATTGCCAAACTAACTAAAGTTTCAATTTATAATTGATATGTTTGAGACCCAGAGCAATAAATACTTGCTGCTTCCTCTAAATTCTGTATTTTTTTTTTTTTCTAGATTGTTTTCCATTAACTTAAGCTCGTTAAGTAGTGTAATTAAGGAATTAAGCAGCTTGATTAAGGAATATTTGCAACTCTTGAAGACACATTCTTTTGTGTTAAAAATTAAAAATGTTTGATATCATGCTAAAGGCATGTATTTTGTAGGCTGACTAGGACTAGCTTTTTAAATCTGACTCTGTGTCCACTGTGTTTGCATTTGGCTTGACAGTGGTTCAGTTTCTGTGATTCTGTACATATAACATTAAATGTTTCAAATTTTTTCTCATAAGTTACCACATCAGTGACTCTTAAAATTCGGTTAAATCAGGAATAAATAATATCTATGTATATATTTATAGAATTCTGTGATAAGCAATATAGCAGAAAATGAGAATTTCACTATTCCCATTTCACAACGGTGGAAACCAGGGCAGAGAAAAATGAAGTGAGTTATCCAAAGTCACACAGAGCTGGGAATAGAGAGCAAGTCCTCCTAGCCTTAGGCTGCTGCTATACACAGTGGTTAAGACACTGTTTTTAATTACTTCCTCAAATTATGACTTACGTTTAAGGTACAACTATCAGCCTTTATTGTAACTTCTCTGTTACATTGCATTATTCTTGGCATATTTTTCTCAATGACTTTTTTAAAGTTTAATTTCATGAGATCTCTACCTCAATTCAGTGCAGGCTCCTTTTATTGCATCTTCTGTGAACTAGTCCAGTAGTCAGACTGCATTCAGTAGGTATGTGGTATGCAGATGTGAACTGGAAGGAGCAATGTTTTAGTTAAGTCCACTGGGATGTAGCCATGCAACTCCTATTAACATTAATGAGAATGAAGCAGCTAAATCTCAGTGCATTGTGCTGAAAATGCTCCCTGACATGTTTGAAGGAATACCATTTTCATATCAAGTATTTGCAAATGTGCTGGTGCTGCTCCATAAAACCTAACATCCTAGAAAAGGATTCCCAGATCTTCCATACTCTATAGCAAAGATGATCTCTGGGAACTGTTGACTGAATAACTCCACAGGATCCTGTTAATCATTTTTATTGATAAGGAACTTGTCATCTGTGTAGCCACGGTATAAAGTTGAATGGGCATGAGTTAACTGTAAAGCATTATGTTTATGATTAACCATCAAATTGATGGCTAAAAATTGGTCCAATTCAGACTCTGAAATATATATATATATATTTCAGAGTCTGATTGGACCTATATATATATATATATATATATATTTCCTTCTAGCCTTAGCTGTAAGCTTGAAAGGCAGAGCCATCAGATTGCATGGATACTAACCATGTTGCCATTTGTTCAGAAGATGTAGCAACATAAAAATTTAGTTAGTTCTGCTGAAGACAACAATAGCAGATTTACTGTTTCTTAGATTAGTAGTGATTTGTGAGTAACTATTAGGTAGTGGAGAGAATTGGTCTAATTTAGGTTACTCTGCTTGACCGGGAGAAAGGACATTGCAATTCATAATTGATTCTTCATTTCATACTTGTATTTCAGAGGAATAAATGTTTCTGCACAGTATGAAATACATACCTACTGTACTACAACAAATAGTTAATAACTATATTTACCATGCTTTCAATCTATGTTCCACAAGAGGCAATTCTGGGAAAGGAATATTTACACACTCATTACAGAGCATCAAGTAAAATTGCATAATGCATATATTTCTAACCAATTACACATCAAATAACAAATTCTGGAAAGTATACAAGACTAGAAAATGCCCCCCATCCCCCACTAAAAAGTAACTCTACGGGGTAGATAATTACTAAAACATCTACATTGTAGCTCGAGGCAAGGAATGTTTATAATTTTCTGTAGTTCTGCTGTCAATCTCTGCCTTCTGCTCTAGCACTTTAGAGTATTTAGAATATTATCTGCATAGTATATAGCCAATTCCTTCCCTGTTATTTGAGTGGCCTATATCATTATCATGAAGTTTTAATATTGAAAATTAAAAGTAATTCAGAACAAATAATTTGATGAATTTCACCTTTCTCTCTTTGAGAGATTCATTTCTCAAATTTATTCATTATTCAGTAATTCCTTTAGCAAATAAGGCTTGGTGTGTTATTTTAATTGTGAATTATGAATATTACAATCAGTTTGTGCTCTATCTTCTGTGCAGTAACAAATGTATTTGACTAAGTTAAGCAATCCAGTTTAAATTTCCAACTGTGTTTGATTATAATAGGTGTTAGCAATGTATGCCAGGCAATCAAAATCCACATATCATGTGACTTATAGTAACTAACCAACCCAGCATGAAGGCAAACTACAAATTTGATAATCAGATGTTCAGTTTAAAATTTACTTTCAGCAAATACTCAAGCAATCAAGCCAGAAGTATACCTAGTGAATTCTGAACAATTGAGTGCTTTCAGAAAGTGATGATAAAAAGGTTCACTGAAATTAAAGAACATTTTGTCAAGGATACTTCCTTCAAATATTTTTGGGGTTTGAGTTGTTGACTGGCTCACCAATCTCTCTTTTTTTTTTTTTTTTTTTTTTTTTTCCCCCCTGAAGAAATTAAGAATGTAGTGAAGCATTAGATAATAAGGAGAGAACATAAGTACGTGTATCTCTGTTCCTGAAACGAGTAAGGGGACATTCTTGTGTAAATATCCAATTTTTATCCTTTCAGTGATCATAAGTCATCCAAAAGATGAATTGAGATGACTTATACAACCTCTGTATTGAGATCCTTATTTTTTAATATGACTGCATTTAATCAAAATGATTGAACAGTGAATTTCTGGTAGATAATAGTATGTTGAAAGACACTGTAGGAATTGTAGGGAATTAAACTTTGTAAGCTTGGTTTGTACACTTGGTTCAGACTTGATGAATAGTTTCAAAAATTAACATACAGGCTTTTCTTTCCAATTTCCAAGTGAAATAGTGTCTTCATGGATTAAAAATACTACCTTCCTTTAGAAACATCATCTTTGTTAGAATATATATATGCATTTCTGTTTAAGTTACACCTAAGGACTCAATCCCAAAAGAAAAGAAAATGTAGCATTTGGCTGGAGCAATGTGGCTGTAGAAACATATAAGGCTTTAGGTGTTTTTCTCTCTTGTTCTTTCTTAGGTGTTCTCTTGGTAGTGGATGTGATAAATGATTTCTCTTAAAATGTAATTAGAAAAAGAGCCTATCTTTTCTTAAACAGCATCCTGATTGCAGCACTTGTTTTGAATGTGCTGTCTATACTGCCATGGGGATATTTTCTTCAGTGTGTCCCACAGTCCTCGTAGTGAGTTTGGAGGACTGGAGGATTAGTAAATGTACACTGATTTTTCTTCCTTGATTTCATGCCCAAATTTCCTTTCAAAGAAAACCTTTGAGAAAGAAATGATTTCCTTTCAAAATTCAAGAATTTTGATATGCAAAGACTCCATCTCTGGCTGCAATCTGTTGAAGGATAGTACCCCAGGAAAGAACAAGCTTGTTCTGCTGATATGCATCTCACTCGCTAGTATGAAAGAGAGGATTTTCAACTAAATGAGACTTTGATCTAAGTCATTAAAGCTAGTATACTAAGTCCTGTTCCTGGGTTTCCTAAAGCAAACCATAATATTGTTTTCAGAAGTACTGAAAAAATATTCTTTAAAAGCCACTTCATTTGTGTGTCAGATACAGAATACTTACACATATTACACTCAAAAAAACTTCCACCTAACAATTTGAATAATATTGCAATATTTTAGTCCTTTGGAGTGTGGTGTGTAATTGGTCTTATTGGCCATCATCAATAACCTATGAGACAACTGATTCCTCTTCTCTGTACAGATTCAACAAAAACAAATACCTCAGAAGATGAGCTTAAGGAAAGATAGCTTTTGAGGAGCTTATTTCCACACAATTCTATGACTTAACTATACTCCTTTTTTCTTAAGTACCTTTTCATCAGGTGATATAAGTCATAAAAAAGACTATGAATTTTACATTCTACTTCAGAACAAAGAAATGTTCCCAAGAAAGGAAAGAGCTCTCCACTATGATGGAAAGTAAAAAAAAAAAAAAAAGACTTAAACAGGTATCTGAATTTCTCACAGCTTTGTAGGAAATATTCCATTTTCCCAGCTTAAATCTGCAATAGTGCAAACTTAGGGGGAAAGACAGGTGTACATTTTGTAGATGGTGATGGATCTGTGCTGTCTTCCACTTATTTCTTTGGGTTTGTTAGCTACTTGAACATTGCAGAGCAAAGATGTTAGAGCCAAGCCTTCATCTAATTAGTGTCAGTGACAAAGTGAATCAATAAAAGCACAAATAAGCACCTGATTATTCTATTTTAATGGTCTGTTTATTGTTAGGTATCTGTGAATCAAGGACACGTGATGCTATGTCAATTCAAGGTATAAACTGTTGTATAAAAACTGAGAATGTTTGTCTGATAATTCTAATTAGAGGAAACTGTTTTCACCAACTTCTACATTTCAAATATTTAATAATTTTAATAAGTTCATTTTATCAAAGTTTAACCAAAATATTCATTTTTCAGGATGAGCTTGATGAGAAAACAGTGTTTTTTTTTTTTTTTTTTTTTTTTTTTTTTTCCCATGTTAAATCCTTACAACAATTTTGCTAATCATACTATAAATTTGAAATCTGATGTTTTGTCAAATTTTAGACTCAGCTGGTTCTTAATAGTGTTTCTGGAGTCTACTGCTATGAAGTTGTAAAACTGAGGCTTCTCTGTAAAACTTGAAGCTGCGACTGAACAGGTCTTTGGCATTTTCTACCTGTTTTGGAGTCAAGAAAATGCTCAAAAGATATGTTGAGTACAGGGAAGCAGTTTCTGATGTACCCTACATATGTCCTTGCAGATAGTGTTCACTGAAAGAAGTAGAGCCCCTCTGAGGAAAATAGCATGTGGTTGTGTAAGTAAAGACTACTTTGTGATACATAAGCACAAGAGGAGGAACATAAAGGAAGATAAATAATGTGTCAGTAGCACAGTTCAAAAGGAGATTGAAGTCATGTTTTTAAAATCAACAATATTTGCAAAAACTGAATGCTGCACTGAGTTGTGAATAGATCTCAGTGTATCATAAAAAGTTCACCCAAGAACAATAAGGCCATTCCAGAAAAGCTAGATGAATCATGTGGTAGTCACTCAAAGGAGATAAAGGATATATCTGTTACTAACAAAAGATGTATCTGAGGACTTTTTTTCCAAAATCATATCTCATTAGAAGAAACTGATAAATTAAATTAAGAATGTCTTTTTTTTTTTTTTTTTTTTTTTTTTTTTTTTTTCTTGTCATTTACGTTATTGAAAAAATGTAGAAGAGTATTTCTAAGGGCAGGTGTGAGAGGTCTGTAAAATGAACTTCACAGAGAGCAAATAGAGAACAATTATTTCCTATTTTTCAGACTGTTGGAACTAGTGCAGTAAGTAATATGACCAGGTAGCTGGTTTAGAACAGAATAAACACCTTTTCATATAGTGCATAATTGAATTGCAGACTCAGTGGAATTACAAAATGCAAGTCCACTTGCTTAATAAATAGTCTTTGCAGTAGACTTCACGTAGATGTTAGAGGAGTTGTAGCTTTGGGACTTATGTAATGTATAGGAATGACAGTTTTCAAAAACCTTCAGTGTATGAAATATACAGAAGTTAGTGGTCCAGGCAAATCTAGTTTTCTCTTGTGTAGGAGGACATGACCTTCATAACTCACTTAACAGTATTAATGGACTATTCAATTGGTGGTAGAAATAAATTGAATCATTCTATTGCCCTTTGCTATCTCATCCGTTAGTAGACATTTTTCTTTGCCCTAACAAATTTATAACAATATGTTTTCAGACTATAAATATTGATAGATTAAAAAGATGAATGTTTGAATATTTGAGAAGCTTCTCAAACACCTATGAAATGAGCATTAACATCTTAAAAAAAAAAAAAAAAAAAAAAAAAAAAAGTTATTTTTATTTTGATTATTCCCTTAAGGGTAGTTTAGAAAGGACTTTAATCACTTTTATTAAGTTACATGCTTTTCTAGGGTAAATATTTAATTTTGAGTTAGTGTGGGACATATTGAAGTTCAGACCTGAGTCTTTGTCACGGTGAACAATACATATATGCACAAATTCTAGCTTGGTAGGAATGGAGTTAGACCAGCTGGAAAGTAACTTACTACATATTAGTGTCAGGTAATTAGTACCAAAGTGTCATGTTAGAATCCATAAATATATCCAGGCTTCTCAAAATATCTGGATGCCAATTATCTAATGTTCAGTGCAAACCACACAGGCACCGGTTGCTCAGAGCAAATTTTAAGCCTAACTGAGCCATAGACTGTGGAAGCTTTGACAAGGTGTTTGACCTCCTTGTTCCTCAGCCAACCCAGCTGTGAAATGGGTAAAACCATAGTGTAAAAAGACAGACCCCACTGGAAAACAGGCCTGCCACTGCCTTGGGCAATTATGGGCAAATAAATGGCAAACACGTTGGACTCATCATGTTCTGTTATGCCTTGTGCTTAAATAACAGAGGCTAAATGTGATCGGTCAATGCATCAAATACTACTAGGTAAAAGAGATTAAAAACTGGGACATATCACTGAAATGTAATTCCATCTCCCTCCTGGGAAATCTAGTACAATTTCAGTATTTGTTAACATCAGATACAGAATAGTTTTGTGTAAGTCGGCTGGACTTCTGCTGCTCACGATTATTCCATTGCAAGGGATTCTGATAATTTTACAGATGTGCACTCTTAAAAGAAAAAGTACAACTTCACAGTGTTTTTTTTTTTTTTTTTTTTTTTTTTTTTTTTTTTCTGTGTTGTAAATGTTACCTGATAATATTAAAAAAGAAAGAATTTCAATATTTAAGTTAAAGAATTGTTAACTTTCTTATCTCTCAACTTTAGCAATGAGAATTTATTGAAAACTGTTCAGATCTGATCTATTTTTATTTGTTATTTAGAGACTAAATTCAGATCCCACACCAGAGGTTAGTACACTGCTACTCACTGATTTAACATCCATATTTTGGATGCTTTGTATCTGGCATGTGTATCTGATGTGACAATTTCATTTTAAGAAATGCTTTTCCATCTGTGTTGTAGAATATATGGTAGCTGTATAGTTTAATCTATGCTAAACAGCTTAATCATTTATTAAAGCGAGATAAAAGCAATGTGTACTGTGTAGTCAATGATAACTATTTTAATTTTCAGTAGTGTTTAGAAGTTCTGCATCTACCAAGGATATATTATTTTATGTACTGTTATTGACTGAGGAATAAAAGAACACAGCAGACACTAGCATTGTTTAATTCACGCACTATTACTTCGGTTTTGTGGCAGGGTGATGAAAGGCTTTTTGTAAATATGACTACTAAACAGTAACTGGCATTTATGCTGTGGGAAATGTGTCATTTGATGTTATCTAGAATAGGAAACAATATAAATTCCACAAAGTAGTTTAGTAAGGTCTACATCTTTTCTGTAAATTGCTAGTTGTATTACAAGAGGCTTTTGCCTCTTTGCCTCATCCTCTTTCAAGATGTTGAATTTTTTTGCCTCTTCACCAGATTATGGTATTTCCATGTGATATTCTAATAAGTCGCTCATAACACTTTGACTCTCAAAAGGAAATAACTAATTACTAACATAATCTTTGTAATAGTCTGAATTGTAGCTGTTGTAGAAAGAATCTTTTATGACAGTAGTACTTCATGTCATGCATGTCACGTTGCCCACTAGTGTCACTCTTTCGTCATTAAAACATTCTATAGGATCACAGATACAGTCAAATATATCTTTCATATTTCAACAACAAGAAGAAATCTTGAATGGCATATACATTGAGATGCTGTGCAGGCATATCTGTGCATGGAAATAGGAATTATTAGAACTGCCTGACCAAAATAGTTCAGTGTTCATTTTAAGGGACTATTTCAGATTACCCATATGTTGACCAGAGTCCTTGAATTACTTTTTTTTTTTTTTTTTTTGAATCTAGTACATCAAAGAAGTTGATCAGTATACTGAGAAAAGAAGCTGTCAGCACTTTCATCCTGTTTGTTACGTAACTCTGAACATGCTTACCACTGTCCAGAAATCTGCATTGTTCCTCATGAAAATGAAATCAAATAAAAATGAATTGTCAGAGATATTTTCCACAGAAGATAGTTACTAGATTTTCCATTTTTGCTTCTCAAAGAAGCATTTGGACAGAGGGAGGCAGATTTTAATCCCATTTCATATCCAAAACAGAAGAAAATTCTTTGAAAGCCTAGGTGTAATGTCAAGTTACATTCTAAAATAGCTTGTTCTCTTTTAGAACTTCAGCAAATGATAGGAAAGACATTGGGACTATTCAGTTTAAAGCTTGTAGTTGACCAAAAAATGTAGAAAAAGAGTAATTTTTCTCCCCTTTCCATATATGGCATTTTAGATGTTAATATAAGGAAAAGCCTCATACTGTAGTTTCTTATTAAACGTTGTCTAATGCCAGTAGAATAACATTCAAATGTACTCTTTCTGATGGGTTATGCATAAGTCTCCAGAAATAATTTCTAAACAGGACCATGCCATGCGTAAGCTGGCACAGTTGCTAAATATCCCTTTCTCACAAACTGCTCTTATTTAGCTAGTGGAGGTGGTTCTATTACTTTTACCCAGCCTATACATACAGGGTTCTATTCTTTCTAACCAACTTCTACATACAGGGTGTTGCAAGGGTGCTGTCCAAGATGAAGAACCAAATTTGGCAATAAAAATTCCAGTCTACTGAATATTCCTTCTCCTTTCTCCTTTCTCCTTTCTCCTACTTCTTTCTCCTTCTCCTCATCTTTGGACAAATGTAGATCAAACTAAAACCCTTGGTGCAGCTGCTACAATAACTGGCAGAAATTCTGCTACCTATCAGAATCCGTGTTTGAAATTTTAACCCAAACTCACCTCTCCTGCAGTTCATACCTAAACAGGAACCATAACAAGTAATCTATTGTTTAAATAGTGGACATTTTCCTCTCTTCAATTCATTGGTTTAGCATATCAGAATGACTTCACTCATTGCGCCCTGATGTGTATGTTAGTAGAGTTATTCTCTAAAAGTGTAATACACCAGTCTGGAAGAAACTGAAAGGCTGGGCAGCATTTCTGTGAGAAATAAGTCTTGGGGAGGCAAACTGTCTCAGATAAAATGCTTCCTAAAGTAGCAACAAATCTATCATTACTGCTAGAACATAGTGTTCAATTCATCCTATTGTGGGAAGGGTAATTATAAGTTCAGATGGTACAAGCTCTTGTACTGCTTTTGCACTATATCAAATTATAAATTATTTTCATACAGCAGCTCTCATAATTTCAATAAGTGTCTTCATCTTTTTTTTTTTTTTTTTTTCAGGCTTTCTATTTATAGGGCACAGCAAAGATTGAAGAATATGTTTTTGTTAAAGGCATTGCAAAAATCCATGTTACTTTCAAGTCTGGTAAATAAGAATAGACAATGTAAATGAACACACTGTTTTTTTCCATTATTCCATTACATAAAGTTCAGAAACATTTGCGTAATTTAGTGTCATTTTCTTCATTCAAAAAGGAAACCTTCCATGGGATTTTTCAGAAATGCTAGAGAGGGTGTCTAGCATGTCAGAAAGGAGTTGTGCTTAAATCTTACAATAACACTCCTATAGATAGGTGCTCTATTTGTATGCTTGCCAGTGAACCAGGATATTATTTATTGTCTTCAATGCTTACTTCTGGCTTCAAGCTTCACTGGCACTGGTATGCAGCTGGTATAGTCAACATGCTGACACTTTGCAGCTTGACTTACTGCTTGAGTTTATGGAGAAAACTTTGTCATTTTCTTTTCTGGAAGATTTCCTTGAAGAAACAGGCTAGATATAACAAAATCAAACTTATTTCAAAAGCACTCATTACAATGTCTAATAACCTTAGCAAACCCGATGAGTAGAATTTTAGCTCTAGCGTCTACTGCTTATTATGAAAATGAGAAATAAAGAACAGATTTAGTATTTCCTTGCCTCATTCAGTTCATTTGAGAATCATCAGTACATGTGTGTAATTCTTGTTAGTATTATAACGTGGTCTAGGATGTAGTATGTATCACCTGAAGAAGAAACAATTTGCTGCAGAACTGTTTGGCTTGAAAATCTTTTTGTTTTACACTTCACTGCAAGCATGTACACATTTCAGTACGTGCTGTGAGAACTACATCTCTACCTTTAAGCCTTTTCCTTATCTAAAATGTAGGGGGGAAAAAAAGAGATTTCCACAAAGGTGAATGCTTAGAGAAAGAACATGAATCAATATGAGGGCTGTAGCAGGTTTGTTGTAACAGCACGTTTTCCTAACATTTGGGAGAATGGCTGCGTGTGTGCGAATGAACTTTGGATAAGAGGCTTCAAACAAGTAACGACTGACTGACTGCATGGCAGTCAAAAGAACATGTTAGAAGCAGTGTGCATTTGCCCTGGCTTTTGCCCTGATCTTTGGGTAGCTGGCAGCATAGCACTGTCTGCAGTGACAAATAGTATCTAGTTAATTTGCAAGTACAACAATAATGCAGTACTGCGTAACGTGATATTGTGCTTGCCAATTATGCAGCAAAAGTATGGATGCTTTCAGTATGCCTCAGTCTTTTTTAATGTACTTTTACTGTCAGAGTAGAAAGGTAAATTCAAACAGTAAAACTGTTAGTTCTTACTATTTTCAGTATGATAAAGAACACAGAACTGGCTATGTTTATGATTTTAATCATTTTATGTATATGCAGGTACATGTATATATTTAAGTATATGTGTATTATTAAAAACATTTTGTTGACTATCAGGGAGTTGTCATCAATTGATAGTAACAAGTAATAGGAATAATACATACATACAGACATTTGAGTTCCAAATACTTGGGTTAGGTGTTGCTCAATTTACGTAAATATTAGGAGATTGATCTCACATATATATTGGTGTGTATTTGTGTCTGTGAATGAAAATGCAAAGAAAAAGTGTCCTTGGGGCTTAAATTTCAACTAGCCAGAGGAAAAAAAAAATATTTTGAATCTGGTTAGAGTTTAGTTAGATTGAATAATGCATAATAAATGCTCAATATTTACAGTAAATAGTTCTTGAGATCAGTGAGAAATGGTATCAGTTTTAGACTGACATTTGTATCAATAAAATATTAGTCAACAATGGTAAATATTAAACAAAATAAAGAAAAAAAGTTTATTTTTACAAATTGTCTGGAAACAAAGAGCTAGTTTGAATTGCAAGAGTTTCTATCAGGTGTGTGATTCGTGAGGATTAGATGTTCGAATCGGGGGGTAATTTTTTTTATCCATCTGAAAATTCCATCTGTTTTAGAATACAGTTCATCAAATTAAAATCTAGATTTTATTCTGAATAATTCTGAATGATCTTTTATATTACATACACAGTTTCATAGATCCATAATTGTTTACAGCACCACCAAGAAGTGAACTGCTTCTTAAAAGTATTTTGTGATGCATCATGATGATCAGATCTACTGTTTTTTTTTTTTTATTCTTTAGATTTTCCTTGCTTCACCTTCATCTTTCAAAACTATGACTGAAGCTTTGCAACATACTTTTGCCAGTCTCATCTTTGAAGTAAACTCAATACTAATCTTCATGCATATAAGGATCCAGAATTCCTTACCTTTCCTTATTAGCATAATACAACTGTTACTTTATTTGTGATCTGCTACGATTGTGCTCTTAGTTACTTTCCTACTGAACTGTTACTTCTCATTTTGTACTGCATTTTTTTCTTTTTCTTTCTGAGAGAATGTGTTTAGGACATGTTATTTACTGAATATAGTTTTCTACTTTCTGGCTACTTCACAAATTTATTAAGAAAAAAATGAATTGAATACTGTTCCCCAGACCGCTTTGAGTCTCACAAAGCTTGGCATCATCTGTGGATTTTGTAAATGCAGGCTTTAAGTTTGCTGCTACCCAATGTAATAAAAACACATTGAATACTATAAAAGCAAAGCTGAAGTTTGTGGTATCCCCACTGATTTATCAGTCCACTTTGAGACATGCTTATTAATAATTGCATGTCTCAACACAATTTTACAAGTCATGACTGATTCTTACAATCTCATTGTCCCCTAAATGCTTACAGGTTGTTTAGCAATTTGAAAATGTATACTTGTGTGCATTCTGCTAGTCTGATTGCTCTTTGCAACTCTAAATTTCTTATGTTCTCCTCCAGACCTTTAGATTTCACCTTCACGTGATTTTGAAAATAATTGCTGTTACTCAAAGCTAAGAAATATGGCAATACAAAATTACCCTTGCCTTCCCTGTTCACCCCCTTCAAGCTGTGAAGTCACCAGCAGTTATGTGCAACCTCCCCACCTATACCTTCCCAGTCAATTGTAAGTGTGTTGAAAGCTGAAGGACTGTTAGAGAAGCTTGACAGAGCTCAAGTTGTAAAATAAGCAGATTTGCAGGTTGTTTTTCCACTGTGTGTTTGATATAGCTACATAGAGGGCTCCATTGTATCTTTTTTCAGAAGTGAGGTTTATATGTAATCAGAAATAGACGTCCTTTCAAGGAGAATTTAAGCAGAGAGTTGAGATACAGCAGTTGTCTGTAGGTTTGACAAAGGTAAAAATTAATTTATTGTGTAGGAGTGATTGTTGGAAAGAACTAAAATACTGTACAAGTTAGCAAATAAGAAATTATTTAGGGGGAGTAACATTGCCAGTGTCTGAATATCTCTCTGGTGCAGCCCAGGTTACCTGAATCTCAAATTTTCTCCGCCAAAGAGAAGTGTTGGATTTGTTCTACAAACTAACTTGGACTGTTTCCCCTGAATGATATGAACTGTTTACAAATACAGAATGGGCTGGGAGCACATATTTAGTATGGGCAATGTCATGACTCTTGGCTTTGATAGCTTGGGAGTAAGGTAACTCTCAAATGCTTTGATTTCAGAGTACCTGGAGGTTTCTATTTCTTGGTTCCCAGAAGTCTCAGCATGACTACAAATTCCAGAAGGCAAAGTGATACTATGAACTACTTGAACTCTGCATTAAAATTGCTTTATTAGTGGGTTGCAGTGCTTTTACTGGAGAAACCCACAGTCATATAGGTGTAATATAGGTCTGCAGTTAAGATACAACAATAACAATGAATATATAAATGCAGTAATGCTATTTAACTTGTACGTACCAGGTTTCATCAGTACTCCTGAGCACTGAATACCATTATCCCCAAGAAAATGACTTGAGAAAGTCTGGTGAGCTCACAGTGAGTTAAAAATCCCAAGGCAGAATGACCTGAGCACTGGGATCTCGGCTAGGACTACAGTGCAGATCTCCCATTTTTGAATCCAGTATTTTCTCCATAGTAACAAACTGTTAGTGTAAGGTTCCTAAGTGTTCCTACTAACTCCTGTATGTAGTGTTCCAATACAATGGAGAAAACAGCTGTGCATTAGTATGGGTGAAGAAATAGATGTTGACACAAGCACCAAAAATGTCTCTGATCTGTGTCCTAAAAGTCTCAGTTTATGACTTGCTGGCTGTAACAACTTTAAATGTGTAAAAGAGGACTTGAATTTTTGTTTCCTTTCCCTAGGAAACATAACTGCACCCAAGAAATATATTTACATTAGCCTCCATTTTCTATCACTTTAAATCATTGCCTGTAGAAATTATTAGCATATGAAGTGTTTTTGCATATTGTCTGGCACCCTCTACTGTGCATAAATATTCCAAGCATGAATATAGTATTATTGCTGATGATCTGCTATAGTATATAGATAAAGTATATAGATATAGTATAGTTATAGTATATAGATAAAAAGGCAAAAATACCAAAGTAAATTATTGTATCATTAAGTGAGTTAAAGAGGTGATCTCTGTGTAATAGTATGTACATGTGTGCCTAACAATAACTGTTTCTTAATATCAGTGCCCCCTTTCACTTAGGGTGCTTTTGTCTTGATTTGGGAGATTTGCCATTCTGAAGCCCCATTTGTAGCTTTGTGATGTAGCTCTCAGTCCACTCTTACTTTTAAAAGACAAAAATAATATGTTTTTAAACTTTCAATTAGAAGAATCACTTTGTTGATGGCCGCTTTGGTCTTCCTTGACTTGAAGATGAGCAGAGCTTTGTATATCTCACTAGCATGCTCTTGGACAAAAAATATTTTGTAGGACTGGGCCATTAATAGGCACTAAACGTACCTGCTACTTAAGTGTTTTTATGTTTTGTTGTTGTTTGTTTTGTTTTTTAAAGAAAAATGAGGTGGTGTTACACAATTTTATAGTATGACTGTATAACATGATAAATTATATGCTTCCCCATATAGCAACTCAAAGAATGACGCACATATCTTGGAGTGTCATAGTAAAGTTTTTTAAACAGTCGTAGGTAGCTAGCCAGGTGCATTTTCTACTGAAGGAAGTTCAGTTATATTCCTCTATGGAATTTTACAGATACATCAGCAGTGATATATTTTATAAAATGGTATCACTTAGTGATCAGTTAGAAGAATTTTAAATTAATAAATAAATAAATAAATTTTACCTGCTAGCTTGCAATGTTATTTAAAAAGACCAAGTAAAATCTCTGCAAATCGAGACTACGTAGACATCGGATTAAAGCTGTTCCCTCTTACTTCTGTATAATAATAACCTCCTTTGTTGAGGTTTTGATTTGTAGCTTTCAAAGATGTTTTTAATAGGCTTTTAACATACAGAAAGTCCTGTTCTAGACAAATTAATTCAATTATACCACTTTCAAAATGTGAAGATAATGCAATTCATAGTGCACTCTAAACTCACAGCCATGGGATCACCTGTGGTACAGTGATTTCATTTATGTGATTTGGAAATGAAATGAGTTTTGGTTCCCTTCTTCTCTACCATTTAGACTGGCCAAAGTTGTTAAAAAGATGCTGAGTGGACATCCATAGATCTTATGGTGTTTTTAGCAAAGCCTAGGAGACATTCACCAATCTGTAGCAATGTACCAAGCTTTCAAAATTCTTGCTTCCTGAAAGCCTGTTGATTGCATGGCTTAGCCAAGGATAGGAAAGAGACTCTGAGATCCCTGCCTTCACCTTTGGGACCTCCATGACTGTTGGCCTGTGACAGGTGAGGTTCTTAAACAGCAGCAGAACAGGGAATATATTTTACATTATTTTCCAGAAAGTTTTAATTTGATTTATTACTTCTGATGTTTTTCTTCTATGAGTGGTGAGTATTTATTCAGAAATTATAGATTATCTTTTTGTTGTTGTTGTTGTTGTTACATCTTAGAGATTTCATAATAGGGTGTTTTTTTTTTTTTTTTTTTTTTTTAGGTTTAAAATAAGTATGAAAAAACCCTAGATTTTTCAAAATTTCTTGTAGGAATTTCAAGCCTCTTACTTCTTTTTAATGAGAAATGGATGCTAGCAGGGGGCTCTCAGGAGGGGTCTTGACTGTGGTGTGATCTCTTATGTTTTGTCGTCTTCTAGATTTCTTAACTTCATAAAGCTTATTCATATTTCAGAGCGCATTCCTTGGGCTTCTTGAGAAGGGGCTGTCTGAAGAGGGTAAAACAATTGTGTTTTACTGTATTAGTCTACTTTTGGAAGTGCATACATTGCTCTGATAGGTGTATGTGTCTTTTTATTATTGTATTTTGTTGTGTTTCTGGATGTGTGCAAAGTAGCAGTAGGTGTTCTGAAGCAAAACATACATTTTTTTAATGTAGAAAAAGTTAATTAATTAATGTTATTACAAAGTCCTAGCAGCAGCATGCAATGAAGTGAGGTGAAGTGTAAACCTTTGTACAGTTCTCATTCCCCTGATAGAAATGGACTTTCCAAACTTTTGGTCAGATTTGACAAGAAAACAAGTTGGTAGATTTGCTTTTATGTCTTCTCTGTCAGAGCTGTGATGGTGTCTATCTTTGATTTACTCCTCAGGTTCTCTCTTTGCCTCTGATACTGTTTCCCTGGCATAACTAGTGTCAGAACAGTACATATTATACCAAAAGTGTGTTATATTAGGCTACACTGTTTATCATTAAGCATACTATGGTAAAATAGATTTTAAGTGGTTGCAGGATAAAGGTTGCAGAATTTTCAGTTCTTTTAATAAACAGATGTGATAATTCTGTTCTGCTTAGCACTCAGGGAATAGTCCTCCTAATTCTAACACTAAATCAGGTAAAGAAACATAGGATTTAAAAAGAAATTTGGCCAAAATAAACGCTGAGACAGTTATTTTGCCTAATAAGTCTTAGAATCAAGGGGTCAGAAATAGACTATGGAAGTAGATACTAATAGTCTTGTTTTTTGCCAGTCTTATTTTTTTCATTTATTTTTTTCCTCCAGTGTAATTCTACAACTACTCCATGTTTTAGAATAACCTCATCCAGTTTCCTAATGATGACTATCTCCTCCCTCTTGTTTTCCTTCTCACAACTAACACCAAATTCTGCCCTGTCTACTTCTTCTGGATTGCCAAGGAGATTGAAAGTTGTAGTCTCTGCTATTTCATTACTTTACAGTAGCCTGAACAATCTTCCCATAGTAATTTGAAAAAAATTAAAAGGATAAATAGATAAATTTGTGGGGAGATAGGTAAGATGAGCCCCCCGCCCCCCCCCCAAAGGGGGGGAAGAGAGAGAGAAAGAGAGAGAGATATATCCTCAAGAGATCTTGGAAGGGGTCTGCTTGGGACATAGCATTTTAATCAGTCTACTCTTTTGTCTGTGAGATGTCTATGTAGGTGTAGTTAAAAGCATTTCTCTTCTGTTTAATGCATCAATTCTGTCTTTCAGTCAGCTAGGGTTTTCCTTTTTGATTACACTAACTGCTTAATTTCTTCATTTCACAGTCTCTGTTCTCCCCTCTGCTTTCATCTTTTCCCTGTTTTGTTCATTCCCCAATGTCTTTTATTATCTGTTGTGGTTTTATTTCATTTTACACACACCACATACACACATATATGTATGTATAAGTCCGACAGATAACCTGAGGGCATAGAAATTCTCTTCCCTTATTTTTAAAGCCTATTTTGTATTTTACAAATAATTCCTCACCTTCTCCCATATGAATAAAAGACTAACAGTTTTGATAAATAGAAAGCATCTCTCCTCCAAGTCAGGTGTGTTGCAAGCATTGTCCCATAGCAATACATGCAGAATTTTTATTGCTGTCAATGAGAATTACAGGAACTTTAGAAGGAAAACATAACCCTAAAAATCCTTCTTGTTTGGGTTTCTCATTTGTTGTACTCAAATATACTCATCTGTGCTAGAGACATACTGAAGAAATATTTCTCCATTTTATTCAAGTGGGTTGATATATTGATGCAGTTCTTCTTTTGTTATGCGCTGGTATAATCTGAATAAAAATATTGTTCTTTCTGGCTAAGATAAAACTAGTCATTTTTCTAAAACAGAAGAAAGATACATATATGAAAATGTTGCCAGAAAGGGCATCTAAATAAACTATTACTGCTCTTTGCTAATTTGTACATCTGCCAGCTTTACCCTCTGGACATAGATTAGGACCTTTGGACTATTGCCAAGTTAAGAAAAGAAAATGTTGTGTGTATCATTGATTCTTGAACAGATAAAAGTATAAGACTTGCTCGGAGCCAAAGTTATGTTATGTCTAAAGAAAAAGTTAACCAGAGGAAAATTCAAGCTGTATAGCCCATATCACTCAAGAGCATATATACCTGAAGGAAAGTAAATCTTTGGTACAGCTTCTAAATAACCGTGCCAAGAAGCTGTGCGTTGCTGAAGGGAGAATATTTCCATGACTTGGCACTTGGAGCATCATATTGTCATGAAATGGGAATGATGCCTAAAATGTTGGTCATTACCTTACTGGTGCTCACTTCAAAAAGTGGTGGATCTCTTTTTCTCACATAGAGTTTTAATTGCAAATTCTCACCTTGTAAGAGTATCTACTAAGACAATTATTACTGTTTTAATATTGAAAGTGCTTAACTAAAGAAATAAAGAACCATCATTTGTTTATGTAAGTACAGTCCCCTTCATGCGTACTGAAATTACATTGGATTAAAGATCCTGAGTAGGATCTAGTAGACTAAATAAATAAATAAATAATAATAATAATAAAATAAAATGTTAGGATTTAGTTCTATTTCTACTTTTAAGATTTAATTTAATTTTATAATTTAAAACTATTTTTCAATATTAAGTTCTTTATAGACTTTTTTCCTGTTTAGATGGTTTCATATGGTGACAAATGCGAATGTAAACATCTATCAAAGAGTTAGTACTATTTTAATTGCATGACTGCCCTAGTTCAGTGAGTTTTCAGTTTTGCATTTTCTTCCATAGGCTGTTGGTCCATAATAAAACACAGAAAGAAAAAGTTGCAAAAGAGAGTTGCCCCAAATTGCTACTATGGATCCTGTCTGCAGAGAACATACAGCGCTGCTAAGATATGCACATCCTTCTGAACTCTGGTTCTCTATTAATTTTGTGAAGAAAAGGTAAATGTCACCGCTAGAGGAGCCTGTCTGTATTTGATCCCATCTCCCCGTATGCTCTAACAGCATAAAAGTGAAAAATCTAGCTGTGACTCAGATTCAGGGAAAAAAAAAAAAAATATCGTAAGACATATTGAAGAGCTGAATGGAAAGAATATGTAGTAGTAGGAGGGCAATTCTTCCACATCCATTTTAGGACTTGGGAAAGAAGTATGCATTACAGATTTGGGAAACATCAACAATGACCCCAAGGTACTTCCCTAGCAGCAGAAGTTTAGATACCCAGAGATAAGTAGAAGTTTTGTTAATACAGTATAGTGTGTTCTACAGCTGCAGTACAACCTGAACCTATTTAAAATGTTTTTTAAAATCTTGCAGAACACAGAGCCCCACAGCAGTACATGCATGGAGATACATTACCAAGGCAGACAATTATAATTACCTTTGTGCTGCCTGAGCAGCTGTTCTTATACTTACTGGTACTGTTCACTACTAGTTTTGATCAGGCGAGTGGTGGAGTCACCATCCCTGGAGGTCTTTAAAAGACGTTTAGATGTAGAACTTAGGGATATGGTTTAGTGGGGACTGTTAGTGTTAGGTCAGAGGTTGGACTCGATGATCTTGAGGTCTCTTCCAACCTAGAAATTCTGTGATTCTGTGAGTTTCCTAATGTAAACTTTATATTTGCTGTAAGACATAAAAGAAATCTCTAAATGTGAGTCATGTGACAGTTATATTGAAAAAGCTTTTAGCATTGGTGACATAGCCACTGTCTCTCCACCCCGCTTCCCCATTAATTTGCCATTGCTGTAGCAGACAAGAGGTGAAGATTTGTTTCCAGCAGCCAAGACAAAGCGTGATAAAAACCTCTGTGTTTTCTGAGCCAAATTCAGTCATCTGTTTGTTGACAGTTATAACAGTGAAAAGCAGTATGGGAAATATGTCTTCAGAAAGACTAATAGTCCAAGGGAAAGGTTTCATTTATTATAATTTTTTTAATTCTCTAATTAAAATATAGACAATTTATTAAAATCATCTAAATGAATAAGGATTTCATTAAAAAAAGCACAAATTGGAGTGAAATTGGAGTGGCCTTCTTTCAAAAGAAAAAGCAATCAACTGGTCAGCAAGGAGTGGTCATTAGTTACATGGATTTTTTGTGTTGTCCAAGGCTTTCAGACAGTCATGCTGGCTCCATGATGCTAGTTATATGAACTCAAAAACAAAGACTGTCTGTGTGTGAGTGGGCTTGTGTCTAAACATATAATGAGAAGTAACAAATGAAGGGGGAGAAATTGTGGGAGGATGAATATAAAGCGAAATGATCATTTCTCAGTAAGGGTTTTCTTATGTGATTGGATTAATTTACGTTTTCTATATGTAAAAAAGTTATTTGGGCAAACAACAAAAAAATAAGAATACTTCAAGAAAAGAATCACCCTTGTTGAAAATACAGTATTTATTTTTCATTAAAAAATACATGCAAAGTATAAGGAAATTACAAAGTTGATTCTGTTTCATTACAATTAATTAGGACTCTCAAGAAACTCACTGTGGGGTTTTATATTTAAGAAAAATACTAAGCCTGTCTAGCTGGAAGCCAGTGTTTATTTCCTTTAAACAAGAGTCCTATTGCTACCTTTCCAGAAGCTCTTTCAGAGTAAAGACTGTTTAAGAACCTTCCTGGTAATTTACTGCTGTAAAATTACTTGTAAAATAACTTTTAACCATTGAATCTCTGAACATTGTTTTAATCTTGCATAAATGACTATAAAACTTCATAAGCATTGATAAATGAAAAATATGAGCTTTCAGACAGACTTACCTGCTAAAATATTTTTCCTGAGGCAAAGCCAACAACTAAAACTTTGCCATACAGTTCACAATTGGGGCTGGAGAACAAATCTGCCAAGCCTGCTTAGCATTCAAGAAATTAACAAACCACTTATGATTGATATTTTTTTATTTTTTTTTTTTATAATTGATATGCTTGTTTTTTTCCCCCCTTTGGTTTTATTCAGTGCTCAAGGTCATTTGGTACATTTGGAGTAGTAATGTGTTCCATTTCTTTAATACACAGTTATAAACCTATTACTTAATAGCTATCATTTCTTTTTATTTATTAATGCTCACAGTATTTTTTTTTTTATTTTACTATTAATATTTTACATACTAAAATGGTGCTTATGTAGAATTAAGTTTCAGCCATAACCAGCACCATTAAGATAGCAAGCATAATGTGGATCATTTGCTGCACTGGAAGCTTACTGCTATTCTGGTTCAGGTGCAAACATCTATTCTACAGGAGGCTCACAAATATTCCAGGGTAATTTGTTTGTAGTGTGATTTAGTGAAATGCTGTTGGACCTTACCTAA
>CM021768.1:44778621-44804418 GCA_011076525.1 Nettapus auritus | reverse complement strand
ACCTAACAAGACTGTTATGCCAAATGAATATTGTGTTTCATTCACCATTCACCAGTCCCCTGGAAAAAGATGTTGAGTTTTGGTACAGTGCGATGAAGCTGCCACTGACTCATAACTATACAAAGAGTAATGTTATCCACAAAATCCACGTGAGGATTCTTGACTTTAATAAGCTCTTGATATACAAACCATTAATAATTTTTAATTGATTATAACAAAATCCTTCTCTAATGCCTGGCTCTACAAAACCCCAGTTGCAACATAGTTAAATTTTCTCATGAAGTTATAGATAGAATTTTAACATTTACATTTCTATTTCTATGCTTTATTCTACCCTGCCCTTCCTTCCAGTACTTTCACATCTTCTAAAAAACTAAGTTGGCTTGTGTGAGCATTAACCCTGATTTTTTTTTGAACAGCTGTATTTTCTGCAGGGTTTTGTTAATAGTTCCTAGTTTAACAGGCATTTTGTAACATTGGAAAGTAAACTGCTGTAACTGATGAGAACCTGGATATGGTTTAAAGCCTAGCAGGGTGAGGGTGATATGCCACTTTATTCCATCAGCAGAATTATATATATTTACTTTTATATATTCAATTGCTAATCAGCATCAACCCCTTAGATGTCTGTTTTCAGATATTGCAAGTCTGAAATCTAACTTCATTGTACTTGTACCATTACATTTCCTCATTAGTCTGCACTCATGCTTTTTCCTGGTTCATCCACATATTACTGTGGCAGGAAACAAAGGTGTTTGGCAAATGCAGATTGCACCTTCAACATTTTTTTTCATGGAAGACGGTAGTAATTTCACATGTCCAAATAGGTTTCCCCTCCCTTCTACAGGGCTGATAGTTTGTACTGAAAAGTGTGAGGGATTTCAAGTAGAATATAAAGAATATAGTATATAGTATATAGTAGAATATAACATCATGCCACAATTTAAGTCCATGTACAGACAAATTTTACAACACCTTTATCAAACCTCATCATCAGTTTCCATAAGACATGCTAAGGAGGTAGGTAGGTAGAGAAAGAAATTCCAAGTACAAGATCTCCAGCAAAATGTTGTTGACAAGAAGCTAGTTCTGTGTCTGCACTTGGGTGGGAGATTTAAGAAACTGGAAAATAGTATCTCGCAGGTCTTCCATAAAAGCCCGCTCCCATCTGTGTAAGAAATGCTAAGGATGCAACAGACATTGTAAATATTTTCTTCATTATTATTGTTTTACTTGTCTAGCATCTGTGTTAGGATCAATACAAATTCTGAAGCAAAGATTATTTGTCTGGACTAGCTTCAATATCCATTGGAATTGGATAGAGAGAAGAAAGGCAACAAATTAAACTTACAGGCCTAAAATGTATTCTACAAAATGAAGACACTGGTATAATTTTTACTTCTAAAAGGAAGAGAGATTTCATAAGACTAAGTATTAAGAGAAATAATGGAGCAATTTTTATCAGTGTCTAAATTTCTTTCAGCACCCGTGCTGTTAGTAAGGTATTGGGCAAATTGTGAGCATTACTTACTTTGGCATATTACATTTTAAGGACTATTAAAGTACCTAGCATTTGAAATGGAATAGTATACCTCATTAGCAGTATAAACTAGAGGGAAAGAAATGCCTGAACAAAAGGCATTTTAGCCAGCTATGAAGCTGGTGAAGGGTCTGGAGAACAGGTCTTACGAGGAGTGGCTGAGGGAGCTGGGACTATTTAGCCTGGAGAAGAGGAGGCTCAGGGGCGACCTTATCGCACTCTACAGGTACCTGAAAGGAGGCTGTAGCGAGGTTGTGGTTGGTCTATTCTCCCATGTGCCTGGTGACAGGACGAGGGGGAATGGGCTAAAGTTGCGCCAGGGGAGGTTTAGATTGGATATTATGAAAAACTTCTTTAAAGAAAGGGTTGTTAGTCACTGGAATAGGCTGCCCAGGGAAGTGGTTGAGTCACCATCCCTGGAGGTCTTTAAAAGACGTTTAGATGTAGAGCTTAGGGATATGGTTTAGGGGATGATTTGTTAGTGTTAGGTCAGAGGTTGGACTCTGTGATCTTGTAGGTCTCTTCCAACCTAGACATTCTGTGATTCTGTGATTCTGTGAAAAAATAGAAAAGAACACACCTTCTCATGGTTGTTTTCTCCTAAAAAGTGGCAACCTTTGTTAGAAAATTTACGGTCAGATTTTTAGCAGCAATTTTGGTTAATTAAATGCTATAGCCAATGGAGCAAGGGAGCACAAGAACAGAGGTTACATTTTGACTCTCCTAAAAGTTTCCCAGCTCTGTGTAGTTGTTTGTGTGGATAAGTCCTTAGACCTGTATGATGTACTGTCTGAAGTTTTTCAGAGAGTGTATACTTTTGAAATAGTTTATCATTTCCCTAAATAGTACACACAATTGATCAATTTCAATTTAAAAATGTATATATTTTTGTACCTAAGACATTTTATAATTTTCTTCAGTGACTATTAGTGACTATTATTTGACTGTTCAGTCAAATAATTTCCACTGCTGGGAAACACTGAAAAAATAAATTGGAGCAGACGCATCATGAGAAGCAACTGATCTTTAAGTGATGTTAGGAATATAATAGTTCTATAAATTACAATAAAAATTGTAATAAAAATGATAGCTGATTTCTCTAAGGAGTCATTTTTATCTCAATATTTTTTATATTAGGAAAAATGCTGCTTTGAAAACAATCTCTTCAGAAGCCTATACCAGAAGAAAAAAAATCAAGTTGTAAAATTGGCCCTAACATAATAAGCTGTTATTTATTTCTTCATTATTTCAGTATCACTTAAATAATCCTGCCATTCTGCAGCTAACTAGCAACTTTTAGTAATTCAGAGAACTCTACAAATTGCTATTTAAATTAATGTATTCTTAAATTAGTCGTAGTAGAAAATTAATATGCATACTACAAATTATATGCTTTTTTTTTTTTTTTTTTTTTGTAAAATGTTGATACTTTGTCTTAAGCAAAAGACTTTTTACATTTATTTTGCAAAATGCTTCCCAAGAGCATAATACAGGACTTTTAGAGTTCACCAAGATTGGTGATTTATTAAGTTTGACAGTGGCTACAATAGAAATTTCTGAGGAAGATGGAACAAACTATTCTGCAAATATCTTGATTGCTCATGGGAGAACTTTTCCATTGCCTTCCATCATTGGGTTTTGATATGAAACATAGATCTGATGAAACTAAATGTTCTCTGTAGTCAGCAACCCTAATTTGAAAATTTCTCCTTTGAAGATGCAATTCAAAGACTTGCTTATCAAACTGGAGCCATATTCAAATGTTTCTAATTTGTTTGCAAATCTGATGGGAAAGATGAACAAAGATAAAGTTAGGGTGTTTGGAAAATATCGAAACTGGAGGATAAGAAGCCTGGTGCTGAAGTGAAAAAGACAGAAAAAGACACGGGAGTTGTGTGTTTCCTCTATGGGACACAGACTTTTTTCCTCTGCTGACTATAAGCTTTGAGATGTATTACCGTTTCTGTTGATTAGGCATGACTATTCATGTATGATTTCATGTAGAACAGCCCCAAATTCTCTTCTCTGCTCTTTTCTCTCATTTTGCCCCAAACAGTGTTCAAACTTTTAATTTCTCTGTGTCTCACAACAAAACTCTGGAGGAGGTTCTAATTTTGTTCAATTTTCTTTCTTTCACTGAAGCAGCACGAAAAATGGAGACCATGCAAATGGTCTTCTTCAGATACTGTGCTATTTTCTGTAGTGAGTCCTTGTAGGATATGGAAATTACCTTAAATTAGAAGATACATAGTTTACAATCATTTGTGGTTTAAATTAAAAATAAATTATAAAATTTTATATTAATTTGGTCATCCCTTATATTTTCAAAATCATCAGTTTGGAGATCACAGATATAAGGATATTTGATCACCTGTGAAAGGTATTATTCTGTAAATACTGTCTTAAAGGACAGGTAGACAGCGTATTTACACTATTTAATTACGCTGGGCAGAAAAAATCCATATTTGTGTTTTTAACAGATTTATCCAGTTTATATTGGTTTTATTGTCAATTATCTGGAGACATGCTTATTTCAGTCAGCTGACAAGGTTGAAAAATCTGAGATGAGAAAGTTGTTTGAGAATATCACAAAGGATATGGTTTTGAAAATTACTGTTCTTTTCAATGAAAGAAACTTTTTTTTTTTTTTTTCTGAATTACTGTTTAACTATTTGTCTAAATCAAGAGAAGCTTTTATTCTTGCTAGGTCTCCTCTACTAGAACAATTTCAATGTACAATTCAGCAAGGACTTACCTACATTGTTGTTTATGCATGTTTAGGAAATGTCACTCAGGTAATTTTTTTTTTTTTTTTTTTTTAATATATAAGATGCTGCGTGAATAAGGAGTACAAAGATTTTAATCCCCTCTGGAAGTCCAAAATGTCAAAAAAAAAAAAAAAAAAAAAAGAGAGAAAAAAAGAGAGCAATTTGGCATTGGATTGAATCTTTAATTCTGTTACCTTGGTTCTTGGTCCTGAAAAATGCTGAACATTGAAGTTGGCAGAAACAGAACATGTGTTTAGCAGGACTGGGTTTGACTGTTACAGATGTAAACTGAAAATCAGTGGGTTGACTCAGCCAAGAAATAAAAATACAATTTTTCAAATAACCTTCATACTAAGCAGGAATGATTCTGTCAACATCTTTTTGTACATGATTAATCTTTCTCCCCCCTTCCTATCAGCAGAATCAACTTGTCATGCTACAGTTATATAAATCCGTGATGCTAGAATTGCTTGTGTGATGACAAGGAAAGTCGGCAACCTAGATGCTAGCTCATTAGGATAATAAGTGAGGAACAGTTAGGAAAGCATTAATGTGGTTGAGCTGTGTTCTGAACTTTTATTGTGAATCAGTTGTGAAATAAGCTGGATCTCTGCCACAAGAAAAAAAGCAATTTCATTTAAGTCTATAAACCTATTCTGAGTGATGGAGGTTTTTAAATTGTAAAAATCACAATCAGGGAACTATCAATCAGCATGCTTTCAGCAGAAGAGAAATCACCAAATATAGATAACTTGACAATTTTTAAAAATAAAATCACTCCTGATGAAAATTTCAAGAAGTATGATGTTTGTTTGCTTGCTAAAGCAGAATTGTTTGGTCATGGTGGTTTCAGAGAAGTTCGAAGTAGTATACTTACAGAATAACACAATTCATTTGTGTTACAATTCATTGTCAGTAGGACAAATGAAGGAAAGTGAGCTAGGTCTGTAAGTTTCTTAAACAGTCAAAAGGGGAGGAAAGTGCCTCCAAAGAGTGATCTATAATGTAACAAAAGAGCTCTACAAATCGGCAGAAGGATCCTCAAAAATCCATAGTAATCAGCAAGCCATCTAAAAGCACAAGTAAGCCTGACCTACTGTCACTCCCTGAAGTACAAGAACTTGTCTCTGGTTAAATAGTAGACATCTCTATTCACTCAGGATATAGCCTCATGCAATCCAGAATCTAGTGTTTGTCAAATACCTTGTCATTAGAGAACTATCCCAGGAAGAAAAAAAAAAAAAAAAAACACCCTGATTCTTAGGCTCATCTTTACTCAAAAATAGTTAAATACACCTGGCTGACTTTTCAGGAGAAATCATGCATTCTGAGCTAGCAAACTATTGAAGCAGCTGAACTGGGGCAGTTCATCTTCCTCCTAGTGGTTTTTAGAAGGAAACTCAAATTCATTGTTGTATCTGTTGAAAATGCTTATGTGATACTGAGCACATAAGAAATGGTCACAAAGTGTGACACCCCTTCCTCTTTATGATGCAAATACAAAGCTGTGCTGTGAGTAGCAGAAGAGCCACGTATTTAATGAATGACATTGAAGGTGTCTCACATTAAGATCCTGCTTTTATTTAAGAGAACCTCAGTGTATCTGTGCTTTGGTTGAATATAGGATAATTTCATATAGTCAGCTAACAAGCTGTTGGTAAGTTCAAGAAATATTTGTATACTTAGGTAAAGAATATCATAAGGCAATGCTATAAAAAAGAATTCTGTCTTCATAGCAAACTAAATGAAAAAAAAAAATCTCCATCATTGTGGTAGGGCTTTACCTTGGACATAATGAAGCAAAATTATGGGTGCTTGCTAACTGAATTAGTACCACTCATTCTATGCAATGGATGAAACAGGAAACGATCTAATTAAATACTAGATTGTGGTGAATATTTACAGTCATCTGTATCCATGCTGATAGCATGTGAATTCTATTTTGCAAAGCTTTATAGTCTTTTAATGTTTTTGGTAAGTACCCATAATGCTTTGAGCTCATAAACAATTACTGTCCTATTTTCAGCATATATGTGCAGTGTTAAGGTAAAGTTTTAATTCTTTTAAATCTGGTTTCTAGTTATCCTTAATAAATACCCACTATTGGAAATGAAATTTGAAATTGTCTTGGGATTTTTGTTGGGTTGATCTTACAGCTATAACTCTTTGGTATCTTCCTGTCCGTTCCATGAAACAAAACTGCTTGAATATAGTAGGAAGACAAAATAGAACAAGAATTGAACTAGTGTCCTTTTTCTACTGTAGTTAGGAGGGCCTTATTCTTAGTCTGTAACATTCTCACATCCAAGATAGTTCTAAGTCTATTTCACAGTCTGTGAAAGAAATTATTTTTTGAAATTATTTGCTGAAAATCTTCAAAGTAAGATGTATGTCATTTTTACTGATGACTGATAATGGAGATACCATCTATGAAGCAACAGCACAACTTTTTCAGTCTAAAGGACAATATTTTAACTTAACACATAATCATATCCAGCACTGAGGTTGTCAAAACAATAGATGATCTCCACTAAAGTGCTCTCTGCAGATAATAGACTACAAATATCAAAATATCTAAGAAGCTATTTAGTTTTGTGATCATCACGGTATCCCAATTGGCTAGTGCCTTCAGCTATAAAAAATTTTGAAGAATGGATATGCTTATTTTTATTTCAGTCTCTAGTTTTCTACCTTGTTTGCCTGACAAATCTGGTGGCCTTATATAATGGGGTTACAGCATTGGTAGGTAGGGGAAGAGCAACTGACATCTGCCTGAACTTGTGCAAAGCATTTGACACTGGCCCCCTTAATATCCTTATTTCTAAATTGGAAAGACATGGATTTGATGGATGGACCACTCAGGGGATAAGGAGTTGATTCAATGGTTGCAATCAAAGAATTGCAGTGAATGGCTCAATGTCCAAGTGGAGATCAGTAACGAGTGGTATTCCTCAGGGGTCAGTACTGGGACCAGTGCTGTTTAACATCTATCTTTGTTGGTGACATGGACACTGAGATTGAGGGCACCCTCAGCAAGTTTGCTGATGACACCAGGCTGTGTGGTGCAGTTGACACACTGCAAGGAAAGGATGTCATCCAGAACCACCTTGACAGGCTTGAGAGGTGGGCCTATGTGAACCTCATTAAGTTCAACAAGGCCAAGTGCCATTCCTGTATCTGTGCTGGGGCAATCCTAAGCACAAATACAGTCTGGGCAGAAAATGTATTGAAAGTAGCCCTGATGAGAAGGACCTGGAGCTGTTGGTTGATGAGAAGCTCAACATAAGCCAGTAATGTGTGTTTGCAGCCCAAAAAGCCAGCTGTATCCTGTGCTGCATCAAAAGTGTGGCCAGCAGGTTGAGGAAGGTGATTATCTCCCTCTACTATGCTCTTGTGAGATCCCACCTGTGTCCAGCTCTAGGATCCCCAGCAAAAGAAGGACATGGAAGTATTAGAATGAGTCCAGAGGAGGTCCATGAAGATGATCAAGGGGCTGAACCACCTCTCCCATGAGAACAGGCTGAAGGAGTTGGGCTTCTTCAGCCTGGAGAAGAGAAAACTCCAGGGTGACCTTATAGTGACTTTCCAACACCTAAAGGGGGCCTACAAGAAAACTGGAGAGGGGGTCTTTATCAGGGAGTATAGTGATAGGACAAGGGGAAATGGTTTTAAACTGAAAAAAGATAGATATAGATCAGATATTAGAAATAAATTCTTTACTATGTGGGTGGTGAGGTACTGGAACATGTTGTCCAGAGAAGCTGTGTTTGCTCCATCCCTGGAAATGTTAAAAGGCCAGGTTGGATGGGGCTTCACACAACTTGATCTAATGGAAGATGTTCCTGCCTATGGCAGTAAGGTTGGGACTAAATGTTCTTTAAAGTCCATTTCAACCCAAACCATTCTATGGTTCTATGAATCTGAGGAGGTTCTCCCAAAGCCTTCTTTTCTCCAGGCTAAACAATGCTTCCTTTTTTTCATCCTCTCCTCATATGAGAGATGCTCCAACCCTTTAACTGTCTTTTTCTTTTTTCCTTTCCTTTCCTTTCCTTTCCTTTCCTTTCCTTTCCTTTCCTTTCCTTTCCTTTCCTTTCCTTTCCTTTCCTCTCCTCTCCTCTCCTCTCCTCTCCTCTCCTCTCCTCTCCTCTCCTCTCCTCTCCTCTCAAGCCTTGCTCCAATATGCCCTTTCCTTTCCTTTACTGGTGATCTCAGCTCTAGACACAATATTCTGGATTTGGTCTCACCGGGGTGACGTAGAGGGGAAGGATCAACTTTCTGGTGATTCTCAGCCTTATGCAGCCCGGGAAGCTCATGGCTTTCTTTGCTGGCTCATGATCAACTTGGTGTCCACTGGGACACCAGGACAGCAGGTCTTTTTCTGCAAAGCTGCTTTCTAGCAGGTCAGCCCCTAGGTTGTGCTGGCATATGGGATTATTCCTCCTTTGATACAAGGCTTCAAATTTCTCTTTGTTGAACTCTATAAGGTTGCTGGTAGCTGATCTCCAGCCTGTTGAGGTCCTTTCAGCACAAATCTGTGGTGCATCAACCACCCTTCACAGCTTTGTATTATCTATAAACTTTCTGAGGATGCACTTTCTACCAGCTAGATCATTAATAACTTTTTTTTTTTTTTTTTTTTTTTTTTTTTTTTTTTTTTTAATATCTTCAGTCCTTTCATCTCTCAGACAGGCAGAAGATTAGAACTGCAAAGTCATTCAAAAATACCTGCTGAAACGGCTCTTTTTCAGTTCAATGACTTTAAAGAAAGATATCTACAACCTCATTTTAGATTAAAAAAAAAAAAAATTGCAATGTGCTATCAACATAGAAGTCTTTTATATAGTCTCCAAATACTCTATCTGGCAGACATTTTTGTCTTCCTTTCTAACAATGGCAGGGCAAAATGAAAATTGTGTCGACCACAGAAAAGAAATTTTTTGTGTATCAGCACAATGTTCTTTAGTACAGGTGTTTTCATAACGATGATATATTATGAAAATGCATGGTGTTCAATGGCTCTCACACATACTTCCACCTCATCAGTCACATGTCACTGTAACACCGCTGTGTGCTCTCAGTAATCTTGAAATTATGTTAATAATGCCAAACCATATTCTGAATTCTAACTTCATTTTCATCACTAAATTTACTTGTATTAGCACATGGAAAATTGTCCTTTTATTAGGTGTGTATAAAACAGGAATTGTTTTTATAACTTCATGTATGCTTCAGTGAAATTCCTTCAGTGAGAGTTGTGACAGTACAGCAGTGCTCAAAATGATCAGCATCTACAGGCAAGTAGAAGACTTTCCAACAGTATCTCAAGGTAGTTAGTTGTACTTGGATAATCTAGATGAAAGCCAGGTGAGTCAATAATCTCTTGCAACTGGGATAAATTATCTCCAAATTATTCAAAATAATTGAATTCCTAGCAACTCAACATAGCCTCTGCAACAGAAATATTCTTCTGGTATGTGTTTCATTTAGTATATTTTTAATATCTCAAGGTTTCTGTTTTAAATGGTATCAATTCCAGCTTTTAATATAGGCTATCATATGAATATGAATATCAGCAAAAATTGGAAGTCAGTTAATTTTTGTGATCTTCTTGTCAGAGAGGCAGTATTTGTCAGCATTTAGTATGTATGAAAATATTTTTTTTCTCCTATCCACAAAATTTTTAGCTCATAGTAATGAAGATCTGATAATTGAGTGAACAGTGAGCAGTGAACAATTTATGGAAACATTTTTATGCCTGTTATTTAACAATATCCTTTGCAATAGCAATATGACATCTGAACTTAGGTAACAAAAAAAGGCATTAGGTATTTTAAGCCCAAATTTTTTAAACTAAACTCAAAATTTGGTCAGTGCATTGTAAGAATCTTTTGTAGCATTTTATTTTGATTATTCTGATATTCTGCTTTAAGAACTTGTAAAAGATTTTTTGGTAAATGATTTTAAGTAAGTTTTATTTTATTAAAATTTAAAAAAAATATAAAGGAAAAAAAAATGGGAAAGGTGGTCTTAATTTGAGATCACTCACTTCAGGAGCATCCTGGAGAATGTCAGAGCTGAATGAAGTGTATAAGTGTCAAACAGTTATACAGAGACTTTATAATAAGATTGATACTTAACTCACATTTATGGTTATTCAAAATGAAGGTAAATGCATTGTGTTTAATATGATGCTTACTAGTTTAGGAAAACATACTGCAAGACTGGGACTTAAAAATAACAACCTTATTAAAAAAGTTGTTTAGTCTAAGAAGACAATCTTCTGAGCACCAGCCCAAAGTCTGAATAAATTACATAAAGTAAATGACAGTATTGAGAGAGATAATGCAAGGCACTTTCATTTTGCAAGAAATAATATATATATATTTCATGATAAAACTTGTGACTCATTCTTGTATGACACTTTGTAGTGCTCATCTTTTTGTTCCCTAATTGCACTACTTGTCCACACTATATTTAGTCTTAAAGTAAATATTTTAAAGACATACTGATGAATATGAATTAAAATACATACAGAAATAGAGTAATTTTCTTCACTTTGATGGCAAACACTGTCCCTCTTATATTCTGAATATTGATCTTTCATTTCAAATTCAAGTTCTTAAAAAATACAATATTAGAAATAGTAATAATTCAGAAAAAGTTGTATTTTTCTTTGTTTTTGTTGTTAAAGAACAAAAGCTGCTCTGAATTAATTAGAAAGAGAAAGGTGCCCATAGACATTGATCAGACCTGGCCCAACCCTAATTAGAGTAACCAGGTTTCTAATGATGTGAGCAAATATCTTGAGCTAGAATAGCTAATCAGTCTTGTATACAGGCCTGTACTCCAACCTGTACAAGGTAATAGAAATCAGATATTTAAGAAAATGAAATACAGGTTCATTTAGTAAAACTGGAAAGATTGACAACACCTGTAGATTATTTTTAAACAGTGAAAGTTTCTAGATGCTTTTTCTGTGTGTCTTTCTGTGCCTTTGAGTTGGTCTTTGTGGATGTCTGTCTACAGTCATTCAAAAGTATTCTTTTTAATGAAAGATAATATCCTTTTTTATCATCAGTCTGCATAAGTATAAAATAGATAAAAATACAATAGAAAATATCATAGCTAAGATTCATCAGTGTAGATGACTACCTAAATATTTTAAGAGTCCAAAATGTAAAACTTAGCTGTAGGTTAAGAAAAATGTGCAGATGACGACTATGAACTTTTTGTGTTTGCATTGTAATTTAACATCATTCTGGTCTACTTTTTTTGCTCTTTTATGTCACCATATAAGTTTTAGCTAATACTGCCTGTTTCTCCAGGCTTGAGTTACAGCCTTAAGATTAGGCTCATTTTTCACTTTTCTGTAGATAGGAATGTGGTGAGAAAATAATTCTCTCCTGGCTTCTACAAGTGAAAGTGACCTCACAGAAGCAAGTGACTAAAATAAAATTGTCAACTGAACGACATAGGTTTTTGTTGTTGTTGCCTTTGCTGTTTATTCAATCTCTTCTTTTCCATATTTGTCATCATATAGTATATGTAATAAACACAGTTATGCATTTACTTAATCTACAGTACACTACAGGAACTTTTCCAAATGTGTATCTGTATTAAAGGTCTTTTATGCTTATGCTTGGGTTAAAGTTCTGAAGTTTTGTAAGTTTTTGTCATCGTGATTGAAAAAGTCAAATTCCTCAAGTTATCTCTGAAATAATTTGTGCAAAATTACTTTTCAATTTTCTGTAGCTATGTTACTCTAAAAGAGAGAAGAGTGGGAAGAGATGTGATAGCAATCTTCAAAGAAAAAGCAACAAACTGTCTTTTGTTTTCTTTCAGAATAGAAAGAACAGAAAATGATAAGTTTAACTTCCAATAAAGATATTTAGGGCTTTGGGAAAATATTTCTATATATAGACAGTTAAACACTGAACTAAATAATCTGTTTCTTGTTGTAACTTTGTCACTAGAATTTTCAAGTACAGCCTAGCTGAACTTCATAATCATGAAGAGATAGCTAGTCCTGCCTTGGGGAGGTGGATGTATGGTTTGATTTCTCAAGCTCCATATAGCCGTACTTTTTGATTTTTTTTTTTTTTTTTTCATATTTGCTCTAATTTGAAGATTTCAATATTTGAAAATATTCACCTGGTATATTCTCTTCTGCTTCAACCCAAAGAACTAGTTCATTATTCTGACAGTGTTATGTTTTGTTTTGTTTTGTTTTCTACAGTACCACACACTGACATTCCTTTGCTCTCATATATACAAAGAGGAAACAGTTACATTTAGTCAGAACCATCTTTTAGGGTAAAGAAATAAGAAAACAAGATGGGGAAAAAAAAATATTCTGCACAGGAAAACACAGACTTCTTGTTAAACTCTGAGAACTTCAGCTTCATTCTTTGCATTTTGTCAGTCATTTTCAGAGTAGGCTGAAAACACAATCATTCTGAGAGGTCAGGTTTTGCTTCTAATTTCCATTAGTCCAAAGCCAACAGAGAATTATGTCCAAAATGTCTGGAAAACTCTGTAAACATTACAGGTGCATAGAAATATGAAAAGGCACATATGAAAAGTATACAATATCAAATATACAGTGATTTCATTATATCATTGTGGTGGTTTTACTCGGATGGGCAGCCGAGCTCCACCACAACTGCTCTCTCACTCCCCACCTCCTCAAAGAGGAGGGGGAGAAAAAAAAAGTCAACACAAAGAGCTCGAGGTTTGAGATGAGAATGATTTAATTAAAGGGAAAGGGAATGGGGAGAAAATGTAACAAAAGAAACAACAAGGCCGTGCGGAAGCACAGAGAGAAAGGAAAAATTATTCTCTACTTCCCATCAACAAGCGATGTTCGGCCACGTCCTGGGAAGCAGGGCCTCAAAACGCATACCGGTTGTTCAGGAGAGAGCGAGAGAGAGAGAGAGAGATCCCTCCCCCACAAGAGCCCCCTTTATTGCTGAGCGTGACATCAGGTGTTATGGAATATCCCTTTGGTCGGTTTAGGTCAGCTGCCCTGGTGATGTCCCCTCCCCATCAATTGCCTACCCCCAGCCTGCTGGCTCCTGGGGCTTGGAGAGAGTCCCGATTCTGTGCCAGCACTATGCAGCAATAGACACAACACTGGAGTGATACCAGTGCTGTTCCAGCTACGAGTGCAACACTGTGTGGGCTGCTGCAGGGAGAAGTGACTCCATCCCAAACAGACCCAACACAATCATAAATGATAGGCAGAAACATTTTATTCAATTTTGTAAAATGGAGGTTTCATAAAAGTGGTAGGAAAGAAGGGTAATTTCAACTGATTTTTTTTTTTTTTTTTAGAAAAACGCATCTTAACTAAAAAGCTATGAAAATAATCTGTGACATGCTCTTCTAAAGGAAATCACATATTCAGAATTGTATAAAATAAGTCATAGTGCGTGTTGAACAATGCAGTTTTTAAAGGTGTATGATAGATACTTTTCCTTGCCTGAATGCCTGAATGTGATAGTTATGTGACTTTTATAATATATAATATTAACAAAACTACATATATATATATTATATAAGGGTTGGTGTGGGTCATGGCACGGCACACGGAAGGGAATAGCCTCAGAGTGTTTCTCTTGACATAATTAATCAGTTAATTTTTCACAGGCTTATTATCTAAAGGGGCCTTGAAGTCTGTGATTTCTGCTCAGGAGATGTAATCTATATTGAAGAATTATTGTAAAAAAAAGTTAAGACCCATAGCTGGTGTAACTTGGGCTGATGTAAGTTCTATAAGAGAAGTTTCCTAGTGTTTTGGCAATTTCCACGAGCAGAATGCAACAAGTGAAAGTATCTAATTTTACTGAAAAAGCTTTCTACGTGGTTAGATGAAAGAACCATTTCAGGACTTCCATTGCTGATGTGTTGAATATATTTTTTTTGGATGCAAAAAAGATCTCCTTGTCCAGAGCTTCAAATAGAAGGGAGTTTATGAATATTACTTTCTGAGAAAAAACATGCAGCATGTGTTTACATATATGTGTGTGTTTATGTGTATAGGAACAGAACCTGTCCATTCTGTTACTCTTTAAACAAAAGAGGATTTTAATTTTTTCAGTATGTAACCACCTAAATTTAAGATATAACAGACAATCATTTTGTTGATAACTGTAGAGGCTTAAAATGAAGATTTCTTTTTCAGCAGCTGAACCACAGTAACCAATTATGTGAATGATCTCTATTCATTTCACTGCAAAAATGCACAACATTTGGGCTTTCTCCAGGTCACCACTAGCAGTTGGAATCACTCCTGCTTAAACTGCCCCATTTAAATCTGGAACAGTCATCTGTGTATACGTCTTTATTAGAAAACAAGTCAATACAGAGTAACTGTGTAAAACTGTAAGTTTTCCTTTGAATAATAAAATGTGTGTATATATTTGTATACATATATATGTAATAGATCCTCATCATAAAATAGGCATATTACACCATACACCCAAGTTTCCAAACGATGTGCATTCTATGAGTAGCCCAACAGAAGTTAGATCTGTCATAGTTTTACCAAAAGATCTCATGTACACTTCATTATTTTAATGTACATCTCTCCAAACAAACAAATGAAAACAGAAATGTGAGTAAGGGATTAAATGCATATGGTGTCTGGTATTTTACGGCTCAAAACACTTACCCAAATACACAGGCAATAAAATATTTGCAAATACTTCATTTTCCTACTATGATTACTTAAGGCCTTTTATTCATGTTTCAACTTCTGTCAATGTGTAAGAGGAAAAAGGGAAATGAAAAACTGAAAAGAAATAACAAATAGAAATCACAGAGTTTGATGTAGGAAGTGGAGGCTACAATGAAGTAACCAACTGGGACAGTATCAAATGAAACATTAGTCTTATGTGTTAGGAATCAATTCTTGCAAAAGATGGAACCAGGCACCTTTGTATTCAAAAGCAGTAGGGCTACCTATTGAACTAAAATACACCTCACTTTTCCTGCCAGCAGTTGTCCTGTTTTCAGTCTGTAAGCAGCCTGGTGTACAAAACATAAACATGTGCTATGTGCTGCTTTCCCTTGGCAGTCTCTAGCAACTTCATCTACTAGGAATTAGACAACTCTAGCAAGTATTGTCTTGTAGAGAAAGGAATTCAAATATATACACAAAACTGCTTTCATTATTTTTTTTTCTGGCAAAATACCAGTGACTTTTATACTTTTCTGAAGCTTTGCCACATCACTGAGGTTTTTAAAGCACACAGAAGAATTTTATAAAGTCTATTATTATAACCAACCTGACCCTCTCTGACTTTTGAAAACAAGGATGTTCTGATATAGCTCTCTATGGCTGTGTTCTTTGGTGTACTCAGCTAGTATTAGCTTTTCCTATTGGTTAAGTGTATCACATCTATCACTAGAGAATATTGATTCTGAAATGCCCATTGCATAGAAGTATTTATAAATAGAAGTCCCTCTACAGTTGTTACTTTCCTACTTGCTTAATCTCATTTCATTTTATTATAAAAAATACATAAGTATAAAAATTAGAATTTAAAATTTAAGATCTGCTTTTTCTAGAACATTTTTGCCTAGTTGAATACTAATAGGAGACACATTCTTTAGAGTATAAATCTTTGACCTACAATACTTATAACACGGCTTTGTGACAAAGTAATTCAAAATTAAATTAAATTTGCAAAGATTTCTAGTGGACTAGCTACTTCAGAACAGTTGTTTGTCCCTATACTCATCTTCTGTGATAATAAAAAGCAACTTATTTCACTTACAGTGAGGAATTCACAGCCTCTAATTTTGTCTCATTTGCCATGACATAAGAACACACACAGAGTCAGTGCTACTTGTAAAGCCATCCACAGTCTGAATGCCTCATGTTAACTTCTTCATAGCACCATCCCCCTGGTGTTCCAATCTGGCTTCTCTGCTTACTATACACAGCAGTATTCCTCCACAATAATTATTTTCACAGTACAACTCTTCTAAAATATACATATTCAAATATCTGTCCTTGATATGTACATCAAAAAAATATTTGATGGTTTTGTTTGCTCCAAAACTTCTGTTTTTACAAATTAGGCAGTCGGAAATTTTTAAAAAGCACTGAAGGGGGAATAATTCTTAGAACATAAACACTTCTAAAATCTCGTTTAAATACATGAATCTGTAATACAAATATATACATGAAGCAAGCCAAGGGATACACTGACTATGATATATATGATATATATATATATATAAAGCAAGGCAATGTATACATTCCACATTCAAGATTACAAGTCAGCTCTTATTTTTTGAATCTTAATCTTTAGAATTAAATAAAAACAATGAGATATTACAGTAATATTTTATTTTCTTATTCAGATATCAAAAATGACAACAACAGAGACAGAATAGGACTAAGCATAAATAGTAGAAGCATACCAGCTTTAAAAGGGAAACTATAGCAAAAGTTCATAGCAAAAACTTTTGAGTTTTAGCAAGAACAATATTAGGCATTAATCACTGCTTTAATATTAAACTTTAAGAATGTGTTATAACCCATCAAGTTCATGGAACTTATGAATGTGTTTCTAGTTAAACATACGCTAGTGTTTTGCTGACTAGGGATGGCTTCCTGAATCAGAACCTGGTATAATAAATTCTCACCTTTTCTGTAAACTAATTAATTTCCTGCTGTTATCTTTTCATTGTTGTTTCTCAAGTGCATGGTGACATTTTGTCATATTCACCTATTTTAGATGAAAAGATGGTTTCATTTTTAAAATCAATATTGGCTTTTTGGACTTATCTTTGCTTTCATTAATACCTTGCTGTGCAGAATATATGAAGATGGTCACAGCAGAACTCTCTTTAATCCTCACACTGGGTTATGTCTTTGATCATCTATTAACTGAGACTATAGTATATTAACTTTCAGCTGAGTCAAGATAAAAGGTTTCTGTAGAGGAAAGTTTCCTTCTTTGCTATTCAGCACTCTTGGATATTAATAACAAGCAATATATGAGCTGTCTTTCCTTATAAACAATGTAGACCAGAGAGAACTAACGCTCAAACACATTTTTCTATATAGACTTATTGTGTTTGATACGTTGACAGAGTTTCATATCATATATCTCTTAAAAGAAGAAGGCCCTTGAAAAGGGCAAAAAGAGAAAAAGGAAGCATAGGCTTTGAAGATGTAAGTAAACTGGTGTCATTATAGATTAATATGAAAGAGCAAGACTCCACACTATTTTGTGAAGTTTAACTTGAATGAGTAGTTTAGAAGTTACAATTAGTACTTTTCAACCCTATACCATCTTTAAGACAGTAAGACAAAAGAACATAACTAGTGCCATATTTGAAAAGACCAAAAGCCTGTTTAGTCCCTTATCTCTAATTATGAACAGAAGATAATATTTTACAGAATGACTTGGGTAGAATTGGCAGGTAGAATTAAATGTTCATATGTTAATCTTCCAGGTACATTTGTAGTTTACTATCTGTCTCAAAAATGTTAAAGGCATTATCATTGCTCTGACAATTTTGGATCTTCTAAATAGGTAAAATATTTTTTTAATTATTTTTTTCAGAATTTTTTGTATCAACTGCTTTCAATGACACTAAATGCCACAGATTTATTACAAATTATGATTACAAAGACAAAATTTCTTTGGATTTATCAACTTGACTTATTCATATTATTCATATGTGTGGCAGCTTAGTGCTTGGCTGTTAGTGTTCAGTGTTTAGCTAAGATGCCAGTGCAATGTTACCTATCAGATGAAACAAGGAATTATTACTTTCCCACTTTTTTCCTGGTAATTGACCTCGATATTTGTTCTAATTCTGTGATAAGAATTTTTCTGGACTTCTATTTCTTTTTTTCCTATGGTTGTAATACTTTCCTCAAAATCTTCTGGTTGTAATAGTGAATTTGAGGAAAAAAATGCTGGAAGTATGGTGGTCAGAAAGTGGAGATGGAAAAATATTTTTTTCTCTAACACAAAATGTGTTCAAAATGTGCTTTGCGTGTATTTAGGGGCTTGATTTTTTAGCATTTGAAGTCTCTTCACTTGTCATTGACTTACATTACTGGAGCCATTAATTGTGATTATCATTCACAATAATTTTGAAAATTAGTTTTTAAACAAGTGATATGCTAACCAAGTACCACAGAGTAGTACTTCCTAGCAGGGAAACAAACTGAAATATGTGTATGCAATTCTTCAGTGTATTTTGTTTCTATCAAACGATTTGTAGGGATGTAAAAACAAGAAGCAGTCAGGGATCAAGGAAGAAAATATTCACACCAGAAAGGAAGCAACATTCTGGCTAGCTACAGGAAAAGTCTCAGATTTGTTCTCTGTCCTTTTGCTACTTAAAAAAAGTGGGAAGAGGAAGGGCAACAACTGTTTTAGCCAATAGAATGAATAGCAGAAAGGCTTTTAATTTACTAGAGAAAGATTCTAGCTTAACCTTAAAGAAAGAAGAAGCTAGGGGACATACCAAAGATTGTGAGATCTTTATTGTTATATATAATCCTAATGTGCTTTGCTTCATATTTTTGTAACAATTCTGCTATCAGGAAGCAGAATGAGCTTTTTGCTAAACATTCTAATCTTAAAATCTAGTGAGCAAGTCACCTGAGTCCTGTGGTTAACAGACGTTTCACAATTTTGGATGTGGAGATCATTAAAAGTAGACTGGGGTCATTAGCAAGTGCTTGCTTCTCTTGTTCAAGGTATGTAAAGAGTAATGCCATGTGCCTCCAAATGCACAAAGCTGTTGGAAAGCAAAGAACACACAGGTCAGCCGAGACATTTATATTTTGAAGGGATGTGATAACCAGAGAAGCTATTTTGACAAGCTGCATGTTAAAGGTCGCATATAGCATCTACTAATATTTTGAGGAACGTTCCCTACCTGAACATTCGTGTCGTTAAGATACAGATGATCTATCTTGCTCCTTGCTTCATCCATTTTTGCATCTCTATAGCTTATAGAAATAGTGTATGATTTTTTTATTATTTTTTTTTGGCCCGCAAATGCAACTGTGTCATGAGGGTCTCCTTTGTGCTCCCGCAATCTCTCCACTGGTACAACTGTAGTGTTCCAAGGCTCTGCTTTGTGGAAGGGACATTTGTCCTTTCCCCTTCCTTCCCTCTGAATCATCTAGCGAACTTTGGACTCGAGACTTTGGTATGCAGACAAGTTGGCACAAATTTTTCCATGAAAAGGAATATGGGATTGACAGGTTTTTGAACAAGATGATAATAAAAAAAGAAGGAAATAAACAGTTACAACCTAATCATCAGCCACTAAACACAGTATGGTTATACAGTATCTGGTGAAACAGTCACCTTAGGGACCTACAGTAAAGCAGAGGAAGCACTTTGTTAGCACAAACGATTTTGCTAAGTAAGAACATGAGGTCATTTTAATAGTAATTTGAATTTCAAAAGCAGACCAGAACAAAAACCTGAGAACAGACTTCAAGGCAAGGTAAGCTTTTTCTGATTAATATACTCAGTTCTCCATAACCCCAAATTCCTAAATCTCCTACTGGAGATAACTTTAAAAAGCATGCAGAAACATTATATATTTAAAAAAAAAAAAAAAAAAAAACAACAACAAAAAAACACATAACCCAGACAAATCCTTATTATAAAAATAAAAACAAAAAATACAACACCTCGTCTTTATACTGCTTCCCATGCAAGTCATTTTCCAGGTCTGATTCTAAGTTAACTTCTTTTTTTAGCATATAAATTGTTTGGAAGATAAAGGAATAAAATGATTAATGCACGTTTATTTATTTTTCAATGCGTGTTATATGACTGATCAATTTTGTAAATGCCTTATAACCATGCTGTTGTATATTTTTCAACACTCATGAAGAGGGGAATTCTCATTATATCCATTCTACAAATTAGGAAGGGTGACACAAAAAGTCATTTTTTCATGCTATAAAGATAAATGGGAATGTATGGTAACTAGTTGCATCTGTACAATTGGAAATTGTCTCTGTTTGAAAGAGTACCACTTATTCTGTAGATGTTCAGGATCTAAATTAATCTCACACAGCTATAACTGTCAAAAGATTTACCATCTAGGCTATCTACTAATAAGTACCTCATAGTAGTCATTCATTCCACTAATTTCACTTTTGATCTTTGAAAATTCTTTTGATCCAGAACTTTCTGTGTATATGACTCTATTTTTGATGCCTGACTTCAGAGCAGTTCAGTGAGATTCAGCTGTCTCACAGATTCAGCTGTGAGTCTCTAGTGCAACATAGCACTACTACATAGTACTACATTGTACGATTGTTGGAACAATAATGTTAACTTTGGGGAACTAACATACTTTCCTGGTAAATATAGTATATGAACAGTTTCTTAAATCCTTTCAAACTAATACTCAAACATATTCCAAACTGCATTTTCATCTCAAGGATGTTTTATGTGGCAAACCCATATAGTCACTTTGGCCATCCCAACACCAATTTGGAGATAGCAGAGCAGCCTTACTCCCTTTGAGTCATTAAAAACGTCCTTTTGAGCATCCTTAAATCATCTTCTATACTTCAAAAATCCTTATAATGAATCCGTGTTCATTTTCTTAGTACACTGATACTGATTTATAGTTTTTCATTTAAATCTAGTAGAATGTACATTGACTTAAGCATAATGGAATTTGGCTGTCATAAGCTACTATCTCAACTGCTGAACTCAAAGTCAAAGAACAAACTCATGAGGCAATAATCTGAAGTAAATGATGGTAACTTGCTGGTATATTCTGGCCAGATAAATCAACCTTGCTCTTTCCTTCCTTCACTAGAATTGTTGAGAACTATTGGAGCATACCAGCATATCTGGCTCAGTTTTACAATACACTCTTGGAAATGAAAATACATTTTGTAGAGCTTTGTTCTTTGGATTTTATGCTTTTTGTTTCCCTTTCTGCTAGGTACCACCTGTTTTTTCATAAAACAATTATAGTTTTGTTTTGCTTTATTTGTTTCTTTTTTTTTCTTCATGATTTTAAGGAAAGGAATAACATGCTGTTGATACTTGTTTTACATGCTGTTCTGTCCTAAGAACAGAAATATGATACACATCATTCAAATACAAGACAATATACTACCATTACTGCAATTTATTGAAAGTTAGCCAAAATCTATATGATCTAAGAGGACTAATGATGCTTATTAAGATTTATAGTCAGTTATTATATTTTTCCATCTTAATTTCTTATAACAAACCAATCAATTTAAATTACTATGGAAAAGTGTTTTGTTTTGTTTTGTTTTGGCTAATGTTTCTTCAACTGTCAAACATTATTCTTCTTTACAGTTATGTTAACTGATTGACCTACCTAACATTCACTTTCATTAATGATCAATCTAGTCATCTTCTCCTAAAAATTAAAAAAAAAAAAAAAAAAAAAAAAGACAAAATAAAGAAATATTTCCTGTATTTTGGAAACTAAGTTTCTGATGATTTCATGCTGTCAAATCTTCCTGATCTTCTCCATTTTTTTTTTTTTTCTGAATACTGAGTGACCTCGTACAACCTTGTGGGTGCCTGAGCAGAACACCTAGACAGCTGAAGAGTCAAGATTTCTGAAAACAAACAAGATTTGCTTCACACACTGAATCTGTTTTCTCTAGAGATTTTAGAAGCATAAAGGATTTTAATTTCACACATCGATAAAACAAGAAATGTATTTTGATACAGACAACTTATAAGGAAGATATTGATTTAAGGAAGTCAGTTGTGAATTGTGAGGAATACAGTTGCTTACTGCCTAGACTGAGTTTTTTTGTCATCAAAGAAGGTAGAGAACATAGCAGTTGTCTGTAAAATAGCAGAAGGTGTCCTTCATTCCACAGACACAAAATATTTGACAGTGGTAAGGTCTGTGGAGCCATCTCCAAAAGGTTTGGCATTAGAGAAAACAGTTCCAGGAAAAATCTATAATCTATGTGTTTTTTTTTTTTTTTTTTTTTTTTTTTTTTATTGTTATTTTTTAATTTGTCTGTGTGAGTTTGTTTTGGTTTTTGTTTTTGCTTTTCAGAGAAAGTATCTTGGATTTTAAACCTTTCTTTGTGTTTGTATATTTTATATAATGGGCTTTGTTAACAAAGTCCGTAAAAATAACAGGACAGTACTGTGATTGTTATTTAAAATTATATATATATATTTTATATATTAAATGCATTTGAGTTCAGTCCACCATGAAAAAAAAAATCAGAAAAAGTAATGCTAACAGAACCTGAAAAACAGCTTGTTCAATGTATAGAGAGAACCTGAAATCTCAGGTCACTAAATAAATTTCCAAAGCTGTCAGAAGTGTAAGTTGTAGCAAGAATGTGCAGTCTTTTCCAAATCCTCTCTTGAATCATAAAGCTGGTAAAGTAACAGAAGCATATTAATAAACATTCTCCATGGGATTTGGGGCCACTTAATACTCCAGGTAATCCAATTTGTTTTATCATCTTGAGAAGCACAAGTTTATATAGGATATATTCTCCTGGTGTTCCAAGGCCTATTCAATTACTGAAAAAAAGTTTATAATTTTTATGATAAGCTGAAAAGGGACTGATTTTCTCTGATTCTTTTCTGCAGTGATCTTTTCTTTGACAAGGTCTCCATATTTCTGGTCTTTCCAAAAGACTCATCTGTTTTGGTATTACTGGTTTATAAAGTTCATCAACAGAAACAGAATTGACAAAAGGCTTTTTTAAAGAACTTCTTGCAACTTAGAATAGATGTGTTCTTGATAGGTTTTCCCTGATTTCTGTAATTAAAAAAACTTGCTAATTGGAAAAGTGTGGAGGAGGACAGCAGAGAGAAGATTGTAATTGAATCCATAGTTCTGCTGTTTGTGATTGTAACTCAGATTGTTATCCTGAGGCATGGTGCTAAAAGCTAGAGTAGTATTCTTTTTTAAATGACAGTAAGCAGACTGGAGGATGTCATGCTACAATTTGCTGGGAATCCACTTACCAGTCAGTAAAAGAATGGATTAGAATTTCCAACTAAATCGGAAAAATATGGTTTGATCTCTATGACAAATGGAAACACTGATTTAGAGTAAAATTACTGCTGTTTAATGTCTAGAGATCTTCATGATAAACACTGCAAGATGGGTGGGCTCTGAGAATAATGTAAAGGCTAGAATGTAAAATGTATAAGAAAATAAATAAATAAAGAGTTGTATAGTTTGGCTTGGTAGATTTGTCTTAAACTTTTACATGTTGGCTAAAACCTGTTAATATTAAGTAGTGGGTCAGAAACATTCTGCCATTTTTTTTTTATCTTTTTTTTGTGGCACTAAAGGTTTATGTTCTTTAAATAGCTTGCTAATTGATGTGGTGCCACCATCTTGGCTTGGGAGAAAGGAAAATAGTGAAGACATAATGGGCAATCACTGTGACATAGCAGGGGCTCAGAAAGAAGAAAAATACTGGAGTAATATGTAAAAACAATAATGATGTTTGCATAAATAGAGAAGTATGAAAGAGAATGATTTTACTTCTGGAAAATAATGATTATTCAACAGTTTTGTGTTACGTGTTACAATAAGGCTATGCTAACATGGTTGTGTTTTAATAATTCCTAATTTAAGCACTTGTGCAAGTGATACTGCATGACATACCAGTGATACGTATATAGATGCATCAGACATGATGTTTCCACTGTGGGTTTCTGTGGCTGTGATGCACCTGCAGCTGTAGTTCAGTCAGCTTCTGAGTCTCTGAGTCTATGGATTCTGTGTAGGTATTGGCTTCTCTGGAGGATGAGTTAAAATGATTTTGTAGTGAATTTCTTCCTACTTTATATTAGCTGATATGGGCCTGTCATATTGAATGATAATATCCCTAGAAAATATAGGCTACTCATATATCAGTAGATTAAATGGTTTCAGTGACAATGTAGCGCTCTCAGAAAAAGTTCGCTAGAATTTTCAAGTATTGTTCCTGGTAGTCAGCTTCCCTCTTTTGGAGCCCGAACTTTTGATAGCATAGACACCATCTGTGCTGTGCCAGTTGGCCTCAGAGGCCAGGAGTGTTCCCAGACATACTTAATTTGCTAGCATAGACCAAGCCATATGGTCCTGACTCTCACAGAAGCCATGGCTGCTAAACATTCTGTTTTGTACTGTCTCAACTGGAGCCTCATCCCTGTGTTGTGCAGTGTGTTTGGTTACCTATAGTGTAATAAAGCTTCATTTCCAGCTTTTAGATTAAACTCTTGACTCTGAAGGAAGCATTAAGGATGTTCTTCTAAGGAGGGAGCTGGTGCCTTGTAGTTTAATGAGATCCAAAGGGAAGATGTGGGTGAGCTCTTGCAGTAGAAAGACTTTTTCCATTGAAGGAATATTTCTGTTGTTACTAGGATGAAGTTGTCCAGCTCTTCTGTTCATTTCAAATCAAGAATGAGTAAGACACTGCTCTGAAGTGGTTGTGACGTGTATTTTGAATGGCAGAAGGTAAGACATTATACCTAGTTCTCTTCTGCTTTCATTCTTTTAGATTAGTTGTTTGTACAGTGGTAGGAACTCAAGTGGACCTATCTGATTTTTTTCTCTGAAGATAATGTAAGATCTCAGCAAAGGGCCCTCTTAAACAACAATCAGAATAGCTTAAATAATCAGAAGTCAGATATAGCTACTACAAACTTTCCATGGGTCGTCTTTATAAAGGATGGAACATAACCACATCCCTGCATTCAGATATGAAATAATGTCTACTCAGCATAGGCCTTAAGTAATAGATCTAAAGAACCTTGACAGCCTTAGGCCTGACTAGTCTAGGTAGTCTACAGAGCAATAAAAGATGTTTTTGTAGCAGTAGATGGCAGACTTGAAATGGTTGCTTTAGAACTAGCTATGTTACAGGTGATTTTACTGTAATTTTCAGTAAAATTCAAAAAAAGGGTTTGTTTACAAGCACCCAAACACCATATAATTAATTACGTCTCACTTTTGAGCACACATCACTTTATTCAGAAGTAACTCTAGTTAATCCATAGGGAAGTTTAGTGTAACTTTCAATCACAGAAATAGATTTCAGTACACTAACATGCTACTTCCAGTTACAACACAGAACCCAGACTCTATCTATCTATATAAGCACATATATATTTGTCAAAAAAATGGACTTTCATAGCCAAATTTGTTTTTGGAATGCCAATTTAAAATGAGATGGGCCTTAGCAACAGAGATGTTCAAAACCCCAAACTGCATATTTCAGATATTTCTCAACAACTAAAAATCCATCTCAAAATGACTTAATATCTGAAAAATGGAGTATTTGAAAAAATGAGTATCTGACTCATACATGGTTCACTAGCAGTTTATTTCTTGATCTAATTAAGTTTAAAACAGTTTTCCTCTTACAAAAAAAAAAAAAAAAAAAAAAAAAAATTTTTTAAAAAAAAAACCAACAAGCAACAAAAAAAAACAAAAAATTATTAATTTTTAGCATAA
>CM021768.1:44729884-44776160 GCA_011076525.1 Nettapus auritus | reverse complement strand
AAAAAAAAAAAAAAAAAAAAAAAAAAACAAAAAAAAAAAAAACACTTCAAAATTAAAACCAAAATGAGTTTTAAACACACACACCCCCAAGAACTTTAGCGCTATTTGTAAATATTTCTGACATTTCTTCATGGTCAGTACACTGTAGTATAAATTTGGCAAGAAGTGATTACCAAACTTTATTATATGAATTTTAAATTCTAACTCATCCTGAACAAATTTCTACCTGGTCCCATGTGTTTACTCATGATCTTTGAATATGTTTGTATTCTACACTAAATAAATAAGGCTGACTTTACCAAAGCAGTTAATCAAAATGTTAAAATGGAAGACAAATCAAATAGTAGACAAATCAAATAAATTGTGAATGTAATTAAAAAAAAAAAAAAAAAAATCTTGCACTCCCACACATCCAGCTTATTTTATCTCAGCTGTTTTGGTAATGTAATACATGGTGTATGACAGAGTGGTAGGCAAAAACAAACCAGCTGGTAAACATGTTCTGCATAAGCATATAAAAAGAAGCCATTACTTCTTTCATTGCTACCGGTACCAATTGTAAATAAATGAATTTAAGAACAGTTTGTTTAATTTGATGGCAAATCTTGAGATCCTTGAGTTGTAAAAGCATATTAAAAAGATGAACATTTAGTTATAACTGGTTAAAAATCTCTTATTTGTTCTGTAATATACATGCTTTAAAAAAACAGCATGTGCCTTTGGTCAAAGGAACAGGTCAAAAAAAGAATATACTAATTTTATTGAGGTTACTCTTTATTTTTACTTACATATAGAGCACAGAATAGCAATTCGTGTGAAGATCCCACAGGTGTATATGTGTATAGGCTCAAGTACAGTTGCTGAGTATATAACAACAACAAAAAAATCGCTATGAGGAAATAATCTAGCAGATTACATTCAGTCACCTTCTGAGATCTGAGTCAATCAGAACCAATGGCAAAGAGAGGAAATGAAACTGATTTATGTAGCATCAACAGATTGTTTCCAGGACTGATAGCGTTCTCCACAGAACAAAGTGCTATTCCATCTTTAGTTACTTTGTATGAAGAGAATATTTGGTAGAACACTGTGTGATTCTTAATAGTGAGAAGGAAAAAGTTGTGATGAAGTGTTATGTTTTCAGAAAAACTCAGGCAAATTGTTAACTAGCTGATTTAAAGTGGGATTTTGTTTCTGCTAAAAAGAAATCAGAGACAGAAGTGAGTAAAATTAAGAGATGATGCTTGGGTACAGTAAGAATTGTATGGAGATTCTGAAAGTGAATTATTAGTATATTTTTTAAATAGTGATCCCAGCAGTTGAATCAGTTCCACAAAAGTGTTGGAACACTTTTTCACGAGCAACTGTGAAGTCTGGAGTATGTTCCTGTTTTTCTGAAAGTTTGAAGATGCTAAATGACATACTGTTTCGAACTGTCACATCATAAAGGCTGAGCTCCTGTCTCTGAATAAAAGTTGCTAGAGGTGAGCAAGAGGGGAAGTCTCTATATGTTCATTGAAGTTCAAAGGTGTTTTATGTTATAATTAGGTGTGCATTGCAAGCTTTAAGAAGCAGCAATAAAGTGGGAAGTTCCTATATCACTGTTGGGAGACTTTCATATTCACAGCTTTTCTTTTTACACTTCTTTGGAGAATGACAAGCACTAGTTCACAGAGTGCATTAAATGTGTATTTAATATTATTGTTTTGATGATAAGCCATGCTACGTTCTCTTTTCAAAAGGTATGAGAACCGCTGCATACTTTTTATTAGGACATTGCAAACAATGGTCCTTGGGTTTATATAATGCTTTTTCAAAGTGCAGAGCTCTAACATGTGTATTGGTCTAAACTTAAGCTGAGCTTCTAGGAAAAAGAAAATGTAATGGTTTATCATATTGCATCAACATCCCTTTCTTTTGTTACATTTGCAGGCTGGCAAGGTTTTCATTTTAGATAATATACGGAAGTATCTTTCTATATTGAAGACTACATATGCCTAAGGACTGTATCACATAGAATGTACTTTATATTGTAGTCTCATACATCTTTTCCATCATTTTGAAGGAGCAAGGAAAAAAATCTGTACAGAAGGATGACGGGATGATTTGTTTCCCATCTTGACTAAGATGTATAGATTTCTCTTCTTTCCTGTACACTAGTTGTCTGCCTAAAGGTGTCTGACAATTTTTCTAGTATTCTAGTGATAAGATTTATTATTATTATTTTTCTTATTTCAAATATGAAAGTTTTGATTTACTCATCTTAGAACACACCTATCTCAAAAGAGAGGAATTTTTCAAGGTGGGAGTGATCTTCTCTTAAGATGACTTAAGTTTCACTGAAACTGCTATTTTGTATGTAAATGAATGCAAGAATTGGAAAATAAATTGTCTTTCCTGAAAATGGTAATCAAAATTTTGTTCCCTCCCCCCCCCCAAATAAAGTCTGCATCCATTCTAAAAAACTGCTGTTAATGATAGTAAGAAAAAAAATGTACACTATAAACTGGCAAAAACTTGTAAAATGTGATAATGAATGTAGTCAAAAATAAAAGCCAAAAGATTTGTTAGAGGCCTAGATTCATAGATAACTAAAAAGGATTGGAACTTGCCAACATTTTTTTCACTTCCTCTAAGAGAATATCAACTAGTCAATAAGACACACAGCCCATGCAAGTCTGTAATCTAGTTACGTTTTGAGCAAGACTTGGTTTCATTCGCATGCTCACAGAATGATCAGAGGAACATGTAGTGTTATTTGGTAATCTAACAGAACTGCACATAGCATTTGCATCCCAGAGAGCAGGTACCTGCCATATATAAACATATATAAGCATTGCAGAAGTTAAACCTCTCTCAATCAGACAAAATTTAGGTTATTTCCTGATGGCTACACTTTCTGTTCATAGATGTCTGGAGGTCTGCATTAAATTTGCCTGGTGCTTTGAAGATCTTTCCTTCCCTATGCTGGCTGGCAAGTGGATTACATATAGTGTGGCCAAGAACCTTGGACCTCAAATCTAAATCCTGTAAAGCATTTCCCCAACTGTCTTGCTTTTATGGCACTCTTTGTGGACTGGGGAGATGCATTAAAATTGTCTGAAACAGAATAAAAAACAGAATCTCAATTCATCCAATGAAGTTGAATACACTCTGGATGACAAGTGTAAGGAGTGTAAGGTAGAGATGACTGGCAGCTTCTACCTTGGTTGTGACTTTTAACAAAGGGCTGCTTTAACTTTAGGATATATTGATGGTCCATAAACATAGATTGAAGCTAGGCCTGCTTTGCAACCTCAAGTAAGGGAACTAAGTCATTGAAAGCAATAGATTTAGTGACTCAACTCTATCTTTGATAGTTCCTATTAGATGACTTATATGGCACTGTCTCAGCGTACTGCTCTTGTGTGCCCTTACCTTAAATATTTCCACTCCTAAGCTACGGAAAAGGAAAAAACTTGAAGTGGACAACGTTTATACAATCTGTGGTTGCACTAAATAAAGATGAATGGAAAACACTGTGGAATGGAATGATATGTAATTTGGCTTATGTGATTTTAATGAATCTGGAGAACTTGCTAAAAAAAAAAAAACAGGAAACAAGGAAACTGCAAAGATTATGCTAAATACTACTAATGATAATGCTATATGTAGCAAAATGCTACAACTATAGAAAAAAAAAAAACAAATTGCAGAGGTAAAGTGGGAAACAACTAAAAAGGCAGTATTAGACAAGAAAATATAGTAAAGCACTTAATTTTAGTCAATTTTATTTTGCAGTTATAAGAGGAGGATGTTTCATGCTGAAATGTATGTTAACATAGAAATAGAGACTCCACTCTGAGGTCTTTACTGAAATAGTACCTGATTTGGAGCTGAGAGGCAGACAAGCCAAAGGGATTCCACCAGAGAAGTGTAATATTAATTTTATTTAAAAAAAAAAAAAAAAAAAAAAAAAAAAGAGTTATGAAGAAATTATATATATATATATATTTCACCTTAAAGGTTATGTCTGGGGAGGAATATGTGATAACTCATTAATTCTTGATTCCTTTTGTACTGGGAAGGCTGATTAACTGTTTTTCCTACAAACAAAATTAGAGGAAGTCAGTTTGATTCTTGTTTGTTTTGTTTGTTTTTCTAGTAAAAAATCATTACATTTGGTAGTAAGAAAAGAAAGTCATAATGGCTTTCAAAGAAGGTGAAAGAATGGCTTTCACCACTGATTTTTAAAAGGAATTTAGCAAACATCTTTGACAGAGAAATTTGATCCAACATAATAGATGGAATAGATAATTGTGGTGGTTTTACTCGGGTGGACAGCCGAGTTCCACCACAACCGCTCTCTCACTCCCCCTCCTCACAGAGGAGCGAGGAGAAAATACGATGAAAGGGGCTCAAGGGTTGATATAAGGACTAGGAGATCGCGCAATAATTATCGTGACGGGCAAAACAGACTCAGCATAGAGAGATAGTAAGATTTATTGTTTATTACTAACAAGCTAGAGAAGTGACAAACAAAGGAAAGAAACCAAAAGCACCTTCCCCCCCCATCCACCCTTTTCCACCTCCTCCCCCCGAGCGGCGCAGGGGAACGGGGGAATGGGGGTTATGGTCAGTCTACAGCGCTTCTTCTCTGCCGCTCCTTCTCGGTCACTCTCGTCCCCTGTGCTGTGGGGTCCCACCCACGGGATGCAGTCCTTGCCGAACTGATCCAGCGTGGGCTGTCCACAGGCAGCAGCTCTTCAAGAACTGCTCCATATATGGGTCCGTACCACGGGGTCCATCCCTCGGGAGCAAACTGCTCCAACCTGGGTCCCCCACGGGCAGCAGCTCCTGCCGGGTCACCTGCTCCTGTGTGGTCTCCTCTCCATGGGCTGCAGGTCCGGCCCGGAATCTGCTACGGCAGGGGTCTTCCACAGGCCGCAGTCTCCTTCGGGGCACAGGCTCCACCGTGGTCTCCTCCACGGGCTGCAGCGTGGAACCCTGCTCCACCGTGGTACTCCATGGGCTGCAGGGGGACATCCTGCTTCACTATGGTCCTCACCACAGGCCGCAGGGGACTTCTGCTCCGGCGCCTGGAGCACCTCTCCCCCTCCTTCTTCACTGACCTTGGTGCCTGCAAGGCTGTTTCTCACTCCTCTCGTCCTCCCAGCTGCTGAGTGGCGCAGCAGTTTTTTCCCTGTCTTAAATATGCTCTCACAGAGGCGCAAAACAACATCACTTATTGGCTCAGCTCTGGTCAGCAGTGGGGCCCTTACCAAACATGGGGCAGCTTCTAGATCCTTCTTACAGAAGCCACCCCTATGGCCCCCCCTGCTACCAAAACCTTGCCATGTAAACCCACTACAATAATCTCCTGTAGTTAGCTTCTAGAGATTTTTCTGTTGGTCTCCTTTTCGCATAAGAACAGTAGATTAACAATCAATTTATCACTAATCTTCATGGTAAAACTAATCTCTAGGCAATAGTTGTTATTGATCACAAGTTCCAGTCTAAGCACTGGGGCAGGATTTAAATATTTCATTGGGCTTTGTTTAGGAAAGTATTCCTTAATCTGTGTCATTTCATAATTTAACGAATTAGGAAAAAAATAGGAAATAAATAGCAGTATATCTTCTCTATAATACGTGGGATTTTACTGGTGGTGGAAATCACTATATTTTGAGGGACCTTGAAAGCAAGATGCTTACACAAAGTAATGTACGAACTGCAATAGCTTTCGGGAAAATGGCATGCTTGTTTTACTGCTGTTTTGAAACACAACAAAATTTAGCATTAGGTATTTCAATAACATCTGTGTGCTGTTTGGATAGTCTTAGCCATGCTTACTCTATAGCAGTGAATTTTGTGCAGGACTATCTCTCACTGAGTATGTGAAGTGACAATTCAAGAAGCTGAGTATATCCACACCAGAGATGGACTATCAATTCTGATTGACCATGACAGGATATACAAGAAAATGCAGTTTGCTTGCAAACAGGATGTAGTTTGGATTTAAGCCTGGAAATTCTTTGTCCTTGGATCTATGATCAAATAAATGTCAAATAGCTCAGCATTTCTGAAAACAAGTCCAAAGGAAACAGATACTTGAATGGTCAATGTTATCAAATTTTACTGATACAGCAGTTGGATGAAAGAAAAGTTATGTGTAAGAAGGCTAACAGAAACACAGGACTCGTAAGAGGGTGGTGAAGAAGTAGTGTGGGTGGGAAGGATGTTGTCATTAAGTGAGCATTTGGACAAGAAGATTAAAGAGTGAAACACAAGAGGAGAAAACAGCTTTAAATGAAAAAGTGAAAATAAAAATCTGGGGGGAAGGGGGGCGGGGGAGGGGGGGGGAATGAATGCGCAGCAGACCTCCATATAATCTGGTGGCTAAGTAAACACTCAATTGAGATGACTGTCAATCGATTACTTTACACTGCATCAAAGAATTTGTTTTAGTGTAGATAGTTTTCTTCAGACTCTTTGAGTGCCATGATAGTCCTGGTCATTATCAGCCTTTACAGCACATGGCTTATGGCATTGCTTTACTTAAAGATCCTTAGTACAATAAGGGGCAAAGTTCACCATTCTAAAAAATACACTTATTTCAGGTAAGCTGCTTGCGCTTAACACAATACTGAATTTTCCTCCTTTGCTGATTTTGCTGCTATTCTTGCTGAGAAGAGCAATGAATATCTGACTATTTTAGGCAACTTCAGATAAGCATTTGGATGACAATCCATCACACACATATATATTCAATAAAGTGTTTAAGTCTTTTTTGGAACAGTGATTGTTTTTGCCCCTTTTTTTTTTTTTTTTTTTTTTTTTTTTTTTTTAATTTGGCATGCAGAAGTCATACAGGCAGCTTTTATGTGCAAAAATAGCAACTTACATGTTTCTTCAATGTTTCTTTAGAATCATAATCCTGAGAATCACAAGAACACCCCAATGGGAAAATAGAGTAACTTTGTATTATTTTTTTTCTTAAATCTCTTTCACTGGTCTTCTACCACCTTATAGCAATAACAAGTGTCTCAGAACCTTTCTTACCTTCTTTTGTGTAAACAAAATTTTGAGCAGAAAAGGGGGTTGGGGTGGGGGGAGAAAAATGATACATAAGCATCCAGAACATAGAATCATAGAATATCCAAGTTGGAAGGAACCCACAATGATCACTGAGTCCAACACCTGGGTCCCCAGGGGACCATCTTATTTTCTCCCCTTATGTCTTTGAGGAGGGGGAGTGAGAGGCTGTGGTGGAGTTCAGCTGTCCAGCAGGGTAAAACCACCACATATGACTTCAGTGTAGCATTGATGCATACAGACTCAAAATGTGTGTACGCAATGCTATAACAATGTTACATCAGCTGTTCCATCTACTTCAGTGTACACATGCCTCCCTGCAGTATTTGCTATTCCTTATCTTTCTACTTACGTCCTTATCTATCTGTTAATTTATCTTTATTTGATGGCCTTCATATGAGAGATTTTTACTAAATACAGGCAGAACAGGATGGCAGAAAGCAGACTGAAAGAAATCTGAACTGTTCCCTTGTTCTTTGCATCACAAACAAACTCTGTGCTGCAGACTGGAAGGCAGTGCTTTGCTTTTGGAAGCATTTTGGTGTGGATCTTTTTTAATTAGGTCTTCTTACATAAGGCAAAAATGATCCATATCCAGTGCTCTGGCCATGGATAGTGCATGCTTTTCCTGTGGCATCTTAGTCTCATGGACGCTACAGGGGTGCTTCTGAAGCTGAACTAGTCAAGTTAAACAATGTTGCAGCCTCTTGCTGGCATTTTATACCAAGTGACAATTTTGTGTTATCCTCCTTACTTTTCATCTTCCTATCCAGTGTCAGCAGTGTCCTAGCTTTCCATCTTCTGAGTTTTTCATTTGTCTGCTGACAATTTGCCAAGTAATGATGTTCTTCCAAAGAACAATCTTTGCCCCCTCATGGAGAATTTTTACCTACTCTTACAAATGTTTACTTTGAAGTAAGGAAGCTGTGATCTGAAATATCACTGATGTAGCTGCAGGCTGAAACAATGCTGAAAAGTTCAAAACACAATTATAATGAGATCTCCAAAAGTAAATGATGATTAGTTTTAGCACTTTGGTTAATAAGATTGCATATGAAGACAAGTATACTTTACTCTTATACATCATGAAAATTATTGGCTAAAAGGGAATAAAGAAGAAAAATTGGATTGGACAACTATTATCAATAGTGCATTACTGCAACCTTAGTCTGAATAAACTGCTCTTAGGGAAAAACAAAACAAAACAAAAACAAAACAAAAGCTGACATGCTGTGTCCATTTTTAACAATCGATAGAGTGTCTAATGTGGAGCACAGAATGGAGTCCGCAGCTAGGATCTTTATTTGCTTTTAAGCAGATTGAAATGTGAACTTTCCTTAAATGTAAACAGAACCATATTTGAAAGCATAGATACTCTAGTAAAATATATTTTGAAGCTGAGAAGTTAGTAGTTAGTTATCAGCATTTGAGTATACTTGACATTCACGTGGGCTCTTGTTTTACAGAATTGTTTTCATCAACAGATTGCTCTTGATATAATTTTTAAGCAAATGTTGGAGATATTCTTATATACAGCATAATCATATCTGATGCTTTTCTTGATATTTTTCTTACTGGAAGATTTTTCTATATTTATGGTGTAGAAAATGTTATAACATTTTTCTCACTTAATGATCCCCAAACCGTTTTGTGTTGGAAAAAGTATTTAAAAATTCAAAGGAATAGAATCCTATGCTATAACAATATATGCTAATATTTTTATTTCAGTACCTGGTGGAAGAGGACAAAGATTGATTTAGAGACCATTTAAGAAAACTGGGCATACACAAGACCATGGATGAAATGGGACCAGGTGGCATGCATTCCAGATTCAAGGCATGCCAGCAAAGTCTTGTGGCTATTTTTGTTGTTGTTTGTTTGTTTTTGAAATTGGTTGGGAACAGAAGTGCTGAGGTACTAGCAGGCCAACTCCTGTTCTCACCCCTGCCATCAGAGTGGTTCCAGATTGTTTATGAATATGGTGGTAGGTGCTTTATATATATAAAGATCTAGGGAACTACAGGCTTTATCAGCCTCACCTCAGTCTCAAGGAGGTCTGGTTCTGTAAACAAAGGGAGAGCAATGGATATTGCTTGCTGTGTGTATAGCCAGATAACATTCTAGCAGCCAAACTGTGAGGAGGTGTTTTGGATAGGTGGACCGTGAGGGGGTGGAAAATTGACAACATCACTGGGACTATGGACTGGTTAACAAATATGTGTAACTGGTGGTTAGATATTCCTTAGGGATATTAAATATATCAATAAAAACTGGGTATAGAGGAAGAAGATGGAGGAAAGAGGGTCTGTCTGACAAGGTGACCATTGCTCAGGGACTGGCTGACCGTTGTTCTCCATGTGGGAAGTGGTGTGAATGTGAATAAAATTGAAGAAGGAGGCATAAATAACATACTGAATAAATAACATACTGAAATTAAAAATTGGCAGTGTACCTTTATTATAAATTAACAGGGATGTTAATTATAAATTATCAAGGAAAAGCTAACAGGAAGGTGACTGATATCACCTTTTAGGTGTTAATTTTGGAATAGGCTTTTAGAGTATAGTGGCTCAATGTAGCTAATACTGTTGACTGTTGAATCATATTTGAACTGTATGTTTTTACCACCTTACAGATTTGCAACTTGCTCACACCTTAAAGACAGTATACTATTCTTTCCCTTTATTTTGGGGAATATATGACAGAGTTTGAAAAGACTGATGATCCAAGGGAAATTCTAAAATAATGGAGCAGTTTTCATACAAGACCTGATGGAGTATGCTAAGAGACTGCAAAGTGGGATAGATGTTATTTAGTGGGTATCATGGCAGTCTAAAATATCAAGAGTGTTAAAGAGATAGAGGCTAGAGAGCAACCATTCACTGCAGCTTTCGGTACAAGAACTGGAGTCCAGCATATTAATACACAAAACTAGCAAAAGGAGGTGGTTTATCACCAAAGACATGATAGCTGTACAGAGCTTCTTGACAAAGAATGCTGAGAATGTAAAACATTTACCTGGATTTAAACAAGATGCATCAAAATACATCTGTGGCAATCATTGGAAGCAGTATTAAGGAAGAGGTACAACATGTAAAAGGAAGTGAAATTATATTATGAAATATATAAAGAAGAAATTGTTACTCTTCCTTAGGACTGCTGTTAAAGACAAAACACTGAAATCCTGTTAGCTTTAACTGTTGAGCTGTCTTAAAGACTATGAGAATATTTGCATCTACTTCTGTTAAAATTTGAGTGTAAATTGATCATTTAAACCAATGAAGAAGTTAGCATGTTTGCTCTGGTTCAGGGATGAATTTACTCTATTCTAGTTTGGTTTAAACTGACAGAGGCAGATTTAAGCTACTTTCAAGAAAGAGCTTAGCAGCTATAACTGATATCTAAATTCCTGTAAGATATGTATGTTATATACGATTCTATGATTCTATATATTTGTTATATTTATTTAGCTAGTTAAGTTTTGAAATATAGGTGTGTAACTTAAGCTCAAATTAGACAGGATGTTAAGAAAGCTGTTATTTCTGAAGCTTAGTTAATCAGCTACGGCCTAGATAACTGGGAGGGAACAAAGGCAAGCACAGTGCTCCGGAGGTTATTGTTATTGTAGAAGATGGGAACCTAAATAATAACATGCAAAATAAAGGCACAATGAATTGCAACTAATTCTTACACAAATTCTAGTAGAAAACAATAGGTCACAAAAGGGACTGCTCATTAAATTTCAACAAACTTTGCTCTTAATTAAATGAAATTAAAAAACAAAACAAAAAACACAACTTGTACATTAGTATATGTATAAAAATAGCTATTTGATACATAAAGTGCAAACTATAAATGCCAAGGTATACAGAGATGTGTTAAAGTTTTGTGGTGTCTTTATTTACTCAGAACAGCCTCATCATCAGAAGGAACATGTAGAAAAGTAGTAAAAGTCAATTTTAAACTTAACAGAAGCAATAGAAGTGACAAATGATAGCCAGCAGGACTCTATGCTTCTGCAGCTTGCTGAACCAGATGTCCAAGAGATTTCCAAAACATTGAGAATAGAAACATAATTTTTTACCTGAAAGTTACCATGGATCATCTAGATAGCTATTTTATATTCAAAAACACAGTGGTATTTGAGAAGCTCTAGTTTGTTGTAAGCAAGACAGTTGGAGTCAAAATCTATATATTGTTTCATAAAAATCTCAGCTGTAGCACACTCAAAAATGCTACTGTGTTATGGCACTTCTGCAAAATGAGGTTGTCAAAACTTACCCTACTGACAATTACAGGAACAGCAGACTTGGGGAATATTGACATAGACCAAGCCTGACATTTGATAAACAGCTAGTCAGTGCTGTAGCAAGAAAGCTTTGCTTGGTGCCATGCATAAAACATAAAAGAAACTATTCCAGAAGCACCACAGTGAATTCTATCAAGCACAAAAGCAGCAAAGTCAGTGAACATGGTGGTAATCTTAGGGGGCATCTGAACAAGAGATAACTGGTGCTGAAGAGGCCCACCTAGGTCTTTTTTGCTGGAAGATTGAACTTTGTAGGAACAAAGTATATGGCTGGATATATCTGCCTTCTCCAAGACAAGCAAACAAAACACCTTTACAAAGAGACATAAAAAATGCTGATATGCAAAGTAAAGATAAGACCATGTGACAGGGAGGGATTAGAAAGAATACTTATTATAAGTAATCTCCAGGAAAAGATAGATGCATAAATCTCTCTGGACTTCATTTACCATACTCTTTTAAAGGCAAGAACAGAGAACTTTCATAGACCTTAATGTCTGAAATTTCATATTATGCAATGTCCGCTGCAGAAGTAATTATCTATACCATAAGAATAGTTCTCTAAATAGGAAGTAAGTTAAATAGCTTAATATTATTTTTCATATCTGAACAACAGGAGCTGTAGGAGTTGAGATGTTGAAGCCTCCTGCTTCATTGTTCTGGGCTTTTTATAGCAGATTGCAACAATTTACTGTCAAACTTTTATTCTACTACTTTCCTAAAATCAAATATATTTTTTTAATTGTGTCTGAGATGTTATACTACTGTCATTAATAGATTGCATTCATAGGTAGGTCACATCCAGATCGAAAAGAAAGGAGGAAGTTTGGGAAAAAAAAAATCTTTGTTAAATAATCAAGGTAATGCTCTGTGAAACATGCCAGGTGATCTCAGTCTTCAGGATGTTCTCTACCCACAGCTAGTTCTAAACTGTCCTTTTTCCTTCTCATGCTTGGAAAACAAGCCAGGAAATCCAACTACCTTTAAATAAAACAGACTTTCACTTTTTCCTTTCTTTGTCAGCCAAGTTTGCCTATCATACTCCGTTGCCCACTTTTGACTTCTTCACAATCTTTGCTTAAGACATTCATAAAACCTTTTTAATGTTACATATAGTGCTCTCAGTTTCTATGTAATGAACTAAGTTACAAAAATGAGTTGCATGATCTAGAAAGAAAAATCATATCCATTTTGCACACAAAAATACAAGGGCAGTACATGGGAGATGTCTTATTTCTATACTGCTCAAGAAAGATATGGCAGTATTCAGAATGGAATTCTGTCTGAATCCCGGTTTTATTCTTTTACTAGTCTTAGCTTTTTCTAGGAGATTGAACTTCAGTACTTGTTACAGGCTGATGTTCTCTTGCTTCTTGTCCTTACGTTTTGAGGGAAGTGAAAGAAAATGAGGAAATGAACTACTCATTGTTGAAACTACAGGGTTTTGCCACCATTTAAAAAAATTCCTTACATAATGAGTGTAAATAGAATTATCTATTTTATAATGATGTGTCCAAAGCCAAGAAAAAACAAAGCAATGATAAAAATGAGCATGTTAGTCAGGGCTTGGCCAAGGGGATAAAGATAGGAGCAGATAATAATAAAGAAATGACAACAGTGCTTGTGCAGCTTGAAGGTCAAGGAAAAAAAATAGGAGAGCAGCTGAGCCTATGACTAATGCTGTTATAAGAGAATATAGGGCATAAAGAGTCAAGAACAGTAGTAGCTGTGTTGCAAAAGTGTGCATATAAAAGGAAATCGATCACTTGTATTATTTCTCCTGTTCTGTATTTTCATTTTATGTCAGATAATCTAGAAAAAGCTGAGCTTAATTAAACTACATAATTTTGTCATGCTTTTCTTGTATAAAAGTATTTACTTGTATTTTGAAATATTTTTATTCTTTAAAAGTCTATCACATCTTCTAAAAAAATACTTTTCAGTTAAAAAATTCTCTGACATGACAGTAAACCCATTGTTGTTCCTGTGCTGGATAGAAAGCATAGGATGGAAAATATTGGTTGATCATTGTACTTAAAATTATTGGTAAAGTATTTCTCTACATCATCACATACTTATGATTCCACTGAAAATATGATAGACACTGTAGCAAATGAAGTAGGTGACAGTCTTACATTTTTCATTTGAATAGTTAGTGATAATGGAAGGCTCACTGCTAGTTGTAAGACTCATAGTTACGTTTATTACTTTAAATGCTCTTACATTATTCTTTTGTTGGCTCACCTACAACTCTGATTCATTTACAGTTCTATAATCTAGTGGATTCGAGATGTGTGTGTCACTTCAAGAACATTTAAAAGGTAGTAAATGGTGATTTAATTTCAGTTACTTGTTTAGTTATATGTTCAATAATGTTTAAGCATGTCTTAAAATTCAATGGCAAAGTAACCTCTTGGCCATTGTTAGTATTTTGAGTCCTTCCTTTGAACACTGCTCTGAGTTCTGGCTAAGGTCTACATCACATGAATTACAGAGTTCAAAAGAGCAGAGAAGTAATAGGGGTGTGAGTGAAGGTATGTAGGCTTGAAAAACTATATATCAGCGAGTGAAATCCCAGAAGAATTTAAGGGAAAGAGAAAGTGACCACCCTAGCAAAATGAGCAGGATGTACACAGAAGAACGCATTTATAAAATTTATCAGTTGTCCTGCTGAACAGAGATAGTAGCGGGACTGGCAATGTAAGTTTACAATGTTATTTGACCCAAGACTGACTTCATGCATCTGCTTTTATTATGTTCTTTCTTATTCTGAGACCCCATTGCTTCTTCTTTTACTTGTACAACAAAATGTACTAGATACTATTGTTATAGAAAATTTGCACACTGTTTAGTAGCTGACAAGCTCATTAATCTTTGTGCTGAGAGGGGAAAAAACTTTATTTCCGTATTGTTACTTCTCATACTTCAGGCATTTCAGAGAAAGTGCTATTCAAATAGAATCATAAACATTGAAGTGCTCCGATTAGGACAAGAAATAAATATATTTATGTGTGTATTTTTCCCTTGGAGTTTACTAACATGGTGCAAAGTGTAGACATGGTTAAATATACATGTAGACATTGCAATTTATGCATATGTATGGCACTGAACAAATCTAGATCAAGAAAGACCACATTTGTTTATTATTACTTTATATCATGGATTTTTTAAAGATCTGCTTATCATTCTTTCCACTGAAGTGACTCTTAGGTCCTGACTTATTTCATTCAGTTAGAAGACTTTAACATAGCTAACCTACATTAAGAGCTTATTTCCTATATAATTAATGGAAAGATGCTGGAATATACTGAAAACAGATATGCCTCTTGTTAGAGTTATGTACCTGTTTCCAATAAAAAGGGTGAGGTGCCTTGGATGTCTAGGGAGGATGAATTAATCACTTCTTTACTTTCAAGACAAGAAAAAAGATAGGCCTGAACAGGGGGAATCCACCTCTCAGTGGATACACACACTCCGCTACCACATCATGCAGAAATGCAATTATTTACAAATATTGTAATTATATGTGCAATTATATGACAAATATTACTTCAGCCCATGGACAAATTTTCAAATACTTTTGGTAGCTGAAGTTTGTTACTTGTTTGAAATGTCTCTAAAATATCTGTCTCCTATTTGGAGGGGGCAATATATGTACTTTTTTATTTCTTATTAATACAAGTTCTGACTCTCCCCACCTTCAGATAAGGTCATTTAAAAAAAAAGTTAAAATGGCTTTATATTAAGAGCTATGGAAATTAGAGTTTTATCTTCTGTTTAATTAGTTATTAGTTGGTAGTCTCTGTGTCTGTGCTAAATAAGGTCTCATTCTGTGAGAAGGGCTTGGCTTCATAGGGCTTGACTTCTCACTGCAAGTAAGGATAGTTATACAACTCTGATGAGGCAAACATTTTAAATATGGATAAAGCTTAATTTATAAGCATTTTCATGTATGCTTTATAACCAAATAATCAAAGTGACGTGTATAAATAAGAATCAGGATGATGAGTTAGGAGAAAGTATGGAATAACATGAAGTTGAGAGTGGGTGAGATTTCAATATATAGTCTATAGATGATTATCACCTAACAATTAAGAATAAGGTTAGATTTTTTTATTTTTTATTTTTCCTGGTAAACATGACAATGTTTTTTAGTTTTAGATGTACATTAGAAGGAATTCTTTCCTCTCTGAGTAACTACCTCATACATTCCTCTGCTTTCTTCTATCAAAACTCCCATATTTCAAACAGCCAGTAATTTCAATTAGGACTCATCTGGGATGTGAAAAAAACACAAATTCAAATCCTTGTTCGTGTGTGTAAACTCTCTTGTTAGACCTGCTTGACCTTGTATAAGTATCAGCTGAGCCATAGATAAGAAGTTTATAACTTACAAAATTACCACAGTTGTTCTTGCTATTGAAACCTTTAAACAATAATTAAAAGAAGATATACAGTGATTCTTGCAGATGGATATCCATACATCACAGATATCATATTGATAATATAAGGGAAGAGAGAAGGAAGGTATGTAGTGATGAAGACCCCTCTAATTTAACAACTCTGTGCTTTCAAGTCTTCTAATTGTCAGGAACTCTCAACCTGACCAAAAGCTTTGTATTTTTGGATGCAAGTATATTCATACATACATACACAAGCATGCATGTGTGTACACATGTGCATGTACACACACATGTACGCAAACAGATATGCACATACTGAGATAGCCTCATGTCCCTTCTGGAGTTTTACGCTTGCAAAGAGGCATTAGGGAGCTGCTTGATGTTAGCTTATTTTCTGCTATAGTGTTAGTGAGAAAGGTGAAATAAAATGAGCAGACTATTACAGCTTTCAGTCAGGAGTTTTAATTGGCGTTAATTAAATTGGCTTCCAAAGGGCACATTTTGTAGGGGACTTCCCCATTTAAATAATTAGTCCATGTTTGTCAAACACATTAGTTCTGGTAGAAAGCCAAATTCAGAATGAGGAGATACAGACCAGGTAAATGTTAACCTTAAGTGCTTCCTAATTGTTTTGTACTAATTATTGGGAGTTTTTATTATGTCACTGTTAATAATATTGGAGCTTTCTTCAGTAAGAAGCACTACCAACATGCATCCTGACTGAACGCATCTTTTCCACTTAAAAATCTCCTGGTGAAAGCATGACAAATATGTAGGAGTGTTCAGAAATTGTGTGGAGCCAATAATTCTCTCTGTTCCTATGCTACTCTGAAGTAAATGAATTCTGGCTTAGTAAAGCCAGAAAGTAATTTTGTTAAAGCCTTGTTTTGTATAGCATGGCAACAATAACATTTTGTGTATATTTTTATTTCAGGGGTTAGTAAAATATTACACTGAAACTGTAAAACATGCTGTCTCTCTGTATTCTGCCTAACGGAATAATGCTTCCCATAATGGACCTCCCTTCTTATACATCCTGAGGCTTAAAAAAAAAAAAAAAAAAGAGAGAGAGAGACACCCTAGCATTTTTTTTATTTGTTTGCAAAGCTTCAATTCTTAGACAAAAACTTCATGGAATGCAAAATAAATCTAAACAATTTTTTTTACTAAGAACATTCCCACTACCTTGGTGTCCTATTCATTAGACATTGCAAAATCTGCATTCAAGCATTTTTTAAGTGCACTAAAAGGATATGCCTTCTTACCCAGTTTTTCATCCAGGATTTCTCCTTAAAGAGCACTTTAGATTTAGGATTAAAATATTAGAACTGGAATCGTTAGATGCATGAAGATCTTTGAATCTCATCCAGAGATAAGCAGTGAAAGCATTTAATCAATGTTATCTGAGTGTTAAGATGTGATAGGGCTTATTGAATCCTTTGGACTAGGATATTTTTTTTCAGCAATCTAGGGAATGGAATTCTTTGGGGAGACATGAAGAAAGAGGTTTGTTTTAGTTTTGTTTCTTTAAATTACCTGTGTGTGCTGAAGTAATTAGACATTTAAAATAAAGTAGAACCCTCTCTTGTCGAATGAGCTGAAACTGTCATTACCTATCAAAACAAAGCTATATCTCAGCAAAGATCTTGGTACCAAGAACAGAATACACAATCTCTATTACGATCACAGAGGACACTGAAAAACAAGTTCACTATTTTTTTTAATTTAGTTTGAAAGAGTGATACCTAAATTAGTTGAGGATCAGGGTTCAGGGATTTTCCATATTTAATCCAAGAGAGGAAAACATAGCAGCCTGATGACTAGTCAGTATACAGAGGGACTCACTTTCAAGAGTGCAATAAAGGATGTTAGGAATTCAAGTATTTAAATCATGCTTAAGTCAACACAGAATTACTATGATATTTTTCCTTTCTGGCAAAACTCATAGCGTCTCGCAGACATGCTTTAATCTGTTTAGCTTGAATTTATTTTTTTATTTTTTATTTTATTTTTTATTTTTTCCTTTATATCCTTTCTCCAATACGTCTTGATTTAAGACAATAGGGATTGGTAATTTCACAGAGGAAAATCACTGTATAACACTGCACAGCTGCAGAAAAGCTACCAAAACATGACCGTCCATAAAGTTCCATTATTTGGCTTCTGAAGCATCTAGCTTTCAGCCCAAAAAACCCAGGCTGCAACCCTTCTCTACCAGCTCTGCAGCCCTTCCTATCAAAAAACTTTTCTCTAGGCACCTAATTTAGTACACTGCATGCAAAGAGGCACTGTACAAGGAGGATATACATGGCATAAACCACACACCAGTTTGTGTGGCTAATACATATAGTAGATAGGCATGGTACCAGCATAAACATCAGTGTTCTCATCAGCTCTGAGACTCCTGAGTAACCTCTGCTGATCTATAAGTGGGTGGAGTGTCAGTCACCTCCCCTAATCCTGGAAAAGGTTTTACCTTTGATCTTGCTGATTTGTCATGTTCAAGTTGCCTGGCTTCCTTACAATGTTATATCTTTCACATCTGTATTTTTCCTTTTGATTCCCTGAGCTGCCAACTGTTGTCACTGCAACAATTTTTCTTCTGTCTGTGTGGCTTGCTCACTTTGTGTGGCTCCGTTCATGTATTTTCATATCTTAACAATAATCTTCTGAGTAAGGCTGAGCCAAGGTCACACAGCTGTGTTGCACCAAATTAGACCTGGGGTCAGAAAGCTCAACTCAGGGCCTGTGGGTTATGCTCTGTCTATAGTTATTCGACTGCTTGCTTTATAAAATCAGATTTTATGTAGCTTATAATTTAGCATTCATGATTCAAAACTTCTGTAAATATTTCATTCTGTATTCTTTATCAGACAGGATAAAGAATGTTATTTACTGGATATAGTGCTGAACCATTATTTTGTCTCTGAGAAGGAGGTAGAGGGAAACCATTACAATATCTGGAATATTTATTTATGTATTTATTTTTGCAAATATTTCTTTGAAAGCATGCAGCTTCAGCTTTCAGAGGAGGGATTCAGATATTTTCCAGCATCTTTTCCTGATGCCAACAGCAACAGAAAAATACATGCTATTAACACAGTTTAAATATAAGCATGTTTTCTGGTTCTTGGGAGTGGGTGTGAGAGAGAGAATTCTGTAAAACTGATGTATTTCCTGAGCGTTTTGAGCTTCGTGGAGGGGGATTGGGAGGCACAATGAGCTTATTGCATTTGTTAGCAATACTTGCTCTTTTCTAATGTTCATCACTAGGCCAATCTCTCCCTCATAAAAAAGGGAAAATTCCTGATAAGAACTGGGGAGGGAACTATTTTATACCCTTTTGGCCAGCAGATAGGCAAAAAGCAAGCGCCCAAGAGAAAGTATGAAATGGAAAAGAATAAGGTTTTGGAAGTACATAGCAATGGGGAGAGGTTTAGGCAAGGGTATCAGAATGTGCTGGAGAATGAAAAAAAATGGAGAGAGGGATCAGCTTTAAACAGTGTGAAAGGCAGTACTAAAACAGAAATAATCAGTGTTTATATGATGAGAGCATGCTAGTTTCCATAACCAGAAAACTTGTATGTACTCATGTCACTTCAAAAAATTGGACGTAAACCACTGTGTTGATATACTTTTTCTTCTGAGGTTAAAAGAAGAGATTTCTATGACATAATTCTTTGGTGAGATTTGGCACGTGCAAATCAGGCAATGATTATGTATGCTTGTTTGTTTTCAGCGAGCGTGAAAGTTCCAGCCAAAGTTTTTGTTTTAATCTGAAAATAAACCAGAGTTTCTGTGACATTGGTGTGACTCTGGCACTTGTATCCACTCTGTCATAACAGTCTGCACAGATTTCCATTTCAGCCCTTGGCAAAAGAATCTGTGTGCCCAGTTCTCACTGATCTGCATGAGGCATTTAGTGATGCTTCACGGGCTGAGAGAAATGAGAATGTCAGATTTGTTTCTTTCCTTTTTGAATAGTCTTTTCCTTTTGTGTCTGCAATGAATTTTTATTGTTTTTAGGCAGGGGGCAATTGGAACTCTTAGTTGGTACTGATTAACTCATTCTACTTACGTAATGTAAGACTTGCATACAACAAAAATGTCTGTGAATGAGGAGGAAGGATGCCTGTGTTAGTGGGAAGGATGCATCTCTAGTGCTCAGAGAGCTCTTTTCAAGTAGATTTCCTGCTTTTTCTCACTTTTTGTGCTTTGATTTACGTTATGGTAGGGTCTTGAAATTTATAAACTGGATTTGTCTGAATGAAACTGTACTGGATTGTGCTTCAGAGGTATATGGCATGCTAGTTGCAAATGGGCTGGCAGTTCCTGGGACCAGACTAGAGCTTAAAGTTTAAATAAATGAATAAATGAAGCCCAGCAGCAACTAAAAAGAATCCTGAAATATCTCCAGTATGTTTATCTACATCACCACCATCATTGGTCTGCACACCCTCATGCGTATGGTTTCAGACTCACAACACATACCAATGACCTATGTCAAAGTACTTTTAGTTCTTCCCAAGCCTCTAAAGGGACAGTTGCCCTGGGTAGCTGAATTTTTTATCTAGCTTGAGAACACAGCAGGCTTAAAATCCTGTATCTGTCTTTTGTATTTGTCTTCAAGACGAATGCCTGAATTTCCTTTTGTCACAGTTCAAGAGCTGCGCCACATGTGCTGTGGTGCAAGAAGCAACACGAATCAATAATGTAGGGCCTAGTAGTGGCTGGGTCCTGACTTGAGTCCAAAAAGAGCAACCGATGAACTCAAGCAGGCCAATTTATACTGGTAGCCCATGATCATGAAACATACCGTGATGCTGTTAATTCAGATATGTTCTCATCAGATCATGCTATAAGATATGAAATGTAAAGTAGGGGGCTGTCTGTTCATTTGTCAGACACCTAAGTTCACTTGTTCATAAGTACATTAAAGATTAATTCTGTTAACAGTAATCATGCTGTACTTCCTGACTGCTGTAACCATTTAATAACTTCTTTCTGAAAATATAATGAAAAGATTAGGACACCTTCCCCACTATCTCTTTAAAGCAAAGATTGCACTCTTTCTTTTCTTTATATTTTAATAAATAATTTCAAATAAAGGCCCTGTAAAACTAATAAAATAAAAACCATATGCTGATATTGTTTCTAAAATGAAATTGTGTACACCGAAAACTAGCATATTTTCCCCAGAGTATTTTTAAACCATTTCCTTAATGAAAAGAAGAACCTTAATTTATAATCTTTGTATTCAGGAGTAGTTTCATTATTTCATTATTAATTTAAGAGGCCAACATTATTTTTATTAACATCTCAAAAAAAAAAAAAAATTACAATAACCTTTCTATGTTTACTCTTCTCAGATTCTGCCCAGCTCACAATAAAAATCTATTATGAAAAAAAAATACGAACGACTTTTGAAATTCTTCACTAAAATTAGGAGTAAATGGGGTAGAGGAGGAAATGAGGGCTGAGTTCTTTCCATGAAACAGAAATAACTCCAATATCTTAAATTTAGGGTGGAAAACAGACTAGTTTATATATATATATATATATATATTTTTTTTTTTCAAGTGATGAGATCTTGTTGTATGAGGGGAAAAATAAAATTAATATATGATAAGATATATTTATAAAATAGAAAATTACAACCACCTGACAGGTTTTTAATCCTTTGTCTGTAGGTAGTAATATAAGAATGTTTTTTATGGGTGGCTGTGGAGCTGGTTTTCAGCTCTATGACTTCAACTTGTGACTAATCATTCATGAATGAATATATTTATTAATCCAATTATAGATCACGGAGACCTGAAGCTAAGCAACTCCAAAAAATTTATTTGCTCCTTGCAGATATGTAGGTATGAGATAAATACATAATGTTCATGTGGATCTATAGAGGATTATGCAGAATTATTGCTCTGTTAAAGATACTTGATAGTCGTAGATTTTTCATATTCAGAATATTGCAGTTTTCTTATTCTCTCCAATTTTTTTTTCCCGTGTTACAAGTCCCACTGGAATCTGCCTGTAGTTTGCCCAAAGCTTCCCCCTGTCCATGACTACCTGCTGTTTATTCTTCATTTATTTAGTTTATAGGACACAGGTTAGGGAAAGGTTTTTGTGTTGAATTACACGAAGTGCAGTAATTTGCATGTAAGGGGATCACCCTTGTGGGTGGAGGAAGATTTTATCTTGGTGATACCAATTCTTTATAATAAGTACTCATTGTTTTAAGAGAATCATTTGATGACATCACTGAGTACCTCACAAGGCTATTGTATGTTCTGACTGTATGTTATACCCACTAAACAGATTAACAAGTGCTATTAAGAGCTTGTTCCTCTGAAAGTTCAAACAGAAAACCACTTTGAAAATCTGATTTTAATAAACAAATGAACACACAAACAAACCTCCCTGTAAGTCAACAATGTTTTGTTTGTTTGTTTGTTTGTTTGTTTGTTTTTTAAGCTCTTTATTACTTTTATGAAATCCAAAGAGAGTTAAGAATCCTGATGACACGTGAATTTCTTATTCTGTCAAAAATTTGGGTTCAAACGTCAAGTTCCTCTTTCACCTGGAATGCCAGCCTTAAGTGGGTCTTTCAGTTCTGTCCAACTGACATCCTTTTGGTTTGTTGCAGTTGGGAATTCTTTTATCATCAAGGCTCTTATTGCATTATTGAACAAAAGTATTGGAGCCTCAAGGTAGCGGGATGTGAAATTCAACTCAAAAATGTTTCCTTAAACTCTTATTTGACAGTTACTTCTGAACATCCTGGTAAAGTCCATTAAAGAGAAATATTTGGGCATCACATAGCTGTGTGAAATCTTCCACAATTTTGTGTGTCTTCAGGCCTCCAAGGCTTGGCTTACTGTCCCAGCGTTCTTTTTGCATGTGAGCCTGGGACAATCCATCTTGCAACTGCTCTCTGTGTCTGAGAGGCCTCAGTCAGCCTTTTAAGGTGAATGCACCTATCAACTTGATACTCATAACCATCATATTCAAAACTTAGCCAAGTGCAGAAAAAAAAAAAAGAGCTGAATGATGATAATGTTACAAATTCACAACAAGAAGTCTTCACAACTTTCATTGAAGTAAAAAAAAATTAATTGTAAAATACTTCATGTCTATTTGACTTTAGTATTAACTATGGAAGTAGAGATATCAAAGTTCACAAAATGCTTAGGTATAAGTGTGTTTTAGATATTGGCTATAATGTTGTATCTGTTAAAATGAAAAAGGGAAGCATATTCTTAATATATGCCTTTTTTAAAGTGTTGGTATCTGTATGAGAAAACAGTATACTTTTAGGAGGCAATTGAAAGCAGACAGGCTGAGGTGTCAGAAAATAATTACTTTATAGGACTAATGTTTATCTCTCAAGGGTCACGGTTTTTCATAAAAAGAGAGCCTTCCATGCTTGTTACAGGAGGCTTCATCTTTTCAGTTTTGCTTTGAGTACAAATGAAAGTATTCTGTAGACTATACCTTCCACCTATAAGAAAATATCAAAAGAGTTAGAAAAAATAAAGGCATTGTATTTTTCCTAAAGAATTTACAGGTAAGATCACTTGAAATCTTTACACTGAATTAACACAAGAGGCTGAGTTGCTATTATAATATATATTTCTGGGATTTGCTTCAATAATGCATAGTTCTGATAAAAACTGTGAGGAAAATAAGAGAAACTGCATTAGAAGATGTAGCATTTGAGCTACTTAAGAAGCACTATAAAGACTAAGGTCAGATAAGTATGTCCTGCTGTGCTGATTCTCCAAATATATTAGGAAGTACTGGGTTTTGGTGTTTTGTTTCGTTTTGTTTGATTTCTGTTGTTTATATGTATAGAATGCGATTCATGCCTCTTTATAGAAAGGAATGATTATCTGAGCTGGATAAACATTTGGTGGTAATAGTTATATTCAGTTTATCCAGGGAATGAATGACCATGTAGATGCATCAGTCAAACCTCTGGAGAACCAGTTCAACTTGTCCTGCTCCAAGCCAGTATTTTGGTTCTGAAATTTAGTGCTAAGCACATTGCCTGAGGTTCCAGTTTGCTTTCATTGTTTTTACGGGTGCAACTGCTTTAAACTTGGAATGGATAGTAATTATCGCATCAGAATATTATTGTAGCCTGTTAGGTTTTGAGAACTGTCACTAATGAAAAGCACAATTGAAACGGACTGGGCAGAACAGTTCTCATGGTTTAAAAGTGACTGGATAATACTGTCTGCGCAGCTTGATGGCAATCTTTAAATAAATATTTTAGCAGTTATTTTAAAAATCTTTTTCCAGAGTTTGATAGGCTTTAAAAATCCTCAACAGCTGACTTCACTGAAATTAAAACAGTGTGACATTGCTAAAATCACTATTTAACTGAACATAAACAAGAACAAAATTAGGTAAGTATCACAGAAACATTAGGTGAGTATCTCTAGGAAAAAAACAGGTGTAACTTAGCAGTAAGAAAGGTGACACTGACAATTGCTAAAACACTCCAAACCAAACAATTCCTTTTTAATCTTATATTATTTTGAATCAGAAGGAGATGAAGCTTTACCACAGGTTTACTGGTCAAAGATTTAATCTTTTTTTTTTTTTTTTTTTTTTTAAATCAAATAATGCAATGAAATTATGATGACATGAAATAATTAAAATGCAGCAAAATCTGTTGGAGTTTAATTTTAAAAACAGCAAAGGATAAAACACCTGGTTGTTCTGAGGAAGAAGTATGATTGGATTTATATCTAGTAGTGTGCTATAGGTAACTGTCTCTAATTAACACCTCACATCAAACATGGACAAGATGGCAAATGTGATAATTTAGGACAGATATTAGGTCCACTCAAAAAGTTGTCTATCATGGTAAGTAAGTATAGGGATGAAGAGAAAAGGGAAACTACTTATACTGAGATTCGCCAAACCAGTGAAATCTTTACAATTGAATCAGCAACTGGGATGGGTAGATGGACTACGAAAATGAACACATTTGTTTTCTAGTCATAAAACAGATACTCAGAGTACTAGATGATCTGCAGAGTATATAATTGCTGTTGTGGTAAGCATCTATCACACATTAGTGCTGTTACGGATGTTGCTTAAGGTTTCATGTTAGTCAAATTGTATAGCTCTACTTGTATGAGCTGTACTGAAATAGATGACATTACTCACCTGACTAAGCTTAGCGATATTTGACCCATTATCTCTTAATTTGTGGGTTAAATTTCTTTTCATAAATAGTTTATAGGCATCATGTTGCTTATTGCACATTCATTTCCTTTTTCAGAAAGTCATCTTTGAGTTTTGGTTTATACTGAAAGCAAATGGCCATTCTTATTATTATTATTTGCCTTCATGAAAAAATAACTAAGTAGTACTAAATCTGTTTTCCATGGTTAGAGTTTGCCAATAAATTATTAATATAAGAATGACTGTCCTTGGGGAAAAATGAGTTAATGAAAAATTACAGGCTTTTTGAAAATTATTTTGAACCATTTATGATTAACATTTCTTTAGGCAGCTTGAAAGACTTAAGTTGGTTTTCACATTAGATGATTAAAAAAAAAAAAAAAAATCTCACATGCATATGTTTTCTTTAATAATCAAATATTTTTGCTAGTGTTGTGAGTCAAGCTCCACTATGTATTTTTCCTCTCTGCCACCGTTCTTCTTTTTTTTTTTTTTTTTGGTAGCTCATGTTTTCTCCTAAAATAAAATAGATCACAACCTATTGTATTCTAAAATAAATAATTTTGATCACTTTTTGCCTTGATTATTCAGACAGGTGTGTTTTATATAATTATCTTTGGTATGTTTCTGCATATGTCCTGTAGAATGACAGAATGCAGACTTTGAGTGACACAAAATCTTCCTTTTAAATAAGTATTTAGATTAAAATTTCCAAAACTTCCATAATGCATACTGACTGTGTGGTTGCACAAGAATCATTGTCCTGACTTCCTGATTTCAAACGTTTTTTTCCTTTATTGAGACATACGGTCTATATCATAGAACTAGTCCTATTAATTTAGGTGAAATTGTGATGCAAGTGCGTGATGTGTTTCTGAGTTGCATTCTTTTCTGCATTGACTAGGTACTTGAGATACCAGCTTGTCAAATGACTAAAAAGAACATTTTTATTTTTTTTTCAGGAACAAATAAGATCCTCCCGGTACAGATAAGCAGAATGTTGAATTTTCTATCTGATTGTAATACTGGTTTAGAACACCTAATAACAGCCTCAAAAATCTTCCTGTTTGTCTTTTTGATCAAATGTTTTTTCAAGTGGTTGTATATGAGCTATACTCTTCTCCAAAGGCTTTCACATCATTTGTTTTTAACTCCTGCAAAGATTCTTCCCTTTCGTTCCTTGCTTCCTTTCATTTACCAGCCATTTAAGCAGTGTGGTTCATTTAGCTTATATGATGGCACTTGTTTATCCATGACAGCTCATGTTATCAATTTCACATAGCACATTTACCATTCTGAAGAAAAAACTGCCAAAAAGCAGGAGCTGTAATCAAATACTTCGTAGAAAAATGAGTTATTTCTCTGAATACCATAAAGAAGGATGTTTTCAGCACCCAAAATACTTTAATCATTTGTTCTGTTTTATCATGTAGATGACCTCCAGATGTTCCTTCTAACCTCAACCATTCTGTGATTGTGTTGATAACAAATTATTATCTAACAGAGATCTTTTACAAATCAAATGCGAGTTCTGACCAGTGAGTATTTTTAACCATGTTAGTAAATCAAAAAAATAAAACCCAAAACACCCACCCATATTTATTTTCAGGTATTGTATTTTCATACTTTTCCATAGCAAACCTCATAGTTTTGCCATTCCTTTATGTATGAATTCTATTGCTTTTCCTTAGAAAAAGATTATATATAAATTATAGTTTCACCAAAGGAAGATCCTCAGTGTTTGTGGGACTAACTTTTTCCAGTAGCTCAAGCACCACACTGTCCATTTTCCTTGTCAAAGCTTTGACCCTGTTTCAAAGAAGTTCATCAAGAATATTCAGTTTTAATTATGTGAGTATTGCTGAAGTAATGGGATATGCACAACTGGTAATAGTATATGTTCCAGCGAACACTCTTGTCAACTGAGACCTTTATTTTCAATTCTGTTTGGTTTTAAGCAAGTCATTCACTTTTTGTTTTTCCTCATTTTGCTCATGTCACATAGGGAAGATTTTTTTGCCGCTTCTCAGTGTAGTCTGTCTTAAGTACACAGGTGTATATGAGTCTATGTGTGCATGCATGTGCAAAGCAGAGGTCTAGATATTTTTAAAAGCACTTGGGGTACTATCTATATTTGAAGGAAGAAGCTGTAACTGAATTCAGAGTAGAGGAAGAAGAAGGCAAAAGTTGAAGACAAAATGTCCAGCCAGCTGTGCTGCAAGGTGTGTAGCTTCCAAAGTAGTGTTTTAGAAAGGAGAAGTAAGGGCATTGTGAAGGACTGATTTTAAAATAAAGAGCTGACTATTAAAAGAGAGCAGAAAACTCACTAATTCATCATGGTTTCCTAGGACCTAGACATTATTATCCTTTGCAACTGCATTGTAACTCCTGATTCTGTCCTTTAGGCAATGCAATTCCTGCTCATCTCCTTACTGAGCATAGACACACAACAGTTCTTTAAAGTTGTCATTGTATTTTCTCAAAAAACAAAGACAAAATATCTGCTGTTGTTAAATTTAAATTGTATACTAGTCTTGTGCATTTAATTTCCAGTGTTACAGAATTATTCTATAAGTTCTCTATACTTTGTCATGTGCAGTTGCAAGATAGCAGATTTTAGTGATTTTAGAGTGCTTCTATATTCCTGCTGATACAATTCTACATAAGAAAATACCTTCATGAAATCATACAGCAGTGAACACTGATTTGGTAAAGAATACCATGAAGTTCAAGGCATCCTGTTTAGCTAGAGACAAGTAAAACTTCATTCATACTTTAGTGAATACATTTTTTATCAGAGCTAGAGCTTCATTTAGTTTGAACTTTATATGTTAAATTTAATTAATTGTCGCGGTTTTTTTAGCCTTTATATCTTACTTGGTGAATTATCCAGGATTATGTTTATACTCAATTAGTATCTCTGTTGTCTTAAACTTGGGCCCATACTCCCTTTAACCAGCACTGGACTCCCACACTGAGATTACACTTCCTTTTTTTGCCATAAGAAAGAAGATTAATATGTTGCTGTGTACACACTGACTGAATTAGACTATATTGTCTTTCTGCACAGCTCTTATTCTTCATGTTTTAGAGGTGTTGATATAACCTTTGCAAAGAAGTACCTAGTACTTCTAGTACCTAGTACCTAATTTGTTATTTTTTAGTTTAAAAATCATCATGAAATATTAAATGATTTAAACCAAAGTACTCTTGGATTGGTAGAACAGCAATGTACTATATATAGATGGTATGGAGAGGTGTGATAGGTTTCATAGATAAAAAAAGTAGTTCTCTTATGTTTGAAGGAGTTCATTTGGTAAATATAATGTTTAATAGCAGACTTCTTTGCATAAGTTAGGGCAGGGTTTCTTATCAGATAAATAGATTTCAGGCATTTCAGAGGGAGGATATGATTTTGACAACCCACAATCATTAAACAATCCAGAATGTGGCAACAATTTTTTAATGGGTATTTTCCCTGTTTTGTTGTTGTTGTTGTTGTTGTTTGTTTTTTAATGAGGAATGTGAAAAGCCAATGTTATTCATATATTTGGTAAAGATGCCTCTTAATTCTGTTTCTGTGCCCACATGCACCAAAAAGGCATCATTTACAAACAGCAAGGACACCACTGTTTTGAGTTCCTACCTGGGCTCTGATCAGCCTGTGTTGGTAAAATGTCATCAGGAGACAAGCAGAGAAAGTCACTTCGGTGCATTTACTGTGACGGTATGTTCAAGGGCATATATAAAATATCAGTGTTATTATCAATCATTCATCTGTTATAATTCTATGTGCCAGTGCATTCAGTCAGTTCAGAGTTATATCCTGTCCTGAAAAATCAATTTTATAACACTTTTTTTTTTTTTTTTTTTTTTTTTTTTTTTTTTTTTTTTTCTCTCTCATAAAATCAAAATTCTTCACATTCAGTTGCAGTTGCATTTCTGAGTGTAATGCACTATAGCATTAGGTGAGACTTTGGAAGTGAGAGCTAGCTCCTATGGAGAGTGGGCTGCTGGAATTTCTCCTTACTGTTATCTCCTTTGCTGTGAGCAACCATCGCTATTTTGACAAGTGTGTAAGTGACGTCTTGTAACCCAGGGCATCCTGAGGTACAGTTCTAACAGGCTTACAGGATTTGTGCTAAGCTAACAGCACAGGCTTCAAACCCACCAGGACTTGTCTTGAGGAGTCTGAGGCTGTGTTACAGCTTGTAATAGCAATGATCTAATGGCCAAGTGATTATTACAGACTTGGTATAACTTTGTGGTATTATGTCTTGTAATATATATTTTGTAACAATCAGAGAGTAATAGCAAGCTTTTGCTCTGTGTAAAAAGAACTCTCTATGATGTAATAATACAAAACAGCATTGAGGAGGACAGGCATGGGGTGATTGCAGGGGTTTTAAAAGTACAGGCTCCCTCTAATACTGCAGGCTGCATCAGTGGGCCTTACTAATCATGAAAGAAATGCAATGTTATGAACTGTGTAAATCCAAGGTCAATTGAAAAGTCATTTAGGGAGAGAGGGAAAAAAAAAAGGAAAAAGAAAAAAAAAAAAAAAAAAAAAAAAAAGAAAAGTTAAAGGTATCCAAATAGGTAAAACACACCACATATAGTAAATTCAGATAAAACATGAGCTTGCAGAGCAAAGAGCAACAAGGTGTCAAGCATGTTAGGAAAGTGACACCAAACAACCCCAGAGTGAGGAAGAAGATACCATAAATATGATACTCCTCCAGGTAAAGGGATATTTATAGCTTACTATACACTCCTTCCCAGACCATCAGCTTTAAGACCCAGCAAAACAATGGAAGGGTGAGCACCAGAGAAATCTACGCAGGGATTTCATATCCTTTTATATATACTGAAATATCTTCCAGATTTAAATAAACATTATTATAATTATATTATATATATATATATAAAAAATATATAATTATATATATTATAATAAATAAATAAACACTAGCTTATTCTATTCTGGTATTCCCAGTATTTCAAGAGAAAGTTTTCTTGAAGTTTAAAGCATTTTATGTACCATTCTGTCATTGCTGCTCTTTGCTCAAGTTAGAGGCACAGTATTTCTGTATATATTCAAATTGTGTTTGAACTTCTGTTAAACTAGCTTAGTCTCATTTGCCTTCCCATTCAGACTAATTTCTAACATTTTCCTTAAATAGTTGCCATTCTGTCTTGAAGAATATCAGATTTTTAGAAAATGTATTTTATATCTTTCATGATTTTTTTTTCCTCTCTGATTTACAACTTGCAAAGGCTAGCCTGGAACTTCTTCCACATGTGAAAATCAGTGCTTGCAGTAAATAAATAAATAAATGCTTTCTGTATCTTTGTATTTATACATTAGAATATTTGGTTATTGATTACCATTGAAATGGCTGTATAAATTATTAATTTTGTATGGAAAGTTTTCTAAGATTGGAGCAGAAAAACAATGAAATTATTTTAAGTCTTTCAATTTATCTTTTTTTATAAAATATCTTACTGCACATGCCATGTATCTATCTATATATGGAACATACAGTGGGAATTTAATTCTTTTTTTTTTTTTTTTTTTTTTTTTCAGAATAAAACAATTTTTAGAATGTATCATGTCATTACATTAGAGGTCTTTTCTATTTCCATCTCATTTCCATCTCACTGTGCTCAGTGGTGTAGCAAGCACTTGTCTTGCAAAATGTACACGGACAGAAAAGGAACGATGAGGAAAGACGTAAAATATTCAAACAAACCTTCTTACATAAAGATGTTATTTCTGATGGCTTGAAATCACATGCTTTCCAGTTTATCGTAGGTATTCCTCTCCCAGATGTATTACACAATGCTCCAACATAGTCCAGTCACCCCCCATTTTCTACATGCACTATTCTGTACATCTGCAAAAATACTAAGTTTCTGCTTTGGTGATGATAAATGTAGGCATTTAAAGCAAACACGTCCTTCCTGGGAATTCCACCCTATTCCTGATGCATTATTGTATAACACTTCACCATTTTGAATGCAAGTTCTGTTAAATTCCAATGCCTTCAGGCTCTCAAAATTGCTAAGTTGTATTCTGCCGCGTGGTACAGATTTTACTTGTCTATGTAATCTTTGTGCCTTTTTCCTGTTATCACCTTCCTGTCATTTTCTACAGTGACCTTTAAATGTGAATCCTGTAACTAAATTGCCCTTTACCTCTTGAAGTCTGTCACTTAAACTCACTTTTTTTTTTCATGAATTCTTTTCACTTGTTTAATTTTACAAATGCAAACCTGTATAAAAAATAAAGAGAAATCGGGCAGTAAAAAATAGAACTTTCTCATATTGAAGAGATGCATATTTCTTAAATAGTCTGTTCAGTGATGTTCCCTCCTACTTTTTTCTTGTCTGCTTATTTTTATTCATATTGTACCAGAAAGTGGTTTTGCAGGCTTAGCTTATTTGTGCAATATGAGAGCAATTAATTGCTTCTACTGCACTGGTTAACAAGTGTGTTATTTTTTAGTATGAATAAAATAATTTTGACACTATAGGTATGGCTGTAACTTCTGACAAAAATGTTAGTACTTTAACTGTATTCAGCATTCCATTATTAAACCTCCGATAATTTATTATAGTGTAATACTGGGGGAAGTACACTTTTATAATGATAGATTAGCCAGTGTACATCCTGTTTCAAATAATTCTTTGCATTTTTTTTCATTGCCATCATACAAAAAAAAAAAAAAAAAAAAAAAAAAAAAGCAAAATGCAAGAATTCTAATTAGAAGAAAAACTGAAACTACTTCTGTCTTGAAGAATTAAGGGGCTGGCAGACTTTTAAACCAGATGCACAGTCCATTAAAAGTAAACCATGCTTTTATTATCAGTATTTTTCAAAACCAGCTGCAGTTAAGAAAAGTATTATTTCCAACTGAAACTTATGAAGAATACTGAAAGCTGCCTATGCATGTTCTTTCAAACAGAAGAAGCACTTTCTAAATATCAGCAGTGTTTGAAATACTGTGAAAGTTTTGACAACAAACAGACTGTATAGAAGAATCCACTGGCATAAATATTGTTAATATATTTAGACCGTACCGAGTTTAGTTGGTACTGACTTTGAACACTTGCAATACATAGCTTGTATTTCTAGGAAGCTTTCTTGAGCTAAGCAAATTGAGTTGTTGGTAGACTGAAACATGAGTCTATTATTCAGAAAAGTTATTATCTTCTTACTAGAAATGAAACACAAGATATTTTTCTGAAGTTGGAGTTTTGGCTTGTTAGACTTAATTAGTAAAGAATTGCAAAGTTCAGTTGCAATATAATGAACTGTATAATATATTGAATGTAGAACAAGTTAATTTAATTGGATATTTAATTTTTGTAATAAAAATGGGAAGTAATTACATAGATAAAAGTCATAATTAGCTCTTAAGAACTAGAGCCATGGGAAAATTTTGGAGTACCAACAGTCTGTCAGAATCCTGGGAAACAGGCATAAATTGAACTGTGTATTATATCTATTGCAAATGAAGTACTAATAACAGAACTTAAAGAAAAAAAAGAGAGAGAATAGGTAAAGAAAAAAACCTGCCAGCTGCACTTCTTCCTCAAAGCCAAGTTGTCATGTATGTTTGCCGTGTATACTTCTGCTTCCTCATCAGGGTTATTTAGGTGGAAGATATACAACAAGTTTCTGTTTCTGTTGCAATTAAAGTCCAAAATAGTTTAACCTCACAAAATTCTCCGTAGTTTCCATTGTAGACCTCCATCCTATCCTACCTAATTAAAAAGTCATAATGATGTTTCTTCACATTGCAAAATGCAGTGTGCAGGATGAGTAATTTTCATCGAATATCATGAATGACATTAAAAACACAGAAGTATTTTTGAATTTAAAGGAAAAATCATTCAGATTTCTAGCATCATTTAGAACGTATATTCAAAAGCATTTTCATTTATTTATTTCCTGGACATCTTCTGCAAACTTTCTTACTTAATAACCATAATCGTACTTCTTTTGAAAAAATGCTATATTTTATGCTTTTAAATTATTGGTAATGCAGCTTCTGGATCATGACAGTCTTTTGTCAATTTGAATTATTTTTATTTAAAAAACATATTTTCCTAAAAAGTGGGACCATAATAAAATAAGAAATTTACAGTGGGTTTAGTACTGTGTTTGTCATAGAGGGAGTTCATTTTGAGTAGTCCTTGTAGGAGAAGCCAGTCCTTATACCATGCAGAATTTATTTCCAGCAATCAGCAAGTATAATGTTGCAGTGAATTTTATCTCCCACATGCAACTAACATTTTGTTCTTTTCATTAAACTGCTTAATTTTATAAGGTTTTCTCAAACAGTCTTTACAATCTGTTTATAATTACTTCACAAGTAGAAAATGTGATTTACTTCAGTACGTTGATTCCAGGTGGTTGCCAGTGAAACATAAGTAGCTATGAATTTTGTACAATCTTTTTTATTGGTGCAGTCAGCACCCTTCTGTATGCATTTTCTTTAAAGCTGTGAAATCCTAGAAAATCCTAGAAACATTCAGAACATCTCGAACATTATCATCTACATGTTAGATTTAAAGCCATAGGTATTAGGTATAATATAGCCATAATTACTGGTGTGGAACAATTTTGTTAATGTAACAGATTACCAAAACGATGAGATTTTGGTAGTAAGTGCTTAGGGATGTCGCTGTGTTTGTCTGTACGTGTGTGTTTTATGTATGCGTATCTTCTGGTACACTGACTTTGGTAGAGGGAACTGCTAATGACTTCAGAGAATGGATGCGTATATGAAGAAATGAAATTAAAAGAATAGTGATATTGAACTACTATGTTGAAACTACAGTTTGAAAGCTGTTGATGAAAACCAGGGGTTTGTAAGCAGACTCTCTAGAAGTACAAGCACAAAATGGTAGTAGAAAATGCAAATGCAAGCACAGGGTGGTGTCAAAGGCCCCAGAGCTATAAATAACTAAAAAAATGGTCACTACTGGGTCATAAAAGAAAATCAGCCTTGGGAGCTGGATGTAAATGTTTTCTTTGAGATAATGAAGAGAATAAGAAAATGCAAAGTGCGCCACATATAGAAAATTCAGATACAAAATGTAATTACAAACTACTGAATTAAAAGTAAGTATGCTGTATTAGCAACTACAAAACTATGACTCTAAATGAGACCAAGTCCAAGAGTGAGAATGAAGAAACTGTTCACATAAGCACCATAAACCTCTGAAGAGGAAAATGGGAGGAAGAGGCCACCCTGAATGTGATTAACTCCTCCTAGGGAAGAGCTCAGGACTTTAACACGTTGTAGAACTCCTTGTGCCCCTGTGAGCACTCCTAGGACCCAGGAGGGTGGGAAGTGTGAGCATAGCAATGGAGAAAGAGTTCAATATTAGAAAGTTTGTGTGTATCAGTCTTCACTGTGCCACTGTTGGGAATTAACTGAATAATTGGCTAATCTGAACTGTGAATGTTAATATCATTGTAACAAAGCTGCTCATAGCTCTCTGATTAGCAGCTCTCTTATTAACTTAGACTAACAGTAAATTCTTGACTTTGTTTAAAATTGCCAGGGTGGTAATTGCTGGTATTGGTGGTCTGGAGGGCAGGCTGTTAACCTGAATGCAACGTTGCTTTCTTGACAGGGATAATATTTCTAGCAGGCAGCTCATATATCTGTAAGGGAGAAGGTAAGGTGTGACCTTCTGGAATTAGACAGCATAATTTTGCAATAGTGGTGATTTCCAGGTTCAAGCTGCTCTCAAAGATTTTATTAGCAGGAAATCATCCCTTTCTTAGTTATGAATAAATCTTGCTAAAACCTGATAAATACCAAGACCTACACAGAAATAACATATATGTTTGAACATGAAGAGATTGCTGCAATATACATTTTTCTCATTCAATCCCTAATACTGCAAACAACCAGTTTAAGAGATTATGCTTTCTGGTACAACAGTATGATTTGTTTGTCTTCTCTGAAAAGTCTACAATACTAGTTATTTCTCTCAAATTATCATAGTTTGTTAATTTCAAATTATCATAATTAATTCACAATATGGTAAAGAACAGAGGGTTTCCTGCTTGCTTGTTTGTTTACTTGTTTAATAATGCTGAATTTGTAGGCAGTGGTCACACAAATCCCTGGCAAATCAGGAAAAAGCTATATAATAACTCCTTGCAGTATTATGGTGGAAGTATGGAGTTCCTCCTCCTGTTTTGAAGTAGTTGGTGATAACTAGCACTCCCAAGTGCTACATATTATTAAAACCATAATAATAATATAGTGCCTAGTGCTCCGAAACTACCACAATGGAGCTCGGTGCTTACTGCTAGTGTTTCAGCTCCACAGGGAATGTGACAGATGAAGTGAGGAGCACAATCTTATGAAAAATCTCAGTAGAATAAGACCAGCTGTTTTCTATAAATATTCAATAGCATCCAATAAAAATAACTTCAGAATTTTACGTGGAGACACAGTATGCAGAATCAAAAAGCAGAGTATATCTCTAGGAGACAGTATATCCCTGTACTGTCTTAAGGGAGCACTAATAGCTACCTCAGGAAGACACAGTGGGTAGGGTTCCTCTTACGTCTCTTTTGACCTCTGCAGGTAGCAAATTAGCTTAGACTTCCATTATAGTTAATTGAATAAAATAGACTTCTTAAGTGACTAATCTGATTCTGAAACAGGTATTTAAAATCACGTGTACTACAGAATTATCTCCTCTTCTAACTGAAAAAGGATGAATAGCAGAAAAACAGTAGTACTCTGTGATTTTTGTACTTCTCGTCTGTTCAAGGTGTCAAGAAATTGAGTACTCCTGAAAGGTCTGCATATTTTCATGAATGCATGAAAATGCTATCTGAGAAAGTCATTTCCTCTTTGTAAGACTTTTTGGTTAGCAGTTTTTAACAAACTTCATATTTTTAATGTTCTGGAAATGCTAAACAGGGCTTGTTTTTTAATCAGAATGCTATTAAGTGCATTGCTGAATTCCCAGTCTATTTTATATTTCTGCACCTATTTTAACAAGTTAACTTTGCAGTCTTCTTTAAAAAAAAAAAAAAAAAAAAACTATTAGCTTTGCTTCACATCACCTCTTTTCCAAAATACCTTGTTGAATGAGATTAAATATATTACTATCCTTAAATCTTTGTTAATTGAATCTAAGATCAGCTTTTTCATTGTTTTACTTCAGACTTGATGGAAGGGTAACAGCCGGCAGCTACTTTCCTGCATCCCCTTCCATCTTTTTTAAGTTGTATCATATTATTCCAGAAGTCTTCAGTCTGCTGGAAATTCCATGGTATTCCAAGATTTATTAAAAATTTATATCATCATTAAACGTTTACAACATGTAGATATTGTTTTATACCTCTTTGCTTACTAATGAACTGGAAAGTACTTTATCTTGCTTGTGTGATAAGAGGATTCATCATGCTGTTTCCTTCTGAGTAAAGAATAAATATATATCCAACTCTTCTGTTTTCCTCTATCATTAACTGCATTACCATCATATTCTGGTAATTAGTCTGTGTTAGTATGTTTCTGCTGTCATATTTTTTCACACATTTGTCTCTGTTTTCGTTAGTCCTGCAATTCTTCAGCAATTTTCTGAAGTCATAACAACATCCTCTTTTGTAACTGTTGTTTATTTAATTGTCCTATTTACCTTCCACAGAAACAGGCTAGGTATTTAGATAAATCATATGACGGGATAAGCAAGACATCTTTGAAAAATGTACTTGTGTTGTAAATGTTAAAAAAAAAAAAAAAAAAAGAAAAAAAGAAAAGAAAAAAAAAAAAAGGATGTTCCTCAGCTAGTAAAATATTAATATTTTATTTTCCTGTGCCTGTATGGGCATGGGAATAGGGTGAATATTCAAGAGTATGGGATCAGTTATTTCCAGTTGAAGATGCATATAGCAAATTCATTGCCTCCATTTGGAACACTATTTGAATTTGCTTTTGTGGGGCTGCAAAGTACTGAGGATGTAAAACTGTAGGTTTGGGCTTTCTGTGCTTGTAAATGTGTAGATAAATTTAAAGTGAAGGGAAAAGGATTGACTGCTTGCATGTTATAGGCCAATTGCAAAATGTGTTAAAACGCAGACTGCTTTCTCTATTTCTTTTGTAAAGCACCAGAATGTAGTGAATATACAGCCAACATGGCAATCATCCCTCTTACTTTATTGAGTGAGATTCTGGTATTGTATGCAGGATAAAAGGAACCACTTCTAATTAAATCATGGGCAGTTAAAATTCTATTTAGTATTGATCAGGCATTTAACAGCAAAGACTCCAAGATACCAGATCACTATCTATTGACATCCTAGCCCCTTGAGAGGTAATTAATGATGAAGCCAGCGGTATCGGATTAAACATTTTGCCTGTGGTTTATTCTCTGTGTGGGATTTTCTTCTGGCCTTCTTTACAACGATAGCACATGGGAATAAACCTACAGTTTTAAGTTAAGGTGCCATAACTCTTATATCAAAAAAAAAAAAGACTGTCATTTCTTTTTGCAATGATTAAATAATTTTTAAAATTTAAAAGGCTCTGTGAAAATATTTTCAACTAAGTTTGTGCAAAGTATCCTGATCCATCCATTTGCATGACTTATAAATATATACATAGAGAATAACCTGAATGGGAATGAACTGTTTTTATTTAGTAAATTTTTTTAGCTTTTCTTTTTTTTTTTTGATAATACAAAAGCATAATTTCAAAGTAGCACTTCACAGTTAATTACTAAATATTAAATGATATGTTTGTTTATTTTTCTTTAAATAAGTGATGCTCAACTCAGTGTTAACAAGAAACAGTATAGTCTTGTGATGTCATGAAAATAATTTTTTACCTGTGTTTATTTATTTTTACCTGAATAATTGAAATATATGATGGACAAAAAAAAAAGAGGAAATAGTAGAAAAGTGCGAAAATACTTGCTACATGGCAGCAAATTGATAAACAGTTTAAAAAGCTTTAATTATTTCTTTAATATATTTAAAATAAAGAATTTATTAGGAACATTGCCTTTTTTTTCTTGAACCTCACATAGAATAGTTTGCTATACAAGCACTGAAACTTGAAAGCATAGGCTTTGTTCTTAATAGTAGCCAAAATGCTGATATAATGTTAAAGCTTGAAGAAAATGGAGAACAGAGCATAGTACACTTTCAGCTTGACTAATGTGTGCCATATTCAAGGATAAAGCTGAAAAAATAACAGAAACAATCAAAAAGCAATCAAACAATCACTGGAAAAGTACAGAGAAAAAAATAATCAAAGACAGAGGGATTCCTGTGAGGAGTGAATAAATAGGTTTGAAGTCTTAATTATGATGAAAATTATGACTCATTGAAGGGCATGATAGAGAACTAGAAAATCATGAAAGCCATGGAAAAGTAGAACAGAAAAGTACTGTTTACTGACTCTTCAACACAGGAACTGGGTGGCACATAATGCAATTAGCAACAGGAAGTGTTTCACAAAACATGTAATTGAGCTTTAAAACAATTTCATGTGGATACTACTAGACTACAAGTCTTAAAATTATAGAAGAAGAATCTATCAAGAAAATAAAAAAAAAAAAAAACTTGCTGTTGTTCAGAATCACTGAACTGCAGATTGCTGAGGGACTATTCTGGGGAAATATTACATTAATACATTTGTCCTGCTATAACTTTTCCTAGGTATTACCCATTGGCCAACATAGTATTATGGACCAGGTAACCTTCTAGTCTGACTAGGGCATTCATGTCTTTTTATATTGAAGAATCTACTGATCAGAGATATAATTATCACTTGAAGTATTTGTAATGCAATGGTTATCAGTGCCTGATGAAAATTCTCCCAAAGTCCTTAAAACAGTTGAGCAACGAACTTTTGTCTTCCTACAGGATCTTAACTGTTTGTAAAACTCACATTAAATAGCTTTAGTGTGCTCCGTTTTCCATCTCAAAAAAAAAAAAAAAAAAAAAAGCTCATAAAATTTTAAGAAACATCAGCTCCTTGCCAATTTTACTTAAAGAAGCTGTGAATCAAAATAATGTAAACCTTCTAAGTATTGCATTGCCTTCCTGATTATATTCCATTTACCTGACTTCAGAAAATGTTTCTCCACCCAAGAAGCTGTGAGATTTAGTCTAATGCTTCTTTGGATCTCTGCTTCACCTTCATCATGACTTCGGACTGTTTTCTCTTCTGAAGACAAAAGCTAATATACACATTTAAGAATACTTAATTATTGAAAAAGGAGCCAAATATTGGTGAGAAAAACATAAATGTACCAAAGATCATCCAGAAATTTCCTTAACACTGTTTTGTTTTTCAGTGGAAAGAGAGGGATGAAGAAGAATATGAACACAGGATGTGGAAAGTCTACTTGAGTTACATATTTAAATAACTGAGTTACCACATTTTAAAACAGTTCAAAATAGCTTGGAATAGGGATTGTTTCACTGAAAATCAAGTCCACAGCTTCCAGATATATTTATTTCTGCCTCTCCATTCAGACATAGCTAAACATCAGTATTGCAGTGATAATTCAGCATTTTTATGGAAAAAGAAAGCTATAGAGAAACAGGCTGAAAGTATTGTTCTGCCAATAATTCCAGTTAATGGTGTGTTACTTAGCTATCTAGGTGCATTTCAAGTGTGTCACTTATCTGGTGCTTTATAAAATAGCTATTAGCATTTCCTTGCATCACAAAAATGTTATGATTTTGAAGAATGTTATATATTTGAAATTTTAAGCTTATATGTGTTCTGGTGATCAGAGGGAGAAATTCTTCTGTGATGTCAGTTTAATGGCTTAATATGACTCAGGAGTTCTGTTTGTTTCTTCCATGGTTTCTGTGGAAATGGTTGATGCTTTCCATTTTCCACCAACTATCCAGATGTTTCAGAAATGGGATTCAACTTATACCAGTCCTGAACTACCCTTGAGAAAATCCAGAGGAGGCCTTTGGCTTCAGTAGAGTTTCTGTTTGTACAGTAGATCATGAAGCAACACTGAATTTTATTTTATTATTATTTTTTAATAGAAAATGTACTTCTTGAAAACTGAGGTCAACATAGAAAAGGAAATGAATAATTATGGATTAGGTCACTTTTGACATTCGTTGACTTTCATATCTGAGAAGCTTTATTGGCTTCCAGAGGAAAAATTTTCCTTGTTTGAATAACCTAAAGATTGGTTGGCCCAATCTAGCATCTATGTATTTTTTTGTTCCCTTGGAGAGAAACATTAAAATAAAATTTTTAAGACATTCACACAAAAGGGAGGATTTTCTAAATAAAGACTCCCTATTGAGATTGAATTCCATTGTTCTGTGACACTGTAGCACATACCTCTTCCTACTGAGATTCCAGTCTCCCTCCTACTGCATTTTCTAATTGAAATCTTTTTGTGGAAAAAATGACAATTCTGTATTATGCTTGTAATTTTAAATGTCAGCAAATTATGTCAGTAAGTAACTGTCAGAAGGGAGTTTGCAATAATAATTGTGAATTTCCTACAAATGGAGTGATGTGTAAGTATTCCTCTGTAACTCCTTTGGATTATCAAGCATGGCATTTCATGGGTTAACACCCTGTTCTCGGAATATGAGGAAAGTTGGTCAGGAAACAGTTGATGAAATTTTTCAGTTAGACATTTTTTGGGCTGTGACTGATTGTTAACCAAGACCTTATTTGGGACCTGATGTTCACAGTAATGTCAGTGGCCACCTCAAGAGGTGTTTTTTTTTTTTTTTTAAATTTTTTTTTATTTTTTTATTTTTTTATTAAAACCCAACCAAACAGAAGCCCACTCCTAGTGTAAAATTATATTCCATGCACAAAAATGTCGCTCCTACTTTCAGGGAAGAAGGCAACATACATAAACTGAAAGTAGGGGTCAATGAGGACACCATTTTGTGTGTCACATTGCATTAGTATGGCCTATTCAATCCTTGGGTGTATAAACAGGGAACAGTAGGAAGTCAATTACCTGGTTTTATCTCTAAATATTTATACATAATTATTTACTATATATTGGCTTACTATATATATGTAGTATAGATCAGGCCAATATTGAAATCAATTTACAATGATTCCTGTTAAAAGAATGAATAAGGTAAATAAGGAGACATATGGACATTAGTTTGATGGATTTGGAGAGACTGTAAGCACCCCATCTATTTATCTTGTCAAAATGAAGAGGTGATTTGATTACAGTCCATAAATACTTTCACAGGGTGAAAATAAAAGATTCATTAATTTAGCAGGAAAGGGCATAACAAAGACAGCTGGCAGGAAGATGAACCCACACAAATTCAAATAGAAAGTTAGAACTTACTGGAGAAATTAGCTGATTTTCTATTAGAGTATATGGAGAAGCAGTACCTCCTACAGCTTTCATGTTTCAGATGAGAACAGTACCTCTGACAGATTTTTATTACCATGTTTTGTGGAGCTCGGTTATTTTGTGGAGCTCAGTTCCAAATGTTTTTAAAATATTCATTTCAAACGAACCCATAATAATAATAATTACAATTATTATTATTATTATTTGGTTTTCTAAGTAAAATAATGTTTGCAGCTGAAGGAACTATTTCATAGAGCCCACTCAGATTTGGGATCACTAGATCATTTTGATTTTTATATTTTCACTTCTCAGAACTAGTACTGATAATAATATAAAAATTAATTATTTTACCTTTTAAAGATTATGAAAAAAATAAATATGTATTTATTTCATTCAAGAATGCCAAGTTGTTTTTTTTTTTCTTTTTCTTTCCACTTCCTTGCTCAGTTCCTGTGGTGGTCCTACCCTGCTGGGCAGCTAAGCTCCACCACAAATGCTCTTTCACTCCCCCTCCTCAGAGGCTCTGCTCACAGAAGCCACCTCTGCAGCCCTCTGCTACCAAAACCTTGCCATGTAAACCCAATACACTTCCACATCAAACATTCCTGAAAACCACTACAAAATTATGATGATTCAGCAGCATTGAAATGTGTTTTTTTTTCTTCTAAGAAAAGGATTTGACCAAAACAAAACATTTTTTTAATATTTTGAATTTATTAAATTTGTCATTCAATCTGTGAGTTCTTAGGCTCAAGCTAGAAAGAAATTTAATAGCAAGACGTTAGGTTAGATACTTTGTCTCCTTTGAAAAGCTTGTGGAAAGACTCAGGGTGTCAGAATCCAAGTAATACTTCTCCAATAGTTACCAAACTCTCTCTTTTACCCTTTTACTAGAAATCTCAGATAAGTTCACCTCTCTTTTCCCCTCTTTTGAGTTTCAAATCAATACAGCTGAGGGCTTTGTGTATGAAGCTACTTGTCAAATGGACTCCAGATGATGCTAAGGCACTAATGCCTTTTTAAAATTCTGCTGTGTTATATTTAGTTAATACACTTGTTTAGTTTACAGTCAATACAGATGAAGGACTGTTTGTTGATGCTTGCTAAGTGTTATTAAAAAAAGATGCTGAGTGAGACAGAGGAATAGATATTTGGTACTAGTGTCTTCCAGAAAAACCACGGGCCAAAGAAACTTCTGTCTGTAGAGACATATGTATCATTTCTCTTTCATTATAATGAGACAAATTAAGACAACGATAAATCTTGAGAATCACAATGAAGCCTAAAGCTTTCTTGTGAAGAGCTATTTTTTCTAAGCAGTCTCAATGGAAGAAATATTAGCAGAGTCTGAAAAGAGGCACAGAACAGAGGAAGTTATAGAATGGAAAGATAATTAGGCTTCGCAAAAGGTTTATTTATGGAAGAAACAAAACTCTTGTTTTCAGTGGAGTAGCTATATTCTCCTCCTTCCATATTCAGCTGGGGCCTCTTCCCTGTTCTTTGATCACAGAATGGTCAACATTTGATTTTACATGAAAGAGACTTCTGTAAGTAGACAGATGAAAACATTAACAAAAATCGTAACTGCATATAATAGACTTTAGCAAGTATTAGTTATTAAATTGACAGGTCAATCAAGGTCTTCCAGGTTTATGCCAACATAACTGCACACAATCCTGAGAAGATAATTTGGGCCATTAATATATGATCTTAGGTCATTTCTTAATGCAAACACGTAAATCGCTAACACAGAACCACATTAGTTAAACTACATCTTATTAATTACTTTTAGACTTCTAAAAAGGCAGTCAAATGTTGCAGATACCGGTTTACAGCCTTTAGTGATGCCCTGTTATAGGAGATCCTATTACACTGCCATGATATCCTTTATAAATTGGCTGGTCAATTTAGTCTGCACAACAATATTAGAAATTCTCTGTATGCTGTTCAGGATTTCTTTTCTTTAGAAACTTTGTATAGCTCAAAGGAGCATTCATGATAGAAAATCTTTTTGACTTGAGGAGGATTCTCTATCACAAAAACAAAGTTGTCATGGCAGTGTTTCAGCTCAATGTATTTTATCCTACCGAGTTTTGCCACCCTGTTCCTTACTGCGTTGTAAAAGAATCTTTGAGTACCCAAACTAAAAAGTTAATGTTAGCACTACTAAACAGCTGTCAATAATACATTGCCATGACGTCCTTTAAAACCTCTACTCTTTTTTTAATGTCTAGCACATTTTACTATATTATGGTATAAGTAAGGATTTATTTTATTTTTTTTCCCCAACTTTTTTCAATATAGTTATGAGAATGATTTTAAGTTCTTAGCTCATAATTTCTCACTGCTTTAACCTTCATGATCCTTTTCCCCATAGATTCTGTCAACACAACTATACAGTATAAACTCTGCTGTGCTTTATTTAGAGTGTAAGATCTCTATGACAGAGGTCTGTCACTTTCTTCCGTCTGAAAGTGGCAGTGCACACCTGGGAGACTAGAAATAATAAAAACATACAATAGACTCAATATTAACACATATTCCCTGGCTAATTTTCTTGCCCCAAGATGACTTTAGCTTCTTATCCTTGAACAAAAGAAAGCATATATTGAGATTACCTTGCGTATATATTTTGAAATTAGAAAGTACATTCTATTTAGCAGAAGATAGTTCCTTTTGCTTAACTTGTGTTCCTGAAACAAAGTGTTAGCAACAGTTAGAGGTGCTAATCATTTGACAAAGTGGGAAAGAGAAAGGTACCCAAAATAAAATTTGTTAGGTGATATGGGAGATTAAAAGAGAAGTTTTACAGACAGAATGCAGTAGGAGGAAAGAAAAAAAGAATGGCTTTCAGTAGTCTGCTTGTACTTCTAGGCTTGAAGCGAAAAAAGGGGGTAATATGGGGGGGGGGGGTATGATGACATTAAACTACAGTTAGATAAATATGTTTGTGATATAGCTGGGTATAAAAGTCCCATATCTAAAACAGTCATATGAGTTAGTTTATGTGGCAGGGTTCTGGCTTCAATGGAGGGTTTCTGTGAGAGGGGACCAGGGGCTGCCCCCATATTGAGCATACCCATCTCCAGCCCGCTGCTGGCCAAAGCTGACTGTCAGTGAAGCTAGTATTAACATATTTGAGAAAGGATAAAAAATGCTGCATAGCAGCTGTAGACTGGAGTGAGGAAAAAAGAACCAGCCCTACAGACCCCCAAGGTCAGTGCAGAAGGAAGGCAGGAGGTGCCTCAGGTGCAGGAGCAGAAATTCTCCTTCAGTCCATGGAGAAGGCCTTTGTGAAGCATGTTTTCCCCCTGCAGCCCACTGAGAACCACTCATGGGTGTGGACAAAACTAGTAAAAAGAAAAGAAGGAAATGCATCCTGAGGAATAGCCTCCTAAGTCTCACCATGTAGACCTGTAATACAGTGTTGCCAGGCCTAGGCATAGGCCAAGAGCTTTGTACTCAGTTAGCAAGGCCTCAGGATTGAGGCTTGCAAGTCTTGCTTAATATGAACTTTCCTTGACCTGTCCACAGCTTTGTTGTTTTAGTTGGTTTAGCTGTGATAGCAATCACTCTAATTTTCCAGGTGGCTAAGGCTAGTATCTTTATTATTATTATTATTATTATTATTATTATTATTATTATTATTATTATCAGCTTTGTATGTCACAGACATAGTTGTACAGATAGCAGTGTATACAGTTTGTTTTAAACAGAGAAGTGGTAGTTCTAGGTAGAACACAACTCCAACACAGTGTTCTAGTAGAGATGTCCAGGCCTGGTATGATATCCAGGGCCTTGAGAAGAGGAGAACCAGGGTGTGTCGTAGCAGAGTACAGGCATGGGGTGAAGGGGAACAGGCTTGGCACTGGGACCCCGCAGTTATGAATAACTCACTAATGGTCACTTCCAGAAATGCAGACACAGATACAGCTAGTTTCCAGGGTAACTAAGAGAACAAAGAAATGGAGCTGCAGACAAATGAAAAAACAGGAAGGTGTAAAATTGTGTTTGCAAACATAGGAGAATGAGTGCATCCTAAAGCAAGGAAGTAACTACAAAAACATCATATTCCCCCCTGCTGAAGGTGGTACATCTCTTATGGGCTATAATAAAGTGGGTAAAAACCAAAGCAGCTTTAGGCAAATTAATTTCCTGCCTTTTCGTGAATGCTGCTGGAGAGAGGACAAAAGTTTGGCACAAGCTGGATAATATCCAGTCACCCATAGAATTAGTTTAACAGTAATGCTTGTTAAAAACAAGAATCCAAGTCTGTGTAAGATATTTCTCCTTAGCATGGTACTACTTCATAATTTTGCATAATGCACTAAAGATGCAGAAAAATATTATCATCTCCATTTTACAAATGGGTAACAGAAATACTGACACTTCACTGAAATTATGCATAAAAACCTGCCAGAATGTAAAACTAAAATTAGATCTTCTGAATCCTCCATTAGCTTATTTAGTGCCAGTGCCAACTATTTTTCAAATCAGTATGCTGAGTTGTGTTGATTGTCATGTCAGATTACGTTGTCTCCAGACTGAAGATCAGGATCCAGAAAAAAAAGTAGGTATAAACTCTATAAAGCACAGTATGGAAGAATGGCTTCCTCTGCTGAGCTGCAAATACAAACTGGAAATTCCCATACCACCGCTGATCTACTTGAAAAAATCATTCAAATCCACATAACCCTCAGTTAGGATATTTTTATGTTATATTGTGTTTTTTAAACTGAGAGGTTTCAAGGAAGAGTGGATTGTCCTTGCGTGTTCCAGGGTCTAAATGTTTGTGGCGCTAAATGAGATGGAAACGAAAGCTCTGACATTTTTTCTTGTGCTGCAAAGGAGGTTAATATATTACAAATGAAAAAAAGAAAAAGAGGAAAGGAAAGGAAAGGAAAGGAAAGGAAAGGAAAGGAAAGGAAAG
>CM021768.1:44684251-44720663 GCA_011076525.1 Nettapus auritus | reverse complement strand
TTTTTTTTTTTTTTTTTTTTTTTTTTTTTTTTTTTTTTTTTTTTTCTGAGCAACAGATCTATCATCATTTATAGTTTATAGCTTTATAGTTGTAAATCATGACATAAATGATTCATTAATTCCTTAAGATTTATCTTATGGGCATCTGATAGGTTTTCTGTACATGTTGTGCTATTCTGTCATATTTCTAAAATATCAGTGTTTATTATTTATTTGTTCTTCTCAGTCATTGTATGCACTATGATTAGAATACTTATTTTCAGTAACGATAGTTTAGCTTTCAAGTACAATCATATATGCTAATTTTTCCCTCCTATACATGCACTATTCCCTCATTCCCAATATAATTGACATTTCAGTCTCAGCACAGTAAGAACACAATCACAGTTGTAAATGCATTGTCAGATTGTGCTTTGGTTTGCCAAAACTGTTCCTATATTAATTTGGGGTCATTGATTGCTAACAATATGAAATGTCATGAATATGAACTAAATCAATGTGATTACCACAGTGGAAAAATTAATCACCTAGCTTGTCTTTATCATTTGACTACCAACAGGTAGGAATCTATAAACATAAAGGCAACTAAAAAGTACCTAGGTATGCTCTTGCATATTTATCCTTTTGATAATAATATCTTTGAAATGAAGGCCCTAAGGGACACATTCAACTTTTGATGTAAAAACTGAGAAGTGAAAAGAGATTAAGTAAATGAACATAATTTACAATCCTTTTTCTAACTCATAATAAATATTCATAATGTTAAGTCATTACTTCAGTAAAGAGTCAAGGCATAAGTAGGGAAGGTATAAGGGAACAAACAAAAAGCAAGCCAGAAGGCTTTTATGCTGGTAACAGGGAACATTTTTTGTCTCTGTGATCACCTGCAGGAAAAAATTTAGATATGCAAAAGAAGACATAATAAGCATTTAAGGGGATTATGTTTGGAAAACAAAGCCAAAAGCTTTTAGTAGTATTTGTGTTATAATTTCTGTTTAAAAAACAAACTAGGATAATATATTTGAATATGCAACTGAATTGCAAAGCCAAGACAATAATGCAGAAGTCAAATCAGTTGATGAATAATTCTGTATTAAAAAATATAAGGAAAAGGATTGTGAAAAATAAGTGTCAAACTCTCTAAAAGGTAATGGATACTGAATTCATTACAGATCCATAAAGGTTCATAAATATTTTCTTAGATTTGTGTATGAAATGTTTCTGTGTCCTCACATACCTCAGTACTCTTTTTTGTCATTGGTTTTCATTACCATAAGATGATCACTTCCTAACTTCCAGTGCAGCCAGATCAAGATCCATGGAACAGTTTCAGAATGCTATAGGTATGGATGCACTGAATTATTTGATATTTCCTGGCAGAATTGCTATCATGGTTATTTACTGTGGATCCAGGAATACATGTAATTTGACATCTGAAGATTCAAATTACCACAGAGCTCATATAACATATTCAGTGCTAACTACAGAATTCTTTAGAAATACAAAATATATGTACCACATGAAAAAAGTGGCAAAATGAAAGAAGTCAATATTACCATCAATATTTTATTAAAATTATTGATTTGATAATATCCCACAAGCTTAATGAGCTGTTAACATTTTTAGAACTTGGTCATTGAAGAATTGTTGAAAAGGGACAAATGTTCATAAAAATCAAAGCACATTGGAGAAATTACATGACTTGATATTTTCTTTTCTATATTTCCAAAGCAGAAGTTAAGCAGAATGTGACCTCTCTTTTCCAGCAAAGTTTGAGACAGACAACTGGGAATTGATTTTTTTTGGCATCATAAGCATATTCTAGTAACCATGATTTAAAAATTTAAAAGATATTTATTTTAAAAAGTAAAAAGTTGTTTTTTTTTTTTTTTTTTTTTTTTTTTATTGCAGAAAATATTGTGTATATTTTTTTGCAAAAATGTAGTATTGCCAAATATAAAACCTTAAATGATAACAATATATTTCTTTATTAAAGGACTAAGCATTATATTTATTAGAAAATGCATATTTTTTTTTTTTCTAGTGATTATGGAGCACTAAAAATAATCAAACTGTTTCTTTAGGATTATTATAGTATAGTTGAGTAATAGCAGAAAAAATAGGTATCCTCTCTGTATGTTCAGGCAAACTATTTTATAGATTAGATATTTTCATAGTATGCCTGATATGCTTATTTATTTATTTATTTTCCTCTACAGTCAGTTCAAAGAATAGTTTGTAAACTTTCTTTGCAGATAAGGGTAGCAATAGAGGTTTTTGATCTACATTGGCCCTCTTATTCATAGAAAGATAATCATAAAAATACTTATTTTCTTCAATACTCACCTGGGAATCATTATAAATCTCCCTACGTTTAATGGTGTGAATATGCTTAGATGATTTAGTACCCATCTTTTTCCAGTCTTCTTTTATTTTTTAATCTAAATACCAGAATACTATGAGCAGCACTCCCATTGGAAATAGCACATAACTGGTATACTTTCTTAAGAAAGCTGTTTTCCTCTTCTATTTGCTATCTCTTTTTACATCACAAAGTTCAGCACAGAATTTCAGAAATTCTGTGTGATGACTGGTTGTGCCAACACAACTAGGTGCTGATCTCTTCTCCCTGGTAACCAATAGGATGTGTGGGAATGACACAAAGCTGTACCAGTGGAGGTTCAGAATTGATGTTAGGAAAAATTTCTTTACGGTAAGGCTGGTCAAACAGTGGAACAGAAATTCTAAAAAATTTCTAAAATTCACTAAATGTTTTTAAGGATTACATTTTCATATATGCTCACATTCTATTTTTCAGAATCTCCTTTTAGAACCTCCATTCCCTGTGAGAAGACTCTGGACCCAGATGACTTTAAATGAACTAGGAATTTCACTTGCACTGTTGTTCTTAAGTTGATAATCCTATAGAGTATTTGTAAGCTAGCTATGTACTGCTCATTATGTTTGCTCTTGGTGTTTTTGACTCCCCTTTACACAGACTGTGTTCTGGTAGGTGCCAGCATAAACTGAGGAAAAGGACTGAAATGAGACAGAATTAGGGCAGTATCCCCTTACTAAGGTAACAGTTTCTCAGTTCGGGATAGGAATGTAGGCAACCAGGAGAAGGAAGCTGAAGAGAAATAAAGAGGAAAAATATTTGGGCTAGGAAGTGGAAGGAAAATGCAGAGGGACAATTTTGCCTAACAGAGCAGGAGCAAGTACTTGGTGTGCTAATTTCCAGCCTTTGCATAGCAAATTAATTATAGGAAATACTAACCACCTCTACAGGCTTAGTCTCTGAGCAAAAGGGTGTATTCATGAAATCAAGGAACTGCATTAATGTAACAAATTATGGTCGCCATTCTATGCATTCATTAAGTGGAAATGACCTCACATAAAGGTTCACTTCTGTATGCACACTTCTCCTTTCATAAAAAGGATTGAAAATTTTGCCCTGGATGCCTAGAAAATTTTCTGTAATCAACATCATTTAGATAGGTCTAGTTTAAATTTCTGTTCATACATAGTAGTCCTGTAAAAATGGTAGGTATATCGGAAAAAAAGGAAAGAGGAAGGGAAAGGGAAGAGGAAAAGGAAAGGGAAAGAGAAAAGAAAGAGAAAAGGAAATGGAAGATATTTTAGTATTTTTTGTGGTGGTTTAATTAATTAAAGGAAGTCGGGATATTCTAAAAAAGACCTTTATCAAAAATTACTTCTGCAGCCATTCAAGATCAGAACTGATGCTTCCTTTAGGTCTATAGTCTATATCATAGTTTAGGAACCTTAAATGATATGAAATCACTCTCATAATAGTAAAATGTGTATAACTATTCTATATCCAGACATAAAGGATAATAGTTTCAAAAATGTACTTCTGTGAGGTGCATTTCAAAAGAAAAGTTATTTAACTGTTAAAATTAATTGGTTGTATGGTATCATGTTTTCTGATGGGAATAATATAGAAAAGATGACTGGAAGTTGTTTGTTACAATGACTAAATGAGTTTTTACCTCTGGTTATTATCAGCCCATACATTCAACATTATATACTACTTCATTTTTTTATTATATTGATTTATTTCATAGCCCAAGACAGTTTGTACTAGTATGAAATTCAGAAAACATTGATCTACTTAAATTATTCAATGCTTTAGTGTATGGCCATTATGTCATTTAACACTTTAGACAAATCAATACACTTTTAAAAATTGCTTTTCTTATTCAGAAGGTTTGCAAATGTACTTTTCTGGAATCATTAGTTTGCTATAAGGTGCTGATATTTAATACATAATCTATTTTAGAGCTATTTTAAACAAATGGTTTTTATATATATAAATGCATAAATAAAAATAAAATGAATAATTTAAAATCTAAAGCATGCTGTGATGTAGCATATATCTTTAAACGTATAACAATATTATTCTCAAAACATATTATCATAGGGGTATATAAAGCTTTTTTGTTTATCCAGTAATCATTGCTGAATGTTAAGAAATGTTTCTCCCAGTACTTCAAAGACTGCAAAGTTTGACTGACACAAAACAATCTTCAGTTATCTGTAAGAAGGTCTAAAGCAGGGGATAAATCTTGAGTACAAATGGTGTTTTGTAGTTGTGTTGCAGATAAGAGGCATATGATCAAATATGACTAGTGAAAAAGTCATCTACAGGTAGATAACTCCATCGTAAGAAGGCAGTGCCTTGTTCTTAATGAAATGCACAGTCCTGAAACAATTGGTTTTGTACATGGTGGGCAATTTGGCCTTTATTCTCTGTTCATGATCACTTACAGTCCATGAGCAAAACTTATTTTACAAGATGAAAAGTTTCTTGTGGATTAAAATAGTCATTCCTTCATGTCCAAAACCAAACCAAACCACCACATCAAAACAAGTGAAAAAAAAATAGTTTTTTTTTTTTTTTGTTTGTTTGTTTTTTTTTTTAAATGGTACACTGTACAGCTTTCCTGTATAACAAAGAAAACAAAGAAACTGTTGAACAAGCAGACTGTACGGGAACATTTATCTGCAAAATATCTTTTTCATCTCCTAAACAGAGCAATGACAGGCTGAAGGTTAATCCTGAAAGGATTTGTTATTCAAATCTAATGTATCAATAACAGTACACCAGTTTTAATATTTTACTAGAAAGCATTTCAGGTCCATTCATTTTACAACAAAAGACATTATTCAAATCTGTTGAGGATACTTTTATCTCCTTCACTGCAAACATTGCCAGAAAACAAACAAACAAGCAACTGTATTTGTTTTCTTTATTGGTAATTTATTTATTGCAAATTAGACTGCATTTTGACTATTTCTCTTGACTGGATAGTACAAACAACTTCTTCATGCTCATGTTGGACAGCTGATGAATTTGCAGTAGATCTTTTTCCCTTGGCTTAAAGTTCATTATTTCCATACATCAATTACAGGAAAAAAAAACTTTGCCTATCTGTTACAAGTTCTCCTTCATTTGTCTCTTCCCTTTCCTTAACAATATTAACTTACATAACTTACATCATGTTAACTGACATTAACACTCTGCAGCAACTTCTCTATTGTATATGGCAGTATATGAGATTATTTTTAAAGCTTAAAACTATATATACAATACATATGCATAATTCATTTCCATAGAGGTTTAAAGTTCAAATTTGCTGTATTGCAGGTTTCCTTCTAATTTGCTCCAGGGCCTGTGGTACAGCTTCAGATCTTGAAAATAAAAACATTCTTGAGATTGCAGTTTGGATCAGCTTATTTAATAATCTGTCCTACCTGAAACAGTATAGTATGGTATTTGAGAAACACCTCTAAACACCTAAAACACCCTGGGTTTAGAGGTTATCATGCATTTATATTTGAATAATTAAAATTGCCTTCATTCTGAAGGATTTTGCTAGGGATTTCCACAGTAACACATTTTTGTTTATTTGTTTGTTTTTTCAGTATTTGACATATTACTGGTATTTGACAGAAGTAGAAATTGTTTTATTGGCAGGGCTGATGCTTGGAAATTATACAACTGTAATGCAGGATTATTGTCTATTGTGAGATGCTGTAGCAACTCTACAGTTTAAAGGTATTAAAAGAAAAATGTAGTGATTCTTAGGCTCTAACTGGGCAGTAGAGCTACACTCAATATATATCTGTCTTCTGGCCATGTGGGAGTTTTTTCTGGCCTGGAGGGACAGAGAGAGGAAAGGCTAACTGAAAGTTCCCGCTTCTTGCTGTGCTGAAGGTTGCTTCTAAAAAGATTTCAGAGTCAAGATACATCTCCCTCAGTAGAAGATCCTCTCTTCCAAGGGATAGAATACAGACAATACAAGTATCTCGAACAGAGGAAACTATACATCTATTTAATTTCAATTTAGTAAAAGCCAGTGTAACAAAAATCACACTGTCTGTTGTACAGTGTTTCCAAAGAGACAAACAGATTATTTGGGACTTTACTGGGCATATTTTACAAACAAGCAGATAATATATAACAAAATACTCAAACATCCAAAGATGCTTTTAGGGCATTTTTACATTTTGCTAGCCGAATGGTTGGTTTCAGTAGGATGGTCTTCTTGGGCAGTAATGATTGTTCTGACTGATTAAAACAAGCAAATAAAAAAAAAAAAACAAACCCTGCCAATGTGTCATAGTGAACAAAAAGTTGAAAATATGAGGAAGAAAGTTGGAACTATCTGTCTGCCCTATAATGGTGTTCCCTTATAAATTACAGATTTTACAGCAGAACAAGAATGGAGGTCTCGTCCAATATATGTAGTAGAAGAATGGAATAATGATTTGGATTTCAAACATAGGGAGCATTGTATAAGACAGTTCAAACTAGGATATTTATTTTCTCTATTTTGAAAATCTTTTCCTTATTACCGTAACATTATGGTGGCATGAGCCACCAACAGTCTGGTTCATCCCATATATAATAATCAGTGTGCCTAATTGATAAACAGATGGTAATAACCCTGTGGGTCCTTAAGTCAGTAACGGCTTTTGTGCTTCAGTGTTTATGTTACAATATCCTTTCTTAAAGGGTGCATATGCCAAGACTGGATAATGGCATGGCAGATGCTTCCTCTTGGTTTCAGGATGGCAGGAAGCCAGCCAAGATCCCAAGGTAGTGTCCAGAGAGTTATGGAATGAGCTTAATCTTGTTTCATTGGGAGGCAGAGTCTTCCCCAAGAGTGCTGAAGAGAATTATCTAACACAGAACTCTTTGTGAAATTCAGAGAGCAGGAAGGATTATAGTGGGATGAACTCTATAGCTGGAAACATCCTAAATAAAGACTTGGCTCCCTACTCCACTGAGCCTGCTGGTGACCTCTCTGTTTTAGTTAGAGTGATGGCATTCCTAGATACCTTTTTGGACAGCAATTCAAAAGCAACTTGCAAGTTCTGTCCAAAGAAATGGGCATAGCAATGAGACAAGAGTCATCCTGCAATGCTGAACATCTGGATAAGCATGTATTCAAGGCATGAATGCTGTCTGTAACTGTATCAGAAAAAAAATATTCCTTTATTTTGCATATTCAGTGACATTTTTTGGTACACTCAGTGTACATCATTTCCACATTATCACTACATGATATATTATGGATAGAACAATGAGTGTAGATAGTAGTTCTTTTCTGATTTCTGTTTCCACCAGGAAAGAACACCTGCAAGTGAGATTAAACCCTTTTCATATCAGGATGAGCTCATTCTAAAGAAATGCAGCTATGTCAGTTGCTTTCTGTGTGGTCAAAAGAGATCCAATTTGTGATGGCCATTTGCCATAGGACATGCATTTACTCTATAATCATGTCTGTGTTGTTGTTTTTTTTTACAGTCAATAACAACTTAATCATAGATACAGTCAGGTTTCTGGCCACTCTGTAAGTGCAGGATCTCTTAAAGAAATGACAAGTAGTCACAAACGTGCAAATGCATCTTTAATTTGTCTGACCCAGTGCAATACCTAGATGGACCAAAAGTTTTTGGGATTCCCAATAGTACAGGTAGAATATGGATTTTCTCAGGCAAGTAGAAAAGTACTCTTGATTATTATTTAGATCCACTTATTTATTGTTTTGCTATCTGCAGATATATTTTATGTTTTACAATTACTTTTTATTAGAGTTTTATTAGATTTTTTTTCAGCAGACAGAAATTAAGCCACAATATAATTGGTTAGGGTAACTACTTTCACTTTTCACAAGCTGAGTTAGTTTGGATAGAGAAAGCTCTCAGTTAAAGAGAAGTCTATGACTTACTGTGACTGCCATGATTTCACTGTTAGAGAATGGGCAGCAAATGAAGAAGCCTAGCAGAAAGGTCTTACTATTTTCTACCACATCACTATTTTAGTATCCTGTTGCCTAGGATTGAATAAAAATATGACCTGCAGACTGCCGAGTTCACTTGTTACAAATACTGTCTATGGAGTCACAAATGACATGCATTGTTAATTCCATAGGCTCTAGAAACACAGAGCATGTGCCTAGACTTTTCCTTTGCTATTCAAGGACAAGATTACATGCTGTCATATTAAGCATCCTTTTATAGACATGAAAAATTCTGCCATATTTTTTTCATCTTTCTGCTGTAATTGAAATTAACATTATTGATCAATTCTTTTTAAACAACCATATGCAAAATTGGCTTACAAGTGAGCTTTGAAGATCTGAAAATTGCCTAATGTAACATTTAGGCACAACTGACTTCAGAATAGTCCTGTAATTGCTTGGGAGGATAGAGTCAGTCACTTCCCTGTACTAGAAATAATGGCGTGCTTTTTAATTTGGTACTAATGCATTAAAATCAGAAAAGAAACTGACCTCACTGGTCTTTTCGCAGCAGTGCTTGGGGGTGTGTCTTACACTAATAGTTTTAGCTGAGATCAGGAGTGTAGTAGTGAACACATTGTTCCCACCATCCCACTTACTGCTTTGTTTCACACCGAGCAGCAGCCTCAAGAGCATATGCTCTGCATTCCTCTGGGAAGAAACTCAACTGGAGGACGTGTTCCAGCAACATACCTAATGCTCTCTGACAGGTGATCCATGCACAGGACCAGGATGGAGTTAGTCTGAAGTGACTTAATTTGATTCCATTTTCACTGTAATGATTTTGCTTTAATGTTTCCTCTCTAGTGTCATGGTTACAAGATATAATCTGCTGCTTCAGTATCCTTTTGGTATTCCTTTACCAAATGCCAGTGTGTAAAAGTCATGTCCTTCACTTACTGTCTTGTTTCAGATGATATTCAATGATGACAAATGTTTTAAAGTCCCTAGACCAATTAGAAGAATCAAATCAAATAACTTTTGACACTATTTCCCACAGCATTCTTCTGGAGAAACTGGCTGCTCATGACTTATACTTCACAGGGTAAAAAACTGTCTGGGTGGCTGGGCCCAAAGATTTGTGGTGAATGGAGTTAAATCCAGTTGGAGGTTGGTCACAAGTAGTGTCCCCCAGGGCTCAGTATTGGGACCAATTCACTTCAATATCATTGTCAATCTGGACAAGGGGATCGAGTGCACCCTCAGTAAGTTTTCAGAAGACACTAAGTTGGGTGGGAGTGTTGATCTGCTTGAGGGTAGGTAGAAAGGTTCTACAGAGAGATCTGGATAGGCTGGACTGATGGGCAGAAGCCAACTGTATGAGCTTCAACTAGGCTAAGGGCTGGGTCCTGCACTTGGGGCACAATAACCCCATGCAATGCAACAGGTTGGGTAAAGAATGACTGGAAAGCTGCCTGGTAGAAGGGGACCTGGAGTATTGGTCAGTAGTTGGCTGAATAGGAGCCAGCAGTATGCTCAGGTGGTCAAAAAGGCCATAAGCATCCTGGCTTGTGTCAGAAATGGTGGCCAGCAGGACTAGGGAAGTGACTGTGCCCCTCTACTTGGCTCTGGTGAGGCTGCACCTCAAATACTGTGTTCAGTTATGGGCCCCTCACTACAGGGACATAGAGGTGCTGGAGAGTGTCCAAAGAAGGTCAAAGAAGTGGGTGAAGGGCCTAGGGAACAAGTTTTCTGAGGAGTGGTTGGGGGAACTGGCAATATTTTGCCTAGAGAAGAGGCTCAAGGGAAACCTTATTGCTCTCTACAGCTACCTCAGAGGAGATGGTAGCTTGGTGGGCGTCAATCTCTTCTCCCAAACAACAAGTAATAGGACAAGAGGAACTGACCTCAAGTTGTACCCCGGGAGGTTTAGGTTGGATATTAGGAAAATTTTCTTCCCTGACAGTGTTGTGAGGCATTGGAACAGGCTGCCTAGAGAAGTGGTTGAGTCACCATCCCTGGAGGTATTCAGAAGATGTGTGGATGTGGTGCTTAGGGACATGGCTTAGTGGTAGACTTGACAGTGCTACGTTAACGGTTGGACTTCATGATCTTGGGGCTCTTTTCCAATCTAAGTGATTCTAAAAATTTTACAGATTTTCTTCTTCATATCTTTCACTTTTTGTAGAGAACAGTAATTCTTACGTTTCCAGATTGCAGTGTTGCAGTTAGGCTTTTCTGCCTGCCCTTTAGAGTTACTGAATACATCAAATTCTATGGAAGTTGGTACATAAAATGCACCATCTCCTATATATTCTTTTCTGCTTTACACTATGCTGCTTTTATTAACTACTTATTCTTTCACTTAAGGATTTTTTAAATCTTCCATTTTTAGTAGTACAACGTTCTGTGATCAAGCAGCCACCAGAGGGCCTAAGATAAAGCTATTGCAAACACACGGTGATGACACCTACACAGAGAGACCCTTGAAAGATGCAGGGGTCCTGCTTGCTGCTGGCTCTTCTGTCTGACTAGGGAAGAGCATGGGCTCTGCTGTAGCTGGGAGGAAGACAGGGAGACACAGACAAAAGGGAGGTCTGCACTCTAGGAACCAAAATATTCTGTCAGATCTCTGACTTTGAATGTGTGATATGGACCACTTCAATGGTTACATTTAGGTACTTCAAAGCCAAATTAAATGATATTTCAAGTGCTTAAAGTGGAGAGGAAACTAACTCTTATTTCCTGGGTAAATGCCTCTATGATCAGCAAAAACAAACAAACAAAAAAGGTCTCTATTGCCACACACTTTTGGGACAGCAGAGAGAAATGCTCTTGTGTGGTTCTCTCATTAAAAACAACAATGCTACCAAACATTGTCCAGTAAGGATAAACTGGAGGCAGGTGAGGATATTTACAATGTGTAGGCACCTGGGTTCTCTGTTTATAACAATGAAACGCACCATTGAATGCTATTACAGAAAACTTACAAAAGATATGGTTGATGTCATGTCTCCTAATGGTTGCTTAGATTTATCATTGAGATAAACACATTATCTTAGCAAAATTCCTACCATATCTTGTGTGAGATCCTCTAGCCTAAAATATACAGCTCCAAACAGCATGGCAATCAAGTGCCTGAAAGAAGCTACTTATAGGCAGGTTTGTTTTCCAAAATGGCAAACAGTATACAGATAAAAAGTTTAAACCAGTAATAACCTAGATCTATTCCTCCTTACCTCCATTTTAACCATTTTAAAGCTCCCACCTGCCTCCATCCCTACTAGAGCTGAATGCAACCTGCCACTAAAATGTATTTTTGATACGCTCTCCTCTTCTCCTTCTGTGTCTTTCTTTTGCAGGATGGCAAATCATTTTCCCTTGCATTTTGTCTCCAACCCAGCAGATTCAGTACCAAATTTTTATAGTCTCTTGAGTCTCACACCTGCAATATCCAGTACTGGGCTCAAGACAGGAGTTATTTTCAGATTATTTGCCTCTTGTTTCTTCAAAAGACATGACACTAACAAACATAGTATACTCCATAGTATACTCTTCTTGGGAACATTTCCTTTCCTTTGGGTTTCCTTTTTTTTTTTTTTTTTTTTGCCTCCTTTGTCTTAATACAATACCTTATTATATGCATAATAACTTGCCCCAAAGAGGAATAGAGAAATCCTTTGATATTAACCTTAAAATGTTTTGAGCACATTACATTTTAGTTCTGTATTCTTGCATGGTGAATGTATATCATTCATTAATTTAATTTGTAAAGGGATTACTTCAGAGTAATCTCATTACACATGATCATATTACTAGATAGCCTTACATAAGACTTAAGACAATCTCATTAACTGTGCTTCAGGATTTCACTTTAGATATGTTTTGTACTCCCTCTATAAATTCATTACATGCTTCAAACCATCTTCAGACATTAAACTGACAAGTATTGTACTGTATGCTGTGTGTTAAACACGTTTAAGTATCTTTGGTTCTGTAGTTTGTATATAGAGACATTTTCAGTTAAATCCAAAACAATTTAAATGCAAGTAGGTGTTTTGAGTACTGTTTAACCATATGCTGTAATTATGCTCTACCCTTCATGTGATACATATCTTCAAATGATTTTAGATGTTGCTGCTCACACTTAGTTTCTCATGAAGTTTTTTTTTCAACATCTTTTTATTTTTTATTTTATTTTATTTTTTTTTTATTTTATTGCTGCAAGTACCTGATATAGATGTTGCACAGTTTTGAAAAAATTAATATAAAACCCTGAGATTTCCAGTTATTGATTAAGGTGAGATTACAGACTACTGAAACTAATAATGGATTATTCCCATTGATTTTGTTAGGATTTAAAATTAGACATTCTTGTTCCCGGTTGTACAAAGATAAATTCAAACAAAAGAAGTGACCCTCGGTTTACTGTTAGAGGAACACCTTTCTATTGCAAAGCATGCTCTGAGGAAATAACTGTGTTATGTATAACTGGTGAGCAGTTTAATAAATGCGGCATTGCAAAAACAGGAAATGATTTATATGCAGTTATCATTCTGTTTTGTGTACATTAGGTCTTTAAATTCGAGAAGCCAGCTGGCTATACCTTCTGGAAGAAAGAAGGGTAATGTTTATATTCAAGCTGATGGAGAAAGAAGGTTGATATAGCCATAGTGAAACACGAAGAATTCAAGTTCCTTTGCTATGACTTTTGTTGAGATCTTAAAAATATTTCCCCCTTCATTCAGTGAACCTGCCAGCAAACTAGAAAGTTAAACTGTTCTGTCAGTTCTTGGTGCTGACTGAATTAAGCACTAAGAAGTGGGGAGGACATTCTTTCTACTTAACAGTTTGGAGATTTCTCTAATACTTCTGATTCTGTTCCCTAAAGTGTTAATCAAACAGACTGGCTTCATACACTCCTCAAACAGTTGTTCAGTCAACCCAAAAGACTGGTCCTTTTCCTCTTGTTCCATCCCTCCTCTAATATACTTATCAACTACACTCAACAAACTAATATACTCATCAAGGATGTTTTAGTTACTTTTGGCTAATTAGCACACAATATCAACTTTTCAAATTGTGTTACAAATTTCTATATGAGCATACAATACAGTAAGACAATTTTAGATGATCAAAGGTGTTTCATACTTGGCAATTTTTTTTCAAGTTGAGCTCCTGTCTCAAAGATAGAATCATAGAATCACTAAGGTTGGAAAAGACCTTCAAGATCATCTGGTCCAACCACCAATGTCACCCACTAAACCATGTCCCTAAGCACCACATCCAAGCTTTCCTTGAACACCCCCAGGGATGGTGACTCCACCACCTCCCTGGGCAACCCATTACAATGCCTGACTACTCTTTCCAAGAAGAAATGTCTCCTAATTTCCAGCCTGAACCTCCCTTGGTGCAACTAGAGGCCATTCCCTCTAGTCCTGTCACTAGTTACCTGTGAGAAGAGGGTGACCCAAAGCTTTTTTCCAGGTAGTTGGAGAGACCAATAAGGTCTCCCTCAAGCCTCCTCTTTTCCAGACTAAACAACCCCAGTTCCCTCAGCTGCTCCTCATAGGACTTGTGTTCCATGTCCTTCACCAGCTTAGTACATCTCTGTACATCCTCCAGGGCCTCGATGTCCTTGTAGTGAGGGGCCCAAAACTGAACACAATACTCAAGGTGAGAGGTCCCTGGAAATGTTATGGAGAAGTGAGAGTATTGCTTCCCTAGAGGAGGAGAGTGTATATATGAGAAAGTGCATGTCAACCACTAGACTCTTCTGTTGGACACTGAAGTGAGATCAATGATTTTAGGCTGTTGTACTGAATGGTCTACATACTGGCATTAGGCTAATTGCTCAAGTGACACTCAGCGAAGTGACTGCATTATAATGATAACATATAGCCCTGCTTTGTCTTTATCTCACATAAGACTGACACTATTGCAAAGAATGGTTAAAAGAGCTTGAAAAGCTGTTCTTGAAGAATGGCAGACTGAAGCACTACCCCAGCAAGACAGTGATTGTGGTGAAAGAAGGATGAAAGAGAAATAGCAGAAATGGCCTCATATAGAAAGCACAAAAAGCAACTCATCAATTTATTTTGTTTTACTTAATGCAGAGCAGCATTCATAGTAATGCTTTCTGTCAGTTCTGGTTGGCTGGGAGACCCTGATCCACTCCGGAAGCTGGCTTTATTTTATGTTATTTATGTTTGTTATTTTGTCAGTTCTTGGCAGGGCTAAAGTAAGGTAACATGGAATTCAAAGCTGGGATGATGGAGTTTGTCCAAGCATCCCATAGGAGTGTGAGGACAGGGCAGCAGAAACTACCAAGGTAGAATATTTAGCCATTTATGCTGGTACTTGAAATGTGTAACACAGTCCTAAAAGGTCAACTGCCTTATCTTGTTTTATGATAGCTTTAATGGATAAGAATTTGACTAAAGAATGATTCAACAATAAGACTTTTCCAGCCGAGCACTTTCAGACAGCTCTCGTGATGTTAGTGCCAGCAGCATCACACTGGGAGAAATATGCAGGTGACAGAGGCAACTCTGAAACCACATACACAGGTAGCTCCAAACAGAATCCTAAATCCACACTTTATATTCAATATATCACTAAAAAACATGATAATTTAAGAAATGTATGCGATGTGGTAAGGATCTGCTTTACATGTTAGTTGTGTTCATCACTAATTTTAGACTGTGGATTTACAGTGCAGTTTCATAACCTTGATGCAAGAATGACAAAGCTTTAATAATTACTCAAAATACCAAAGCTTTGATATATTAGAGAAAAGACTGTGTTATATTATGTAGCTATAGAGAGAGATGAGTGAAAGAGGATGGCGTAAAACAGGGATGTTCAAACGCAGGTTACTGATACCAGATGAACTCCATGAAAGCAGCATTGTTGAAATTAATGACTGTTCATGGGAGGAGTGTGGGACTACAATTTAAAATTGTAAAAGAATTTCCATCTCTCTTTAAAAAAAAAAAAAAAAAAATGAACTGATTTCAAGTTGTATGATGTTAACAGTAAAATACTAAAAATGTATGATACACATTTCTTTTAACCAGTGGCTGCTGTAGATCTCTACAGCTGACTGGATAGCAAGGTGGAGGTGAGGTGATACTTGCAGCCCCCCTGTTTCACATAGAAATGCTTTCTTTCTCACAGCTATTAGGCAAGTGCATGCCAACATTTGAGAGCAAATTAGGAACATATGCTTCTTGATATGTAGCAATGAATTTTTGCTTGCTCTGTCATTCCGCCTTCTTATATATACTAGATATAATTAATGTATGGTATGAAGGATTTAAGGTATGAAGGTTTTAATATATGATTCACTAAATTACACTCAGAATTACATACTCATTTCTAGCACACAGTGCTGGAAGTTTATCTTGCAATATCTGAGAAAGTTTGAGATTGAAGTTGAATGGTACAGGAAATTAAAATTACATTAATTTACATAAATAATTATGGTAAGTGGAGATTTATATAAAATTCTTGAAATAAGGTTTACAAGAGTAATACAATTAAGTTTTAATTTTGATATGGTTAGTAACTGGTGTTATATCAAGAAAAAATTAGGGTCAGGAAGCTGGACATTAAGCTGTGTCTGGGGTAGTGATTTTTAGCCATTTTTAGATTATTAACTCTGGAAGAAAATATGTCTCTTTTGTGCCAATAGAAAAACCCTTAGTACTTATCAGAGTAGAGGCACACAATGAAGCATAAGCTGCTCCAAGAAATGTAGCAAGTGTGCTGTGGGGAAATAGTATCAATCCAGGACATCCAAGGGACAAATAGCACCTTTTTGCTAATCTATTTTTGGTTAACCAAGAAGAGCTATTCCTTCCAGTATGGTACTGCCCTATGCGGTGAACAAAATCCAGTAATACTGGACTTTTAGACAGTCATAGAATCACAGAATCATCTAGGTTGGAAGAGACCTTCAAGATCATCTAGTCCAACCTCTGACCTAACACTAACAAGTCCTCCACTAAACCTTATCCCTAAGCTCTACATCTAAACGTCTGTTAAAGATCTCCAGGGATGGTGACTCAACCACTTCCCTGGGCAGCCTATTCCAGTGACTAACAACCCTTTCAGTAAAGAAGGTCTTCCTAATATGGAAGCTAAACCTCCCTTGGCGCAACTTTAGCCCATTCCCCCTCGTCCTGTCACCAGGCATGTGGGAGAACAGACCAACTCCCACCTCACTACAGCCTCCTTTAAGGTACCTGTACAGTGCAGTAAGGTCGCCCCTGAGCCTTCTCTTCTCCAGACTGAACAATCCCAGTTCCCTCAGCTGCTCCTCATAAGACTTGTTCTCCAGACCCCACCCCAGCTTTGTTGCCCTTCTCTGGACTCACTCGAGCACCTCCATGTCCTTCTTGTAGTGAGAGTCACCCAAAACTGAACACAGTACTCGAGGTGCGGCCTTACCAGAGCCGAGTACAGGGGGACAATCACTTCCCTGGACCTGCTGGCCACACTGTTTCTTATGCAATCCAGGATGCTGTTGGCTGCTTTGGTCACCTGAGCACACTGTTGGCTCATATTCATCTGACTATTCAGAGTCATATAGCTTGTGATTCTTTTACCTAAAAGAACTGAAGTTAGGACTCAGTCCTGTCTTGTGTCCTCACTGAGAATACCATTGCTAAAGCAATCTTACACATTTGGAAAATGGCAAACTTACACTATTTTTTTACTGGATTGTTACTTATATTAAATGGAATTTTCTAGTTCATTAAACTAAAAAGATGTCTAAATAAACACATTTATTCAGTAATTTTTTGGACTTGGTAGTGTTATTGTAAAAGGCTGGTGAAATTGTTTGCTTAAGGGTGCTGATGAGATAGTCTTTTGCTGCACTTCCTATTTTTTAGCAAAGAGTTGTGCAGTAATTACAGTATATCAACATCTGAAGAACAGACTGGGAGCAATTGCAGTTTTCCCTGTGGACTTGATAAAAAATTGAGAATCACCATCCAAACAACTGTATTACCTTTCTTTACATCTGCAGAATTTTCCTATCTATCCAAAATGTCAAAAGGAAATATCTTTGAATTTGTTTCTACTGCTTTTAATAATTTAAATCTCAGAAATATTTTTATAAATAAAACAAAAACTGAAGCAGGGTATTGAAACTTTAATGTTATAGTACAGGGTGCTCAGTCTAACATACTGTTTACACCTCTCTGCAGAAATTTTTATCTTACTGTGTTTCTTCTTAGGCAGTAGGGCAAACAAGGCAAAAAGAGAGTTTCTTCAGAAGCTTGTCTCCTGGCCAGTCTCATACTTCTTCCCTGGTTTTCCCCGGTTCATTTATACCCTTATGTTTATTGTCAGGAGACTCATGGCTTTGTTTTCCTCATCAGTTTTCAATGTACAACATGGACTGGCATCCTATACATTTTTTTTTCTACATGCTGAAACCTCTCAAGTGTTTTTTTCCTTAGTAACTAATAGTCTAGCATCTGTCCTCATATTTCCAGAAGTATAACACTGATCACTCATTTAGCATTTAATTTCCTTTGTAGACACTACAAATCAAAAGCCATATTTCTGCTTTAAACATCAGCACTGCCATCTTTTTTTATTCTTGTGTGTGTTTGTACTTGTCTAGATTGGCAAATTTTGGTGTGAAATACCACGGACTGCTTTAATTATTTATTTCTCCCCCTTTCAATTCTGCGTTCTTGCCTTTTATCACAGGACTTTAAAATTATTCAACACATTTTATGTATTCATGACCAATTGCAATGTTGGTTGTTTGTGTTCTTACTTCAGAACTTCTCTAATCAATTGAATTAGAAAAGAAGGAATAGCCAAGTCTTGAATTATTGTCACCAAATGCTTATCACAACCTTGGGTTTAACTTTTTGGGAGACATGCAAATCAGCACTTTTCAACTGAGACTAGAGCTCGCTCATAGGTGCATAGATAAATAAATAAATGAACAAAAAAAAAAATATGACTTAACATCAACATTTATGCAAATTACTTACATAAAGAAAAAAGGCAACAAACCCCAACATATTATCCATCTCAGTTACCACCCGAGCCCATGGCAGTATTGCCTTCTTAAATCTTTGTCCCTGAAGAAGTAATGATCACATATTTTACCTGCAAATTATTTTGTTTTGTGTTTTTCTATTAATTTGTCAGCTCTACCATACACTTCCAAGAGGAGGTGGTAACAACAGAGAAAAAATTTCAGGTCCAATTGCTGTAGTAAGAGATATGATGTTTTCATCTTTTTTGGTGTTACTAAACCTTTCAGGCAAAAATTCTCATCTGCACAGCATTGTCCCAAAGCAAGGAAGAGAAAGCTGTGTTGCAGATGGAATTCACACAAGAGAATCTAAAATGATGAAAAAAATCTGCAGATTGTCATCAGCTTATCTGTTCTACAACACAGGACTGCAGCTTTAGCTGAGATACACCTCTGACTGGTCTTGATCATAGACATTATCCTTTCATATGCCACATGCTCTTTCTGTGATCTTGGCCATTTTTATAGGTTTATCAGACTTTCAGCAGTGAAAACAGTGCAATATTTATACAAATAAGTATGTGCATTTTGGCCCATGCCACTATTTAGTGAACTTTACCTATTCCTGCATATGCAGACACATAGGTGCTTAGTAAAGTAAAATTAATGTTAGGAATATACTCTCAACCCTATTTTCTCTGTTAAAGTTGAACAGTTTCATTTCCATACTTGCAAAGGTTATATGGGGAAAAGAATCAAAATAATGTAGTAAATATTAAAACAAAGTTATGTTCTGCTAGGATATAATCTGTACGAATATCAGTCAGGTGATTCTGGAAGTTAATGCAGAGCTTACAGAAAAAATTCAATTTCCTTTCTTCCAGTATTTCTCACATAGAAATTGAATTTTTTAAAGACTGCTTTCTGTTTGTATTTACAGTTGATAATATATTATTATTTAATATATATTACTAGACAGCATATTAAGCATAGGTAAATTGTTTTATTTATCTAACACTTTATTCCTCTAAATCTGAAAACTCTTAATTTACATGGAAGTATTCTAAAATGTAAAGTCCACCTCAGGCAGAAAGGTATGTGGGGAGGAATACTGTTTGTAAATTAAAAATCTAAAATTTTCCTTATCTCATGACTTCTATATTTTCTTCTTTATAATTTTATTTATGTTACTTTAATACTTCCACAAACAATAATTAAAATAGTGTTTGGGATATTTTTTTTTTTTTGAGTAGTGGAATAAAACTTACATCTTTTAGCAGTGGATTGATCTAAAAGAATCAATAAATAGAAGTTACATAGATAAATTTACACAGTTTATTATTATTATTATTGTTATTATGCTTTTCACTGTAAATCTGGAGGGAGTAATTTTAAAAGAGTTAACTGCAATATGCCTTACAAATATTACATTTGAGTTATGCTTAGAATTAAGTGGGAACAAGTGAATAGATTCTACTTCTATAGTATATTTTGAAGAAAATTTAAAATGTTTTAAAAAGATTCATTGTGTTGGGGTAAGAAACTAGTATCTTCTTTCTCTTCTCTAACAATCTCTATAATATATAAGGCTTGTCTTTCCATATTCTGTTACTTAGGTGACAACACATTATTAACTCCCATTCCTATAGTATGGGTTTAAGTATTTAATATTTCTCCTTCTCCAAGGAAAAGAAGGGTAGCTGATAACATAGCTGTGTTTACCTTTTGATTCCTGATAATAGCCTGGCTTTTTTTTTTTTTTTTTTTTTTCCATAGAAAATTGTAAAGCTTGTTTAAAACATTCTCAGTCACTCATAAAATTAATTTTTTATGGTTTTTTTTTTTTTTTTTTTTTTTTGTGTGTGTGTGTGTGTGTGTGTGTGTGTGTGTGTGTTTGTTTTTTCCTTTGGGATTCTTGATATCTACAGATATTTTGAAAAATTGGTACTCCAGTGGAATTATAGTAGAACTGTTATTACCGAACTGCTTGATTGTCAAGAAACATAGATAAATTCCTTTAGTGACAGCAATATTGTAGATATAAGCCACCAAAGGCACTTACATGTAAATAGGATTTTCTTATACTTCTATGCAGTAGTAAGGACTGACTGTAGTCTTTGAGGTACATTATGTCTATGAATACAGAAATGCTTGAATACTCCAAATTTTCCTAAATGATACAAACACGAACAAAAACATCACCCTGAAACCCATTCACCCTCACAAGAGAATTTTTAATTAACAGTCACATCTGTGCAAGAATACTGTATTTTGCAAAGTTAGCAGCAACTTAAACCATATTATTAAATTTTGAAAAAGAGTACAAACCTCAGAAGACCTGTTTAACAGTTGAAGAACTAGTGTGCAATGATACCTCTGGCCTCCTGAGTCTGGTTTGGAAATAGCTAAATTTTCCATAATGATATCATTAAATATTTAATAGTATAATATTTTTGAACACCTTTCCAACATAAATGACATTAAAATTTAATCTGTTTAAACTGTTAAAGGTTATCTTAGAAAATTCTATTAGAATACACTTGCAAGCCAATTAAAGATACCTTGATATTAAAAGATGGCTTTTGTGAAGAAAATTAATGTAAAGAATAAAAAATGAAGATCAAGATGAACAGTTAGATTCTTTCTGAAGTATTTCACAAGGTTATGGAATAAAATTCTGAAATGTATTTTATTTTGCAACATAGTGCTATTGATCCTATGTAATTCTTATCAGAGTCTATCTTCAATCTGAGGCCTCTAATAAAGGTTGTAAATGTTTATCAAGGTGTGAAGAAATATCACCATCTTAAGATAAAGCAAAAATTCATTTTATAGAAAAAAAAAAACATCTAAATTACTACAATAAAATAAAGATTAAAATATATAGGAAAATACTTTTTCTTATGTACTGGCCATAAACAATTCCCTTGTGCTGCTCACAACAACAGATATTGGAATTCTGTGTCTACTGCTTTGATTTGGTCTACTTTTTTTTTTTTTTTTTTTTTTTTTTTTTTTAAAAACCTACTATATTTGCTACTCCATTAAGGTCCTATAGGCAGAGGGCTGTGAGAATGCACAGGAGCTATTATTGGAGTAGTAATTCCTTCACTGCTAGCCTAGTAGGCAAAAAACAACTCTGCCTACTATCTGCCTCTACATGCCTCTACCATCATCTCCATATGGGTGTACAGTATTTCACAGAATGGAGAGGAAACAATTAAAAATTACATATCAACATTAAGGAAGAATCATAACCATTCAATCACAGGAAACCAAAGGCAGCATTTCTACTTAGCATAGGCAACTTTCTTCAGGATTTTAAATACCTGCATCAGTTTACAAATTCAACTTTTATTCTGAGCTCTTCACCTTATGTTTAAAAGGTTAATATGTTATAAAAGAAGCCCTTCTTTTAGAGTTTTGCTTAGTGATGGACAAATGACATATATTTGACTATGTTTTGTTTATATTAGAAGTGTGGTAGTATGTATTACTAGCTTGACTTTTAAGCTGATAGTGGTCAATTAAGACAGCAAAAACAGCAAATATTTTTGAGATTTCTGTTCACTAAGATTTGCAGAGTATTGCAAATTCTTCAAATTTTCTCATTCTTCAAATATTTCTGTATGAAAAATCTTGCTGTGTAAACCCACTACAAATCTAAATAATTGTGTTATCTTTAGTGACGTTGTTCATGCATACAATTGGCAGAACTGGGTTTTATTCTTAAATCTGTAATGTAGGACTGGATTCATGATGTTAGCTGTTGTATAATACAGAGAATGTTACAGTCATCAGAGAGAGATCAAAACACTGTTTACTACATTCATATATGTTTTAAAGGTAAACAGAAATAAAATGTGAATCACAGACAATGTATCATAATTTCTGTGGTACCAAATTACCCATTTTTGAAGCTCAGATAAAATAATTCCTTGCCAACTGTAAAATCAGTCACAATTTTGAGTTGTTTACTGTTGTCTTTGACAACTTTTCTCAAGGGGAGCAGTGGGAGAAAGAAGGCTGTGAGAGTTCCTTCTACTAAAAAGCATACAGTACAGTGTAAATTCATTCACTGCTGCTCCTTGTGTAAAAATAAGTGGTCACAAATTTAGAATGGATGCCAGAGATTATGATGAGGTGTACAGCTGTTGAGCAAATACACTGGGTTTACAATTGCTTAGTAGAGACATGCAAAAATGCACTGAAGGAATCTGTTCATATATGATTCATGTTCATGAAGATTAAGGTAATCTTCACCGAGAATATGCAGCCTCTGAATTTGATTTTGACTAAACAAATACCTTGTTTTGCATTCAGAGGCCTTAATGTGATGAAATAATAAATGATTCCTTGCAATTTTTGGAAATGTAGCACCTTGACCACTGGCTGAAAGTCTTGTAGAATTTGTAAGTTGCAGGATAAATCTGAGTTACTGTAAATGGTAAAACCTTGCCTACCATTGATATAACTTTTTCCTATGAGCTCTTTCCTTTTACCCTGAGTTTTGTTTTTGCTAAGAACATGGGTCCTTTCCTGTGGAAAGGTTTCCCTTTGCTTAAGGAAACAATAGTCCGCTATGGATCATTTTCTCTGTTTCACACATAAATTAAATATAATACAGAAAGAAGGAAAAGTGTTAAAACAGATTTTGACTATGAACAGTCTCCAGATTCTTGGAAGAGGATTGTTTTGATGCCAAATCAACTTCTATGTCCGTGTTCAATATCGTAAAGCTTCTTCAGTATTTGGTTATTTATTGTCTGATTGACCTTTCTGCAGCGCTTCTCTTCTACAGCTATCTTCCAATTTCTTAACAGGTAGTTTCCCTCTGTACATTCTTCTCTCCATGATATATTGTATTATCCACTTCAGACTTTCCAGAAATCAATGTATTTTAGACAAAACTTGAGGGGTAATAGTCCAGTTTTAGTAGAGTTCAGAGCAAGCAGTACTGTCAAAATTCAGAGTTTTAATTGGATTCCAACTTGAAGTGATAATATGAAGAATCTAATATGTTCTCCCTAAAGTCCTATTTTAATCATAACAGAAGCAATCATTTACTGTGCTAGGGCCTGATTCTTCCAATGTTATGGATCATAGTAAGCACAACTCATGACAGTCTGCCAGATTTGGTGTTTCACATTAGAGCTTGCCTCTAGCTGTAACTCTTTCCATTCTTCTCTCTTTTTTTCCTCATTTTCTTTCATAAATATTTTAATCTGTATGTGCTATTGTCATCTTAAACTTTTAACATTTTAGGCATTTTTCTTGTAAATAATTTTCCATTATCCAATCTGGCCTTTGTAATCTGTCTTTCTTTTCTTCCTTTTCCGTCTTTTTCCTTTTTCTTTTCCTTTTTCTTTTTATTTTGTTTTTCTTTTCCTTTTTCCTTTTTCTTTTTCTTCCTTTTTTTCTTTTTCTTTTTCTTTATCTTTTTCTTTTTCTTTTTCTTTTATTTTCTTTTTCTTTTTTTTTCCTTTTTCTTTCTCTCTCTTTCTCTTTCTCTTTTCCTTCCTTCTTCCTTCCCTTTCTTCCTTCCCTTCTTTCTTCCCTCCCTCCCTCCCTCCCTCCCTTCCTCCCTCCCTCCCTTCCTTTCTTCCTTCCTTTTAACTAAAGGCTTATAGTTTATAGGGTTATAGTCCCATTTACTTTAAACTGAACTCCAAGACATTAAAAAACTCAAACTCTTCGTTTATTAAGTAAACTCCTTCTTATTTATAACATGCTGTATCAATAATTTATTAAATAACATGTCATATTTTAGACCACAAGAAGCATAATAAGTTTCATACTGTGGATAAGCATGGGTCTCACCTAAGGGAAAATTGATTTTTTGAACAAGACAGAAGATGTATTGATTTAACATTTGGGACTCCAACAATTTCTCTACATTATGATATTGAAACATTGTGCAAAACTCAACAGAAAACTGAACAGTAATCTTAGAATTAACCAGCATGCACAGGAAAAATAGCGTGGGATCTAAAAATTACCTGATCAGTTATGTAAGTAGAGTACTTAGTCACTTCTGCAGAAGTTATGTATATAGAAATAGTTAGAGGACATGGGGTTTTAATTTTTATATTTCATTGTATGACTAGCTTTAATATTGAACTAAGCTTTTGCTAGAAAAAGAGCTTTTACTTAATGCCCATGAATAGGAGAAAATATTTGTGATGCTTTGCAAGGATTTGCCAACTTCACATAGAACTAAAATATTTCAAAGTTCAGTTTAGCTTTGGTTATATTTTGTGTAATTGTTTAAGCAGGACATTCTTTATTTTTTTTTAGAGAGCAACAGAATGCATGCAATCATATTCATAGGTTTTCCACTCTTAGAATTACTTCCTATAATTTTCCATTATTAATCTTTTTCATAGGTATTGTTACAACTACCATTGTACAGCTATAAAACAGATATGGGACTAACCAAATCCCAAATGAAAAGTTCAGAAACTTTCTCTCTCTCCTATTTCTTTTCTGTCCTGAGAAGAGAATGACGACAAAAAGGACAGGGGTTGCAACTTTAATAACTGTTAAATGGAGGTAACTTTATCATGTTGTAGGGTTACTAGAACAAGGCTGTCGTTCATCTGGGTTTTGAATAACACTTATTGTACCTACATTCTTTTTGCTCTTTGTTCCTGTATCGTGGAGAAGATGAGTACTCAAATGTAAATAAAGATACTACTTTCTTCTTTCAGCCAAGTCAGCCCAATGATTTACTCTTTGTGAATGGAATTCTACATATGCATGCATATTTTCTTAAATCATTGATTAACAAATGTTGTTTTTAATAACTGCTTCTTCACACTGCAACTTGTTAATTCATAACTTGGTTCATTGAGTCTAGTATAATGGAACCACATTGGCCATATTGCCTCTTGAAAAAACAGAATGATACATACCATCAATCTCAAGACTTCTTCTTCTCGTTGGAATTCAGTGCCCACCAATCTTCTGTATAAAAATGATTCAGACCTATTTCACAGAACTAGGCGCTATCATTAGCATTACAGGCAGTACATTACAGGGTCTGCTAGCAGATTGACTAATGGATGTTCTGTTAAACCATCTGGCATGTTTCTATTAAAAAAAAGCTGGCTTTTTTTTTTTTTTTTTTTTTTTTTTTTAGATGGAAAAGCCTTTCAAAAAAGTCTATCCATCATAGTTGAGCTCACAGCATCTTGAGTTCCTAACTATTTTATAGTTACTCTTTTCACATTTTTGATATTTATTACTGTTTCTAGACCCAGTAACTCTATATTTTATATCTTTTGAACACACTTTGTCTATGCTCCTAAACACTGAAATTTTTGAGGAAAGGAGAGGGCATTAGGGAATAAAAATAACTTTAAAAATGTATTTTATTCTCCTTCAAGGAATTTTTGATGTAGCTACACAACGTAATGTAGACAGCTATCGCAGAACATGACTTATCTACTTGTTTTCTTTTCCTCTGTTAGTGATCAGCTTGCAAAAGCTTAGTCAGTATGGCCTTAAAATACTTAAAATACTGTGATGCAGTAAGAAACACATCAACCATGAGGAGACTGTTTTGTGCAAAATTGTGTTCATTTAAAAAAATATTTTTAGCCCTCCCTAATCTTATGAGTATATCCCTTAATATGTTCTTCTTCTTTTAGTCTTCCTTAAAATAATAAAACCACCTTTTTTCTAATTATATATGTAATAATAATCAACCTCCAATATTATCTGAAAAAATCAGCACTAAAATATTTCTATCTTCATGCTTGTTTCATAGAAGCTTAGTTTGACAACACAGTAGCTGTTTGAAGAGAAGGAAAATAGTTTCAGGTCAGAAGACAACCCAAGTCTAGGGAAGGAGAAAAGGAATTTCTCTTATCTAAACTGCATCTGCAAGTATGGGCTTTCCATAAGAGCTTCTAACCCTGAGACACACAGCTGTTGGTACTTTGGTTGCTTTGGAGATACTGGAGGACAAAAATCTAAAAGAAGAAATGACTTAACTCAGATTTGACTAGGCAAGAGGGGCTAAGGCACATTGCATCTACATGATAGAACTGCCTAAAGCTTGGACTTTCATTTACTAGGTTAATATTTATTAATGAATATGGCTATGCCATACACTTTACATGTGATAGTTGTATTTTGATACTTTCTCAGCCTAGATAATACCTGTCAGAGCAGCAAAAGACAGTGTGTCAATGTATTTGAAGGTTCATTCATACAAGCATGTATCTTTGACTAAAAGAGATATGAAATTATGTTCAGATGATTGCTGGAATAAAGAGGTATCTCAGGCAGAAACTCCTGTGTTATCTCTTACGTTTGAACATAGAGATGGTGCCATTTGGATTTCCTGTTAGTTTTATTTAGGAGCAGGATTTGCTGGAAAAGGTTAGCAAAGACATTTTACCTCTGAATATGAGCTGTGAGCTGCATATGAGCATTATACAAAAATAATGAATGAAATTATCAGTGATTGTACACAGTGGGTGATGGTACAGATTGAATATTTACTACAGGATTGAGAACCACTTTTTTTTTTTTTTTTTTCCATTTTGAGTATATAAAATATAGCTGAAACTGCTGTAAATGGAAATACAAAGATGAATTGACATTTCTAAGAACAATAACCACTGTCTCCTCCTTTTATTATAATACAGAATTGTTATAGGTCTATGTTTCTAAAACTAAGGAGATTCTGGAGAATTTTCAGAAACTCAGAAAGTCAACAAGTTAACAAAAAGCAGACCTTGGAAAATAGGATTTACTTGGAAGAACAGAATGAGCAGGGAGAGATCAGTGTAAACATTTGTTTATTTATTTATATATTTATTTATTCCCCATTCTATCTTTCCAAGCTCTTTCAAATTAGCTTTTGAAATATATGTGGTATTCTAGGTTGTTTGCATATGTGGCGGTTTTACCAAGCTGAGCAGCTGAGCTCTACTACAACCGCTCACTCACTCCCCCTCCTCAAAGGGAAACGGAGAGAAAATAGAATGAAAAGAGATCAAGGGCTTAGATAAGGATGGGGAGATCTCTCAACAACTATTGTCATGGGGAAAACTGATTCAGCATTGGGAGATTCATAACATTTATTACCTATTACTAACAAGCTAGAGCAGTGATAAACAAAAAGCAACAAACTAAAAACACCTTCCCTCCCATCCACCCTCTTTCACCTTCTCCCCCTGAGCCGCACAGGGGAACAAGGGAGTGGGGGCTCTCGTCAGTTCGTGGGGCTTTGTTTCCTCTGCTCCTTCATGGTCAGTCTCTGCCCCCGTTCCACCACTCTGCCCCCCTGCTCCACGTGGGGTCCCTCCCACAGGATGCCGTCCTTCCTGAACTGATCCTGCAGGGGCTGCCCACAGGCAGCAACTCTTCAAGAACTGCTCCCACATGGCTCCGTACCACGGGGTCCATCCCCCAGGAGCAAACTGCTCCAGCACGGGTCCCCCACGGGTGGGCGGCAGCTCTCCCCTGCTCTTGCGTGGGCTCCTCTCCATGGGCTGCAGCTCCAGCCCAGGGCCTGCTCCTGTGGGGGGCTCTCCATGGGCCACAGCCTCCTCCAGGCCACATCCACCTGCTCCCCGGGGGGCTCCTCCACGGGCTGCAGTATGGAGATCTGCTCCATGTGGGACCCATGGGCTGCAGGGAAACAGCCTGCTCCACCAGGGGCCTCTCCACAGGCCACAGAGGAACTGTTTGCTGCTGTGTCCCTGTAGCACCTCCTGCTGCACTCACCTTGGGGCTTGCAGGGCTGGTTCTCCTCACTCTCCCAGCTGCTGTTGCACAGCAGGTGGTTTTCTCTTTTCCCCTTTCTTAAATCTGCTCTCACAGAGGCACAATTGCTTATTGTCTTTGCTCTGGCCAGTGGTGGGTCCCTTTGGAGCCAGCTGAAACTGGCTCTTAGCTAACAAGGGGCAGCTCATGGATTTGTCTGCCAGAGGCTACCCCTGCAGTCCCTGCTGTCAAAACCTTGCCACATAAACCCAATACAACATATCATCTGATATTTTCAGGTGTAAAATCCTCTGACTTTTCTTAAAAATACTTACTATAGAGAATAGTTCTCACAGCTCTGGCTATCCCCTGGGACTGGTAGCCTTTCATTAGCATAAAGAATTAATGTTGATGTTGACGATGTTGTGTTTTGTCTCATTTGCAAACCAGTAATGAGCGGCAGGCATGTTTCCCATGTTTGCTTGAAGTAAGGTTGCCATTAATGTTTATTTAAAAATAAAGTTCAGTATAGAGAAAATTTTCACACAACGAGTTCGGTGTTACCTTAATAGTTATGAAATGATGCTGTACATTTAGCAGATTCACAGTTTAATAATATTTGAATAATTCTCAACAAAAATATCTTCACATACCTGGAAAGACAGAGTAGTAATTGCAATCATCTCTAGATCAAGAAGAAAAGGTCAAAACTGCTTCCTGGATAAGTTAGGAATAATGATGTTGGAGGGAGTTGTTTGCATCTGAATGAATCACAAGAGACTATTATACAAAGGTATGACTGTATTAAAAGGACAAAAACAACAGTGCCTTCCCCTGCTACAGTTTCCAGCCTGAAATAATCTCCTTTAAATAGGATCTGACATACAGGACAATTTGAATGTATACCAGACCTCAACCTTATCTTGTGCATTAGGCAAGCATGTACAGTCTGTCATCAGGGTACAAAGAAAGAAAGAAAAAGATATATTTTAAAAATAAATATTGGTGTAAGCAGATCAAGGGTAGTTTTCTTTCCTTCTTTTTCTTTTCTCTCTTTTATTTCCCCTTTGTTCTCTCTTCCTCTCTGGGCTCGCCCCCCCCCCCCCCCAGTACCTTGCACTTGGACTTGTTGAACCTCATTAGGTTCATGTGGACCCACTTCTCAGGCTTGACCAGGTCCCTTTGGATGGCATCCCTTCCTTTTGCTGTACCAACTGTACCACTCAGCCTGGTTTTGTCTGCAAACTTACTGAAGGTACACTCATTCCCACAGTTCGTCATTGATAAAGACAGCACTGTTTCCTGTATGGACCCACCCCTGAGGGACACCAGTTGTCATTGGCCTCCACCTGGACATCAAGCTGTTGACCACAACTCTCTGGGTGCAGCCTTCATACTGATTCCTTACCCACAGAATAGTCCACCCTTCACCTGTGTGGTGCTTAGCTGCCAGCCAGGTTAAACTACAACAACACTACATTTTCTTTCTCTCTGAAAGTTTGAGAAGTTAGCCTGGTCTGAGAACAACCACAATATCCTACAAGCACTGAACTCAGGACAAAATGTGTAGCTAAAGATACTTGCAGAGAAAACGAAAAAAAAAAAAAAAAAAAAAAAAAAAAAGAGAGAGAGAAGCTAAGAGGACCTATGTGTGTACCATCCTCTCATCCTGACACAAAATTCTAGTTAAAGAATTTGATCTGGTACAAGATTACCAAGATTAACTGTTTTTCTCAACTTTGGACAATGCAAGCTTGCAGGTAGCATTTCTCCAGCTTCGGTACCTCCAGGTGCTTGGCAGTGGGGACTCCAGCTAACCTGCTGTGGTCTAGTAGAGAAGCTAGAATCCTCTAGGTTTCATTGAACAAGTCCCAGCTTTTGATAATAAATATATATATTTATTTCTAACAAATATGTCTCAGTATTATATTGAATGTTTATTTGATGAAAAATTCTGTAAAGAGGCATGGGGAGAAAGCCCACATCTTTCCTTCTCTCAGATAAGTGTCCAAATCGCTCAGCTAGAAAGTTAACAGTCTGATGAATCTTAAACTATTTCTGAACAGTGGCAAAGCTTTGAGAGGAAAATCACTTGAGGCCTAATCATTGGGTACTCTCTTAGGAAATGACAGTGTTTTTTAACATCCTAACACAGAGGAAGAGACTGAAGTAAATGTGAGAGTGGCCTAGCACCAGACTGTTCCGCAAAAGGGTAAGTTGTACTACCATCCCTCAAAATCTTCAAAAGAAAACTGCAACTTTCTGCATTCTTGTTGAATGAAAAGATTTACATCAAGCCCCATGAAAGTGTTCTGAGCTAATCTAACAACTCTTTACAAGGTCTTGCAATGCAATAAGTACAGCCATAAGAAAGAGAAGTTGAAAGCCTCCTCTACCTAACACCTATTCAAGTTTCTAGATGAGTTATCTTAGATTTTTAATGCGTTGGCTGTTGTGAACACGAATTGCATTGTGAAACCTCAGAGCTCTCTTCATGAATGATCCAGATCACTTGGAAACCTTACAAGGATGTAGATATTCCTTTTTGGAAAATGGATGCCAAGGAGTCAGCTGATGCAGTGCTGAACTTCACATTGACAGGTGGATAATTTGAAAATGTTTCTAGACATTAATGTCAGGCTACTTTGTTTTTCAAAATATGTTTCTTCAGTTGCTCTGAAGTATTTCCACCAACTGTAAACACACATATATGCACACACACACAAACAACTAGTAGAAGAAAACATGCAACATTGTGGTATGACTAGATATTTTATTTTATTTTATTTTGGAAGAGTAAACTGTCTAAAGCTGGAATCCACAAATAAGGGCACTTGAGATCACACATATGAACTCTAAAGCCTAGAGCACTCTTAAGTACTTAAAAAGTAGCAATATATTTGCAAATTTGTTCAAACTACAAATTGTCAATGAAAGTCCTTATCCACATGTTTCTACAGATATTGAAAACACACATATACAGATATACATCAAACAGCAAAGAGCATAAATAATAATAATTAGAATTATTAGTGATATCTCATTTTGTCTCTTTATTTCAGTAAAGTCTACACTGCTCCCACACTGGAGTAGTGTCTCCAGAGTAGCCTCTTCTTAAGAACAAATTATCATCTCATCTGATGTGAAATTGATTTACATTTCAAAAAGTAACCCTTGAGAAAGGAACATACTTTTATTATTATTACTCATTTATAAGCTTATTAATTGTGACTTTCTCTAAAATGTGTAATTCGTGTGTTGAGATTTAATATCAGGTTTACAAAAGCTTTCAAAATAAAATATGTTTTTGTGATAATTTAAAGCAATATTATGTTATGTACTGTATTTATTCAAAGATAGAAACAAACTTAGCTTATCAATTTGAAAAGAGTAGTCTCCACAAAAGCACTTCAAACAACTGTTTCCAACAAACATCTCCCCCCCGCCTTTTTTTTTTTTGTTAAGAGACCTCAATTTTCACTTTTTTTTTTTTTTTTTTTTTTTTTTCTGTAAAAATGCAGGAAACAACCATATTTTTCAATATTTTGAAAATAAGTTTTTTTGAAGAGGAATTAAAAAAATATTTGTCTATGATAATAATATGATTTTACTACCAGGCCAACTAACCAACCAACCAAACAAAAAACAAAACAAATGCAAACCAAAACCAAAATGACATAATCATCATCAACAACAACAAAAATAATAGCAAGGAAACAGGAAAGCAGGATGCAAATGACCAAAGTAGCAAAAAGGTATGTGAACTTTCTTAGCATGTTCTTTTTAGGAAAACTCAAAGGACATCTAAAAGTTCTAGGTATTTGTTTTTCCATACTTTAGTTTCCCACCCCATAACTCTTTTGATAATAAATGAAAAATAAAATAAAACAAGGCAATAAAATAGTATGTGAGAATTTTTCAGCACAACATATGGAAAAGATTGCCACTTTGTGGGAAAAATATATATATATGTTATTAGAAAACACAAAAGGGGCATTGTTATTACCCTTTTTTTTTTTTTTTTTTTTTTTTTCCTACATTAGATGTCTTCAGGGCAGTCAAAAGACTTCTGTTACTTTCTTGTTGCTTTTTAATGAATAAAAGTAGCTGAGGTATCAGCTACCTAACAGACATTCTTGTAGTCTTCTGTGTTTAGTTTCAGCTTTTGTGTGTTTTCATTCAGTTCTGAAAAAAGCTGCAGAATGAATTCTTACTGAAAACAATATGAAAGATTCTGAATAAGGGAAAAAAATAAAAAGGGGGGAGGCTTTTTTGAAATAGTCATGTCTTAGAAGATAAATATTTTTGAAAAGATGCGTTAGGTGGAAACGAGTGCACAATGCAATTGTATTTAGACTGTATATGCAAGAAGCCTGATATAAATCTAGTTGGTAGCTTAATCTTCTAAATTTGATTAAGCTGTGACTGACAACTACTATCAGTGGACTTGGTTTGTTTACACAATTTAGGACTGCCATGCACATTGTGTAGCATTACATCTAACTGAAGACTCTAGCTGGAGACTAGTGGCAGAGTGCTGTCATTACCTGCATATCAGCTTCTAAAGCAAGTGGCAGAGTGCTGTCATTACCTGCATATCAGCTTCTAAAGCAAAGGTTCAGTGAGATATGGGATATCTAAATATTTGTTTAGTCATCTGTATTTAACACAAAGTTGTGCTCAGAGAACCAACCTGCCTTTTACCACTATGAATCTTCTATTGCCATTAAGAGATTATGGCAGTTATTAAATGATGGTTCTTGTTTATTTCTTGAGCTGGAAAAGAGAGAATTTTTAGAATGGATTTAGCTATTTTAGATCTCGTCTTGTGGAGAAGTGATAACACTTCACAAATAAATCTATGATTTTGTAGTACAACAATGCCTTTCTGACAGACTTGATTACTACTGACACTGAATCAAATAGGAACTTATCATTTCTTTACTCCTGTCCCCAAATTTTGTCCCTGCTGCTTTTTGAGATATTGCACCACTAAATTTACAAAAGCTGTACTGCTACTAATATATCCTTTAAAGCTGGATATACTGTTTAGACTGAAGTGGCAGAGAGAGCTATGTACTTTGAATTCTAATGAAATAAAATTAATAAATGTATTTCTATTCATACAAGATGTAACTATTGGTGTAGAAGGTCACTACACACTCAAAGCTCCTCTTTGGTGGTGGAGTATGGAGTAATATTAATAAGAACTGGGACTGCTGTGTCTCACCACCCGTCTTGCATTGTACCTGAGGTATATTATGTCAAGAAATTCTGCTAAGATAAAATTTTCTGTGCCTTCATTGTGTATGCACTGGCAAAACATAAATTCATTCAATTACACAATATTCAGAGAAGCTATAAAATACCTAATGCTGAAAAGGAAAACATAACACTATAGATTGAACAAAACTCCATAGCAGTTCACTCTAGTGACCATATTACCCACATAATTTTGCCAAGATCTGTGAGAACTTGAGCTATCTGCTGCATAAATATTGGAAATGCAAGTTAAACTTTCTCCTGGGTCAACATAACTTGCCTACTATTCTTTTTATGTTAGTTCTTGAATTCAGTCTGTAAATGAGCACTCCTCTCAAAGTATATCTCTGTTACATTTTGCCCTTTTCCTGAGTCTGTGGATCAGTTTAAACTTGTACCTTGTCTCATAGCATTGAGATATGTCCATGTTGCATACACCATAACAAAAACAAAACAAAACAAAACAAGAAAACAAACAGGATCTTCTGTATTTGTGAATGTAAACTTCATAATGGATGCCCTATGCATTTTGTACTGGCAATATTCAGAATGTGGTTATGATTCTGGCTTGTACTGTTCAAGAGGAGTAGAACTGAACAAATAACTATCTTTTGTGTGGTCAGAATATGCAAAGCTGATGAGATGGTGAAAAGCCCACCATCTCTTGCATTTTCCTGCACCAGATATATATATATATATATATATATTTTCCTAGAGAAAATGTGCAAGCTTAGTGTCCTGTAGCCTAGCGTTCCTTCATTGCCTTTCTGTGTATAGAAGTGCACTTTTTTTGTGGAGGGTTTGACAGATGGAAAGATGGCTGCCTTCACCGCTTGGCATCGAAGAAGACAAGATAGCGATATTCTTTCTGAACTTTACAAATAACTGGTAGTGGGGTCTTGTGCATATCATCTGACTCCAGAGGAGGGGGTTGTATCTGAAGGATCCTTAGAGAGGGAAAAACACCTTTTTTAGCCCCAGGGAACTTTTAATTTTCTCTGCCTTTCCTTTCATACCTGACTGAAAACTAGCAAAATTAACATCTATGAAAAATAAATATTTTTGAGTCTCTCTGGTATGCAGGTAGGTGTGGAAAAGCCTGGATTTCAGACACAGGTTGAAAGCGATCATCCTATTTTGGAGCACCTAATTTCGGTAACGTAAAGTAAAATTAGTGATATTTTAATAAATAGGAAGCATCTAACAAGACAAATACACCACAGTGGTCTTCAGCCAGAGAAATCCCATGAGTCACTGTGGGGTAGATATAAGAGCTACCTTTCCTGATTATGACATTTTACAGAACTCACTGGAGAAAGAAAGGCATACTGAAGATGTTACATTAACACTTTCTTTTAGTTTTCTATAAAAGCACAGTAATTGAGAAACGACACCAATCAAAGGGCTTTTAAAAAATAATTCTAATAACATTAACATTTGCACAGATGAAATAAGGAATGTGTGAATAAACACTAGAAAAGCTTTTAAAGTACCAGCTCCGCTATGTACAGGCGAAAATGTGAACAATATACACAAGTTTTTTTGAGTTCCATTTCCAATTATTTTTTGTCTCATTGTATTATATCTCTAAAAACATCTGCAATTCAGTAGAGAACCGAATGTCATCAAGGTCTCTTGCTCAGTTTAATTAATATCTCTTAATAATCTCCTACTACCTTTTTATCACTCAGTACTGTCCTCATAGGTACTGAACTATTGGATTCAAAGGTCATTCAATTTTGAAAATTTTGGTATATTTTAGTGTATTGAGTGTTCACGTGAAGCAAATAATTTGATGTGGTCTCAAAGCTTAATGTGAATGCAAACTGCAGTGTCCTGGCTTGTTTCTAATCAGCATTAGGGATGTGCCAAACTGTCAACAGCTCATGAGCAATATGAACACCATAGTTCTTCACACCCCTTTGAGTTCATATCAATCACTTGAAAATAACATTTTTTTTAATTATTTTTTTTTTTTTTTTTCAGAATGAGCTGTCACTATCAATTTGAATACTGCCTGTTCAACTGGAATTTGTCCAATTTTTTAGCAAGCCATTTGGTACATTATATCATGAAGCAAACAACTTGCAAAAGCAGATTCTTTTCAAGATGCTTATAGGACAGACATGTATATTTAAGTATTCCAATATTCCTTTGCCAGGAAAGACAGTTTTTATCTGTACAGTCTAAAGAAAATTATTCAAAGAAACAAGACTTGTGAGACTTTAGTATATTACGATACACAGAGCTTTACATACATTTTTCAATATTTAATATTTTGAGAGAAGCAATCAGGTAATGATCAAGTGAAATAAGAACTATCTGAAAAGGTATTTATTTCTCTATCTTGTGCAGTAAATAAGCTTGGTATTATTTTAAAAATCATTCTAGTGGATACTTCTTCTACTCCCCCAAAAGAAAAAGTCCAAAAGAGTCACTACTAGTTACTAAACTTTCATATTTCTGCATATATCTCATATTTGAGGAAATTAGATATGTTTTAATCAATTTAATGCAAAATGAGACTTTATTCCTGCTCTTTCCTGTATCACAGAGGCCTTTTCCTGCTTTAATTTGCCTGATTGCCACATGTGATATCTGTTACTGGCTCCTAGAAGAGAACAGGAAGAGTAAAATTATTCATCTTTGAAACATGTCAGGACAGACCATTTAACACCTCTTCAATGCATGTACCAACAAAAATGATTCAATCAGTGACTTTTCTTAGAAGAAAAAACTTTCTTTACTTTTTCTGTGCCTTCGAAAACTAGCTTCTAGGTTTTGCTGACAAATGGTTTTCATTGACTTCTATGGCCTTTCTGACTAGCCACAGAAATAAATTATAAGCATCATACTTCCTTCTTTCTCTGCAGAGAAATAGGCATTTGGACAACAGTAGAAAGCTGTTGGAGCTTTATATCCATCTTTATTTTATTTACTTCAGCTAACTAATCTGGGAGGCAGGAAGGAAATCTTTCAAGGACATGAAAACTATGACAGTTCATTCCCTGGACACTTCATAGATACTTCAGCTACCTGAACTGATTGGCTGATTTGATCTTTTTTTGTTGCCAAAACCTGTTTTCACAAAAGTTGTGGCAAATGTAATGAAGGGAAGGGAAGGGAAGGGAAGGGAAGGGAAGGGAAGGGA
>CM021768.1:44656103-44679251 GCA_011076525.1 Nettapus auritus | reverse complement strand
AAAAAAAAATGCTGCTGAAATAATATATCAAGACTAAAGCAATGAAAAACTGCATCCTGCACTGTGTTGTCATGCATGAAACAGAAAAGTAGAAATCGCTGTGTAGGGTTGGACGTTGGTTTCCTTTTTAGATATAACAATGTTTTTGAAATACATAGTTTTAAGATCCTATTTATTTATTAGTTATTTATTTTATCCAATTTATTTATTAAAGATCCGAACAACAGGTTAAAAAGAAAACCAAAAAAATAAAATAAAAAACAACTACCCAACAAAACAAATAAAGACTGTAAAGAAAACAGCAACAGATTTTGAGAAGCTATTTCTCACTCAAATAATCCAATTTAGGTTGGAATGTTACCCATATGATCTGCAGGGTGTCTGTAAGAAACAGAGCAGCAGCTGAACAGGAAATGGCATCTGTGGCTCAGGGAAAGACTTGGCAAGAAAAACAAACAAACAAACAAAAAGTTTAAAAAATGCTAAATGGCCATAAAATTGCAGTTTTCTGTGAAGTATGGGTGTAGTTTAATTTCTTATTTTTATTTTCTGATTTTAAGTAAAGACTGCTAGATAGAAAGAGATTCAAACTGCTTTTTTATTATTATTTGCAAAACCACATTTTCTACAAACACATTACAAGTTTTGTGTTATACCTCTGTAGAACAAGAGCATCAGTAAGAAAACCAGTTTAGTGGCTAGAAAACACTGTCAAATGTAAATATTTAAATTGCAATGACTGTGGCACCAGGTCATTGTGCACGTGGTGGGGGAAGGGAAAAGTAAAATCGGGACTGGTAAATTGATGTGTAAATAAAGAAGGAATGCAACAATTATTCCTGCTCCAATTCCTAAAATCAGCATAACGTAGGTAATTCTAAGTTGACCCAAGATCCTTTGATAAGAACATAGTACGTTTCAAATATCCTGGAAATTTAAGTTTAAAACCGAAACCTGGTAAACCTCACAGCAATATCAAAAATTTAAAGGCAGCCATTTGTAAATGGATAGGAAACAACATTCCCTTATTTCTTTAGAGTTTAACGGTTTTAACAATGGACAATAGTTTTAACAATGTAGATAGCTGTCTTTACACACCAATAGCAGCAGCATGCTGAGTGAAAGGTGAGACAACCACGTTTGTTATAGAGGCAAAAATTCTACATATATGGATATGCATTTCACCTAAATTCATCTGGGTAATCATAATGGAGGAGGTAGACAGTGCTCATTCAATCCACATATCAGAAACACCTATACTGGGATTATATTATCAGCTCTGGATGGACCTATTTCTATACAGTGACTATAGCAATTGTATAGACTAAATAAGTAGTTGTTTTTACTGGGAAAATCTGGCTGGATTCATTCTGTACTCAGGTTTTTCCTTTAATAATAATGATTAAAAAAAAGATTTCAATTCTGAAAATGTTATGTAGTTGGCTGTAGTATTACATAAATAATATAAACATACATACGACTGACAAAACAGCACAGAGATTTAACTGTCTGTCTAGGGCATAACTTTTTTTTCTTCATGACTTGTAAAGGTAGCTACAAGTAACAGAAGGTTGATGTATATGATCCAACAGTAAATGAATATCTGTGTTGTGAGTGATCTGAGTGATCCCGATCCTAGGAGAAACCCCCCCCCCCCAAATAGAGGCTAATTTTACAATAGATGTAATGTTCCTATTTAAAAAGTGAGTGGACCTATAGACAAAGCCACTGTGTCAATAATTTGACAAGCCTACAGATGTTGACAAATGTAGAGACTGTTTAAAGAAATTATTTTAGTAGGTAAGTGCAATATTTCGCATGTGACATTTAACAGAAGTTTTTTATCAGCACGGAAACCTAGCACTTAGTGAGACAACAGTATCATGACTACTCTGTGTTAGGAAATAAGTAAATAATTAACTCCAAAATTAAGATGACAGTATTAAAAAATGGTATTTACTACACTCCAGCTAGGACCAGTAGAGGACCTAAAATTTGCAGCTGATGGAAAATATAGAGAATAGTGACAGCAAATAAAATTTTTATAAATTCAGTGAATGCCGGATGCATGAAATGCTGTTGTTTGGTCACTGCCTAATGTAACAGCAAAGTCCCAATTTGCTGGTGTTATGTCAATCAGAGACTGAGAAGGCATATTCTTTACAGAAAGTAATGGTTTAATTGTATGTGATGAATAAATGTATCAACAGGTTGGTGATAGTATGATAAAATGGAAGAAATAAATCGCATTCACATAGTTCATGAAGTGGGTAGTAAAAAAAAAAAAAATGCTGTAGGCTTTCAGAAGCTAGCTTCTCCATTATGGTCGTGCCTAGGCATTCACATTACTAGAAAAATGGAGACAACAGCTGACGGCTCTCTGTCACATAACTGGTACAAATCTCTATGAATCTTACAAAAAGAAATTGAAAGAAGATTTTTTTCTAAGAAAGAAATTACGTAAGACTTGTATATGTTTTTTATTTTTCTTTCTTCCGGACTCAGTTTCCAAAGAACAGCTAGAAGTTAGTTGCAAACTAACCAGGAAATCCCATAGGTTGCGGTTTTCAGGATTCTTTATTTTTGGAGTGGTGTGGTGTGCATTTTTTCTTATATTAGAGCTATCTCTTTATATTACTTTCCATCTTCTCATGATAGAGAAAAGACTGCAGTGTATTTTTTTGGCATCTTGACCCTTACAATGGTTACAGTATTTTTGTACTTATACTGGTATTCTATCAATGTCATAAGTGTGGTAAAGAAGTCACATTATTTTTATTTTTTATTTTTAAAAAAGGTAAGTTATTAATCTGAAGTCGACAGATAGATAATTTATGGACGGGTTGAACTTGATTCTGAATCTTCCAATTACAACATTTTTCAACAAGAAAAAAAATGGTACTTGTAAATGACCAAAACAAAGCAAACAAAAATCTGCATATTGAATATTTGAATAAATGAATACAGCAGAGAGTTCACAAATAATCTATATGTATAAGTATATTCATATTCAGAATCCATCAAAGTGCATATTTTAAATATCGAAAGTGCATTAGTAAAATTCATGACTGCTCATTGACAATTTGCAACCATACTTCGAGGCTGAATTCAAAGGATACATTGTTTTCAATGAATAATTTAATGTATTCTCATTGCAAGTGCATTAAATGCAATTTTATATTATGAATAGTTTACTACTTTTCAAAAAAACTGTATTTCATTTCTTATTTTTAACTGTCTGTAACATTTAATCAGTTCCATTTTGCAAAGCATTAAAAAAGATAAAAACAATAAAAAGTTTCTGTTTGTAACAAATTATTTAATGAAAAGCAGTTTTTAAACCAGTCCTTAATAAAATTTATCCCTTAGAGACAAATATTTACTCTAGGTGTTTTTAACAACAGCAATTTGTAATATCTGAGGTATTTTTGTGAGGTTAAATAAGAAGTTTAGAAGTTTAATTACTTTATACTTGTACATGAAAGAGACCTAACCTGCAGAGCTCTTTAATTTTTATTATTATTTTATTTTGAACAATATCTGGTTTTGTTTTTCTTACTTTTTTTTTTTTTTTTTTTTTTTTTAATTTCATTTTACAACTGGTGTTTCTAATTTTATTATTTTGGACACAATAGTAACAGATTACAGTTTATGGAATGCCTCCAGCTCTAAAACAGAGAAACTTCAGATTTTAATTTAGAAGAGGGCAAAGATCTATCTAATTCTTTCTTAATCAGATATTAAACTCATTACCATGTTCTTTAGCTTCTTGATAAACCAGCATGATTTCATTCTGTTCTTTTGGGGAAGGGATGCTCCAAAGTTCTTTTAAAACCAAAATTTTCCATTCTCTACCGTTCTTCAAGTAAAGTCATGGTAAAATGATTATGTTTTCACAATGTTTTAAGCAACTTTCTGCAGTCTTCTCTTGAAATGAAGAGAGCAACCATTCATATTTTTTTTTCCTGGTTTTACCTAGAGAGGAATTTAAGACATAGTGTGAAACTAAAACAAACGAACAAAAAACAAAACCAAAACCAAACAAACAAAAAAATGCCACCAAGCCAGAGCACTCCTCAGAGAAAAAGCAGAGACCCTGTAACTGTTAGCTGTTTTTTTAACTGTTAGCTGGTACAGGGTGCCAGCTAACTCCATCCACACTGTAAACTAAAGAAACATAGATCATCTGCGGTTTGAAATCTATGTAGAGATCCAATTTTGTGCTTGTGCTCAAGTTAGTCTCTTAATCAGATGGCCAAGCATTTTCTGGATTAGGGGAAATAGTAAGGGAAACCAAACAATAATCTTGTGAACCTTAACACATTTCCCAAAGTGAGTCAAGCTGGAGGAAAGACAATGTATTTATCAGAATAAGCTAAGCCATAGATGTGCAAAATATTGGAAGCAACTTCTCTAAAACAGTCTCAAATGTCAAAACTAGTGAGAGAATACTGCAAAAAGCAGGAGTAAGAAGACAAGTCTGCAGTGAGGAAAAAAAAAAAAATAGAATGTGTTGTGGCCTTAACAATTAACACTGATTTTATTTTCATTACTGGAAGTCATGAATCTATTTGCCAGGTGACCAGAGCTGTAAAAGCTAAAGAAAAATGCTTCAGAATTGAAGTAGGTAGACGTAAGGGAAGAAAAGAAAGACTCGTAAGATTGTTTCAAAGAAACCTTCAATAGAGCTAAAGTCACCCTTAACCAGCACAGCTCTAAATCAGTTAAGTTGAAACAAATCTTGCAGCTTACATATTAAGCACCTATTGGTATCCCACTGGGAGGAAAAATATAGAGAAAGCAGTACAGTTAACGAACCTGTTCCATAGTGTGCTAGCCAATGAAGGTGTTAAGAATGAAATGATGTTAGTATTAGGACAATAATGTGTAGGAATAAAGGATAGCCAGCCCCTAACATGGAAAAAAAATTACATGCTTTAAATGTTATCTCAATGTTAATATATGAGATGTATGATGCTTGCAAATTTTCTGTTTCAGAAACAGAATGAAAATAAAACATCTTCAGGCAGAAACATCAATAAAGTTTTTTTTTTTTTTTTTTTTTTTTTTTTTTTTTTTTTTAAGTGATGTGTTGAAAATACTAATCGCTAATGAAGAATTTTAAACAATCACCATCATGTCTACAACAAAAAGTAAACATCTGGGACAGGCACTTCAGAAATAGGATACACACACTCATTGAAACCGTCAGTGGAAACCAGCTAGTGTACAGAAAAAGCCATTTAAGAAAACTAGAAAAGGAGTATCAGCAGGCAGGGGGAACAATCAATAACAGCACCACAGAACAGCTGAAAGCATTGGAAAATGACAGAATGGAGCAGAAAGATGTAGTTTCTGCCCTAGTCATCAGTAGTAGCATAGGAAGGATGAAATGTGGTAAATTACAAAGATACACTAAAGTGAATGAGACAGGTCTTTAATCCTGATATGATTCTTTCACACTGATGTAAAGGGATCAAAATCCAACCCAAAAGGACCAGAAAAAGAATCTCTTTCAGGACAGAGTGGCATCTTAAATGGGCTGCAAACGTTCCATGCCTTATGGTCCCCAAATAAAGAAGACCACATTCTCAGTGGATTCTCAATGACTGATGATTACAGATTTCTAAAACGAGTGCAGTTTCAGAGGTTCTCCTGCTTTGTGCAGGAGTGGAAGACACCCTGGTAACTTGGATGACCTAGAAAGTTCCCTTATTTGTGTTGAATTATCTTTGCCTCTTGCAGCCTTCTAGTCCTTTGCTTTATATAATTCAGCTAGACCGATTATGACCTGATTTCTGATAACCACGAGATTTCCAATGGTAGTGCAGTTTGTAGTGAATGAATAAAGTTTTTAAAAAAATAGTTAAGTCATTCATTTTTCTTATGGCCATATTTGAGAATATTCATTTAGTAAACAAATGATTTTAAGATATCAAGGAATGCATTTTAAATGGGAAAAAAAAATCAAGTGTTTAATATATATCTTAACATTGCAATAATCTTAGAAATCTTAATCTGGAAAAATAAATCAGTCATATATTTTTTCTTCTCACTAAATACTCCTAATAATATTTGTTTCATAAAATATATATCTTGTGTCTCACAGAGTGAGACACTCATGAGGAAGTCACCTTGCCATGAAACTGGGAAATAGTGAAATATTCAATGTATTTTGCTTTAATGAAGCTGAAGCTTTAATGAAGTCAGGATTATGTTAACTCACACTAGTCTTAGTAAAGAAACTGCTGCAGCTCCTATTCTACTTCTTCTGAAGCAGAGAAGAAAAATGCAACGGAATTCATCTGAGATGAGGTTACTGTCAGATCTGCTTGTGCACTGGGCTAAATTTGTTTTAAATAGGAGTTAATCAATACTGGAATAACAAACTAATAAAAATATTTTAGTTAAATTATATTCATTACAAACTAGCATTTAGGAAATGTAAAGGGTGAGAAAAGACATTTGCCCTTATGGCTATCGACATAGAGAAATTATGAAAGTTATTTTATTCATTTCCAACACAGATTTTCTTTGGTACATTCGTCTATCAGAAATACCAAAAATCTCTCTTATGTGAGAAAGATAGTGCTATTATGTGAGAAATATAGTACAACACAAATATATATATATAAGTAATATTTAATTTGAATTATAAAAGATTTTCAAGGAAATTATGATGCTTCCATTATATAATAGCTCAGAAATTATCTTTTTTTACTAACTTAGGGAAAGGTATACTTATGGAAAAACAGATGACAAATAAAGTATTATATTTTTTAATAAAGACAATTAATCAAGTAATTCAAGCCTAGAAATATTCACAGATAAGAGAAGAATCTAAATCTCCCAGAATTTGTTCATAAATGTCTAAATGCTTGTGGGAAAAGACTTTTTAAAATTATGTTCAGTTGAATAGTTTGATCAACAGTAATGGAGGATTGCAGCTTGCTTGCAACTCTTCCTGATTTCCTTCCTTCAGGCATGCAGTCCCTGCAACTTGATCTAAAACTGCATCTAGGAACTTGCAGAAGGATAAAGATTTGCACCCCCAGTGAATGCTTGACATACATACAGGATTTGCAATAAGACTTGAAAATTATTCTCTGTTCTTTTCAGGCAAATAAAATATATTTTATTCTCTTTCTTCAGCAATAGTATAGAAGAAGTAACAGAAAGTGCAAGAAAGAAGTCCTCTTGTTCTTTAAGAACTTCTTTTTCACAAGTAGGCCTGGAGGCCATCTTTCACATGCTTTTGACAGTGTTTTATATGTTTATCTTATAAAGTGGCTGAATATGAAGCATCTGATCAACATAACTTATTGCTGCAGCATGATAAACTATGGTTTGAAATGTAAATTTTCAGCTGTCTAGCTAGGTCTTTTTCCCTGTATAAGGGGCATCTGCTAAATCTAAAATATGCCCATAGACCCAACAGGAAAACAAACAAACAAACAAACAAAAACAAACAAACAAACAAGCATATGTCAGAAAACTGTGAGAGGTAGTGTGTGTGTGGAAATGAAATGGCATGGAAGAACTGATTCCAGGACAGGCAGACATTATACCAGGTTATACCAAGCTGTATTGTGCTTACATGGCAAGTATTTGGCCATGTAAATATCCTCTCAAAAAGGACCTACTGCTGGCAAGTGCTGAGCCAGTGAACGACGTTGGTTGGGCCGCTGTGAGATTAGATTTAAGAAAGGGGTAAAAAACAGCTGTGTAACAGCAGCTGGGAGAGTGAGGAGTGAGAACCAGCCCTGCAGACCCCAGGTCTGTGCAGCAGGAGGGCAAGAGGTACTCCAGGCACAAAGCAGCAGTTCCTCTGCAGCCTGTGGAGAGGCCCTGGTGGAGCAGGCTGTTCCCCTGCAGCCCATGGGTCCCACATGGAGCAGATCTCCATGCTGCAGCCTGTGGAGGAGCCCCCCGTGGAGCAGGTGGATGTGGCCTGGAGGAGGCTGTGGCCCATGGAGAGCCCCTGCAGGAACAGGCCCCAGGCCAGAGCTGCAGCCTGTGGAGAGGAGCCCACGCAGGAGCAGGGGTCTGGGGGGAGCTGCTGCCCATAGAGAACCCGTGCTGGAGCAGTTTGCTCCTGGGGGATGGACCCCGTGGTACGGAGCCATGTGGGAGCAGTTCTTGAAGAGATGCTGCCTGTGGGCAGCCCCTGCAGGATCAGTTCAGGAAGGACAGCATCCTGTGGGAGGGACCCCATGTGGAGCAGGGGGAGAAGTTGTTTTTAATTTGGCTTAATTTCTCACTGTTCTATCTTGTTAGTAATAGGTAATAAATTTTATTAATCTTCCTACTCTTAAGCCTGATTTGCTCATGATGATGATTGGTGAGTGACCTCCCTGTCCTTATCTCAAACCTTGAGCCTTTTTTCATTCTATTTTCCCATTCCCTTTGAGGAGGGTGAATGAGAGAGCGTGTGGTAGAGCTCATCTAGTCATCACTGTGAAACCAACACATAGATCTTTAAGATATCCTGAATGGGTTGCCATGGCTAAGCTGTGGCATGTAGTTGTAGAATAAATCTGGAAAGAAAAGGCAGATAGAACACCGGAGTAATATTTTGAAATGGGGGAAAGAGAGGTTATAAAGGCAGTAAAGAGGATTTGAGATTGACATTAATAAGTACAAATAGGTGAAAACAGTCTTGAATCAGGAAAGGGAGGTGATACCAACAGTGTAGCTGCAGATGGCCTTACATACGACAGTTCCTTTGCAAGATCCATTTCCATTCAAATGCCTTGACAGCCATCTATCACTGAATCAGAATTAGGTGACAGCATGGCTCACAAGAAATTGAATACATTTTCAGATCATTTCTCATTCATTCAAAAAGCCACAGGATTGATGCTGGTCTATATAAATTGTCCACTCATGACTGATAATAGCTTACATGCTCCTTTAACTCATAACAATTCTGGACCTCACTAATGGACAGCATGGTTGTGCTTTGACACTTTCAGCACAGATTGGTGTAACACTTCTGTGGAAAGCAATGAATGTTGTTGGGACATCTCAGGTGACACGCAGATAAAAGTGAACTAGCAAATGTGTAGCCCTTTGCATCTTCTCACAGGCAGTGGCTACCACAGATTTACTAGTGGAAATCTATCCTGTCATTTCTCTGTATGTCTGGAGTATGTCTGTATGTCTTCCACATAGGCATTACATGACTGAAAAGAGCCATTTCTGCCAGGAAGTGTACAGGTCAGGTCATGGTCACCTTACATGCAATAATGATGCAGTTCCACCACTGGATGGTGATCTGAATCCACAGTCATGGACTGTGCCTGATCTTATCGCAGAAATTCAACTTTATTCTCAGCCTGCTGTTGACAGACTGGTGTGAGGGTGTTTACAGCAATAAAGTTTGTAGTTTAGCAGTGAGTTTCAAGACCCTACTTCAGTGGTGACAGGTTTTACCATTCCTCTTTTGAAAGTTCCTTGAAGCCTCTCTTGCTGTACCATAACCACATACATGAGCTTGACACCCTGTTTGGAACACTGTGGGTGATGGAGGGCAGTTCCTCAAAGACTGGAACAGAAACAAGTTCAGGAATGTCTCACAAAACTTGAGAAGGTGTTTCTTGAAGTTTACTAAATAAGTATTCGTGATGGAGATTAGGGCCAAAACACACAGAGCATGCAGTGTAAATACATTTGAATACTTTGCAACATAAATGCAATGGAAGAGTTCAGCCCAAGTAGCTTTCACTGAAGAATCCCATTATCCTTAAGGAGCTGTGCTTCTAATTTCTTTCACCCATGCTCCCCCAGTGTTCTGTTAATTAGTTCTTCAGTAGTCACCTCTATTTTTCCTCATATTCCCTACCTTCAGTCTTTCCCTTACACCCTTCAAACTCCTTCCATTACTGAATTCTCATTCTTCCTTCCCACATTCCTTTAGCTGAGACAGTCAGCTTCCTAAAGTTATCCTTTCATTTTTGTTCATCTATTTGCATTTCACGTAGGTACACTACATTCTATCTCCATCCTCTCCCTCAGTGATTAAAGAATCATCACCATTCTTTCTGAAAACAACAGAAACTTATGAGTGTCTTTCCCAGCACTACATTTATTTTCACTACAGAAGTTAGAGGACAAGGTTGTGACCAATTTGCTCAGAGCAGTCTGAATGCAGTTTTGATTTGAAATGAGTTACAAGAATACTTCCTTATTTAGAAGAAATTAACCTGGAGTGAATAACAACCCACTAAATATGCAGGTATCACAAAGGTTAAATAAAACTAATTTGCACAGTCAAGATTTATAAAAGTAGCTGTTTCTGTGTCTGTGTCTGTGTTCTTTATATACTCATTCACACCTGTAAACGGAGTAGCCAGAATACTATAAAACAACATTATTCCACATCCATTTTGCTTTCGTGTTATAGAGATGCAAATGATTACACAGTGGCATTAAAATGTTTGCATATGGACATTTGCATTTTCCACTAAGTGTTTGCTTACCAACTGAAAAAGAAGCGCTAAAGGCAAAACATTAGCATGATGTACGTGCCTTCATACAGTATACTGGAGAGTCATCAGAATGCAGTATTTCCACATCTAAACATCTAAATTTCCACATCCACATCTAAATTTTAGGCACTAGTATGTTCTTGGAATACTCATGTAATTTATGAGATTAGCAGAGTTTTAAGTTATGACAAACTTATTCCAAGATCGTTAACAAAGTTAATAGTAACCTGGAAAACTCTATATTATTGATTCAGGGATCAATAATTAAGATGAAAACAGCACCTTATTGATCATAGGCCACTCTCTTCTACTAAAACAATAAAATTAATTAATTTAATAGGATTAATAAGAGACAGATTGCTGAAGACAAACTATCCTGTTGGAAAATTTTACTTTAGTACTACATCTGCTCAGAGGGCACCCTGCTCTCAACCTGCAGTGTGTACAGACTGTTGTATGCTTTGAAAATCTATTCAAAAATCTTTTTAAAAATCTCTATGATAATCAGTATAAAAATGCCTTGCTCAACATTTCAAATTCAGTAATTAAAACACTTTTGTATCCTTACTTTAAGCAAGGATATTGCCTTCCTCCTAGGAAGGCACTTGGGTTTCTTAACAATTTTTTTCCAGTGTATCTATCACTAAGAATTATCCTCATGATGATGTTCTTAACTACATGTATTCATTATTTAATAAAGCAGCTATTTTTATGATGGAAATGATCTGGACATAGCAAATAAATTATTCAGAATGAAAAGTATATTGTCATTGACACCAGGTGTGAGTTAAAATTTCAATTTAGTCTGCTATCACTTTTGACAGATCATACACACTTTTAAAAAACTTTTTGCTTACTTGACTGTTTTTACCAATTCCTTAGTTTCTGTTACTAAGATGTATCACAGAACTGAAGAAGCAGCTGTAGCAGCTGTATTATAATACATATAATCATATATAATATATAATAATATATAATTCTATAATAATAAAATATAATATAATAGCAGCTGTATTATTAAGCTGATTCCTTAATTACATTCATTTATTTTGAAGGACAAATACATTAATTTAGTAATTCAAGAATCATGTGTCCTTAAATTAGAAGCTAGCAAGTGTTCACTAGGTGACAGTAGAAAAAAAAGATATTTGGTTGAAACTTTTCCCAAAGTCATTTTGCACCTCTGGTGATTCTTTATGCTACGTTTTATGTAGTTACTTATGTATTACAGATAAAAAAATTCACTTCTGTATTTACTTGGAGCAGCCATTTCAGCGTAAAAGCAGTAAAGGACAAAAAGGAGGCTTGACCTTATTAACCCTCTCCAAACATAGTGGGACATAATCAAAGATGAAATTTACAGTAGAGCCATTGGATCAGTTGTACTAGACTTCCTGTACTAGACTTGCTGGTCTACTGCCATGTCAATATTGTCTTTGTACACTTCATCTGAGAGAAAACCGGTGCAGACAGTCTCATTTCCTAACACTCAGGAGTAAGATGGCTGCCTGCAAACTTTATAAAAAGTAGGCTTGAGCCCATTCTGTGCCAGGTGACTTGTTTTTGACCCCAAGGCACAGTTACTCTGTGAACTAAATGCCAGAAATAAGATTAATCAGTTTGCTATGTGCCAGAGGACTGTTACAACCATGACCCACAGATCCATGGTGGAGCACACTATGAAGGGGTTACAAGGATACTGGAGAGGTGTATGGTTTTTGTTTGTTTTTGTTTGTTTTGGGTTGTTTTGATTTGTTTTGTTTTGAGGCCTGTCCTTGGAAGTAGCAAAAATTGACTAGTATTCAGTAGGCAGCTGTCCTATCTACTTCACCATTGTTTTGTCTTGGAAGTTAGAAGTCCCAGTGGATGAAGAAACTGCAGCCTTGACCAAAGCTAGGAATAAGTCCTTCTGACAGTATTGGCATCTCCATAGATGGAACTGTGAATTTCTGAAAGAGGCAAAAAAAGGGGAGAGGGATTAGGAAGCAGTGGGAAAATACAAAATAAATAAATAAATAAATAAATAAATAAATAAATCAAATAAGGACACTGAGGAAAAGGAAAGGAAACTTTACCAATTGTTTAACTGTCTTTCTCCTCTCTTAGTTCATTGACAATCTTCTGTCTGTATTATGAAGAAATATGTGTCCAAAACTATTGAAAAATGGCCAGCTATATGACACAGAGGTTTCTGTGTAACACATCTATCATTGTTACTGTGACAGCTGTAGGAGTGTCTGTTCATTAGTATTTAAATCAGTTCATAAATATTTCACTTTAAAATCCGGTTTAAATAAGCCTTACATCTGGTCACTGTAATGCTGTGGCTTAACGTCTGTTTCAAGCCTTAATTCTAGCCTGATATAATGCTATTGTATAGCCATATGATTTCATAAGGGCACTTACACAATAAAATAGGGATTTAATGGAGCACTTTATCTTTTTGCAATTTTTAGTTTCAGCTGACCATAGCAAGTGAAGGTAAAGGTTGTATAATATTGCACATCTCTCTTTGGCAGAATGACTCCTTTGCATAGAAAAGCTCTCAATTTTTAAAAAAGAATGTGATTTTTGAAAAGGCTTAGCTAAGATTTTTCCTAAGAAATGGGAATGTATACAATGCATTCCTTTTATTTTCTTCCAGTTTCCCTCCTCCATTTAATTTGCAATTTTTTTAAGTTATGACTGTGGAAGTGTTGGAATGATGTGAGAGTAATGCTGTTTTCAAAGCACAGTGAATCTTAAGGAGAAGCAGATGAAAATAATAATAATAATAAAGGATATTTTAGGTCAATACAAAAATTCAGAAATATAAAAGTACAGTTTCCCTTATTAAAAGTACAGTTTCCCACATTACTCTGTATTAAACACCACTAGGAACTATTCCACTCAAATACTCCAATTTCCATAATTTTCTCATTGTGTATGAGCTTTGGAAAAAAATTAATGGGAGGACTCTGAATTTATCAAATAAAGATTAGGAACAGAAAGTAGCAGAATGAACCATTTTCATTAGTGCTCAGATACGCAACTGGTTCCTACAAATGCGTAAAGTAGACAAAAATCAAGCAGCACAGAAAGGTCAGTAGTCTTCTCGCTTTACAGAGGACAAACATATCCGCAGAATGGTGTCAGGTATTTGTCTTCTAGCTATATCCATTATCACACATTTCAAAATCCCCAACTTAATAATTACATCTGGGCACCTCAGGCCTCTTTTTCTTTGTGTATGGAGTAAAGTGTATACAAAGCTTTACACTAACGTTTACAGAAGTTCACTAAAGTTTACAAGTTTACACTAAAGCAGATTTTATAATAATACCGTGCCTTTAATTAACAACTTCCATGTAGCAATCTACGTCACTTTAAAACATTGATTCAGTAGACTTCTGTGGACAGACGAAGAAGCACAGAGAGCAGTAACCTGCCCAATAGTATATACAGTTAGATATATTTTCTCTGACCTAATCCAGATAAAAATTAAATGTCTAATATAAGCTAGTAGCCTATGATCCTTCTATAATCAAAGGTAAGAAAGAAGTGTTTTCAGCAGGGAGTCATACCATCCATCTATGTTTAGGCACCTATTCTCTAGTGGGTCTTCCTTCAGAACCCGTAGATGGAGCTAGACAGATATCTTTAAGGTGGATAAAACTGTGATATGAATCTCATCTTCAGTAGATATGTGGCAAACCCATCAGACCTTCATTTCAATTTTTTTTTTTTTCTCCATCTATTAAAAGAAATCAGTAAAGCAAAATTTCTCATGTAGGTTTTTTACTGTTAGTGTCTACTGTACCCTAAGCTTAATTGAAGAAATTCAATGCTAGATTTCAGTACCAACTATTTATAACTCACTTCTGAAATTGTTGGGCCAGATTTCCAATTGCTTGAAGTCATCTTCTGTGAAAATATTTTGAAATGATTCAGTGCTATTACAGGTTAGATTTTCGTGATCTGATTTTTCAAAATTGCTAGCTATCCAATCTGCTAAGGTCTTCTGAAAACAGACTGCATATTCTGATGCTAAAAATGGAAGATGAATTCCAAAGAAAATCTGACTGAGGAATTAATGCTAGGTACTTTTTTGAATACTGGAGCTGAGAATAAAGAAAAGGGTAATGTAACTGAAAATATGTAGACATGAACGATTAATGTTTCCTGTTGTAAAACCACCCTTGCTGAAATATGAAGTCTTTTGTGATATTTATTTTTTTTTTTTACTGTCTTTCTGTCAAATAAATTCACCGTGCCAATGTTATCAACGCCTCTTTAATAATTCTCTTTTGCTTGGACATTAATATAGTTTTGGTGCATTAACTTTCCAGCTGAATAGCTGGAATTTGGTGGCTTAATTGCCACTTGCTCCGTGGCTTAGTAGATATACTCAGCAGCTGTTGCTTTGTGTTGGACATGGTTAGGAGAATCTGTGGATACTTCAACCCTTATTTGAAAGCCAAAACATTTTGACCCAGCTGCAGTATGAAAACAAGCTGGCAAAAGTTCACTTCAAGCAAATATATCCAATTCATTCAAACCCTGCTTACAATATGTTTGAGACTAGGCACTGAAACAGCAGAAACCCATGATGAATAACAGGTCAAGATCAAATAAATACCAGGAGTAGTGGTGTTCTTAGCAGCTACACTTTCTATGAAGAGTTTTGCTATTGCTATCTCTCTACTGGAGCTATTCCCTTGAGAGTGAATTCTAAACCTAAAACTGCCTTGCCATATATGAGGTAGATACTTTTCATTTAAAAAAAATTTAAAAAGTGAAAATAAAGTCAGTATGACAGCATAGTAGCTCCAGGAAAAAAAAAAAAAAAAAAAAAAAAAGAGAAAACAAGTCATCTTGTCTGTTTAGATAAATGTGCCTGTACTTAGGAGTATTTAAGAATGACATAGTACACAGAGTGCTAAACATTGCATAAGTATTCTTCTGCATATAGAATATTTATCACTTCTGAAAATTACAGATATAGTCAAGTTTCATGGGCAATTTTATAGTCCTAAATTCATTGCATGGCAACCTCTTGGCTATCAATATACTTCAGTACTACAGTCAACACTGAGCATCTGTGGGTGCTAAAAAGTGCTACAAAACTGAATATATATATATACATATATCAGAAAATGCAGACTCTTACAAGGGATGTACAGATTAAAAAAATCAGTTTAGTGCATTTCTTGCACCACCTGAGGTCAGTGAGTGTTTCATTACTGACTCAGTAAGGATCTACCATCTGCTTTCTGAGCTGTTTCAGTGAAACCTAATTAGAGGAATCTTACTGTTACCTGAGTCACATGACAAATTATCTTGTGCCCTGAAGTGCAGCCTTTACAAGGTTAAAATGTGGAAGCTATATTTATGAATTTTTAGTGGGGTATCAGCTGAGTTATGGAACCATAACCTGAGATGTACTGTAAGATTTGGATAGTAGTCAGTTTAATCTCTTATGTTTAAAATAAAAGAAAATAAAAAATAAAAAATGATAAGTGTAGGGTGCTATAGAAAAAAAGCTGACTACACAGTTGATACCTCTTTAGAACGCAACTAACTGCAGATGAGGGGAAGGAGTCATGAAAGGAGGATTTTAACATTGTGAAAGTTCCTACCTTTCTGAATGAATTTGCCGTTAGGTCTTGAGGTACAGTGGGATGAAGAAGGTAGGGAAATGGCAACCCCATCTGATGAGCTCTTTGACCAACATATACTGCTTGGCACAGATATTAATGTTCTGACTAAATCAGGCCCAGATGGTAGAACTACAATTTAAAAATGTGCTGTGGCCAATCTCCAGAGCACAGTCTCTAGAGTACTCGAACTTTCTATCCCCCTGTGTAAGAAAGTGAGCAGGGAAGGCAGGAAACCAGGATGGCTGTGCAGGGACCTTCTGGTCAAACTGAGATGCAAGAAGGAAATATGCAGACAGAGGAAGCAGGGACATGTGGGTTGGGAATAGCACAGCGATGATGTCCAGATGTGCAGGGATGGGATCAGGGAAGCTAAGGCATGAATGGAACTAAGGTTGGCAAGGGATGCAAAGAGTAACAGGAAGGGATTTTATAGATACATTGCTCAGAAAAGGCCAAGGAGAGTGTACCCACTCTGACAGGTGAGAAGGGTGAACTGGTAACAGCAGACATGGAGAAAGCTGAGGTACTCAACCACTTCTCTGCTTCAGTCTTCACTGCCAGTTAGGCTTCCCAAGTCTCTCGTTTCCCTGACCATCTAGGCAAGGACTGGGAGAGCAAAGTCCCTCCCACTGTAAGAAACGTGCAGATTTGAGACTATTTGATGAAACTGAACAGGTACTAGTCTATGGGACCTGATGATACGCATCCAAGGTTCCTGAGGGACCTGGTTGATGTAGTTGCCGAGCCTCTCTCTATCATGTTTGAAAAGTCCTGGCAGTCAGGCAAAGTCCCTGGTGACTGGAAAAAGGGAAACATTGCTCCCATTTTTAAAAAGGGTAGAAAAGAGGACGCAGGGAAGTATAGGCTGGTGAACCTCACCACTGTGCCTGGAAAGATCATGGAACAGATCCTCCTGGAAGCAATGTCAAGGCACATGCAAGACAAGAAGGTGATCTGGGACAGCCAGCATGGCTTCACCAAGGGCAAATCGTGCCTGACCAGTCTCATGAGACTTCTGTAATGGAGGCTGGTCATGGGTGATATCCCTCAGGGGGCTGTCTAAATAACAGACAGTTAAACATCTTTATCGATGACATAGACTATGGGATCAAGTGCACCTTCAGCAAGTTTGTAGATGACACCAAGCTGAGCGATACAGTCAATACAACAAAAGGAAGGGATTCCATCTAAATGGACCTCGAAAAGCTTGAGAAATGGGCCCATGTGAACTTAATGAGGTTCGATAAGTCTTAAGTGCAAGGTGCTGTATCTGGGTCAGGGAAATCCCAGACAGGTACAGACTGGGAGAATTCATTTAGAACAGCCTCCCAGCAAAGGATTTATGGGTTCTGGTGGAAGAAAAGCTTGACATGAGCCAGCAGTGCACACTTGCAATCCAGAAGGCCAAGTGCATCCTGGGCTACATCAAAGAAGGAGAGTCCAACAGGTCGAGGGCAGTAGGCAGTAAGTAAAAAATATATAAGTAATGTAAAAAATGTATAAAAATATATAAGTAATGTAAAAACAAACAAACAAAAAATAATAGGAGATTTGAGTTCTTTCAAACTTTTATTCTGTGCCATAACATGAAGTTCAAGTGAGAGTTTCAAATCTCTTCCTGGCAATTAATGTAAAAAAAAAAAAAAAAAAAAAAAAAAGATGAATACACACTTGAAGTTGATTCAAATTATTCAAATTTACAGCACAGGTCTGCTTAAGAGGACTGCAGAGGATTTACTTGAAGATGATGGATGGATTAAAAAGGAATATCTAGTTTACTGCTTGAAAAACTGGCTAAAAAATATCTGTATAAAATAGTAGTGACAAAACATTTTACTGTTTTGGAAAGGCATAAATTCCAGAATTTTATGTTCAAGACCTTACAGATGGCATGTTACAACTCTGCTGCCAAATGTTTAATACAAGTGCCCAAGATCAAGTGAGAGTTGTACCAAAATAATGTTGATTTTTTTCTTTCTGAGAGACAGATTACAGCAGCAATATTTCATAAAATTTGAGTGTAAGTATATGCCAGCAACACAATTCTGAAAAGAAGGAAAAATCAAGAAGGAAAAATATAAGAGTAACTGAAAAAAGAAGCGTTCTAAAAAAAATACGACCAACTGCATGATTTAACCTCATGCAGACTGCATTATTTAAGCTAATGCGGTTACTAAATGGAATGAAATGTTATTTTCTCTACAGAACACGAATGTAGAAAGAAATGGCTTTATGATCAAGAGATGCAATTTCACAAAATGTTGCCAATACCTTTTTTTTTTTTTTTCCAAGATTCTCAGGCATGTGATTCTAGTAAGATTTCTTTTATTTCTTTTGTTTACAGAATAATCATATGAGTTTGGGGGTTATTATTTGCCAGGAGATTAATTTAATGATCAATTCTTACTTTGCCTACAACTCACTAGTTTTACCTTGTAATTGCAATACATGAAAATTGGTGATTTTTTTTTTTTTTTTTTTTAATATTAACATGTTTGTAATTTATCTGTTGCATGTTGTACTCATAGGAAGAAAGATATTATTCATGTAAAGATATTATTCAAGATATAGTCTGAAGTAATTTGTCTGTTACGTGAAATGTCACACACACAGAGTGAAAATCTGGTCTCATTGAAGTTAACAGCAGTAATTTCTATTGACCTTCAGAGGGGCAAGATTTTGTCCATAGTCATCAGTAAAGTTGTCAATATTTACTAACAGCTGTAAGACATCTTAATTTTTTATAATTTTATTTAAAATGATGAATAAATGAAGTATCTTTAGTAACTGAAAATTGTTGGCAAATGCTGACATTTCATCAGTGATTTTGCATTGATCATGTTAAAATACTACACATTGATTCTTTACTGAACTGTTTTATCCTTCTCAGCAATGACTGGGACAAAATCTGGTTATGTTTTCCTTTGGAACAGCAATTAAATTAGTGACGCTGAACTTATCAGTTGATTCTTGAATGGTTTGAAAGCCTGAAAAATTACATTTTATTATACAGTTAATTTTTGACCTTAACAAAGCTTTTCTTGATTATATATATATATATATATTTTTTCTGTTACACAGTGACATTTTTCAGTGGTTTCTTTTAAAACCTATGAATGGTGTGAAAAATAGTAGGTGACACACATTGACCTGACAGTAGTTCAAGTACTTCAATTATAAATATACATTAATATGTCATATTACAATGACTAATTACATTGAAACGTGGTGATTAATTATCCCATAAGAATTCCACACTGTGGTATTCTCACAAGGTGACATTTGCAAATACAGGCCTGACAATTTGATGAGGAAAGTGGCTTGTAAGTAGGACCTGTGGCACTAGATAGATTTAGCATTAGATAGATTGCCTTAAATACATCTGTGTGAGCATGTTTTGAGTTTTCTGCATCCTCATAAGACTGAGACCCTCCATTTTGTTTCCTCAAAAATGTTTTTCTCATTCTTTTTGGTGAACCTCCCTGTAAATCTTTACAAACTTAGAAAATGCGATATCTAATGCAATATTTTTGTTGTCTAAAAGCAACAAAGAACTAGCAAACATTCCTGTTTCAAGAAAAAAAAAAAAAAAATAAGCATACAACTAACTTGACATTGTTATGATACTGTCATTGAAGAGTTTATATCATTAAACTCAAGAACTTGCTGCAACAGTCACTAAGAATAGAAAATAAAGTTTGCTGATCTAATCCTCACTATTGTGCTCACTATATCATAGGATACATTAACAGTCATTAGATTTCACTTTTAGATATTAATATTTGACAGTGCACCCTGAAAAAAATCACAGCAGTTATATCTCCTTTTGCAAAGTCAGAAAAAGGGAATGCATCATGAGAGAAGGAAATGCCTTTTTCTTTCCCAAATATGTACAGATCAATGGTGATGACAGCATTAAAAATAATATTTTAGTGCTTGTGCATATTATGCAAAACCTATATTAATTAAATTAGAAATTATATCTATATGTGCAAGTAAAAAACTATACTGATTAATGTGTAATCAGAGCATAATATCAACAGAACATTGCAACATCAAGACAATGTAATTACATTTTTATAAAATTGATTGCAAGGAAAGTGATCAAGCTGCTAAAAGTAAAAAATAATGGTATTTTGCAAGCCTGAACTTTTTGCTTGTGCCTGTTTTTTGGTGTTACCAGCTTCAGGTGGTAATGTCCATAAGTTTTGTAGGGAAAAATTATTACCAAAACTGTAACATCTGTTTGGCCATTTAGCAGATAAAAAGAACCATGCTAGTACGAAGCATTGTAATATGTAAAATCTCCATATGGTTGAAAGTCAAATTACAGCAAGTAAGTTTCTGTAGTTTACCAAAGATATTTAGAATAAAAATATATCTTTAATGTGGGAAGTAAAAATTCAAGATCAGGAGAAAGTGAGTGAAGAAGGAAAGAAAAACACTGGTTGGGCTATATATGTTCTGTCCTGGACATAGATGAAACAGTCATTACAGGCAGAGATGGCAGCTGATACTTTGCTGAAGGTGCTTTGAAATGGAAATAATAACAGGCTTGAATGTCCTGACCAAGCAAGGTTGTATGTGGAAATCAGAGCTGTACTTGGCAAATGATAAGATAAAATTGCAGTCAAAGCTGGGTGGCAGAATTGCGAAATGCATGTCTACAGAAGAATTAAAATTAAGCAATATGGCAAGGATTTAGACATCAAAATGTTCAAAAGCACAAATAAATTGCCTTTGTTAGGGAGAGTTCAAACCTAATCTTCATTAGTGCAGGAATGTACATAAGATATATCTACTGATGTAATCAAATTTGGATTTACACCAGCATCTGCAGTGACAACATGTGAGCCAGCCTGCTTTAATTGAAGGATACTCTAGTAGACTGGTTTAAACCTCTCTGATTATCACAAACAAGTGAATAGGGAAGAAGAAATGGGAGTTCCTGGCAAAATTCAGTAAGATAGTTGTTAAGGAACAATTTTGGTGGCTTGCAGTTCTTGAGCAATTTTGCTAAGTGTGCAGTGTCCTGTGTCTGAACCAGATGGGCCATCAATCAAATTGAAATTTGGGAAACGGGGATGTCTAGTTGGCCATGGGGCCTTCCTTGGAGCTGTGACATCCCAGAAAGTCCATCCCTGAGCTGAAGAAGAGGAAGCTTGGAAACCACACAAAGCTTCTGATTAGCTCATGAAAAGGCTCTCGAAACCAAGAATTTGGGGTTCAGGTGCTTTTTAAGGAAACCTCAGGGGGAAAGCTCCACATAAACATCCATTAACCTTCGTCAGGCACCAGATAGCTGAAACCATTGAAGACAGGTTTGAAGACAAGCAGACCTGAAGTACAGGCATGGCACATGAGGGAAGAATTATTTCACTAGTTCTTTTGGGGATATACTCTGGAACTGCAAAATGTGCAATAGACCAAAACTGAAGAGAAGAGAGGGCACCAGTTATAACCTGAGCAAACACTGGGAACATCGAAGAAAAAAGGCAGATTTAGGGAAGTTTTTTTCCTAATTGGAAATGAAGTTGTGAGTTGTAAAAGTTGTAAACTTTTATTTATTTATTTATTTATTTATTTTTATTTTCTATTTCATTCATCTTTTGAAGAGATTGCCATTTTGGGGAGTTTTTATCCACATGGTTCTAAACTTTGGGTAATGGTTTTGGTCAGAAGACAAAATGGTATAATAAGCTCATTCTGTGGCAATTTTGTCAAAATAACTATCTTTAATAAAAGCATTAAAAAGGGCATTAAGTGTAAATACTGAAAAAACAGTTGTCACTTTGCTGTTTTAATATGTTATATGATAAGGTCATGACATGACCTTGTTTGCAATTCATTTGAAAGAGCTATTGGGTTGGATTTTTTTTTATTTTTTTTTTTAAATGCAAGTACTAATATTGTGTCACTGTAGAAAGCAGCAGACACACAATAGCTTTCAGCCTAAATTTGAGCCCTCTAGGAAATACAGAATGATTCTTAGCAGAGTGAAAGAAAATATGTTATTATCTTCAATGTATGATTTAAGGATACCGAGATCTAAGGAACTAAGAATTTCTGGGGGGTACAGACAAAGTTTGAGAGAAGTCAAAATACTACTAAAAGAGGAGTGGTCAAAAAGATTTTTTGCTGATGCTATAGTGCATTAGCGGAAACTGTAATTCTTTCTTTCTTATCAAAAGTAAAAACAGATGATGGTTCTGATAAGTCAGTAGAAAAATAATTGTTGGCAGAGAAAAATGGCAACATACCTAATGTTTCATAGACTTATTTGGAGTGTTTCCATGCAAAGTAGGGACAAATGCTATCGTTTTGGTGGGTTATGACAGGTTTTAATTCATTAAATTCATGCTTTCATTTTTTTTAATTCATTAAATTCATGCTTTTATTTATTTATTTATTTAATGCATTAATTTTATTCATGCTTTCCGTTCATTCTTTGAAGTGAGACAAAAGTCTAAGAAAGAAAGACAACATGGTGTTGTGCTTCATTCACATGATGGTATTTTAAGTTTCAGTGAGTATATAAGCACGCACATCTTTGTGCAGTCAGTCACAAAACATATTCCAAAAATGGTACTGTCAAGTTAGTTTAGAACTCGTGATTAGTTTTCCTTAGAATCTCGGTGAGGAAATTCTTCTCTATAGAGAGGGATAAAAGTATTGTTCTGATTCAGTGCAGTTTCAGCTGATAACACTCAAGACTATTTGAATGTGTAGCTATACCACTTTAGGATGGAATGTGAGCCATAAATTTTATATATGGAGTAACCTGGTGAAAAATCAAACCTCATCATACCTATCTACATAGACAAATATAACTGGATAAAATATAAAAATAAATAAATACAATTTATTCTATGCTGTTAAAGTGGAGACCTTAAAAAACTGTGAAGAAACTATATTTAACAAAGTTCTTCTAGCATTTCTTGCTTTACAACTTTTGCATTCTTAGTGCTCCTACCCAAGCAGAAAAAAAAAAAGAAAAAAAAAAAAAAGAAAAAAAAAAA
>CM021768.1:44630909-44650155 GCA_011076525.1 Nettapus auritus | reverse complement strand
TTCCTTCCTTCCTTCCTTCCTTCCTTCCTTCCTTCCTTCCTTCCTTCCTTCCTCGTCCTCTTCCCCTTTTTTCCCCCTTTCTTCTTCCCACCCTCCTTTCTTCATTCACTTCTTAATTTTCTCCTTCCCTGCTGCCTCACTATTTCAATTTTCACAGACAAAACACAAATCCTTACCCTTACAGCTGTTTCCCTTCACATTACATTAGATTTTTTTTCAAAGATTTTCACTAGTGCTGGAGTGCTCTACAACAGCAGTGTAAAAGACTGTTCCTATTGCTTTGTAGAATGTGCATTCTTAAATCTTTTAAACTTTAGGCTTTTCAGGACCATTTACAAAGGTATGAATATATCTCATCATACGAAAGGCAAAGAACAAATGGAAATAGAAAAAGTTGGTAGTGTGAATTGGTAGTGATCTTAAGGTTTCTATTAATTAATTTCTATTACAGTACCTTTTCCATTTCAAGTCCCTATAGCTTATTTAAATCTCTCAAATTTTTCTTTATGTCATCTATGCTACTGGGCTTATTTCATGTGGAATTCCAACATTGTCCACCAACAGAAGGAGGAAGAAGCACCTCAGCTGAGAGCTCAGCTGTCAAATCATGTTATCTTGTGTTGTTTTTTGTTTGTTTGTTTGTTAAATGTTTGTTTGTTTAAATCTGCTCCACAAATCTTCTGAGGTGTTCTTTTAAAGAAGAAGGAAGTAAATTTTGCATTTCACATCCTCATCCTTCTTTTAGGCAAAAATCTAGGGAAACTTGAGAAAAAACTCTGAAGTATGTTAGGTGATAATGTGTTTTAAACCAAGTTACATTGATCTTAATAATATAATTAGTGATAATACAAAGGTTTTTTTAGATATAGTTTTAAATGACCAATTAAATAAAATTTCTTTGATCTGCTGGATAACCCATACAATTGTATACAAGTCCAAAACACTTGCACTTCAAGATAATGCAGAAAAAATCTGCAGGCCCACAAACCATGTTAACAATTAATTTTGCTGCCCCTGCTATTTTGCTGCTCTAGTTGGCAACCTATTCTGCTTTTATGGCAGAGTCAGCCCTGCTTGCCTACTTATGACCTGTCTATTATTAGTCCACTTCCTTACGGAAAAAAAGTTACTTGTTTGAAATTAATCTCTAAACCAGCTGACCAAAAGCTGCAATATTTGCATTCTTGCAAATCTGATACACAAAGGCACATTAATTCTACTTTTTTTTTTTTTTTTTTTTTTTTTTTTTTTTTTTTACCAGCTGGCCAGATTTTTTGCACATCTTATCTTTTTTTTATAAGTACACATACTAATGTTATTCTTTGCTTAGCTTTCCTATTTACTGTACAGGTTTATAATGATGTTCTTAAGGTGGCTAGGGAAAATGCTTTTCAAAAGAATGTGCATATTTTCTTTTTGTTCTTCAGCAACTCTTTTTAATAAATCACTTTCTTTATACATATACAATGAAAAGCTTTAATCCCTCAGAAATCTGCTCTACTGACTCTTCTGGTTCTGACACTCATTATTGTATGTTGCATCTCTTTTGTTTCATTAGTGATAACCCAAAATACGACACATTTTTATTTCCATTCTTATCCTTGAACATGAAACTCTCTCTGATAAGGTACTTTTAATACATCCTTTAATCTGGTCTGTATCTCCTGTGAAATATACACCAAATAACTGAAAGTACAAATGTTCATTTTAATCATCATTTATAAGCAGATTTGCTACGAATATATTGTTCCTTTAAAATGCATGTATATTTGATTGTTTCTCTCCATTCTTACTCTTATTGTGTATTGTCTTGTGCTTTAGATATGCAGTTGGTTTTAAGTGGATTAGTTCATGAATCCACATAGAGCCCTACTGAAATGGGGGAGGTATTTTAATAAATAAGGCTGTTGTCATATACAGTATTCTAAAATTTTCTTTAGAGTCAGACTTCTGATTTATGACAAAGACCATCAGGATAGTGACTTTTTAAAGGATAAACAAGCTCAATACCACATTTCTGGCATGGTCATAAGTGAACTTTAAGGATAAGATTATAAAAAATTAAAGGTAGGCTGTGACATCATCTGTAACAATCTAGACAATGTAGAGAAAACTTACTGGTAGCAGATTCATCCAAACTATTGGGGATAAAAATGGAATATTGAAATGGCAGATATAAATGTTATATATTATCCTTCTTTTTTTTTTTTAAAAAAAAAAAAAGGAAAAAAAAATTATTCTGTATTTCAGAAATTTCAGAATAGACAAAAATTTCCAAGCAGCCTCTGAGCTTTCAAGTTCAGGTACATGGACTGAATAGGAATCTTCCTGGCTGATCAGGAATCTTCACAGGTTTCTTGCTTTGAACATTCAGAAACCAAGATGTTAGGTCCCCATCAGAATCAGCTCATAAGTAAATGTAATAGCAGGCACATTAACTAACTATGGATCTAGACCAGCTGTTGCCAGGCATCTTCTGTATTGTCTGATTTGCAAGATATTATTATTATTTTTTTAAAGTAAGCAGTAAGCAGCACTACCACTTTGTTAAGAAAGTAGAACTGAATATGTGGCCTGCCTCAGTGGTTAAGCCAGTGTGGCTCTTGCCATCAGTCAAAATTCCAGGCTTTTGAGTTTTTTTAGACTTGATAATGCTTACTTGTGAGAAATGTTTGTTTTTTTTTTTTGTTGTTTGTTTTTTTTTTTTTTTTTTTTTTCCCCTTCCCCCCCCCCCCCAGTCCTCCTTAAATATCCTTTGAGTGATTCATATAAGAGTGATGTTCTTTGCTTCTATCTCCAAAACTTCTTTAGTGACCAGTTCACCTAAAATGTTTCTTAGACTTTGGTCAAAACTACTGGTGCTTTCATTAATATACCAATTCATTCTTTACTGCCATTTTTTCTGTCAAATATACACATCTAGGAAAAGACTATTCAAGGAAAATTTTTGTTCAGATTCTACATTAAACTCCCTTCTACTATTGTCTGTCCAAAGACACTAGCCTGTGTTTGTGGTGGAGGCTTAACCTTCATTCAATGTACTGATCTATATGAGTTATTCTATGCGAAACATGGAGCTTATGCTTTCAGTTGAAATAGTTACATCTGATCTTTAACAATATGAGAAGGTCTAGTAGTCCTGTCTTCTCCTGGAGTTGTGTTGTATGTACAGTTTTTATGGATGCTTTAGATTTATTCTGTAAAGGCCAGAGTTAAATGTTTCTTGTGTTATTTTCATTGACTCTCACTCTCAGTGATACTCAAAAGCCACTAACAGCTTTAGTAAAAAACAATGTTCCTCTGCTGTACAAGCTGTACTATCTAAAAATTCCTTAAAAACAAACAAACAAACAAACAAACAAAACTACCCAGTGAAAATAAATATCTTCTGTGTAGTTAATTATCACTAACAAGCAACTATAGTTACTTTGTGCATTTGCACTCATATTTTTCTGCCATTTTTTTCTTAGAAAGTAACAGAAAGAGTAGCAGGAAAAGAAAGAGCGAATGACAGCTTCCAGTTCTTTCCTTGATACCAAGATAATTGTTACAAATGTAACCTTAGATTTTATTTTAGTTTCTTACAAGCTGTAGTGGTAAAAATAGTAAAAAGTAAAAAAAGTAAATATATATATATATATATATATATAGTAGTCGGTAGGCCGCAGCAGGTGCGTGACTTTCTTAGCAAAGTCTCTCACCCGAGCCCCAGGGAGGCAACAGACTTCCCTGTGGGTTGGGTCCGGTCGGCATATCAGGCCCTCTGTCCCTCTCAGAAGGGAGTCCCCCATGACGATAACCCTTCTTTCTTTCTTGACAGAAGATGTAGCAATGCAGGGGGTAGGTTGCCTTGCCTTGGGCACCCTCTCCAACTGGGGTGGGCTTTTGTCTACTTCATTGTTCTGTCATGTTCTAGACCCTCATACCTGTTATGTAAGGGTAGATGGGATGGTGAAGTGGGCAGGGACAGAGCTCATCTACAACCCCGAACAAGAACCTGCCTTCATTCCCCCCCTTGGCCTAGGTTCCCTCCTACTGCCTGACAGGATGAAGGAACTTTTGTCTGCTGTATAGCAGGAGACACTTGTGCTGTGGCAGGCTCGTGAGTCTGTCTCAGGGTAGAGTACACCTCCACCAGTCAGTTTCCCTCTCTGACTCCCTGATGCTCCTGAGCCTGCTCACCTCCTCCTGAAGCTCCGCTACCTGGCTGAGCAGCTCTTCAACCTGGGTACTCCTCCCACAGGCATACCCATCGCTGCTGCTGTCAGATACCGACAGAAGACTTGGGCACACCCTGCAGCCCAAGACCTGGATGGCAGCATGTTTCCATGAACCCAGGGTCTGAGTAGCCACATCGGTGACTGTGGCTGGAGAGGCCACAGGAGATGCAGGGGCCATGGTTTTCTGCCTGGTTGATACCATGGCCAGGCTCTTCACAAGCAGGTTACAAGTACCAATGGGAAAGACCGATGAAAAAGAGTGGCAAGGAGCCCTGCCTGTGCAAACTGCCACGGAAACAACCTTCTGATGCACCACGCCCTGTCTGCCTGTCCTGTTCGCCACATTCCTGGTCGCTCGTGCTCCCTAGGGGCTGCCTTTGAACGCTGGGGAAGGGGGCACTGCTGGCTCCATCTGTGCCTCATTAGCCTCCCTCATGAGGGCTGCCAGGTCCTGGTGGCTCTCTTGGCTGCTTCAAGTGGCCTCGATGCTGAAAAAAATGCCCACCCCCACCCCCCCCCCTGCCCCAAGATAGATCAAGCCCTGAATGCAAGACCAGACAAGTAAATAATGCCAACATGTAAAACTAACTTGAAAATAAATTACTTTAGGCAGGTTTTTTTGCCATTTTGTGGGGCTTAACTGTACTTCAGTGACAAGAATATCTTCTGCTGTCAACTGAAATTATACCTCTATGCCACAATGTCTTTATTTAATTGGATGGGTGGGAGGGGAGGGGGAAAATCCTTGTGGACACCTGAAGGAGTTGCAAAATAATAATAAAACGTAGGTGAAGGAGAAGTTCCTCCTCTGTTGTTGTTGGTTTTGTTTTAAAATGAAGGTACCATTTTCTGGCCTTTGGCAGATTGTAAGCATGCTGGAACACTTCACATTACATAGATCATATTTGTCTGAAATTATATCATATCTATAGTCTGCTGGAGGCTGAAAAGTAGCCTATGCCTCAGGTACCATTTTATGCATTTGCTTTTGTTACTATATCCTTTTAAGTCTTCAAAAGGGAAATGAAATTATCCTATTCATAAGAAACACTATCCCGAAGAAATTTCAGTTGTTAGGGCCTGAATTCTTGCTGAAACCAGAGGCAGGTATAGAATCACAGAATAGCCTGAGTTGGAATGGTCCCGTAAGGATCATCGATTTCAACTCCTGGCACCATACAAGTCTACTCAAAAATTCAGACCACGTGACTAAGTGCACAGTCCAAACACTTCTTAAACTCTGACAGGCTTGGTGCAGTGACTGCTTCACTGGGGAGCCTGTTCCAGTGCGCGACCACCTTCTCAGTGAAGAACCTCTTCGTGATGTCTAGCCTAAACCTCCCCTGCCTCAGCTTGACACCATTCCCGCAGGTCCTACCACTGTTGACTAAAGTGAATAGATCAGCGCCTGCCCCTCCACTCCCCCTCGTGAGGAAGCTGTAGACCGCAATGAGGTCTCCCCTCAGCCTCCTCTTTTCCAGGCTGAACAGGCCAAGTGACATCAGCTGCTCCTCATACATCTTCCCCTCTAGGCCCTTCACCATCTTTGTAGCCCAGTATCTTACTGACTTGACGAAAGAGGCTTTAATCTATCCTGGTTTGTTTACTAATGAAGGAGCACGAAAGAGACGCGTGTCCTTGTCTCTGAAGAGGAAGTGAAGGAACAGCTAGTGCAAGAAACACAAAAATCAGTTGCGCCAGACTAATATGTGGTTGTATCTGAGCTTGGATACTGCAGCCCTCCTCAGACTTCCAGATCTAGAGGAACGCTTTGGCTGCAGCCTAAAAGCCACATGTACATAAGGTCCCCCAAGCCAGCCAATCTTCTACGCATGACCTGGCAGGAAACAGCAATGTAGGCATGTAACCAAATTAAAGCCCAAACCTTCAGCCCAGTCCTTGACCTGAATATTGAGTGAGGATCCAGATCCTGGCATTTATATGTGATAGTTTATATGCAGCAAAAGTAAATGGTGTAGTCAGAGGTCAAGGGGCTAGATTTTGAAAAGTCCTATATAATGAAGAGATCTCAGAAAAGCAAATTTAAATAACATTAATGTCAAGAAAAGTAATTCTGATCGCTATATTCTTTATCTGTCATAACAAGACAGATGAAAGTCTATGATAGCAATTTTGCCTTTAAGGTCATTTTCTTTTTTTCTTTTTTTTTTTTTTTCTTTTTTTTCTTTTTTTTCTTTTATTTATTAATTTTATTTATTTAACAGGCTCTGTACTAATTTTCTTCACAGAATGACTAACAGAAATATGACCCTTGTGCACCTGTTGTGGTTAATTCATTAGGTCAACTCTAAGCACTAGGCCCCTTGTCAGGTTATTTCTATTAGTAATAAGGAGTAATTGAGCTTAAAGCACTGAAGCCAGGTAGATGAGCCTATTCCACAAGGTCTCTTGGCTCCCCCCTTGTTAAGTGAAATCTGCCAAGTGTGGATCATTTGAACTTTGCTATATAAAAAAGCAGGTCCCCATATATGGTCCCACTTTGCTATAGAGGAAGTATGAGGACTGGTGGGGAATTGCCTCTCTAGGGAAGTTTCAGGCTCAGGTTATCTATGGTGCTTTTCTACTCTGGTAAAATGGACTCAGTATTCCCCAGTAGGCTGCTTTTTCTTCATGTTTTCTACAATCTCTGTGAAATAGTTTCAGTGACTCCATGAGCTAGTTAAGTTGGTGGTGCCTTTTTGGTATGGTAAAACCCTGGTGGTACGACTTCACTGTGAAGTAGTTTGGAAGTGACTTGAGCTCAGAAGCTGGCATGTGAGGGTTCCTGCATTCTACAGTTGTTTAATGTTGAGGAGTTTGAGTACTTCCTTCACCTTGTCTGTTTTCAGTGAAATTACTTACGTGGGTTCTAAGCTTCCTTTCCAGCCCTTTGAAATAAAATAATAATAATAAACAACTCAGAAGCTCAAGTGCTTACAGGTAAGCCTGACTTTGAAGAATGTTCTTTAGTATTTGTTAAGATTGAACAACAGACTGTGTGAAAAAGGTGCCTTAATGTGAACTCAGATTATGTCTGGAGGTAAGTGGAAACAGATTTGGATAGATACTGGTGGCATGATCATTACTTTCACTAAGTGGAAGCTGCGAGATTGTGCTGTTCATAGAAGAAATGCTGTTTTCATAATATGCAAGCCTTTAGATTACCAGAAGTTATAGATTCAAGGAGATAAATTTAAAGAAAGAAACTACTGTTGTACATTTCTGCCTGATGCCTCCTAGATTGGCTCCCTGAAGAAATTTCTGTGGGGCCCCTGGCAGAAGAAAAAAAAGCCTATCTCTATTGCTGCCAGATTTTTGTCTTGGAGAACCTTGACATTCCCTGAACTAAATTCTCCCTCTGGCCAGAATTCTGTTGCTTTCCCACCATCTGGATCTACTATGATAGCAGGAAAGATTTGGAGTGTAAATATTACCAGAAATCAAAGAATCAAACCTTATTTTTGACCATATTGTTAAAATCAGTATTTGATGCTGTTATTCCTCAAACAGTAAATAGTGAAGTCACTTTTTTCTCACTTTCTTAATAGCAGTAGAATTCTCACACCAATATTTATCCCATAACTGTCAAATCATACAAATGAGTTATGTGAAATGAATGAAAGATCATAGGGTATGACACCCTCCAAATTCAAAGGCATGATCCCATTTCTTGCTTTTACGAAGCAAACAGGGCAACAGGCTTCTTTTTACTTGCTCTTTACATCTTCAAAGGCCTAATATGGCTGTAAGTATTAATTTAATTACTAATATTATTAGTAATTTATATTGATTTTTATCTTGTGCATATGTACATGGTTTCTCTGAAGAAGGACTCAACAATTGTTACTGTCCATTGAAATTCATAAGTGACTATAGAAAAGTAATGAACAGGGTTTTTCTTCTTTGGGCATCTGTACAGACTCTAAAAATTAGATACTCATTCACCTTCAAAATTCTAGCCTATTCTGGAAAGAATAAGTATTTCAAAGAACATAGTGTTATAAGTATTTAGAATGTAATACCTGGATGGCAAGTCAGAGAAATATAGTACATGTCTATCTCAAAACATAATTTCATGCAATCATGATTTTTAGTAGGCCTAAAAGAAGGGCTTTCACTTTCTTTTCTGGACATTTCCCAATTGTTTCTTTTCAAAACTTGTAAGACACCATGTACATGATTTTTATAGAATTTGACAGTGAGCAGTAGAAGCATCTTGACAATCATTTGCTGCTAGCCAGTGTATACTTTGTCACTGAAATAAGGCTGTCTTTTGACCTTAAATATCAAATGATATTTTGCAGGTATGTCTGAAGAAAACCTCAGTATGTCCTCTATTTTTCTGAAACTTGTTTCTTATTTTTAGATCAAATATAATATTCATCTAATTTCAGTCATCTAGTTAATCTAAAGTATATTGAAAAGCATTTTCAACCGTTTTCTTTTATAAGATATCATGTATTGTCAACAAAGCATCTGAATTTTGACTTTTAGTTCTGTAAAAAAAAAAAAAAAAAAAATTCCTTTTCACAGCTTTTCATTCTCATTGATGTGGTGCCTGGATTCTTGTAATCTATCCATTTCAACATGCTCCAAAGCGTCCTTCTAATATAATATAGCTTTTTTCTTACGATTAAAGGTCAACAAAAGATGTTTATGTTGCTGAAGCTAAAATGGCTGTCCTGAGAGATTACCACTCTGTGGTTCTTCCAGGTTCCTGGATTTTGAGTATAGTAGTGGAGTATTTTGCTTTGGTTTTCTGTGTTATCATTCGCTATATTGGATTTACATCTTGCAATATGAACAAACAGAGAAACATCAGTAAATACTGAAAAAAGCACAGTTACATTGAATGATTTGTACTGGTAGATTTTTTGTTAGTTTTTTAAAATTTTTTCTTTTCCAAGCCACCTTTTCTTCTGGTAGGCCTTATCATATATTTTTAACAAGAAAATATAACTTTTGGATAATCAAGATTCATGAAATTCAAGGATTCTAACAGTCCAGATGTAACTCAAGCCTCACAGCCAGATTTTAACATTCTTTTTTTTTAAACTAATGGTGTATTTGTTATGAAACACAATTTTATTATTCCAAAAATGCTAATGAATTCCTGTTGAATCTGTTGAACAGTTTCAGCTGTGAAGGCAAAGAAATTAACAAACAATCCTTAAGGCTAGTGTTGTGAAGCTGCCAAGGTAGGAAATAACATTTATTATCCCTGTGATTATGAATGTAGAAGACCTGGATTCTTTGCCTCAGATCTGGCAAATGGTTTGATCCTGATATAAAAGCTAAGCTGAGTGAATCCTGCTCAGCATCCTGTCCCTATTGCAAGCATCATTCTGTGAAAAATCCTTCAGAAGCCAAATTATATAATGGCAGTGTGCATGGCAGATTCATACCACTGCTTGTTTGCTTTGTTTTCTTATCACAGAAGGTTTTCACCAATGAGTGTATGTCATGGAGGTTTACAGCAGTATATCCAGAACACCTGTGGTGGAAAAAAAAAAGCAAGCATGAAATAGCTAAAGCCATCAGGTTACATTTGATAACCAGAAACAAGAATAGGGGCTGTTTGTAAGGATGCTAGTAACTTGTATGTTTAGGAGCCTGAGAAGCACAAAAATGTAAACTGCTTGACTCTTAGAAGCCAAGGTAATGACAAACCCTATGAAACCTGGGGGGGGGGGAAAGTCCAGACAGAAATGTCAAGCTGAAAATTCAGTATTGGATTAGCATCTGAGAACATGGTTTGAAGCTAAGCATGAAGGGAGTGTAAAATGCATTTCATTCAGCTCAGACACCTGCCAAATACTAGCAATAACAGAGAACAATTGATTTTCTATTTTATTAATTTTTTTAAATTGTATTTTCTAAAGAGAATATGAAACCCTGTTTCCATGGAATTGTGAAAAACCTATGTGACTGATAGTGATACTCAAATTAGTTTGAGTTTGTAGATTCCTGTAGAGACTTAACAGTATCATTGAGGCAGAATTATAAATCCCAACTTGCTATCCTCCTCCCCAGCACTTTTGACCCAAGGAAAAATGAGCTGGGCTTCCATTACCTCAACATCTTACAGCATAGCAGAGGAAAATACTTCCACTAATAAAGTCTTCAGAATATCATCTATTCAGAGTGACTTTAACATCACAGCAGTATAAAAAGATATTAACATGGAAGACAATTTGATCTTTATGGATTTTTTATCTGAATCATATATGAGTAATTTCAAAGAAAACAGTTTTCATTTTGATCTCTTCCTATGTGCTTCTATGTAACTTTCATTTAATTGTGTTTTACAGATATCCTGTTTTTTCCTCCCTCTACTCTTTTTATACTTTCTTTAAAGAATTTCTTAAGTCTTAATTTCTGATGACTGACTTCTGTGCTTCAGTTAGCCTCTTGAACCTGTGATGCTTGCATGGACTTGAAATCAAATCAGTTGAATTTATCTATCCCTACTTTCTAATAGTCTAGATAACAGACTTCTTAAAAGTCTCTGTATCAGCTGCTGACTGCAATAGTTCTGCCCATTCAGGGAGAATTTGGCAGAGTTTATTCTGAGCATGACCTTGGAATAAAATGTGGAAGACAAATTACTTAAGGATAATCTCATAATATGGGCAGAAGGCCACATCAACAGTAAATATAAATTGGCATACTTCCAATTACTTCAGTGAAGCTATACTGATCTGCACTAAGAATCTGACCCAGAGTTGTATCACTGTTACATACCTGTCACCACAGTGTCATGCTGTGCAAGTCATAAACTACCTCCTTTCTCATGAGAGCAGTTCCACTGAAATAATTAATAGCTTCGTGAAGAGGGCAATCTGTTTTTTCCTTCTATGATAAATTTATGGAAAGTTTGTGATACACATGAATATTATTTATTGTGTAAAAAGTAAATATATGCCATCTGTGCATTTGTATCAACAACTTGCTTGGTAATGTTTTTTCATGTTGATTTACTTAGAATCATGTGGATATCACCTTGCTAAACTATTAAACAGCTTGCTTGCCCTTAGTAGGAAGTATGGAGTCACTTGAATACATGAGTGTAAACCAGAAAACTGAAAGGGTTTGTGCTATCATAATTTTACACTGGAAGAGAAAACAATGAACTAGCTTTTATATCATGCAGTTGGAGAAAATAAAAAAAAAAATGGCATCTAAAAATTTAGACTAATAATTTACTTATGGTCTCCATAAGTGTCACCATTAATGTAAAATAAGTAGAGATCTTTGAATGAAACTTACTGTATAACGCAGAATTGCCCTGGGTTGAAGCTTATCTGAAAGCATTCCTCTCAAAACCAAAACATTGACTAATATTTCATTAGACATTTGACTACAATAAAAACATTGCCCAGCTCTAGCTGTCTGGTTTAATAATGACCTGAAAGATGTGAAAGAGAGAAACACCTGTTATTAACATCCAACATTTTATAACAGAAGTATAAATAAGAGCATAGCCCCTTCTATTAGACCAGGGAAGTTGAGAAGCACATAAATGGACCTCTGATATACAGAAGGCTGAGCCTGAATTGTCTTAAACTTCTTGCTGTACATCTGTTTGTTTGGTGACATATAGCAATATTTATTCTATATTCTGATGTTTCTATTTGTCCCCTCACTTCTTCATATTGCCTTTCAAACCAGAAGCGTATTGAACTTTTTCTCACTGTATGCCACATGCCAGAGAGGGTGGATGGCAATTCTGTAAGGCTGAGCATGGAGGTTGGCAATATGACAAGAGGTCTGCTGTTGGAGAAAAATAATTTTCTTGTGAATCTGTTCCATACCAGGTATTATATAACTTTTTCTTTTTTCCCCACAAAGAATATCTGACATCATTCTCTTTTCAGAATCCATTAATCAAATAATTATTTTTCCAAATACATAAAATGATTCACTGAAGGTATTTTAAAACAGAAGTATTTAAAATTACCTGCAGCTCTGCACATACTATAGAGCTGCCTAATAAATATACTGATAAAAAGAAAGAGTGAAGACTCTGTTTATACCTTTAAAATGATAAACCAAGAATAGGGATTTTAGAAATTATTAAATTTAGGCACTTGGTTCTTGGTTTTTATTTTCCATCTCACTAAGAAACTTCATAAAATGCTTTCTTTTTAAATCATAGGAAGAGTGATAAGAGCAGCATGCATATCTGTCAGAAAAGGGGCAATCTGGGGAAGCATATCCAAGAAAACAGAACAAAAATGGAAATTTCTTGCTGTCTGGTGATACGTAGGCAGGTATCTTCTGATGTAGATGATGCAAAGTCCTCATGATGAGAAATGGGATGTGTAACAAGATCCAAGATCATCTTGACAGAAAGAAAGGGAAAGGACTATTAGCTGCTTTTAAACTACATCTAAATAGAACCAGTATGGAAAAAAGTCATCTTGTTAATTGTAGTTTTCAATAAATCTTAAAAAAAAAAAAGTCAGTTTTGTCAGTTTTAATTAGATTGCAATTTCCCTGGAGACCACACACCTTGCCATATTTTTAGGCCTAGGTCCTGCAAGCATATGGATGTTCACCTTCATATGACTATTACTGTGATATTCAATGAATGCATGGATGATACTTTATGCAAATTATGCAGTGAACTAATTTTCACAGCTGCAAATAATTTTATATAACTTTCATTTATGGTCTGCCTCAAGCAGAGTCAAGGGTAACAGAATATTAAAACCTGCATATGAAGTTGCTATGTGAAGTTCTTTCTTTTTCAGGTGAGGTAAATATTTTGGAGTTGCTGGAGATCTTTCAGCTTGCTTAGTGCTAGGATATCTAGGTTGATGAGAACAATGAATATCTGAATATATGCTGAAAATCTTGGGTATTTCCTCAATTTCCTGTTCTCGCTAAAGTGGATTTCTGCTTATGGAATAGGTGGTGGTAGGAGAGGTCCTGAGCCTCTTGGACTAGTGACAGCTGAAAGAGGATTGGAGTCTGAGAGCATTTGTGATTTTGGATGTGTCTGTGAGACAGAGAGAGGAAAAACATGAAGGCACTGGGGAATTCATCTCTCTGTGTCTGGAATGGTACCTTCCAGGTGGAAGCAGATCAGGCAAAAGAGGATGGATGGTGAAAGACACCTTTGAGCCAGCACTGAGGGCAGTGTCTGTGGCCCCTTTCTTATTTCTGCTACTATGCCTGCTTATCTCATTCAAGCCATATTCTCTGTTGGGGCTGTAGTAAAAACACATTCAGAAAAAAAAATCTTTCAGTCAGTGGGCAGAAAGTGGCTGATAAAACTGAAAGAAAATTCCTTATTCTTCCCCTATTTTGCCTAGATGCAAAGTGGAATACACGGATACAGAAGGAAGATATCAAATACAGTTTGAGAGTTGGCCTTATAAAGTGTTAGTGTTTTCAGCTAAACACCCACATGATTCTGTTTCTCGAGTGATGCTTAGGTTCTCCTAAAGCTGGAACTATCTTTATATTGACTAATTCAGTGGGGCCTTCAGCGTGATTTTACCTGTAGACATTAATACAATACAAATAATCAATACTACAGCTCATACTCCATTCTGCAACAAAAGAGTCCTTCACATAAATTCTCATTCAAGTATGCAAATGTAAAAAGGTGTGTTCAGCAAGTGGTCCAACCACTGAAAATTTAAGAATATATAAGAAATGTTAAGCTACTTAAATCTGAAATGCTACAGTGAAGTACAATAATTTAAATTTGGAAGAATTTCATTAGACTCCACTCTGATCTGGAACAGAATTTATCTTTATATTGTTGAGAAAGGCCCTTTGCAAGTAGAAGTGGCTGAAAAATATGTAACTTAGTATGTTTAAGCATAAAAAAGAAAATTATTTGATTGTAGGAAGTTCATATAGTTTTGACAAACAAATTCTCAGATGTATTTCCTGTATGTGTTGGTAACGAAGTCATGTAAAAGCAGTGGACAATAAAGCTGGGTAGTGGCAGGACACAGGACTACACAGAAGAAGGAAGGCATGTAAGGTACAGGGTAAATCTAGAGTGACTGAGAGCTTCCAAATTTCATGTTTGGCTTAACACTTCAAATTTGCCTACCAGTATGTGATACTAGTCTTGTGATGCCAAGTATGTTATGGAAATAGACAAGGAGAGAAGCAGAGGTGAGAAGGCTTTGGTTTTGATGGGAGTGCAAAAGTGGAGAGAATGTACTTCTCTGACTCTCTGCATAGCTTTGAAAGGAATAGAAAGAAACAATGTTTGATGTTAAGACAATAAAGTCACATAACACAGGATTAACTGCAGCTCTTCCTGAACTACAAATTTCATTTAAAAAAAAATAAAGCCAGTATAAAATTCTACTATTTAAATTTTCACAAATAGATGGTTTTCTGATGTACTTTGCATGTAGTTATCATAGCAAACTGCATTCTTGATTGTGGGAGTTCATTAGCCAGTATATTGTAAGGTAATATTTAATTACCACAAACTTACTCATACTTCTACTGCATTTCTGCATTTACTGCATAAGGAGAGGTTTTTTTTTTGTTTGCTTGCTTGGTTTTTTCTTCTGTTGATTTGAAAAAAAAAAAAATACTTCTAGATACATAGATTTGTCAGATTTATTACTGACTCCTTTGGATTCACATTACTACCAACACATTTTTCTAAATGAAGTATACTTCTAATAGTATTTAGATTGTATATACTTTTTAAAGAAACTCAGAATTTGTATTTCATATAAAATGCACATTTTCACATTTTATATCCAAGATGATTAAGAACTCATATTCTTTGCTCAGGTCTTCAGGCAATTGTGGTAAAAGTCTGTTTTTTTTGGTGCTTTGCTGCTGGCAAATTTTCCCTTAAATAATAAATATATGGGCAATTATAATAATAAAATATTCAGAGCAAGAAATATATGTAGGCAAGCTGTGAGGAAAAAGCAGTGGACTATTTCTGTGGGCATATTGTTGTCAGCCAGTAAAAAAATGTAAACTGAGCTTAGGCAATTGTGTGCAAAACATGAAAACAAAGCTACTATGCTACAATATGTTCTACTGGAAAGGAAAGAACCTGGTCCTCAAAATAAATAACCTGCCTTTGTGTCAGCACAGAGGTAAATGATGCTTAGAGTGAATATAATCCACTGGTGCTGGTAGCACCCAGAGGTATGTTTCTGCACTGTGGACAGCAGTGGACCTCACTGATACAGACTGCTGCATTAGCTGCTGCACAGTCAGGGAGGGAATAGCTGAAGTCCCTTTTTCCAGACTCTGGATCAGCAGGCAGTGCTTAAGGAGAATGAGCCAGTGCCTTGGAGAGCAAACCACTGCCTGGCCTGAGGGCAAGTATAAGACCAAGAGGAATTAAAACAAGACTTAAAACTGAGCCAGGAGACTCCACAAAATGAATTAAAGCAACATGTGGAAACTTCCCAAAAAAGAATTGACGATGAGCTATTGTTAGAAATATCTTTGAGTAGTAACTACAAAACTCTGTCTAATATTATAAAATGGAGAAGAGCTGTGAGCTGACTGCTCTATGCCAGCAGGTTTTCCAGGAGTAGAGGAGGCTAGGAAAACTTTGTCTAGCTTGAAGTTTTCTAACGGAAATGAGCACTTATTGGTTTGGGCAGTTAAACAATACCCTTGAAAAATAAAGAGACTGTAGAAGTCAACTGTCTGGGTGAGGAAATGAGCCAGATAAGAAAACTGTTGATGCAGAATGTTTGTTGAAGTTTTCCGTCTTGTTTTTACCAAGAGATGCCTGCAGGAGAGAGGCTTGACTGTCTCAGCTTAGGTAATAAAACCCTCCACCCCTGTATCTTTGAGGCAAAACTCCCTGGAAAGCTTATTTGGCACAGTTCACTTTCCTAGTCCAAATGAATGGTTGGGGAGATGAACAGATGAACAACATATGGTCAGAGACGTGGAGCAGTTGTGAGAAGCACTTTTTGCTCTGAACCCTTAGGCACATTTCTGTGTTAGTGGCTGGCTGTCTTGTCTACCCCACAATCAATTCCTTCTAAACAGTTCTTAAACACATTTGAATAATTTTGGCTAGCAGGAGAAGTAACTAAAACCCTAAAAATACTGGCCATTCAAATCGTTTGCATGCAGCAAATTGAGGCCAAACAGCTGTGCTCTGCTCAAAATTTATTGGCCTGATCCAAAGCCTGGTGAAACACCTCTGCCTGCTGCGATGCCCACTTTTCCTCATCTTTAGCAGCTATGAGATCAGAGCAGGTGTAGTGCCTCACTCCATATTGCTGAACATGGTAAACATTTATTCAAAGTACAACTGCTTTTCAGTACAGGTGCTGTGCAAATGCTGAATACTGAGAGGTTACATAAAGGCTCTGCTCTTCCTTCAGCAGTATGCTGTAGTTTGGAGAGTCAATCCCATAGGAATTAAGAAATTTCTTCCATGAAAAACTGTTTCTTTAACCAGTGCTCCGAATGCTTCCAACATCTTTAGCTGACCCCAGGATGATGAATGAGGTCATCTTGCTTAAGTCTATGTTACTTTACATTATGCTACTGCAGCTCAATAAACACGCTTAAAGGAAAATCTAGTTATCATAATAGGAAAAAATGAAATGCCTGATATAGCTTGCACCATTTCAGGTCACTCTGTTCTCTCTGCCATTTATTGAACTGCATTAGCATCACCTTCAGAGGAAGCAGGTCACCCTTCCTTTTATGTGAAGATACAAAGTGGTAAAGTGAAAAGGGTGGGTGAAGCAAAAGCAAAAATTGCAATTAGTTTAAGTGCTGCTCTTAGAGCATTCCAGTCAAAACTGAGAAGTAAAAAGAAGTAAGGGGGAGGAGGAGGGAAGAGTTCTAATTTAAGTTTTCATTTAAATTTCAGTGGAAAAAAAAAAAAAGGACAAAGAAACGAGGGTATGACTACTGTGAAACTGTCTTATCTAATATACGTCTTATCTAGAAATGGTCTAAGGTAGGTAGTATACATGATTGAAATACATGCTGAAACTTGTTCTTCCATAATTTTTATCTCCTTCCCTAAATGAGAACTATTAATTAATGAAACTTTGATTGTTTTCACCCACTCTTAGCAGAGGGGATTTGTCTGTAATAAAAAATGGCAATATTATGTTGTATACTGCTTTCCCTATGATGATATTGCTAAGGAAGATAACTAATGAGATCCTTATATACTACATTTATGAATACACTTTCTGAGCTGTCCCCTGTCCTCAGAAATACTATTGTTTCTAAAGGTCTAATTTGGGGAAAAAAAAATCCCTTTCAGCCATGTGGATCAGCATTTCCCAAGTCTTTGATGGCTGTGTGAATGCACCTTATGAAAAAATATTTTTCTCCTTTTTACTTATTACATTTTTTTCCCTAATTTCTCATTCCAGCACATCTGCTCTGAAATCTACAGTTACATTTGCCTATTTGTCTGTTCACACCTGGAGTAATGTGAATAATGTCTGATTCATATTTTTTTCTTTCAAAGAAAGCATGTATAATAATGATCGATTCATCTGACAAAAAAATACTACATAAATGAAGCCGACAGGTTTCAGGAAGAGGCAAGATAGGACGGTTCAAACTACAAGCAGCAGATCAATCTTTACATAAAACTGCATTATAATAGCACATTGATATCATAAAGTTGCCTCTAGAACTTCCTGAGTTTTTGTTCTCTCCCTGCACTTGCTTTTAAGTATCTTTGTTATGTTGCCTAAAAGGCAACATTTCAGCAATTCTGTGAGAAGTGGCTATTCCTAAAGATTTGATCAAGGCATTTACATCATGTAAACATTTAGGAAGTCCTCCCAAAAGCTGGTCTTAAGGTCTCAAACAACAACAAAAAATCTTAGTCTCTTTCAGGAGCAAAACAAAATTATATAGATATATTTTGGTATTTTTTTAGGATGCACAGAAGGCTACTCAGCTTCTGAACTGACTGACAAGAAGTAAAGGCTGAGAGTTAATTGGTAATAATGTTCCCACAGAAGGGGTTGATAATCAAGTATTTGTATATTATATGAAAGTATGAAAAAAAACAAAGGGACGTTCAGAGAGGTAGAAAACACAATGCATAGTCAGGAGAATATAAAAATTGTTTTTACTTAAACCCTTGTATCTGTTTATTGCAGTATTCAGCTGTAGGATTGTGGCAAGAGGGGATCTATATTGACAGCCTGCTTGTATGAAATACAGAAACAAAAGACATTATAGGTGAATATGTTAAGATGGGAATTGAATTTCCAATATTCATATAGGTTTTGACAGACATTTAATAGTGCAAAAATTGTAAAGCTACACTCATCTTTGCTTTGTACCAACCCTGTGTTATTTGGAAGGAGAGACATTCTCTCCCTGAACTAGATCACACTTCTTACAACTGTATGATGTTACCATCATGTCATGGGGTGAAATGTGGAAGAGAAGAAATGAGACATACCATGTTCTTTGCCACTATGCACCATCACATCCTGTCCCTAACTTTGGAAGATCTGGACAACCACATTGCAGCCAGATATTTAGCTAGTTGGTATCAAGTTGAGAGAGCAGTGAGAAGGGCTCCAAAATCAGGGTCTGACAGGAGGAAGACATGTTCATTTCCCTGATAAATCCACTCCTTGTCCAGACTATATTTGAGAGCTAATCAGTATCTAGTTTCTCCAACTGCAATAAAAGAAGAAAGTTGCATACTGGGCATCCATGGATCTTTTATTTTAGTGGGTATCAGCCAGAGCCACAGATTATTTAATTTAGTGTGTTGCATCTCTCATAACTTGTGCCATCCAACTCAGCAATACAGGTCCTATTCAAAATTTCATATATGTCCCATTACTGCAAATCTATACAGTATTTTTCCTATATGTTAATCACACAGTTGGGTTACATGTTTTTTATGGAGAAAAAAAAAAAAAAAGGAATTAGAGATTATGCACTATATTGTTGACAGGTAAAATGCTTAAAATGGAGGGGTTATATAAAAAAAAAATGAAAAAAAAGATAGAAAAATGTTTTTTTTTTTTTTTTTTTTTTTTTTTTTTTTTTTTTTT
>CM021768.1:44569521-44618205 GCA_011076525.1 Nettapus auritus | reverse complement strand
AAAAAAAAAAAAAAAAAAAAAAAAAAAAAAAAAAAAAAAAAAAAAGAGAGAGAGAGAGGAGAGAGAGAGAAAGAAAGAAAAGAAAGAAGTAGGAATGAATAAACTTCTTTAACAGTAAGACCACCAACTTTTGGTGTGACAAACTCAAAGATAGAATATTCTGCTGAAGCTGCAGAAAGCAGATCTACAAGCTGGCCTTGTTAGAAAGGTTCCCTGAAATAAAATCACGAGCTCTCCGTATCTATAGCGAAACACTTCCCTATTTCTTCAGGACATTTGTTTCAAGGCCAAGCAGCTTCAGTGTGTGTCACTATGGTAGAAGGCACTCTCAGAGCAAGCTGTGTCCTCTGCTGGAGCCTCTAGCACAGCAGACACCTAAACAATAAGCAGAGAAGTGGTTGTATTTCTCTTACTTATGTTGGATTGGTACTCAGAATTTTTAAATCACGCCCTTAGAGCAAGTTTCTATATACTGTTGCTACATTAAAACCTGAGCTTAATGATTAATCATCTCCTGCCACTGCAAACTGTATTCAACATGAATGTATATAAAACCAAGCATGCTGTATCTCTAAAGACTGGCAAAATGATCCTAAATATTTTTAGTAAACAGGTATTTTAATTAGCTGTGAAAACATGTATAAAATGAATACTAAAATTGAAAAAGTCATTACTAAACATGTGAGCTTCAGGCTGTTACTGAAAACTGATGGCACTCCATTACTGAACATTTTAAAGTTAACCGTGTAAGATTTACTACTACATTGGAGTAGGGTACCATAATGAAAATACTGCTACTAATGAATGAGAGGATGACTAAATAGTCTGTCGCTCTAGATCAAAGCCATCTTTTAACAACATAATCTGAATTCTTTCGTCTTCCGCCTGCACTCATTACTCAAGAAAAAGGAAATGAAGTTAATAAAAAAAATGCCTAGGTAAGGATTCTACCAGTCATTTTTATGGAGTTGCTTAGAAAAATAGCATTGTATGAAAAGGTCAAAGAAATCACAACATCTCGCCTACAAGCAGGTAAATAATCATGACACCTAGAAATTAAGATTTTCTCACATGCATTATTCCTCTGCATTATGCTTAAAACCCGTTGTCGAAGGTAAGTTGACTGATTTCCCTGTGTTATGTAGCACTGAAAAGGTCATATAGCCATTCACAACAGTTGTCAATATTACAAAAGCAAATATAGAAACAAATGCCACAGCATTAATAAAAATGTATTTATATGTTTTTAAGCCATGTAACTTCTTTATAACTTCCATGAATGTTTCCAGAAGTCAAACACATTTCTGGATTCTCATGCCCATTCCAGTAAGTTTAAACCAAAACCTCTTTGAATGTGATTGACACAGGAACACGCTTTCTAGCACTGTTTTTTTAGCATACGTATGTAACAGCTTCAGTTCTGACATGGAAAAAACACAAACTTTCAACCATTCCTCATAAGAAGAGTATGTTAAACCTGAAAATTTAGTTAAGATTACAGGAAGGAACTCATAAGGCTTTCCAATGTTTCTTATACTATTTCAGGGAGTTCATTACACCTATTTCTCTGGCTCTAATGAACAGGTGATGATTCAAAATCTGACGTACTAATGTACCATGCCTAAGAATGGAAATATTATGAACTCAGTCCTATCTAGAGGCCAGAAAACCTTTGAAGAAGAGAATAAAATAAGTTCTCCCCTAACAAGAAGGCCATATAGAAAGTCCAGCTCAGGGAAAATGCTAGAAAATATTAGAACACCAACTTTTACATCTTAATGTGAAAACTACTCTAAGAGAAAGACTTGACTTCTGGCCAAGTATAAAAACTGCCTAGGAAATTGAGAGTATGATCTAAGCTGTCTTTCAACCAAGTGAAGTAAAAGAGAAAGAATGTATTTACCACATAAACTATTCATCTACTTGTGACACAACTACTGTACCCAATTAAAATAAGTTTTAAACTAAGAAGTTAAAATATTATTCTTCCTTCAGGAACACTGCATTGATTACTGTATTTCTGTGAACTTGTGAGCTGTGTTTTAATTTGTCTATGGACATAACAAATCTTTAAGGGAGAACTGGATTTAGACTTGGTTTGTTATTTGCTAGATAATTTCCTGGCTATGGTTATTGCCTGTGACATGTAACAATGCCCTTGCCTTTTCTCAAGACATAAGATCTTTCTTTCATTAGCACATCAATCTGAGATGTAGTGAAAAGAAAAAAGTACAACAAAAAGTGGTACAGATTTAAAAGATAAGAAATTCCATATGCAGAACATTTAAGATACTGTTAGTTATTGTTATGAAAATAAAGATAGCCTCTATTTTATTAGGCACCATTATTTCCATTCAAATGATGGGCTCTGTGTGCAGGTTGGTGGCAACATATACCCACTATCTTAGACTGTAGATGATTTGGATCAGGAACCATATTTTCTCCACATTTTGTCTACTTTACTGAAAACTAGGAAAATGTTATCGACAGCTAACACAGTGGTTATGCAAACATTGTAACATATGTGCCTTAATAATCATTATGAACAAACAAGATTTTTTAAGACTTGGATGAAAAGGTATTACTGAAAATTCTCCTATTATACCTGGTTACATTGTGATGTAATAATTTCACCATAGTCATGTTCCCTAGGTCGCTCTCTACCACACAAAAAACATGGTTTGCTAGCCTTTTCTCACTGAAATTTGCCAGATGTTTTGAAAAGGACAAAAGGCCTAAATTCTGCTGCATTTGTACCTTGATTATAAGATCTACAGAAAAGACAGTGACCTCAAAGAGATTTAAAAGCAGATGTCCCATCACTCTGCAGTCACCTGGCTGGTTACCCAGAATGAAGATGGGGTTGTATGTCAAAACTGATGCTAATTCTTCTAGGGGGCAATTACAGGCTTTAGCATCAGCATGAAGAACTGGGTGGTATAAGTGTTTTTTTGTTGTTTTGTTTTGTTTTGTTTTTTAATCAGCTAATGTAAACAATCAAGGTACTGAAGATATTTTTTTTCCACTGCTTTGATTGTACTGAAGTTGAAAGAATATGAACTAAAGAATAAGCAGTAGGTGCTATGCAAAGAATGATTTTTCTTTTTACTCCTATAAAATCCTACTGCTTTTTGATGGTGAGGCATGAAATTGCTATGACTGCAATTAAATAGCTGTAAGTAGAGTAACAGTTAGTTTCCCTATGCACGTAGCTGTGTCTTCTTTAATCTGACATGTAAATTGAATGCCTAACATTTTTTAAGGCAGTTTCTTTCTTGAAGTTATACAACACTCACACATCATCCTGCTTATATAACAGCTTGGTTATTCTTGTCCTTTGGTGGAAGTACATGGCACCTGATAAACAGCAAGCTCAGTAGGAAGTGGCAAGTAGCTGCATAATCACAGGACTACCAGGAAGTCTTCTTCCCGTAGAAGGTAACTGGCTCATCTGAGCTCAAAAGGGAGGAGAGTAATTTCTTCCACAGCAGAAAGAGATGAAGCCTTCAGAATCTTGGCAGCTGTAATTCAGTTTTGTCTCTGTCAACAATATTTATTTATTTATTTATTCATTCAGGGTGCTTTGTAAGCACCTTAACCCTCAAAAAGGAATTCTTGATACTCCCTTTTTAATCTTTTCCAATATCCCAGTTCACTGCAACTACTGTCAACAGCATTCCATCTATGTTATTTGTTACTTACCTTTTTCTGCTTGTCTTGGGATCATTGGCTGTTCTAGTCATTTACAAACTTACTTTGTCACCTTCTAGATGCTCCCAATCCAGTAACACTCTTAGTGAAGTCTTCATCTTTTCTGGCTTTGAAAACTTTAACCTCACTCTATTTATGAAGGTTAAAGTCTGTTCCAGAAAACAGTTATTCTTCCTTATTGTGTCCTTGTCCAAAGTCACTGCTTTTTGTGGCCTTCTAATGAGGTGAGACTCATACATCGTTTTGTGTTGGTGTTTGGCCATCATGCTGCTGCACAATAGAAATATACGAACAAAAAACAAACGTGTCTTTCTCTCCTTCTACAAGTCCATGTAGAGGGAGTTATCCTAAATGCTTCCACTTCCACATGTGGGGTAAGTATCTCATAAAAGGGAATACCTAACACAGCACATCTTGACTATGACCAGAATCCCAGTACCACAGAAAAAGCAAAACACAGAGGATACAGAATCATTTTCCTTTCATCTGTGAAAATGCAATCTTATCTCAAAGAAGACAAGTCTCACACAGGTTTATTTCTGTTTAATCTCTCATTTCCCTGTGGATTCAATAGGAAACTAAATATCATAGGAAAAAAAAGCCACCTCAGCCACTCAGTATTTGGGGTGAGAGACAGTGGCAAATATGTTTTTAAGAAAGAAAACCATTTAAGTACATTGTAATTTGAATTCATGATTTATTTTATTTTATATATTTTTTCTATATTTTATCACAAGACAGTATTTTTCTCTCACAATAATGAATGCATGGTTTTATCTGTAAAATGCTGCCTAAATCTTTAAGTTTGAAATATTTAACTGGGGGATTTATAAGTTTTTTTATTATTATTATTTTTATTTTTGTCCAGAAATGTCATCAGAAATATTTATAAATAAAAAAAAGCAAAGAGAAAACATAATTTTAATTGAGTTCCTCTACAAATTAAAAATGTTTGCTATTGTTGTAATGTACAGCAAAATATTATAAGACATATGGTATTGTTATGTGAACCATATGCCTAATTCAACTGAAGAGCATATGGTAAGATTTTAAAATAAGCAGTATTATAAAAATATGATGGGTTTAAAAAAATGCATCATGTATAACAAACAAACTTTTAAAAAAGTCATTCTTGTAAAACAGGCATTTGTGGGAACATCTGACAAAATTTCCTCCTCTTAGCTATCGGAACTGTGTAATATTAAGAGTACCTCTTGTCTTTTAGGCTGCTTCTGTCTCTGCCAGTAATGGCTGAAATTACCTGATGTCATAAACAAGCTATAACAAAATATCTTTTGCTGAAAACAAACAAACAAACAAAAGCAAGCAAACAAACAAAATCACTGAAATTCCTGAGATTTTTTTTTTTTTTTGCTTTTTGCTGAAAAAAAAAAATATATATATATATATAAGGTCATGGATGGTGTGTGTTAGTATTGTCATATGCTGATAAACAGGGTGGAAAACATTCTGCTTTGTGTCACAGACTCTTTGGTAACATGATCCCTCTTGTAGACAAACTGGGCAACACTGTAAAGCACTCTGCTGTTGCTTCACTTTAAACTCCTCTAGAAAATACTTGTTCCTTTAGGGGGAGGTAGATGATAGAGAAGCTAAAAAGGGGACAAGCCTTTGTTCTTCCCATCTTCTCTGCCAACAGGTCACTGCTGTGAAGAAAAGCTTCATTCTGTACAGGTTCAAATAATGTCCCTATCAGCATGGTGCATTATGTTTGTATTATTGCTTCTTCTTATATTTCCAGCTATATATACTGATATCGAATCTCTTCTGTTGTGATTATGTTAGCTCAGCCTTTATTATCATTTAAATTCCATCACCATTCTCCAAGAAATAGGTAGTTAATAATTTACAAACCTAGCAAACAAATGAAAATCTTACTGTATTGCCTAATAAGCTACCTGTTATTTTGAATGTTTTTCAAAAAGAAGAATTTTCAACTTCAGTGCTACAATGCACCATTTATTTCTACTATGTTCTTGTTTGTTATACAGTTGTCAGGATTTTCATTCTTTCCCAGTCTATCATTCTTTCTTTCTTTTCCTTTATTTTAGATTCTGTAGCATTGCTACATTAAAAAAAGAAAATAGAGTAAAAAAGATAAATGAAGCTTGCCATTAAGGGGAAGCAGTTTGCAACAGAATGACAAGTCATACCAGCACTTTGAATTATTAGAAGGCAGCAATTCTTTTAAAATACGTGTGTGTGCAATATTGTGAAATAGTGCAATGCTACTTTTTTTTCCCCTTGTTTTATCTTTCTGATTTTCAGTATTTAGGAGTAAAGTTGGACAGATGACATTCTCTTCTGTTTGTTGTTTAATTTAAAAAAAAAAAAAAAAAAAAAAAAAAAAAAAAAGGAAGAGGTGTTCTGGATTAACACATACTTCATTTATTTTTTCTTTTATTATTATTATTATTATTACTTTAAAGCACTTTAAAAATCATTTTGTCTAAATTGATGGATTTTAAAATGTATTGTTACTTTTAAAATAGATTCCTTTTAATTTTCAAAACTTTACCTTTAATAAATTCACAGTTCAGCAGATTTACAGGAATTCTGTTACTCTAAGACTGGATATGTATTTATTATGTATGGTTTGAAAAAGAGGTTATTCCAAACATTGCATTTACTTATGTATAAGCAATCATCCAATGTACTGTTATCCTTTCACTCCAATCTTTCAATTTTTCTTAGTCCAACCTTCTTCTCTTTGACATGATGATTCTTTCAAGAGTCGTCCATATTGAAAGTCTGGTTCTTATATTCCAGAACAAGTGTTCTATTTCTATTTTATCGATATTTTCTTGATTTCGTAAATTCTCTATTCAATCACAATGAAATCATGTAATTGCTCTTCTGATAATGTTACTTCTAGTTAGGATCCATTGCAAAGTTACTAAAATGAGGATCATTAAAAGGCATTTCACAGGCCCTGGATAAGGTCCAAAACATATATCTTTAGGAAAAAGTGTGCAAAATTTTTCCATGGAGTGCTTAGATTTTATAAGAAACACAGATTGTTTTCTTTATTCCCTGCTATGCAAAAGAGTAGGTATAAAGTATGTATAAAGGGACGGGGCATTGTTTTCAGTGGAAAATAGGGGAAAATTGACAAGAATTAAAAGATATATCCCTAGCAAAATTTTACCAGATCTCCTGAAAGGGCTCGAAGTGTATTTTTTTCCTGACTTACATAAATGGAAAGGTGAAGTTGTCAGAAATCCAATGAGAAATATGGACTAAACTTCTTAATCCCCATTCCTTGACATCTGGTATTAATGTGTGTAAAAAACGGTTTGACATTTTGGCATTTTTCCATTAGCACTAATAGTATTAGGGGCAACAAAAGTGTCAGTTCAAAATTCTGGTTACAATACAGAAGTGAGAATATGCTCATTCCATATTCATATGTTCAACTGCAATGTCTATTTACTGTTTGGTCTAGTGACAATCACAGCGTTATAACTGCACTTGCAATTGCAAGCACAACATGGTCAGGATAAATATTGATGAATTTGAATGAATTGAACGGGGAAGGTGGCTTGAGTGTCATCCAACAAGATTCCCCATATAAGGATGACTTTGTGGAAAGGGTATCTGGGGAAAAGGATTTGTAATTTGCTTTACAGTACAAGTTAGGAAAAAGGAACTTCACTTCCAGTTTGGATATATAGGTAGATGGGTGCCTATCCCATCAGCACGTTCTGCTGACAACCTGGTAGACACAATATAGTCCTAAAACCTTCAATAAATCAGCAAGGTGAGATGCAGGTTTCTCTCATGTTAAAATTTCAAGTGAAATGCATTGCCCTGTGCTGTGCTATGGCAGGTTGGATCTGATCAGTCATACTAGATTATGTTTCACATCAGGGTGTGTGTATTATCATTCTAGTCAACTAACATTAGAAAATGACATATAATGTTGGAAATTTGAATTGAAAGGAAGGCAGTTTTTAGAGATTACATTTATGGGAAGTGAGCTGCCAAATCAGTCTGCTTTTTCTGGTTGTGGTCTGATATCAGCATAATGCCCTAAACTGTAAAAGAGCTGAAAAGTTTTTTGCCCATTCTTGACACCCTAAATTTCTTACCCAAATGGAGTAGAAGCAAAATGGACCTAGAAAAATTCCTAGTAAGTTCCTCTAGGAATCTCTGGTCAGAAAGGAAAAATTAAGGTTAACTATATAAGTTTTTAAGGGAAATAGGATTCTCCAATTCCCCTCTATTTTCAAAACTGCTCATTTTCTCATTCTCATTGTCTACAGTTCTTTCCTATTCAGAAAGAAACTATGCTTGATAGCCGATGTAACTTACTCTTTAAACAAGAGTACAGCTGTTATCAAGTGTCCATATGTTTGAGAAATGAATGTCCTTCCCATGTGAGATACTCACCTGTGGATAAATATGAACAGTGGACACAAAAGTGCATCACTTATTTACCTCTATGCTTAGACAGCATTGGTTCCCCTTGTTCGATGTCCTGGCCTGCTGAATGCATCTTTAGGAGTCCTGAGTTCTGTATGTCATCAGATCTTTAACTGTGAGTCTGTTACAGAAAACTGCTTATATTCCAACAGCATTTTACACAATCATGCAAAAAATTCTGTGTTGCAAATTCAGTGGTACTCCTTGCCTTGCTGAAGACTAAAATGAGAAGTATTGAGAATGAGAAGAAATGAGAATGATAACCCTGAGAAGCCTCAGGGCTATCAAACGAGACTTTAGGGGACTGGGACGGTTAGTGGATGGAGCAGGAGTGCAGGTGGTGTTTTCGTCCATCCCTACGGTGGCAGGGAGGGGTACAAAGTGGACACAGAAAGCCCACCTGTTAAACACGTGGCTCAGGGGCTGGTGCCAACACAGAAATCTTGGTTTTTTCGACCATGGGGCACTTTACTCGACACCCGGCCTGATGGTTGCAGACGGGTCCCTATCTTTTAGGGGAAAACGGATCCTGGGCCAGGAGCTGGCAGGACTCATTGAGAGGGCTTTAAACTAGGTAAGAAGGGGGACGGGGCTGAAGCAAGGATTGTTGGAGCTGTGCCAGGGGGAACAATAGCAAGGCCGGGGGATAAGGCAATGGCCCAGCTGAAGTGCATCTACACCAATGCACGCAGCAGGGGTAACAAACAGGAGGATCTGGAAGCCATCGTGCAACAGGCAGGCTATGACTTGGTTGCCATCACGGAGACGTGGTGGGACCACTCTCATGACTGGAGTGCTGCAATGACTGGCTATAAACTCTTCAGAAGGGACAGGCAGCACAGAAGGGGTGGTGGTGTGGCTCTCTATATTAGAGAGTCTCTCGATGTTGTAGAACTCGAGGCTGGGAATGACAAGGTCGAGTCCCTCTGGGTTAGGATCGGCAGGGCCAACAAGGCTAGCGTCCTGGTCGGGGTCTGTTATAGACCGCCAAACCAGGATGAGGAGACGGATGAGGAGTTCTACAGGCAGCTGACAGAAGTTGCGAAATCATCAGCCCTTGTTCTCGTGGGGGACTTCAACTTCCCTGACATATCCTGGGAGCACAACACAGCCCAGAGAAAGCAGTCTAGGAGGTTTCTAGAGAGCGTGGAAGATAGCTTCCTGACGCAGCTGGTTAGTGAGCCCACCAGGGGTGGCGCCTCGCTAGACCTTCTCTTCACAAACAGAGAAGGACTGGTGGAGGATGTGATTGTCGGGGGCTGTCTTGGGCAGAGTGACCACGAAATGGTGGAGTTCTCTATTCTTGGCGAGGCCAGGAAGGGGACCAGTAAAACAGCTGTCTTGGACTTCCGGAGGGCTGACTTTGTGCTGCTGAGGACGCTGGTTGGCAGAGTCCCTTGGGAGGCGGTACTGAAGGGTAGAGGAGTCCAGGAAGGCTGGGCGCTCTTCAAGAGGGAAATCTTAATGGCGCAGGAACGGTCTGTCCCCACGTGCCCAAAGACGAGCTGGCGGGGCAGAAGACCAGCCTGGCTAAACAGAGAATTGTGGCTTGAGCTTAGGAGGAAAAGGAGGGTTTATAATCTTTGGAAAAGTGGGCAGGCCACTAAGGAGGACTATAAGGATGTTGCGAAGCTGTGCAGGGACAAAATTAGAAAAGCCAAAGCTCAACTGGAGCTCAGTCTGGCTACTGCCGTTAAAGATAACAGAAAATGTTTTTATAAATACATCAATACAAAAAGGAGGACTAAGGAGAATCTCCATCCTTTACTGGATGCGGGGGGAAACTTAGTTACAAGAGATGAGGAAAAGGTGGAGGTGCTTAATGCCTTCTTCGCCTCAGTCTTTAGCGGCAATACCGGTTGTTCTCTGGATACCCAATTCCCTGAACTGGTAGAAGGGGATGGGGAGCAGGATGTGGCCCTCACTATACATGAAGAAATGGTTGGTGACCTAGTACGGCACTTGGAAGTGCACAAGTCGATGGGGCCGGACGGGATCCACCCGAGGGTACTGAGAGAACTGGCAGAGGAGCTGGCCAAGCCGCTTACCATCATTTATCAACAGTCCTGGCTATTGGGGGAGATCCCAGTTGACTGGCGGCTAGCAAACGTGACGCCCATCTACAAGAAGGGCCGGAGGACTGATCCGGGAAACTACAGGCCTGTCAGTTTGACCTCAGTGCCAGGGAAGCTCATGGAGCAGATTATCTTGAAAGTCATCACGCAGCACTTGCGGGGCAAGCAGGCGATCAGGCCCAGTCAGCATGGGTTTATGAAGGGCAGGTCCTGCTTGACGAACCTGATCTCCTTCTATGACAAAGTGACGCGCTGGGTGGACGAGGGAAAGGCTGTGGATGTGGTCTACCTTGACTTCAGCAAGGCTTTTGACACCGTTTCCCACAGCATTCTCCTCAGGAAACTGGCTGCTCTTGGCTTGGACTGGTGCACGCTTCGTTGGGTTAGAAACTGGCTGGATGGCCGGGCCCAAAGAGTCGTGGTAAATGGAGTCAAATGCAGTTGGAGGCCGGTCGCTAGTGGCGTTCCCCAGGGCTTGGTGCTGGGGCCGGTCCTCTTTAATATCTTCATCAATGATCTGGATGAGGGGATCGAGTGCACCCTCAGTAAGTTTGCAGATGACACCAAGTTAGGTGCGTGTGTCGATCTGCTCGAGGGTAGGAAGACTCTGCAGGAGGATCTGGATAGGCTGCACCGATGGGCTGAGGTCAACTGCATGAAGTTCAACAAGGCCAAGTGCCGGGTCCTCCACCTGGGACGCAATAACCCCAAGCAGAGCTACAGGCTGGGAGATGAGTGGTTGGAGAGCTGCCTGTCAGAGAAGGACCTGGGAGTGATGGTTGATAGTCGGCTGAATATGAGCCAGCAGTGTGCTCAGGTGGCCATGAAGGCCAACAGCATCCTGGCCTGTATAAGAAGCAGTGTGACCAGCAGGGCTAGGGAGGTGATCGTCCCCCTGTACTCGGCTCTGGTGAGGCCGCACCTCGACTACTGTGTTCAGTTTTGGGCCCCTTGCTACAAGAAGGACATCGAGGTGCTTGAGCGAGTTCAGAGAAGAGCGACGAAGCTGGTGAGGGGCCTGGAGAACAAGTCCTACGAGGAGTGGCTGAGGGAGCTGGGATTGTTCAGCCTGGAGAAAAGGAGGCTCAGGGGTGACCTTATCGCTCTCTACAGATACCTCAAAGGAGGCTGTAGCGAGGTGGGGGTTGGTCTGTTCTCCCACGTGCCTGGTGACAGGACGAGGGGGAATGGGCTTAAGTTGCGCCAGGGGAATTTTAGGTTGGATCTTAGGAAGAACTTCTTTACCGAAAGGGTTGTTAGACATTGGAATGCGCTGCCCAGGGAAGTGGTGGAGTCACCATCCCTGGAGGTCTTTAAAAGACGTTTAGATGTAGAGCTTAGGGATATGGTTTAGTGGGGACTGTTAGTGTTAGGTGAGAGGTTGGACTCGATGATCTTGAGGTCTCTTCCAACCTAGAAATTCTGTGATTCTGTGATTCTGTGAAAATGGTCACTATCTGGTTGGTCCATGCCCTTCGCCAGCTAATCTCTCATATTTTTACCTATTCACCATTGATTTGGGATTTAAGTTTTCTGTCATTTTCAGAGGATTAGAAAGTGTTGACCTTGATTGTATGGGTAAGACTTGCCTTTTAGATTGCTAGATCACATGGGGAGACAATTGATTCTGTGAAATCTTCACAAAAGTGCTGTAATCTGAAATGAAGTCAGAAGAAACATAAATAGTTGCTCATTTCTGGTGCTGCTTTCTTCTGCACCTGGAACTGCATCTCAGGTCACAGAAAATTATTTCCTGCATTGATAACACAACAACTATTGCAAGCAGCTGGAGAAACAGTGAGTTTAAAAGATGAAAACTGCATCCTTTCCAGGCAGAATATTCTAATACAATTTAAAACCAAGTGTTAGATATTCTGCAGTGTTTTGAATTCTGTTCATTCCATGGCAGAAAAATAGCCAAAATGCAGATTCTGTTGCAGTAACTGAAGTCAGACGGAGGAGACAATGGTAATTAATAATTTAGCTAAAACTGTTGTCACTCTTGGGTTAAAAACCTCTTGAAAACCATAATAGATAAAATTTAGGTAGGTTCCTTTTACTGTGACTTCCAGAGAGTAGTATGGTTTTAATTGCCAAGCATGATGCATTGCCCTTTGCAGTGTTATGGCAGGTTGCATCTGATCAGTCACACCAGATTACATTGCACATCAAAGCAAATGTTATCATTCCAGTCACATCAGATTAGAAGATGACATATCATGTTGGCAATTTGAATTCAAGTCTTTTGAAGGGTAATTTTCGAGTGTGGGATTAAAACAGCCATTCTAGTCAAAGGTCAATAGGTACACTTCAGATATCAAATATGCAGCATTTGGCACGTTTTCCCTCCTTTTTACATTGGGTTGATGAAGTCAGATGCAATATAGCCAAAGGTGGGAGAACTAGGGCAAAAGGACACACTTTTAAAACATCGGTGTCTAAACTAAAGCTGAAAAATGTGTGTAGTAAATGGAGAGAGAAAACTGAATGCTCAAAGCACAAAGTGTTGCGTGGAAGATTTATGATCACAGAGAAATGAAAACAAAGGCACTAGTATAAATGTACAGTGATTATTAAGGATTTAAGGATTTTGCTTTTGTTACACAACCTATACCATAGTATGTATGCATGTATGTACACTGTGTGTATTTATATCAGAACTTACATTATAGCTTCTTGTTTCTAAACAATTGTATTTGAAGTAAATATTTTGGATATTGGTGGTTAGAGGCAGGACTTGCAGCCCAGGGAAGCTAGAACATCTTTAATTGTCAGTTATTCTTTCTTAAGACTGGGCTACTCTACCATCTCCTGTGTTATTTACATACTTTTAAAGCTGACCTAAAAAAACCTTGTCATCTCCTACCTGTGTGCTGTCAGAAAACCTGAAAATGCCATATCTGTAACTGCTCTTGTCATGCTTCCTGATGGTCCTTCCTTAGCCTCTTTATTTCCAGGCAAATGTAAGGCTTTTACTTTCTTGCAAGGGGCATAAGTGAGTTTAAGTTATCATTCTGTGGATTTTGTTTGTTCTGAAAAATACCCTGAATTAATGCAAGGCTTAGATCATGTTAACATTGGCATCAAACCCTCAGTCCTCCCTGTTGCTAAACGGACATCCCTGTTGTGAGGCTTCAATCTACCAGGCAATGGTCATAAGGTTTGCAAGGTCTCCCAGGATCCATCTGTCAGTCCCATATAGCCTGAGCTTTTCTGTGTCACAATTAAGCTCCATGTCCATTGTGCCAGCCATGAAAAATGTCAACCATGAAACAGTACATTTTCTTTCTTTTCCAATAGTGTTTTTCTGGGGCTGTGAGATATCTAGAAAACCAGTTGTTGGGAAGGTGTAGAAGTAGCATGTGTGCAGTAGGATGCTAGCTGTATTGCACACACTCACCACTGGTTCATTCAGTGATATTCCATGAATGCTGTTATGCACACTGTAAATGTGACTGTCATGTGATGCAGAAGTTTCTTGAAAGTACTTTTCCCCAGCATTCAGAAATATTAACACTGGTCTAAGTGTGGCTGGATGGAGTCTGCCAAAGTCAAAGGAATTTTACATGAATCTAGGGATCTAGCTAGGTTGAAATCAATGCATATTTAGGACTGTAGTATGTCTGAGAGTCTTGAGCATGACTTTCTTCTAAAGCCCTCATGTTATATGTATTTATATAATGTAAGAAACTATAATAAAGTCAGATGCTGCATTTTGACACAATCACAGAACTGCTGCTTGGAAGGGGTCACTGGAGATCATCACATTCAGTCTGCTGCTTAAAGCACAGCTAACACCAACACTAAATCAGAGCCACAAGTTAGACTTTAAAAAATAATAATAATAATAATAATAATAATAATAAAACTTGAAAACCTTCAAGTCTGGATGTTTTACATCCTCCCAAAGTAGTACGTTGCAGCCCTACACATCATAGCTTCCTCAACTCTAGGTTACTGATGCCATTTACCCTAGAAAAATGATCAGTTATGGTTTCCTTTTTCATTTCCAAATTCTGTTCAATTCTGTTCAATGCAAGTGCAATGTTAGCATTCACTTAATGAATAAGAACTGCAAGCTAGGAAATGAGTTCAAGGGATTACAATTTCCATTCAAGGGATTACAATTTACTTATTTCCTTGCTATGCCTTAACAATCCCATTCCTTCTATTAATTTTAATCTGTTGTATTTGTCAATACATGTGACCTGAAAAGTGATTTTTTTTTTTTTTTAGCAGTAATGTGATCCAGTTCAGTCCACCAGTAATATCTGTTGTGTTTGTTGTGTTTTATTAATTGATCCCTGACAACTAGCCTGCTCATTCCCATTATAATGCATTTTTTAACTAATAAGCATTTTAACAAAGCTAGAGTTATTTTAGTAAGATCTCTTATTACAGGACTTCAAGTTAAAACTATTTCTGAGTAAGATTTTGAATCCTCTTCTGTTTCTTTGCTATAGCTCTATAAATCCAGAGTAAAATCCAGACCAAGACGATAAGATGCTGGTATAAAGTTCTGGAGTCCATGTCTAGACATATTAATCTTCATGTTAAGTATGAAGTAATGTTGAGTGTGACTACCAGTATTTACAGCTTCTCACATTCACATGAGTTTATTCTGATACATTTGCCTGCTCTTAATGTGAAGTGGTTGACATGGAGAGATAATATTTATCTAAAATATTAGAGATGCAAAAATCAGAGAGGCATCTGGGTATATATACTCTTCACCATACATAAGAAGAAAGGTGATTCCTCTTCCAGTTTTCTTTTTCCTTATATGTTCCAACTGCTAGCACTCCATTTTTCATTGGTTATTTTCAGGTTTTAGAATGTTTGTGACTCCAAACAAAATTAACTGTTGGAATAATTTTGATGCTGTTCCAAGTAAACGGTACTGGGAGATTTTCTTCTCACTGTGGATTACTCTGTATGTACTCAGGACAGAGAGTCATCTCAGAGAAGGGAGAAGTAATTTTTTTAATCAATGGATTTCTTGCCATGCATGTATGCAAACCTTCTTTTACTTCAGGTTCAAATGTGTGTTTTCTTTTGGTGATTGGTTTTAATTTCCTAGTGTTTATTCCCCGACATGTGGCTAAATCATTCTTTGTCAGAATTTGACAGAAAGTTTGTCTGGTGCCCAGTGCATTTCCATTGGTTCTTACATACTCTCTAGTTTTCTCTCTGTGTGTACATTTAGTATTCTAATTCCAAAGTTAGTATTCTGATCTCAAACTGAAGACAGCAAATAATCTTCAAGGTGATGGTTATGTGCTTCATTTATACAAGTTCATGTTTTCAGTAAGTGGGGAACTTACAAAAGAACGTCACTGGAAAACAAGTATCTCTTTTGGGAGACAGATAGGTCCTTGGATATTCCCTGAAAGCTTCAAAAGCCTGTGCTTTGGGGATACTGAGGATACCACCTTTTTTTTTTTTTTTGTCCTTAAAAAATTAAATAATTCAATATATATATATAAAAAAATAAACACTAAGGCCTAATTAGGAAGAAAGATGGCAAGATGTGGATATTCATGTGGATATTCTCTATTTTCCTGTTTGTTCTTTTTTTTTTTTTTTTTTTTTTTTTTTTTTTTTCCAGGTAGTGCATCAGCACGCGGTGCAATTTTTTTTTTTATATCAGGACACTTTTTGAAACTTTGAGTTCATTTTTTCATAGGTTTTAGGTGCTAAAACATAGTGAATGAAAATTGTTGGACTGCCCATACAAATACAAATGCTAAAGCAGCTAGCTATAGTCGCCATATATCTGAATTACATTATGTATGTCTATAACAATGATTTTTAAAACTTCTGAATTTAACACTATAAATTGGCAAAGAAGCAGAAAAGTTTGCAATCATGTTGGAAGGTTGCCACAAATGTACTCTGGTGAATAGTGAGGATTAGAGTAGTAGTGAATCTCTTTTATGGTGCTGTTATCAGGACATACTGTGCTGGTTTTATGGCGTATCACCACAGCCACTGCCCAAACTGCCAAAGGAAAAATAATTTAGGATCTGATGTGAGATCTTGCAGTGCATCAGTAATTTAATTAGATCTTTCATCATTCCCATCTCTAACTGTCATTAATTGATAATTGCTTATCTTAAAAGAACTGGAGGATTTTGTACATATTTGATGGAGCTCCATGTGTACTCAGAATTTAAACAGAACACAACCTACTCCATGATTGCTATGCTGGAGACAAAAGGAAGGACTCTTCAGCCTCGATCCCACAATGGAACTATTTTCCTAATCCTTATGAATGTTCCGGTAAGCTCACCATGATTTTTGGTGGGTTTTTTCTTCTTTTTATTTATTTATTTTTAACAGTTGAAGAGCATAGGTGCAGTGTTCTCATAAACCACAGCCCCCACTAAGCTAATCCAAAGAGAGGCATATATTGCATTAGATGTGTTCCACCAGATATTCCCTTGACTCTTGTAGGAGTTGTTACTGTGATGATTATAATAGGAGAATCTGAATAGAGTAGAGATGAATGAGCACATTTTTACTCTAAACATTTTATGTATCATTTTGCTTTCACAGTAGGTGGTTTGAAGGTTCCCCTAACCACTGCTGTTATATACTGTGCAGAAGGTCAGAGTAAATGATCATAATGGTCCCTTGTAGATTTATAATCTATGAATCTATACTCCTGGGGAATTCTAAGTGCTAAGAAATCTGCTTAAAAACACTGGTTAAAGAGAAAACAATCAAAAATGATTGGGAGAAGGCCAATCCCTCCTAATAAAGGTTCCCCACCATCCCTCCTAATAAAGGTTCTGAGTACAGAGATGGGGGAAAAATTTGTGACACAGATTTTAGATGGATTCTTTTTCAATTAAGAAAGAAAGAAAAGAAGCTGGGCAATTTCAAAACAACTCACAGACAAAGTTACTGACAAGAGGAACAGTAGGGTAAATCTTGGGAAAAGTGTAACAGAAAATTAGACTGCAGTAAGAATGTATTTTGAGGAAAGACAATAAAGGAAAAATGCCTGATAATTATTTTGCTGTCACATTGAGAGAGACCTTGAGAGTTCCTGAAATACTACCAAATAAATAAATAAATAAACAGCAGAATTAAGAATAATTCTGCACCTATCTAGTTCAGTTTATCAGACCATATGCATAAATTTTAACTTGAATAAAGCAAGGAAATAAATATCAGGAGCAAAATGTCCACTGAATAGCTAAAAAAAAAAAGATGGATTTGTTGTTGTTGATGATAGATTTTTAATTTTAGTACAGAAAAAGGAAAATGAATAAAATCTATTTTTCTATTAATAATTTCTCAGGTACTCAAAAAAAAAAAAATAGATATTAGCTGTCAAAATCCCCCTCTCAAAATTAATTAAATGTCGTTTAGATAGGGACACTGTCATATGGTCTGAAAAGTGACTGAAAGGCCATTAACAAAGGATAATGATACACAGTAATGTATCACGTTGTGGGGGAGCTTTCTAGAAGCACTGAAGGTAATAGTGTTAGTTCATTTTTTTTTTTTATTGTTTTGACATTCTCATTAATGATTTGAAAGTGGGAGTAAACAGTAAGCTAATGAAATTCACATATAATACTAAATAAGGAGGTGTTGCAAACACCAGTGATGCTACAAAAATAATAGGAAGGAACCAAGCAACATTAGAAACATAGACATAGCAGCAAAATGAGATTCAATTTGGAAAAAGACAAGCTAATGGTATCTGAAGAAAAATAATCCAAAACATAGCTATGGAGTGAGAGAGAGAAACCTGGAAAGCTATAGTGCTTAAAGAACCATGGAGGTGGTAACGGGTAGAAAATTAGGCATGAATCTATGGAGTGATATGGCATTAGGAGAGTCTGATGAGCTTTGGGGTTTCATATGAAGAGACATCAAAACTCAGGGACATAATAATCATTCACAGTATAACACTCATGCCACTAAGCCTGGAATATTACATTCAGTTCTGGGCACCACTTTACTAGAAAAGTAAATGAGCAAATGAGATGCATTTCATAGGCAGAGCAGGAAAAAATGAGCAAAAAATGAGGGAGAATATTTTAGGAAGAGAAAATATAAGAGCTAAATCACATTCTGTATACCTTGGCCAAATGTCAACAGAAGAGGGAGTTGGTAACATTGTGACTGTATAAAGTTTGTAAACTCCAAAGGGGAAAAAAAGTATTTAGGAAGAAACAAAATAATAATAGATTTAATAGGATCTAAGTAAGAAACAAAACAAAACAAAATAAAAAAGTAAAATTAGATGCCAGGAAACAGCTCTTGGCTGTAGTGGAATTTATGTCTGTTTGTTTTGATTAGAAAAAATTTTGTATGAAAATGAAGATCAGAGGAAGATACATATCACAACTGTATTAATTGCGCAGTTTGGAATTTCCTAGAAAAACATGCTTTTTGTTATTTTGTTATTCTCTTGCTACATAGTAAAACTCAATTCCAATATAATCTGAAGGTAAGGTTGTTCAGGTTGCAATGTCTGGAACTTTTTATAAAGGGCTAAATAAATCAGCTCTCCATGTTTTAACAGTACATGCAGGTATTAGCTAAAATCAATAACTGGATAGATAGACGAAGGACAAAAATAACAATGGATGAGTAGAGCTCTCAATAACCAGAAATATAGGTAGAGAAAAGCCACATTGGCTAAGGGGGTAGTGAAGGAGACAAGCTATGTTTCCTCCCTCGCTGTAGGGAGGACATTAGAAGGAGCATGAAGCAGTTTGGCAAAAGGAAACCTTCAGCCTCACCTCAGTATGATAGGGCTCTTCCCTATCATGACATACAAAAGTTATTATGAAGAACTGTATTTTTACCTTGCTTCTCCATTATCAGAAAGACACTAAATAAATACATAATTTAGTAAAGAAATAACTCCTTTTTACTGTTTGTTTTATTATTATTATTTATTTATTTATTTTTAAACTATCCTATGAGTTCTACACTGGAGATACTTACTGCTATGAAAACCTAACATAGTGGTCTAAGAAAACAAATTTGAAAAAAGTTGATGGCTTTCATTAAAATTAAAAGCCTTAAGGAGATGTATTAAGGACACATTATTGAGGGAAATTTAGTGAAAAGGAATTTTTCTAAATATGTTTCTGTATCGAGTTACAGAAGATTATGAAGAAACGTCAGGCAATGATCCCAGCTCCCTGTAAAACAGACAGATGAAATAAGGCTATGTGAAGGTACGCTATGTGAAGGTACACACTAATGTTAAATAGGACATTGTTACCTACATTTCACTGTCTGATATGACATCCCTTACAAGACTTTGCTTAGTAGTACCTTTCACTGATGTCTGAGGTTTGCCCTAGTTCTTTCTGGTTTTAACATTACTTTGTTAAGAAATATTGTATGCTGTTTTAAGCAATTTGATCTGCTTTGTGTGTTTTGAGCATCTTATTCAATTCTTATTTCCTGGAGACATTCATCTACTCTGTTCTCCATACTAATCATCTCTGGATTTTATTTTTATATATATTGTTATGGAGTCAACACAAGTGAAATCATCAGATTTCGATCTTTTGGCTTCCTAAACTAAATTTGATGGCATTTGAAATAAAACAAATCTGTATAGAAGTATCACGCAGAAAAGCAAAGAAATCCAAGCTATGGAAAGAAATAATTTCTGGCCTGAGTATGTGGTGACATTTATGCCATTTCTTGTAATTGACATATCTTAATTCTAATGTAGAAATCAGTCTAGCTTTTCTTTTTAGTGTGCTAACATGTCTTTGTGACATCTGTCTTGAGGAAAACTGTCAATGGTATAGTACTTTTCTGATGTGAGAAATGTCGCTATTTTGATACAACCACACACTGACATTTAACCTTGTGCGGAAGGTTACAATGACACTAGAAGATAGTGAAAAATGGTTGAGGAGCAGGATGATGACACTGTGGCATGATATGATTTATTTTTTCCATAATTTGCTTTTCAGCTATTCCCCTTCTATTTCTCTTGGGACTAAAATGTTCACCTGAGGCAGATTAATTAAGAAATATTTTCACCTATTCAAAAAGACAGGGCTAATTATAAGGTCTGTATGGCCAGTTTAAATGTTGCAAAGAACGTCTTAGATTGTTTAATGCCTAAATATTCTGAGAAATACTTTTCTGAAGCATCTGCAGAATCAACACAAGTATATGTATACACATGCACAATGAGAGTTTGAAGGGGGTACACTACTGCAGGTGAGCACAACAGTCCAAAATAGAAGTTTTAATTAATATTTTCATTAGTGACAATGAATACAATACAGCTGGGTCCACCAAAGCCTCCACAAGCCTGACAATGGTCAGTTGTATAGTTGTGTCCATGACTGCCCCAGATAGCAAACTGTTTTCTGTCATTTCCTTACCTCCATAGGTATCCCAACCTGGAGTGTGGAGAATCTGTTGCTGGCAAGAGCCACAGACACACACACACACATACACCCCAACCAAAAAACAAAAGAGCAAACAAACAAACAAACAAAACAAAACAACAACAACAAAAAACACAAACAAACAAAAAAAAACTCTCTCTCTGTTTCTGTGTCTCACTTTTTCTAAAGGGCACATATAATATTCTCTTAGGTATGGCATATGGAAACTGAACTACTCAGAGTATTTACTACTTACTGCTCTCCACCAGGTCTCTGTGACTCACTAACCAATTATAGCCTCTGGGTTTGAATTAACAGAAGCCATTTCTTAAATCAATAAAACTACTACATAGAGGCTGGATTTTCAGAAATCTAATACCTTGCAGAGATATAACGAAATGTAATGGGAACAACTTCAGGACTGAACAAATGTAAATCAAAGGTAATAGCTATGTAATGAAGCATGTAGACATTCTACAAAAAATGTGACTGCTAGTCTACAGACTAGTTTAGCCAGTAGCCTGCAGCCTTAAAGAAAAATGCATTACTACTTAAATTTTAGGATCATTAAACTTTATTTAATCTTAATTTTTATAAGCAATAGACAACGATTCATAAGAAAAATGCAAAAAGAAAAATGCAAACCAAAGACATTGAAAATATACAAGCTGATCAACCAGTATTTAGTCCCCAAAAGTCCAGTGCATAAGGATACCATAAGTCTAATTTTGCTTAGTCATTTTCTGCCCACAACATATAAAAGGGGCATTAATCCTATTTTTTCCCCTTCCTTCCTTCCTTCCTTCCTTCCTTCCTTCCTTCCTTCCTTCCTTCCTTCCTTCCTTCCTTCCTTCCTTCCTTCCTTCATTCTTTTCTTTCTTTCCTTCTTTCTTTCTTTCTTTAGTCAAAAAAAAAAAAAAAGATAAAACGAGCAAAAGCAGTTTAATTCTTTTAACTTTGAATCATTATGACTGTAGAGCGCAGAGGCTTCCATCAAAATTATGTCCTCATGACACTGTACAATAATGCAGATTTACTCTTTTATTGAAAAGCTTATATTATAATAGGTAGATTTGCAAAGACGGAATTTGATTTCCTACTTTATTTCCATATGTCTTTGTAATGTTCTTCCTGAAAAAAAAATGCTGTAATTATAGATATCTAAAAAGTGTAGTAGCATGCATTATAATGGTGAACACCAGCTGATGACAGGAAGAGTCTGGAGAACTCTGCATCTATATGCACTAAAGCAAGTATGCTACTTCAATTATTACACCTTCATAGAAGACTTTGGCAGGAATTCATTCACAAATGTAGCATTCTTTCTTATAACTATCTGGCAGGCAATCCAGGCAATACAGTATGCTTTTTATTGATTTGTTTGCAATTGAAATGCAACATCAGATCAGAGTCCCACTGCTTACCAACTCACCATTTATTGTTTTATATTTTAAATGGTTTATAAAGAAGTATTTTAAGGAAGAGATGCTAATCAGCTGATAATAAACATTTGAGAGAGTGTGTTCCTCTTGAGGAATTTTGTGGTCCAAGAAAATATCTGAAGAGTGGATGGATATGATAAACTGGTAGAATACCAAAGGTATATGACGACAAGAGAGAACAGGAGAAAAAACAGTAGGGAAAGATAAAGTTATGAGGGGCATTGAAAGTAGCGTGAAACTATTGCACTGAATAATGTGATCAATGCATTGCATATCAGTTGCAGATCAGGTTGCTTGAATTGTCATCTATTTCTTATATTCAGAAACTTTCTACAGGCAAGAGGATCATGCCATATATGCAAAAACAATAATTTACTATTAGTCTAATTAAAGTCTTACCGGTCTAATGGAAGAATTCTTCAAATTCTTCAAATTCATTCATTTATACACAATTCAAAGTATACATGGTTAAAATGATGTATACACAAACTTTCTAATACCTACCTACCTCTTTCTCTGGTGTTATGTTTAGCCTTCCACCACCCTTTTGGGTACTAAAGCCAACAACTTCAATATGCATAGGGAAATTTACAGCAAGTCTTCAGCATCCCAAGTCCTTCACTGAGACAATAAAAGTTATTAATGTTGACAGGTTTTTCCTCCTAGCTGTAGGATTCTCTTGGGGTGGTTTTGATATATTTCCTAGCATGCTTTCCTTGTTTTTTCTGCAAAGTTTCAATATATCTGAATATACTATATTAGGAAATTATATGTCTAGTACATACGTTGGATATTGGTTCTTTGTTATCTTTATCTCTACAGCTGATTTTGCCAAGTTCCAAAGGCTTTGGTCATTTGATGACTAGTAACTGACCACAACTGAGTTGTTTATAGCCCTGTGGCCTCTACTGTCATCCTGTGCATACAATTTCAAGGCCTGTTTTATCATCGCATGCATACTGACCTCTACACTGCATTTTATCCTGGGGCCATAGATTATTCCAGCCAGTAACTTGTTACTATATTAACTACAGTACATAACAGCAGATGTTACAGAACAGAATTCTAACAAACTAAGCAAAAGATAAACCAGAGTACGCAATACTCATGATCATTAGATAACATATTACAAGCTACAACAATCTCCAGGCAGGTCCAGACAGGCTTGAAGTCTTTGCTGTTACCTTGGCACAAAGCCTGTGGCCTGTTACAGATAATGGTAATACCATACTTGCTGGGCTGCAAGGCTGCTGTGAGAAAACAGAAAAGTAAGCAGAGATTAAAATATGAGGCAGTAATAAGTCAGTGAAAGGGGAAAATTATCTCGGCAGCTGTGACTAGAGCTGAAGGACTAGAGTAAAGAGATGATACCTATTAATAAGAATGGACAAGAGCCCAAATAATATATATATATATAGTAGTAAAAGAAAAAAATTCTAGCCATGACATTAAGTGAAATGAACTGAATGTTTTCTGATTGTTCACATAATAGGCCTAGAAATCAAAATGTTTTTTTTTGGAGAACTTTTGCAGATTTTTGTAAGGAAACACTAAGTGGAAGGGGAAAACAAAGATATACTTGGAAGAACATGAATAATTTTGCTGGTCTTTAGTTTTATTTTCCGTTTACTTATTGTAAAGTACATCAAATAATAATCTTAAAAAAGCAGTTCTTTCTTTCACACAACAGACTATAATTTCCAGTCTTCAAAGTTAAATCCTAGATGAGTGACATTTCCATGGTAATAAGTTGATGTTACTAATACAATAGCTTGAAGTGGTTCTTCTGGATATTGCAACACTACATTCCTATTTGCACACCACAAAACGATTCAATTCTTTCAAAAACAAGTAAGCAGCATCAGTCTTATTGCCTTCAGGAGATCTAAAACTTTCAGCTTGCAAGAAAAACTTACCCTGAAGGAGTAAATTTGCAAATACTGCACGAGAGTTCTTACCAAATTTATATCTTATTAAACATCATCAAGCCTTCAGAAGCATTAAAGCTGCTAAAATATAACTTGTTTCACCACAAGCACTCTGAAATAACAGAAAGAAACTAGCAGTTTCTGGGTTATCCCTGGCAAAGTAGATCATTTTCATGATTGAAAGAGAAAAAAAAAAATGTTAATAAATAACTAGCAGTGGGGATTTATTATTATTATTATTATTATTATTATTATTTAGAAAATATCAAGCCATTATAAGATGATATAGATTTTTTTTTTTTTGTCATTTTTTTTTTACCATTATTAGATAGTTTCAAATCCCTTGCTGTAAGCAGAAGACATTGACGTCATATGGAATGCTACCGAGTTGGTTGAATTAAATATGCACCAAAGTTAAATGTCTTGTGTTCTAAAAGTACTGATCAAATCATTAGAACAAAGGACTATTCCTTTTGAACAGTGTGTTCTACCTAAATTCTTCACTCACTGTTAGTACGAACATCTATGATCACTTTAATTCCTGCAATTTTCTTTTCCCCTCAGAAAAAGTGGAAAAAAATCTATTTATTGTACAGCAGAACGGAGACTCAAATAATTGGGAAACAAATATCCCCACAGAACTATGAAAAGAGTGGTGTGCTAGTATTCAGCACTCTCCTACCCCATCCCCACTTTTTATTTTTAAATGAGAGAAGAAGGAAGATGCCTGCTGATGGACAAATCTCTGCAAAAGGGGTATCATTTACATTCTCATAATGGGTATGACATCTATAAAAGCAATACTGTGATTCACCTCCAGACTCCTGCTGAGACAAAAATGCAGTAGCACAGTCTAAAGCAAACACAGAGCTAGGACTTCATGCCTAGCCAATTTGCCTAGCCTATTTGCCAATCCTAGATGAAAGGTACTAAATAAATATTATTGCTATTATTACCATCTGTGGAGAGCAGCACTACAGGCCTTTTTGGAAGGTTGACTTGGTGGAAAATCTTTGTCATTTCCATAAAAAATGTTGTGTTAGAAATTGCTATAGCCTTTATAACTTTATGAGGCTATATAATGTGATTGTTCCAATATTAAAATGCAGTGAAAAGTAATGTAAACAGTATAAAAAGTATACAGGAAAAAAATCTATTTTTTAATGGTACAAAAATTATTCAGGGAATAAATCCATATGAAAGGTTGGAGGGCCAAACAAGAGACTAAACACTTTACATATGCTGCTTTTAAATCTTTCTAAAGTTGAAAGTAATTTACAAATGATTAATTATGATGGATTTACACTTATTTTAGTTGAAACATGACTAATCGCATGGCATAACTGTGATAACTAAATATGAACACCAGCAGGATAAGAACTCTTCAGTGTGTATTGAGGACTTCAGGTAGGGGAGGTAGCATGTTACACAAATGAGACAGGAATTAGCAGTCTTTTTCTCTTGTTCAAGGCTCAACACACCCACACCATACCATTTTGAGTTGATGACTCGCAAAACTCCACAATGAATGTCTGATAGATTTTATGGAGTTAATTCAAGGGAATTTCAACGAACTTAGGCATTGGATCATGGCTGAAAAACAAAGAGTAAATAAGCTTTGAAGTTATTTTCTAATCTTCTCATTTTTAAAGACAGAAATTCTGTAAGAGTATGTACTACAACATATTCTGTGCTGTACTATTAGAACATCTGTCAGTTATATCACTCAGTATCACTAGACTCATTTCTTTATGGAACATGAAAGAAAAATCTATGCGTGAAAACCCAATGTGTATTTTCTATTTTTCTGTATTAATTAATAAATAAGTAGAGGTCTTTTCCAACCTGAATGATTTTGTGATTCTAAATAAATAAAAATAGCAGCTCTTTGATCAGCCACAAGTGAAGTTTATAATGCTATGCTCGATTCCCTATTTTAATATTTCATTTCCACCTCACATCACTGAGATATACTATGGTCTTTTTTTTTCTTAAGGCAAATGGAAAGTAGGACAACAAATATTTCAAGTGTTTCTGTCATGAATCACAAATTATTTTTCAAAGTAGTTTTCCTAAAGCTTTTTTTACTTTTTTATGTATCTTTAAAATAAAAATATGTTTTTAACTACAAAAGTTACCATTATAAGATAAGATTTAATTTGTTCTGTAAATTAATTGAAAAGTCCAAAACTTGTTGATCACTTATTGGTAAGTGATAAAGTATCTGCCAATGTATCCTGTCTAACTTAATGATCCAAGTATAAGCAAGCCTCCCTAAAGTATTGCAAAATAGTTGACTAAAAAAGTTATTGTAATATTGTCGATAAAAGCAGTACTTCCTTATGGCACGATCTGTAAAAAACTTGTCAGATTGCTGTCTCTAGTTCTATACTCTGATCTAATTGCTGAAGTATTGCATGAGCAGAAACAATATTGGATCATCATGTAAGTAGGAAGGCTCAGACAGGGAAAAAAGCAGCACTACTGATGTGGCATAGCTGCTGTCTTAACCTGCCAGAGAATTTGGGGTTTGCAGTTCAAACATAAATGGAATCAGTCTTATGGATTACATTTCTTTACATTTAAACAGTGAGTACCTGTTCTATTAACAACTTTTTTTTTTTTTTTTTTTAAGGCAAATACAGAAATGTCTTTTTACGCTATTTAGTATTTAGCTGATCTTTATTGAAAACAAGAAAGCAAATCCAGTCAAATACAAATAGTCAAAATTTTTTTAGTGATCATTCTTTTATGAACATTAGTAAACCTTTGCTGGACTAGAGTTTACAATGAACTTTGGTTTTAAAAACAATATTTTAAAACCTAGATTCAAACTGGTAATACTGGTTTTAAATGGCACAATTCTGAAATTAATAAAATTTAACTCTCCCTATTTCTAAAGGATGTACTTGCACAAAAAAGGAAGGGAAATTACTTTTAATACAGTTTTGATACACAAGTTCTATTTGTATGACATTTATTACAATTACTGCTTTTTACTTTCAGACTGTAAATTAAATGAAACAAATATGTTGCTCATTGGTAAATATACTATTTATTTTTATTTGAGGTACCAACACATTAGCTGGGTTTGGTGACCAATTTTACAGAAATGTTAATACCTAAATTAGGACTTTATGTTAAGTTTTGGCATTGTTCCAAAGACTGGTACAATTATACTTGTAATTCATGTATTCTTTTAATGTTGATTTGGTCTTGATTTACATTAGATAACAATAAGTATTGAGGTATAAAAATGTCACATTAATCTTCACATGTTGGTTTACACTTCCAAAGATAAATAACGAAAGTAAATTATTAGACAAAGTTTCATATCAAGTATTTAAAAATGTACAGTAGGGTTAGTTGCTATGATATCATGCAACATAAACAAATCTAGACTCGCTTCAAAAACAATGTTTGCACAGACCTTATAGTATTTAATAGTTTAGAAAATATTGCAATACATAGTAAATAAATTAGTCAAGAGTGCTTGGAAATTGTTCAGGAAGGGGTTCAGGCTAGTGTTAATTGCTAGTCGGAGCAGAACCAGAACACTACTGCAGGTTTAAATGTAGGTTGTCATGTAGGTTTAACACACCTTTTGGGGATGGAATAGTAGAATTGCTTTAGAGCAATGAAACTATTTTATTTATTTCTCCTACAAGAAGGAGGGCAACAAAGAAATGTCCTGTGGGATTTTCCTTGATGTAGAATTGCAAAGGTTACAGACTTATTGTTCTTCCATCTTTACAGGAGAAGACCAGGATAGAGGATAATAAATAAGAAATATCAAGAAAGGAAAGATTATATATCTATATATTTAATTTATTAATTTATTGATTTTTGTGTGATGGCTGAACCAACCAGATCCTTCTTTCAAAAGACAGAATTAGGGAAACAGAAGAGAGACTTAGGAAATTAGCTTACCAGGAAAAGGAAAGGTAAAGAATTATGTGAAAATTAGAGCAGAGAAGGGACAGAGTCCTGGCTCAGTGTATTAATGGAATCCACAACACGAACAATGCCAGGAGACAGTTTGGCTGTAGCAATTTGTTCTCTAGCCTTACATGGACTTAAGATCTGAGCAATGCTGAAGGGCTTGAACACTAATAGAAAAAGGAATCAGAATATGAAATAAACAATTTGATAATTTCTATTCTTCTATTACTGATAGTCCTGCAGTCTTATATTACTTAAAGAGAGAAAACCATAAAGTGAAATCATCTAGGGATGCCTACTTTGAATATGTAGGCAGATTATTATATTAAAAGGGCCAAATGTGATAAAAAGAGTCAGAAAAATTGCCAGAGGTTAATATTTTTACAACTGGAGGTCAGAGTCTTGGTGATCCTTGTAATTGCAAAATGTTAAAAGAAAGAGTAGTAAGATGTAATATAAGTGTTGTGTTACACTTACCTATCAGTGCAGCTTCAGTTTTATACCAATCTTACACTGGCAAAAGTTATAGCAAACATCTCTTTTCAGCAGTATGATTCAATACAGCACATTCAATCATGTTTAGGTAACAATGAGGAAAGAAAAAGACATAAAATAACACAGCAGCTTAATTACCAGCACATTTCACAGTTAGAGACTTCATGGGAAGTGTAACTGGGTAGACCTGTAACTACTTATTAGCATTGTTAATAACAGGCCATGAGCTTTGTACCCAGTTTGCAGGGCCTTGGGATTGAGGGTTGTTGGTCTTGTTCCATCTGAAATTCCCTTGACCTGTCCACAGCCTGATTTTCCTGGTTTAGCTGTGACAACATTTTTTCTAATTGTCCAAGGCTAGGGCTAATGTTTTTTGCTTTTGTTTAGCTGTGTATGGCATAGCCATAGTTTTATACAGATAGTGGTATATACAGTTCATTTTATGCAATGACAAGAGATTGTTGTAGGTAGAGTTGTGTTACCACTCTAACACAATGACATAGTAGAGACGTTCAAGCCTGGTATGCAGGGCCTTGAGAAGAGGAGACCCAGGTGTAGAGGAGTACAGGCATGAGATAGATGATAAAGGATGAGATACAGGCTTTACACTCAGACCCCATGACTGCAAATAATTCACTAATGACTGTTAAGTGGAGATGGAGCTGGACACAACTGGTATTAGAGGTTGTAAAAACAGTAAATCACATATGTATAGCATATGTAAACATATCTAACATATATAAAGAACACCATAAGCAGTAATTTCAGATGTTAGCCCTGAGCTGTGGAACATTGAAGTAAGAGAAATGTGTATTTGTACACTGGCAAACATAAATAAATGAATGCACACAAAGGGGAAAACAAAAAGAAGAGAAAATTAAGTCGTTAACTGGAACATCTTATTCCTCCCATCAAAGGGCTCCACTTACTGACAGTTTATTATAACATCACCAAGAGCACTGGGGTGAAATCACTGACCTTAGGACCCTGAAGAGAAGCGGAAGGGTGAGCAGTAGAAGGGACAGAAATTAAGTATATGTATTACAGTTTTAATTGTATCATTGTTATTGCATACTTTTCTCTATATAAGTACTGTTTTTTTTTCTTTCTTTAATAATTAGATCTAGACTAGTGATGATTCTTGAACTAGAACGTTCAGTTTTCCATTATGCTAACAATAGATTGTTAGTTTCATTTACATATGACATGCTTCCCTCACCCATAAACATGATTCTGAATGTAACAAAAGATCCAAGAACTCCAACAAATGGGAAAAATAGAAAAACTCTGAAACAAGGCAAAATACAGCTCTTTAGATGACAAATATTTCTCCAAAAAGGCAAAATACAGGGGATATTACCCAAAGCATGTTGTACAAGTAGACAGGTAGTTGATCTGCGGGAGAAGAGTGAATTTTGTCAGTGGATTGTGATGAATCTGTAGTATCAGGAGCTGCAACAGCTGTAAACAGCTAAGAGCAGACAACAAAGTAATATGTAAGCATGAATAAAACTAATCAAAATCTTTAGCATCTCCTTCTCAGCAAAACACAAATTAGGAGATTAAGAGCAATTGGATAAGATTCTGCTTGAGGCTAGTAACACTGCATCGACTGTTTGCAGATAGCTCCTTGTGACACTGAAGAAACTGTCAACAAATTATATATGTAATGCGGGTACTAATGAGTCCTCCTAGGGTTTTCCAAACAATATTGTCTAAGCCGAGGAGAGAAATTAGAACGGAAATGATGGCAAAAGCAAACTGTACAAGAAACATGTTTACATATCATCATAGTTAGAAAAGTTATGGGTCACATCAGTGCTGTAAGCAAACAAGTGCCTTTGCTCTGACAGTTTCAAAGCAGCCTTGTAAATGTCTGTACTATTAAAGAACAATTAGGAAAACTAAAACATATTTCAGAAGAGCAAATGGACTCACAGAGGGATGGCTAAATCTCTGAGCCACTATGAGAGAAATCTGTGTTTATATCCATATTTATGCACCTTAATAAAATCTGCCTCAGTGAAAGACATGCTGGCCAAACATTAAGTTACTGGAATTTAAGCAATTTCTCATATTTTGTGATATGAAGTGTCATGGCTGAAGAATGTACACCAACTCAATAAATTTTTAATCTACTTGAAGAGTAGTGTTCCAGTCAATTCCTGTTTGGTATGCCTTTGGCTGTGGGCCATTTCAGTGTGAATCTTTTCTATTCTAACAGCATTTCCCGGGGTCCTTTGTAACATGTTTAATATCACTTTTTCAGGCCAAAATAAAAATGAGTATAATAAGCTTCTACGTGCATTTTAGGGTTCTTTCTGTAAACTTGTTCAGATGAGAAATACAAATTTGGAAAATGATCAAAACAATTTGCTAAATATAAATTTAGCAGGAAAATTCAAACAAACAGGAAGCCATTACTCAAGTTATCCAGGCTGCTTCTGCTATAAAAAAATCCTTATTATGTCTCACCAAAGCAGTTCATCTAAGAAAACTATTAAGTAGATATCTTTACGGAAGATTTCTGCTGTAGTTAGACTCTCTGTGTAACATGTATTAGTTCCTGCTGCTCTCTGTCAAGTTCCAAATCATTGTCCATTTATTGTTTCTTAATAAGACAGGCCGAAACACAAGGTATGGAGCAGGTCATGTGAGTGTTTTTTAACTCCAGGGGTCTCCATCTGTAGTATGAGAATCTGTATATGTCAAAGCAAAACATAAGTAATCTAAAAGAAACTCACAGCTTTGACAATATTGGTAGCAGATTACTGAAAAATTAGACCAGTAGGCTAAAAGAAGATACTTAGATACTAAGAAGGCACTTACATACAGGAAGGAGGGCTCACACAAAGTCTGCCAGAAAGTCTTAACAAAATTCCTCACAGAAAAGAAACAGTAGTACTCTTAAGTGAAAAGGGACTTTGAATGGTAATTTGGATTGTAAATGACTGCTAGGCATTTAAAAGAGAGGCAGACCATAGACCCAAAGTGACACTATTAGACTGAGGCTCTGAATGCTGAATGAGCAGAGACATATGTCTGCAACCCTGATTTAGGGGCAAGATTTCATCAGGGCAAATTGCCTTCTAACTGGCAGCTCAAGTTCCTTATACACCATTCAGATTTATTTTCAATCATTTTTCTGTGTCATCCTGAGAGACATATTGTGGTGCTGCAAAGGTCCCATGCAATGAATATGAGTAGTCTGACCCTTCATCTATATCAGAGAGAGGTAAGTTGCAGGGAAAGGAAAAGAGTGGCGCAAAGTCAATTTTAGTGAAAAGGAAATACTTCATGGTTTCTTACTTCTTTTCTGCTAGTCCATTATAAACAAGGAATAGAAGATGCACTTGAACAAAGATTAGGAGAGTTGCTGTCTGAAATCATGGTCTCAAATTATGCCAGCAAAATAGCTTTCTTTAAGCTTCTTGCTGGCGAGCCCCAACAAGTCTCTTAATGAATAGCTTGTCCTGGTTTCAGTTAGGACAGTTTTCCTCCTAGTAGCTGGTAGAGTGCTGTGTTTTGGATTAGGATGAGAAGAATGCTGATAACATGCCGATGTTTTGGTTATTGCAGAGCAGTGCTTGCACCAAGCCAAGGACTTCTCAGCTCCTCGCTCTGTCCTGCCAGCGGGCAGGCTGGGGGTGCAGCAAGAGCTGGGAGGGGACAGACCCAGGACAGCTGGCCAAACTGGCCAAAGGAGTATTCCATACCATCTGACGTCATGCTAAACAATATATAGGGGTGGCTAGCTGGGATGGTAGACAGCTGCTCGGGATAGACTGGGCATCGGTCAGCAGATGGTGAGCAATTGCATTGTGCATCACTTGTTTCATACACACTATTATTATTATTGTTGTTGTTGTTTTCTATCTTAATAAACTGTCTCTATCTCAACTCTCGTTTCACTTTTCTGTTTCTCTCCCCCATCCTAGATAGGGAGGGGGGAGGGTGAGTGAACGGCTGTGTGGTGTTTAGCTGCCGGCCAGGTTAAACCACAACAGTCCTTTTTGGTGCCCAACATGGGGCTCGAACCTGTGACCCTGGGATTAAGAGTCCCATGCTCTACCGACTGAGTTAGACAACTTCAGACCTGAAATTCACACAGATCATTCAACAGTTGCCTTGAAAGACAATGCTAAACTACTGGCTTATCTCTTCTTTAAAGACAATACTGAATAAAAAAATATAATACAGTAAAAACAGTACAGAAAAAAATATCACAAGTGTTACAGTTTTTAAATTAATACTTTTACTAGTCCAAACACAACTTTTTGACTATGACCTACTTTAAACAGTAACAAAATCACAGAACAAACTAATAATACATTATTTAACTTTATTTATTTATTTATTTAATATTTATTTATTTTAGTCCTCTTTTGTATCTTCACAATTTCCTTTCCAACACCCAAGAATCTTAACTCTTTGTTGTTATTGTTGTTTTTCTTTTAGAAAAGATAACATTATTTATATATTCCAATGGTTTTTAGTTTATAGCTGATCAGCGTTTTCATTAGCATAAAATGTTTAATGAGAGGAGATTAAATAATTTTAAGGGGTTGCCCCACACTCTTGGTGATGTCATACCAAGGACATCTGCAGCACAAGAGAGCTACAAACAAAAAGAGTGACTTCTCGAAATTTTCATCTGCTAATGAGACCAGGATTAGGAAGGTTGATATGTTTCGCCTACAATTTATTTGTGAAGAAACTTCAAGTTAATACCAGTGGAGAATAAACATGTCACTTTGCAAACTGTCTGAATGTAATTGAGAATATGCAAATTTTCTTTTGTCTGTGCCTAATTAAAACAAATATAGCGCTGAAAGTAATATTGTTTTTGCAAAATGTTGTTCAAGTGAAGTACTTTTACTCTATGTGTTATGAAAGGGATTTGAAACTGCTGTTTTATTATTGCAATAACTACTTGAAAAAAATAGACAATAACTTACTAAGTGTAATGCAATATTTAAAGAAGATTTTAAATATTTTTATTTATTTTATTTGACAAGCTGAGAAAGAAATCAGCTTCAACTCCAGACATCACACCATAGCTGAAATGACTATTTTGTATTTATTGATTGCATTTACCACAGATATTTTAACTCGTTTAACCTCTTCACATAGTTGATGTTTATTATTAAGTATGTTTACCAAATTCCTATTTTCCTTGATATATGCCATCTTAATTTATTCTTTTTCTTTTATGCTCTTATTTCCCCTCCTCCTTTTAATTTTTTTTTTCCTCCTTTTCTTGTTATTTGAAACACTATTTTTCTTTTCTGGATAATTATTTCTAATTAGCAGTAGGGGTAAGAGTATACACTGAAGTATTGCAAGAAAGAAAATGTCCCTAAATTTGATGTAGACAATATTCAAAGTCATGCCACAGACATTGAGGTAAGATCAGTTAAGGAGACACAGTGAAGATATGAGAGATACAGAATAAATTAAGGTGACTTGGCACAGAAGGATTACTTGCATTACTCTGCAAAGTTCTAGACATACAGTATCAGAAGTTGGTCTTCTTTCCACTGACTACTGGAGAAAAAACATATTCAGAATATCTTCTTTGAACTGCAGAAGTGACCATTCATCATCAGCACAAAAACACATAGAAGAAATATCTGTATTAAGTCCTTCAGCTGTAGCTGAAAAAGTTCATATGAGGAAGTTCATATGAGGTAATTAGGGGTACATGTGAGAAAGGAGTTCATGCTGTGGTTACTTAGCACAGTAATCACTCAAGCTGAGATACTGGTGGGTTCTAAAAAAACTAAAAAGTGAAAAAATAAAAATAAAAAAGTCATAACCAAGTCTGTCAAAAGCTATGATTTCAGAGTCTTTTGGATGTACTTAAACATGCACGTTTGCCCTGAAAAATATACTGATTGCCCTGAAAAAGTATAGCAGAAAGTAAAAATAGTTCCATTTTATGTTGTCCGTGACTTAATCTTGATTTCTTTAGTTGCAGCTCTAGTCTCTTTTCTAAAAGGGAATAGACAGATATAAACTATTACTCTTATAGGTCATTTTATAGAATCAGAGCTAAATGTGTGATATTAAAAAACAAAAACAAAACGAACAACTCAGATGGTATAAGAGAAATCTTAGCAAGGACTTAACATAATACCTTGAAGCTGCTGCAAACAAATATTAAATTTTTATACAGGGAAGTTTCTGGAATGTCAAAAAGGGATGGAGATGGGTGGCTCTAGAATGTATGTATAACCTTATGTCACGTTTATAATCATCAGGATAAGGAGGATTAGTAATTGGCAATCCAAACAATATGGACCAAAACAGATGAAAATAGCTACAAAATGAGCAGAGTGGCTTGATGGATGTATAAAATTCCACACAAAAAAAAAAAATCATGGCATTGTGACTATGTTAAACTATCTAAGTTTTCAGAAGACTTTTGTTTCATCTCAGCTCATTAGATGTGGCACACTTTTGGGGGAAATGCTGCACACACCTTATTTTCATAAAGAGTCATATATAAACATTAAAAAGTGAGAATAGATTTTTGATTGATTCTGTCTTAAGGAATGACTGGATAGAGATACATTGGCAGAATTCTATTTCATTCACTGTTTAATCACTTCATAATTATTATTATTTTTTTTCCCTAGAGTATTGAAGTTTTGCAGACATCAAGGCACAAGATATGCCATAGTGGCACAACTTAAATTTCACTCCTGTAGTTAGTTCTTTCCCAAGAGTTTTCATGGCTATGAGCCACTATCTCCAATGGAAACAGTAGCTTATGAGATTGCAACCTGTTTCATCACTATACATCATGATTCAAATACCAGGGTAATGAATCCCATAGTGTTCTTAATACATGTGCACCTTCATGCATAGCTGGAAATGAAGGAATATCTCTAATTTCAGAGAGTACATTTTGATGTATTTTGCATAATGACTGTGAGCATAGTACATCAGATAAATGAAAGGAAATAGCTTTTAGTGCAGTGTTCTGTCAGGGGAAAATAATAAATCAACAACCTATGAACTCCAGGTCCATTTGAAGCATATTTAGAGCCCTCATTAACCTATAGAGGCCAATTTGAATAGAAGCCATTTAACGAAGACACAGAGGGGATTTTTAATAATTTATCATGATGGAAGAAATGGAAACAAGCTAGAAATGGTAAAGATTACCCACATGCTAATGAGATCCAAAAGTGGCAACATAATCATCTGACTTATGCAACAAAAGCTATTGCCAAGTCACAGATACTAAACTGCTGCAAACTTTATACAATAATAAGGAAGGGGCTTTGGGGATAAGTGATTGTGCAGGAATGAGTAATTTCTGAGGTAGGAACCACTTTTTTTTTTTTTTTTTTTTTTTTTTTTAACAACAAAAACTTTTAATTTGCTGGAAATACTCCTTAGTAGAGTATGGGATAATACTGTGACTGTTCTGTGGTAGAACCAACTACTTTAGGCCAGGTGCCACATATTGTATTTAAATATCTGTGAAATAAAGTTGGCATGATTTTGGTTCTCCCCACTCCAGGATTACACAGAGGTGGAGTGATTCTTCTTAGCGTATTTTAGTAGTAGGCAAAGTGTTGATATGTATAAAAAAAGAGGAGTGAAGGAACACTTGTAAAGATCCATATATTATCCTCTTACATCAAAGTGTGATTTAAATGTCTTTCCAAACAACAGGACTCCTTCCACCCCAGAGATTCTCCAATCCTCTGCACATGCTCATGCAGAATAGTGCTGAATCATCTATTCTAGTAGTCATGGAAGCTGGAGTAACTAGTCCAGGCCAATACCATCACGAATCAAGTGTCCTTTTCTTTAACTCCCTCCAAAGAGGTATAGCAGTTTCATACTGGATAGGCAGCCAAAAAAGCTCACTGAACACTCATTGAAAGGACTGAACTACTTTCAAAAGTAAGTCTTAGCCACCACATGCAGTGATGGTTAAATAAAAAAGAGGAAAATAATTCTAGAACTTAAATGTCCTCTGTCCATCCAAGTGCCCTGACCATTAAGTGGCACTACTTGTGAGTGTCTTATATGTCTGCATTTAGAAAGCCCATAATGGCTTCTGTAATGTAGTCTCCTAGGAGGTGAAGGTTTGAGGTTTGTGTCCTGTATGTCCAGGTAAGCAACTGGACATGAATTTCCTTCTTCCTAAGTCGTTTAATCATGATGTAACAAGATGCCACCATGACCTGTCATATTTTTAAAGAGAATCAACTATGCTCAGTTTTTGAAAGCAAAGACAAAGATGTCTGACATTAGGAGAAGCTTTAGATCGCTGGTTGGGGCTGCTTCCATGGCTTTTTCAGTAAGGTATGTGAAAGAAAGCATTAAAAGACACAACTCTGTGTTCATCCCTTCCTAGTCACTACCCACTGGATGCATACTAAAAGTACCGATTTTACCTTCCTGTCCAATCAGTGTGCATTTTTACCTTCACTAGCTATACACATATAAAGATCACAGACTCTTCAAGTGCAATCCTCCATTCTATGCACAGGGATAGAGGTCATATCACAGCATTGCAGTATATGCTGTGGTTTATATAGGAAAGCTAACTGTGGACATTTTGACACACACTGTTTTATAGAGAATGATTAAACATGAGAAACAATGTAAATAATGTAACTTGTAGGTCTACATTTCTCTAACCAGCTTTCATATGTTTGCAGGATTTGATTTTGTGACTAATGAAAAGGCATTATGGTATTAATATATTATTATTAATAACATTAAAAATATTATGGTAGCAATTATATTGATATATTTTCTTGGGTTCTAAATAATAATTTACAAAAAGTCTATCTTTCTACAAGGCAGAAAGAAACACTGCCACACATTCCCTTCTGCCCAGAAGACTTCAGAGAACAGAAATTCCTGCAGCTGCCTCTTACACACAGAGCCGTTTGGTATTTTTGGAGTATCCATATAGAATCTGTGATGTTTATACCCGTTATGGACCCTGTTTTAGAAAGATCCCTAGTCACAGATCCATGCCGTACATTATTTCTATAACCTGCATCAGTCCAAATCAGAAGTGGCCAAATAGTGGTCAAGGGCTGTGACATCAGCTTTGTCATTATTGCTCTACTTAGCTGTTCCTGTGAGTCAGATCTGTGTTACCATGGCTACCACCACTGAACAAGACATCTATTCTGCTGCTGCTGGTCTAGTCGGACATTCCTGCAAAATCAGCTCTAGTACAACATTGTTGACAACGTTTGGGATTCACTAAAATACCATTTTTCATTACACTACAGGCAGTTTAGTAAATCTGCTCTTGTCTATTACAATCACTCCTGAGTACTCGGGGAAAAAGCCCTCTCATTCTACCATGTTCAACCCTTTTCTGCTTCATTAGGGGTAATAATGTAATCTGAAACAAAGGAAAAGCAGCAGAATGACACTGTAGTCTCTGACTTAGGAATCTTACTTAGTAGGAGATCTACATTTTAGTGTCTCTGCAAGCAGTGGGATGTAGAAAAATAGAACTAAGTAAAGTATAATTATTTTAAATAAGGAGAGTATCCCCAGATACAAAAGTATTTATAGATTCATACCTATTCTGAGATGTGACAAATAGGAGACAGCACCCTGGAAGGTTTTAGAAGTTTTCTTAACTTTTATTTTATTTTAACATTGGCTTTTTAGTGGGTGAACATGTATTTTTGAAGTTTTATAATACTAGCATTTTGTTTCATTTGCTGCCTTTATTTATTGTCTGAAAAAGTCCTTGGTTTCTTGCCAGTGTCACTGAGAGTTACTTTTGACTCATACTAGTTTTTGATGAAATGTGACTGCCCATGACTCAATTTTGGAGTCATCACTTAACTGGACAGAGATGATGAAGCCCTGGGTTTAGAGATTTATCACCATATTTAACTAGATTTACATTTGCATTATGCGCTGAAATTACTGAAACTGATGTTACTTAAACTGACATGGCTGAATATTATATTTGTTAATTGATGGACTAAATGAACCAAAGCAGCTAATGAAAAAGTTATGGTTTATATGTAAATTGAATTTCTTGATAATATTCAGCATGACAAAATTTTAGTGTATTCTGCCATATTTATATGAAATAGTTAGTACATTAGAGACCCTGCGGGTTTGAGAAAATGCTTTGTCTCCACGGTTGAATATTTATTACAAAACTGATGAAACCAATCTCAATCCCAAGAGGTAACACTTCTTCGAATAGTTCAGTATTCTAATCGGTAGCCAAAATTAATATGTGTTGTCAATAAGATTGACTAGTATTCAAATAAAAATGATTTAAAATTAGAAAATTAAACCATCCACTAAAATAGTTGCTTGAATAGACATCAAGTGGTGCTAATCAATACAATTCATTGGGTTGAGCAAATACATGTGAAATAGTCTTGTTATCAGTGAAAAACGTTTCTCAGGGGAAAAAACTCTGAAGTAGATATTTATCAAGTCACTCTGATTAAATCCTGGCTCTAGGAAATAGTGCCATATGAGCTGGGGTTTAGTCAATCCGACTGAGATGAAATCCATATTACAACTTTCCAAACAATCATCTGGATGATAACGCAAAGTGTTGCCTGAAGGAAGAAGCAAAAGAACAGAAATATTCAATGATGTGGTATTTCCATGGATATTCATGCTCCAATAAGAACAATAGCACATGAACCACTATTTTAAAATAAATAAATAAATAAATAAATACAGAGTTATAAATAAATGTAACACCACTGCAAACAAAAAGTTCTGTGAAAAAAAAAAAGGGTAGATTCTGAAGTATCTCGTTGGACACATCTATGTGTAAAAAAATATCCTATAATAGAATTTTTGGTTGGTCTTCATCATGGTACCTAATACGTCCTGGCCTGAGAATTTAAAATCAACTCATGGCTGTTGTTTTTTGTTTGTTTGTTTGATTGATTGATTGTTTTTGTGCAATAATGTGCAACCATGTTTTTGTGCAAATGTTTTCTGATGGTAGACAAAATTAACTCTGTATGTCTAAATTCTTGGTTTCCATAGTAGGAAGAAATACTGGAAATGAACCTTCAAGCAAAATATTAACTGGCTAATATATTTCCCCTTGAAATATTTTGTAAATATTAAAAGTCACTTCAGAAAATATCACCTATTGCTCCTTTGATATAAAAGATGAAAATTCATTACTTTGAATTTCACAAAGTCTAGAAACCCATTGAAATAATTCTATTATATGTGATTTTCATGAGATGAAGTTACCACTGGACATTACAGTAGTTTGTTCAGGACTGCATTTTGTACATAGTTTGTACTGCTTATTTGATTCTAGCTTCTTCTGCACAAATGGAAAAGTTATGACAGCATGATGATCAGAGGATATTGTCTACAGACTGACATTTACCTGATTTACTAAGAAATCTTCCCATAACTATTTATTAACATAATTATAGATCACAGAATCACACAATCACAGAATGGCTGAGGTTGGAAGGGACCTCTGGAAGATCATTTAGTCCAACCCCACCCACCAAGCAGGATCACCTACAGCATGTTGCACAGGAAGGCATCCAGGCGGGTTTTGACTATCTCCAAGGAAGGAGACTCCACAACCTCTCTGGGCAACCTGCTCCAGTGTTCAATCACCCTCAGGGTAAAGTGCCCTCTCGTATGCACCCAGAACTTCCTGTGCTTCAGTCTGTTGCCTCTCATCCTGTCACTGGGAACAGTTGAAAATACTCTGGTTCCATCCTCTTGACATCCTCCCTTCAGATATTTGTATCCATTAATGAGATCTCCCCTCAGTTTTTTCCAAGCTAAATAGGCCTAGTTCTCTCAGCCTGTCTTTGTATGACAGGTGCTCCAGTCCCCTAATCATCTTAGTAGCCCTCCTCTGGACTTGCTCCAGTAGTTCCATGTCCCTCTTGTACTGGGGGGCCCCGAACTGGACACAATACTCCAGGTGTGGCCTCACCAGGGCTGAGTAGAGGGAGATGCGCACAACCCATGAACTGCTAGCAACACTCTCCTGAATGCACCCCAGAATAACATAGGCCTTCTTGGCCACAAGGGCACATGGGCTGAATAATAGTTAGCTTGCTGTCCATCAGGACGCCCAGGTCCTTCTCTGCTGAGCTGCTCTCCAGCAGGTCATCCCCCAGTCTGTACTGGTGTTTGGGGTTATTCCTCCCTCTGCACTTACCTTTGTTGAACTTCTTGGGAGTCCTCTCAGCCTATCTCTCCAGCCTATAAAAGTCCCTCTGAATAGCAGCACAGCCCTCTGAGGTATCGGCCACTCCTCCCAGCTTTGTGTCATCAGCAAATTTGCTGAGCGTGCATTCTGTTCCATTGTCCAGGTCACTGGTGAATTAAGTTGAACAAGTCTAGACCCAGTACTGAACCCTGGGGGAACACCACTAGCTACAGGCCTCCAACTAGATGGCGCCACTGAACACAACCCTCTGAACTCTGCCATCCAGCCAATTATCCACCCACCTCACTGTCCACAGATCTAGCCCACATTTCCTGAGCTTACCTGTGAGGATGTTATGGGAGACAGTGTCAGAAGCCTTGCTGACATCCACTGCCATCGCCTCATCTACCCAGGTAGTCATCCCATCATATCAGATTGGTTAATCATGATTTCCCCTTGGTGAATCCATGCTGACTACTCCTAATCACCTTCTCATCCTCCACACGCTTGGAGATGACCTTCAGGATGAGCTGCTCCATCATCTTTCCAGAGATGGAAGTGATCATTAATCAATTCTCATCTCTTCAAATCAAAGTAATTTAATGAGCTACAGGGGAGGTCTACAAAATTAAGCTAGCACAGACTTTGCACTCATGTTGAACTCTTGAAAAAGAGCTAACAGTTTTACAGAAAAGGATAATTCTACTTTCACCAATCTGTTCTTTTTTGATAATAATTCCTTCTAAATATAAAAGGAATGTGCATCATCTAAGTAATGATGAACTAACCATTGATTTGTGAGTTCACTGTGATAACATTTTAATTCAAAGCTCTTCATTGAAGATGTAGGATATTGTTATCAATATTTTATATTACAGAGGCACAAAGAGGTGTTCCTAACTGGAATATGGGAAGAAATATCTCAGCACCATATGACCACTCATAAATTGCCTGTGATAATCTTTCAAAGAAGAATTCACTGAGGTAAGGTCAGTGTACCAAAAACATATCACTGCAAGTGTGAGCCTAAGATATTAATATTATTAGGTTTCAATTTATACTTCAAGTTTCTTAAAAAAAAAAAAAAAAAATGATTTGGAAGTCAGTATGTCTTTGTATCAAACAAACCCGATAATCTTTTTAATTATTATTCCTAAGGGATGTATTTGTGGCATAAATAAACATGTAATGAGAGAAAGCTTTGAAAATGTTGTGTAAGAACATTAGAACAGTTCAACAGATAGCTTTATTCTGTGGATAACATTCACAATTAGGTAATTGATAATAACTTCTGTATTGCTTCTGAGGAGTATATTGAAAAAGCATTTTTTTTTTTTTCTCTTTCCTTGCAAGCAAGACATTACTGGTGATCCCATTGGTCACTAGCCCGCACAAAGAAAGCCAGCATAAAGTAGAACTGAACATTTTCAGAGCACAAAGAAACACACTGAATTCACTGTACTCATACATCTTCATGGCTTGTATTTAAACATAGCTTGTATTCAAACAGGTAGGTAAAGCTCAGGGGAGTGAAATGGGCAAAACACAGATCTCTCAGTACTGAATGATTCAAAAGTCTTTGTGGCGTGATACAACTTCTCCAGGTACAGTCAGAAATATATACCGGGAGCAAGGTTAGAGACATTTCAATGCAGACGTGTGTCACTAAAGTATGAAGAGCCCTTAAAATAAAAATGCTTTGCAAAAGGGGTCTCAGTAAAGAAATTATTGCAGCAAAACTATCTTTTAAAACAGTTCCAGTAGATTCATGACATCTTAAACTGTTTATTATTATTATTATTAAGAAAGAAAAAATCTTCATTCTGATATTTAAATCCAATCATTCCATTTAGAATACGCAAAATGCAGTAAAATATCAAAACTGAACTGTTTCAAACAATACCAAATACAGCTGAGGAAGACAAAAGAACAAAAATATACTTTTCTTTATTGAGATACCATTAATTTGGACAGCATTTTCTTTAGTCTAATGTCCAATGGCTAACTATAATTTCCTCCATTTGTATATTGCTTGTTTTACATAAGCTTTCACAGAAAAGAGACAACTTTTATGTTCTTTACACATACATAAGTGTATTCTCCCCTATTGAACACTTTTATATGTAGATAAAAATATCACTTGAGAAAATGAGCATTTAGAATCCTCATGAAAAAGGAAAATACTTCAGAAATTATAAGTGGGTACATTTTCACATAACTACACTGTTTAATTCAAATACTCTTTCTAATCCTGAATATTATGTCAAAGGAGGTTCCTTTGTTTTGAACACCCTTTGTTTAAATGATGTGAAATCAGTTTGTATACGTCACTGGACTTAATAAATAAATGATGAACTTTTTCTAGTTAATTTTATGAAAACCATAAAAGTTTAGTAGAAATAATGACTGTGAGAACTTGCTGATTTTAATTGCAGGAATTGGAATAATATGATTTGAGAAGTGTCAGTATTGGAAGGAAATGCATAGTTTCCTATGTAACATCAAATGGTTTAAATTTTTTGATGTAGGAATTCATTTTGTTTGGTGTTTGCATATATACTTCTATAATAATTAATTTGTGCAGGAGTAGGAATTGTGATTACCTTCCATGTGGTCTGAGATAAATACAGTGGTTGATTTCATGCTCACTGGTCTATCAATTGGACTATTAATCATGATTACATGGTAGCTGTGATATGCAAGAGCTCTGAAGAGTAGACACACATTGAAATTACATTGGAAGTTAACACAAAAGAAGCAGCTGAACTTCAATAGAATAGTATTTGTTCTCCTAACTTGCATATTTTTTTTTTAATAAATAATTTCCCATCCTTTAAAGAATTCATAATACCTAGCATGCTTTAATTACTGAATTTGCATAAAAAAATAAATAAATAAAAATAAAATTGAAGCAAAATTTCGCTGTACATCAGAAAGAAATGACAACTGCAATGACAAGATAAGACAGGACAGGACAGGCAGGATACAAGTTAGTTCCAAATCCCATTGGCATCTGTAAGAACACAGATGTAAATATGAGAGATTCTGGAATATTTTTCCTGTATTATTTTAGGTGGTTAAATAGTCAATTTGATATTCTGTGTTCACTTTTGGGCCCCTCACTACAAGAAGGACATCGAGGTGCTTGAGCGAGTCCAGAGAAGGGCAACGAAGCTGGTGAGAGGTCTTGAGAACAAGTCCTACGAGGAGCAGCTGAGGGAGCTGGCATTGTTCAGCCTGGAGAAGAAGAGGCTCAGGGGCAATCTCTATAAGTAGCTTAGGTACTTATAAGTACTTAAGTGCCTAGGTACTTATAAGTACTCAGGCACTGTCTATAAGTACCTTAAAGGAGGCTGTAATGACGTGGGAACTGGTCTATTCTCCCACGTGCCTGGTGACAGAATGAGAAGGAATGGGCTAAAGTTGCACCAAGGGAGGTTTAGGTTGGATATTAAGAACTTTACTGTAAGGGTTGTTATGCATGGGAATGGGCTGCCCATGGAATTGGTTGAGTTACCATCCCTGGAGGTCTGTAAAAGATGTTTAGATGTAGAGCTTAGTTATATGGTTTAGAGGAGGACTTGTTAGTGTTAGGTCAGAGGTTGGACTAGGTGATCTTGGAGGTCTCTTCCAACCTAGATAATTCTGTGATTCTGTGATTCTATATTTTCCTCACAGGCAATCCTTGTGCTTTCTTTTTACTGCTTGTAGATATGAGGAACAAATTTTCTTTGTAACCTGTGGTCTTATAAGTTGTCCTGTAATCTCTCTGTAGTAGGATCTATGTGATTAATATTTCTCTTAATGATGACTATAATTAGTGGGGAAAGAAAGTGAAACATGGTTATTTCTTTTGATAAAGATTAAAAGTGACAATTTCAAGAACATGATAAGATTAAAAAAATATGATTTCAAGTACACAGAAACTCATTTTATGTTTCTTAACCAAGTAAAGAAAGATTTATTTACATCTCTCTCTTCTTCCCTCCTGCCCCACAGTCTTTTTCTGCAGTACTTTTGTCAGTGAAACTGTGTGTGTTGTGGAAAGGAGCTTGGTCTTCCAGGACAGGAGGGAATGTTGGAGCCACTGTTACAGAACCAGCTCATTTCCGTTGAGCTTCACAAGACTTTAACGAGTTTGTGAGGAAGGCGGTACAGCTACAATTTCTAGTTCAGATACCTCCCTTTATGGTGTCCTTCCTTCCTTCCTTCCTTCCTTCCTTCCTTCCTTCCTTCCTTCCTTCCTTCCTTCCTTCCTTCCTTCCTTTTCTTTCCTTCCTTCCTTTTTTTTTTTTTTTTTTTTTTTTTTTTTGGGTAAAGATGAATAATTACAGGTGTTTGAAGAACACTGTTCTTTGTATTGCTAAACAGGAAAATAATGCTTATGTTAGTTATTTACAGTAAAATTAGTGTGAGATGCAGCAGTCAGGTGTGTGTTTCAAATGTTCTGCATAGCCCTCGATTCTCTATTAAAAATGTATTTTTAACTTCATATGCACTTCTACATTATATCAGAACTTAGTCTTCTGCATGCACATGGGGTTTAGAAATGTCAGTTTAAAAATTTTTGACACAATGGTGTAAGCAGAATAGATATTTCCTTCAATAGTGCTGGCCTACTGTCCATACCTTTATTTATTTTTACTTTGCAGAACTAAAGAATTTACTTTTATCTTATTTCACTAATACACATTTCCTAATTGCTTTCAGGAAATTAGATAAAGAGATATTTTGGTTTTATGTGATGTTAGCTTCCCTCTTGTTTTTTTATCTATAAATTCTTAAGAATATGATTAATTACAATATCTGTAGTTTTGAAGTTATATTACATTAAAATTAGTTTCCAATACAAATTAGTGTCTGTAACTAGCACTGTCAATCACGCTCAGCAAAATTCAGCCTACTGTTACTATATCATGTTTGTTGCCCAGATATTCAGTTCTGCTTCCTGATTTTGTATCCATAGTACGTATTATTCTTTATCTTCTATATACATAGTTGGACCACTCTCCTCATCACTTCCACAGAAGAATTATGTGGAACATTTATTCCTAATATTGTTGAGCACATATATTCAATTTATGAAAAATAGTTTCTGTAATTACTCTCTATGATACCATATGGGATAGTAAATTATTATTCCAGTAAGATTTATATTTAAAAATAAAAAATAAAAAGTCTCACGGAAACAGTATAAGGATGTAAAAGAAACAGTATAAAAAACTATAAGAAACAGTGGAGTAACTGCTAAATATTATAGCCAAATTGTTTAAACTGAAAACAGTAGTATTATTTACATACAGGTATGTAGAAGCTTGAATAAGAAAGAGGTTCCATCTCCCAGTCCCAGAATTACCCACAGGCTTGATCATATGCTTTATTTTGTTGTTTTTACTCACCTACTGAGAAAATCCTGGCTCCACTGAAGGCAATGGTAAAACTCCTGCTGACTTCAAAAGGAGACAATATTAAAGCCCCAAATAATAAATAGACCGAGGCAAATAAAAGTGGTTATAAAGAAAGGTGTTTTAGTTTGGATATTGCTAGAAGAGGGTGGGGAATGAAATTGGACCCTTGTAACACAGGATTTTTAGAATTAGCTTTTTGAGTCCCCCTATATCAGTGAGAGTTTATGTATAAGGCAAATTTTAGGCTGAGATTTGCCTGTGAATTCAAACATTTGCCTTTACATATTATTTCTGAGGCACACCAGGCAAATTGGTCAATTTTTTCTGTGATTCCTCTAGCTACCATCAAATATGAGAATGCAATGGTGTCTGATTGTTCAGTTTTTCTAAGGTTCTTATTCTCCGGTTTTCTAATTAAGATGGCTACTGCTGTTTTGTTGTTGTTGTTTGTTTGGCACTATATGGACCATAGGCTTAGATATCTTCCATTTTAAAAACTGATACAAAAACAAATCTACCAATAAATTGTTGTGATCAAGAACAATTAAACAATTAAACAATTAAAATCAATAAAAAAATAGAAGAAAATTTATATTGGAAGTTGAAAGTTTCTCTGCTCTTTAGATATATATAAAAAAATACAAAGCCATTTTAAAATGAGAAAATCTGGAGCTTTTGTGTGATTATTTTGACCTCGTACAGCTATTCTTTTACTGCCTGTATACTGTTTATGTGGTCTAATCTTCCTCACTTCCTCAATGAGGTGATTTCGAGATAGTGGGAAAGAGAGGGAGAGGAAGAGGGAAAAGGAGCCAGGGAAAGACAGGAAGAGTGAGAGGGCAGAAACTTGGGAATTCAGAAGTTTATATTTACACCACACAAAGCTATTTTGATTCCCATTTCTTTCTTGACAGTTGGGATGGAAATGAGTAAAGGTGATGGAAAGTTCTGAAAAGTCCTAAAAAATCACAGCCTTCTTAACACTACTGCACCATCCTTCAATGCAGGCATCACAGATCTGGTCTATGTATTACCATACACTTAAGTTTTGCAATCTGTTCTCGCAAATCAATTTTACACAGCTTGAGAATATGGGCAAGTTTGTATTTGTGCTATAAAGATGTTTCAGATGGGAAAAGAATGAAAACAGTGTTGTAGCTGCAAACAAATCAATCGGACTATATTAAAACTAAACACATGATGCCAAAGATGAATGTAGAGACAGAAACAGGGACAGAGATTACCATGGGGTCTAGACACATACAGTGATTAATCATCACACACATCTGGAAAAGAAAAGCACAACAAGAAACAGCTTTTTCTTCTTTGGCTAGACAGTCCGCAGAGAAAGAAAATTATATTATGTTCTCCATGGATGAAGGGAAAGATGAAATGGATATTAACTGTCCCTTGTTTGCACCAGACTGAAAATGGTAACGTCTTTTACCTAGCTTTATTTTTTATTACTTGAAAACAATCCGATAGCCCATTTTTTAAATTCAGAACATAAGTATATCTGTTTTTCAAAGATTAATTTCAATCTTAAAATAATATTAAACAATTATATTGATTTTAATTTATCACAAAAAAAAATAGTTATATTCAGCAAATCTGAATACAGGCAAGAGCTGCAATACTAGAATTTTTCCTATTTGTTTTTTTTTTCTTTTATTTTTTTTTCCCCATATATTGTGCAATTACAATATTAAACTTACTCAGATGTAAGAATTCTCAAATGGAGTTCTAATATCTGGGTACATGACTCTCTATGGATACACAGGCAAAATTAAAATGAAAAGTCTGTTTATATGTGTTGTGTTGTTTGTTTGTTTGTTTGTTTTTTTAATTTTATTTAATTTTATTTTATTTTTCTGCTAACACAGAATACTGAGACTGCACAATGGTGTTCAGAAACTAATTGACAAATTTTCTAGGTTTGGAGACAAATTTCACCTTCATACAGAGACTGATAAAACCAACATGTTTGTAGCACCTTATGACAAATAGAACTAATTTGAAAAAAATCTTTCTGCAGAAATGTCTTTGAGTTTAAGTCAAAGGAGTACTTTCACATCAACTGGGGGCAATACACCAGATATATTTAGGTTTATTTGATACTTGCCATGTTTGTCGTATAAAATATTAATATTAATAATATTAATAATTAACAGTAATGATAATTATGGTCTTTAATTTCCTTTTATATTGAACCTTTGTATAAACTTTCTGAATCTTCATTTTAGTCTTGCCACAATAGTTTGTTCAAACAAATAGGTACCCTCACTCCTTTCTCATGCATAGATAATTAAACATACAGTAGTTTACTCAGAACATGCCAAAAGCAGAGAGTTTTGCAGATCTATTCCTTCTACAGATATATGCAGATCTATTCCTGAAATTGGATGGTACCTTTTGCATCCTCTCTGGAACGCTCATCAACTTCAGGACATGTGTCAGTGCTGGCAGCTTAACAGAACTTTCTTCCAGCCTGCTTTATGTTTCATTCATGTTCCACTAAGAAGCAGTGGATGTACTCCTGTAACTCCAGAGAGAAAAGGGAGTAAGAATGCATATGGAAGCACAGTGTAGTCCCTTTCCTTTTCAGGTGTGCTTTTTGTTGTTGTTGTCTCATGCCTTTTTTTTTTTTTTTTTTTTTTTTTTTTTTTTTTTT
>CM021768.1:44542744-44569511 GCA_011076525.1 Nettapus auritus | reverse complement strand
TTTTTTTTTTTTTTTTTTTTTTTTTTTTTTTTTTTTGAGTTCAGGGCAGGATGTGTATCCAACCCAGGGATAAGGTTGATGGTGGATGTTTTATTATGGAAAAAAGTATTAAAAAAATGTGATTTTTTGTGATTTGTGATAAAATTTGTGATACAAATTTTCTCTTTCTCCCACCCTGCTACCTAGCTGATGTGCTGTTAAAGGAGAACATGATTTAATATTCATATTAAAATGTCTCTAGAAATGACATAGTTATTGAAAAAAAATAGCAATGTAAGCCAGGTGGAAAAAAATAGGATGGTAGAATGAAATACCTCTGAGGACAGTTTTGTTGTACAACATTTGGCCTTAAATAAATGTATGGGCCTGCTTCTGAAAATATATTACATATGTCAAAGGAACAGTAATTAAACTGCTCCCTCTAAGCCTTTTTGATAAGCCATTTTCAGAATGAATGGTTGAGGCTGAGAAAGGCCACTTGGCATTTAAGAACCCTACCTTTAGGATATTATTCTTGCTTTCTCATGCTCACATAATTTTTACTTTTTCTTTGTCTTTTTTTCCAACCAAATTAGAACAATGCTAGCATCCACTATTTGTGTTAAAGAAGACCTGAAAAATTAAAATTGTCATATAAATTTGTTTTTATCATTAAAAAAAATGTGAAAGAGAAATAGAGATCATTTAGTCGCATATTACACATCTTATACCAACCCTGAAGAAAAAATACATAGTAATAGTTTGATTATGGTGAAAATGGCAAATTTTGCATATTGTCACTGATGAATGGAGTCTGAAGTAAGCCACTGTAACTTATACTAAATCATTCAAAATAATTATTACCTGCTTGAAATGGTGTTATGGTGAACAAATAAAAAGAAAAAGGATAAGAAGGCAGTGCCCCACTGAGACCCATAATACATTTCTTCAAATGAAATAAACAAAATGAATTGAAGTCCTTAACTAAGGACTCTAAGGAAAGAGATAGATTCTACAAAATTTTTACTAAGAAAGATTTAAGATAATTTATGTTTAAAATAGATATTTTGAAGAATATTATTGTTTCACATCATCTGTGTCTTGGACCCAGATAATTTTCTCACTTTATATTAACCAATATTTTTACAATAGCATACATGTATATTATGGAACATGAATTAATGTTTATTATTATAATAATGTGTAAAATAATATGTATTATTTTAATAATATTATAAATAATGATATCTTCTTTAATGCTGAAATTACAAGAAAATAGGTTGTGACTTAATAAAATAGATAAAACTCTTTGTAATCTCTGGGAATGATTCACGAAGTGACAATGCCAGGTGCTATCTTTGCTTTCTATATTCTGCCATAGAACATATTTTCCATGAATTCAGACAATCTCCTCCCCATTGAAATTATTTTACATCTTTATGCCAGTTCCTTTCTCGTCTGTATATTCAATAAAACAATTAATTTCCATGGACTATAAATGTGTATTTTCAGACTGTCTAAAACTGATATTTATACATCTTACCTATTTACTGCAATCAGGATTATTTTTGTTGTTGTTGTTGTTTTTTACTTTTTTTTTGGCAGTTTTCAGAATGTGATATAATTGTAAAATTGCACAGTTTTTCCTACTATGAAGTGCATATTATGAAGTGTGTATTTATTAATTCAGATTTTTAACATAAGATTATTGACATGAGTTTTTAATAACATTTTTTTCATAAGATTTCATAAGATCTGTAAGATAAGATTTAACATGTTATTTGTTGTTCTCCATGCTGTAGCAATATGTATTAGGTTTTATGTGCTCTAACTGCAAAAGAAATAGAATGCCAGCACTCTTGTATAGTCTTTCTATGAACTCAGAAACTTCTGAGTTTCTTTGTTTTTATTTTTCTCTTTTGATTATTTTTCTTAAAACTGTGAAACTTGGAAACCATAATCAGTAAGCACTTCTAATCTACTGTCATTAGTGATACACCATACTAAAAATTAAAACCATCCTTATTTGCCAGTGAAAAACGAAGTCTGAAGAAAATATGGAATGGAATGACAGCAGCTATAGGCCTGACAGAAATTACTAAAATAAAAAGTATTGCATAATGGAAATGTTTACTGGAATTCAGGTTGAGAAAATGGTATTTTAATGCCACATATACTAATAATCAGTGTTTTTGTCATTTTTAAGTGTAGTGGGTTTACATGGCAAGATTTTGGCAGCAGGGGGCCATAGGCGTGGTTTCTGTGAGAAGAATCCGCAAGCTGCCCCATGTTAGATAAGGGCCCTGCTGCTGACTGGAGCAGAGACAATAACTGATATTGTTTGCACCTATGTGAGAGCATATTTAAGGAGGAAAAAAACCTGCTGTGAAACAACAGCTGGGAGAGAGGAGTGAGAAACAGGCCTGCAGACACCAAGGTCAGTGCAGAAGGAGGGCAGGAGGTGCTTCAGGTGCCAGAGCAGAAGTCCCCTGCAGTCTGTGGTGAGGACCATGCTGAAGCACGCTGTCCCCCTGCAGTCCATGAAGTACCAGAGTGGAGTAGGGTTCCATGCTGCAGCCCATGGAGGAGACTATGGTGGAGCAGGTGGACCTGCTCCAATGGAGACTGCGGCCTGTGGAGGTCCCCTGCCAGAGCAGATTCTGGGCCAGACCTGTAGCCCGTGGAGAGAAGACCATGCAGGAGCAGGTGACCTGGCAGGAGCTGCTGCCCATGGGGGACCCAGGTTGGAGCTGCCTGTGGGAAGCCCACACGGGATCAGATCGGGAAGGACTGCATCCCATGGGAGGGACCCCACGGCACAGGGGACGAGGGTGACTGAGAAGGAACAGAGGAGACGAAGCACTATAGATTGACCACAACCCCCATTCCTCTGTTCCCCTGTGCCACTCAGGGCATGGAGGTGGAAGAGGATGGATGGGCAGAAGGCATTTTTGGCTTTACAGCAGGAGTATAACTATTATTCCAGTTGAAACAAAACAGTATGGAACTTTGATTTTCCTTTTGACAAATTGAGTTATTCACAACAATTTAAGTGTGATAAAAAGAATTCATAGCAACCTTTTTGTTAATCAAACCAAAAGTGGAGTTATAAAGTCAAAGAAACAGGACAATTCCTATGAATTTGTGGCCATGAAAAAGTGTGTTTCATATTTTCTTCCTGGACGAGTACTAATTTCTAATGCCTTATATTAAATGACTGCCACCTTCCATCAACCTGCACATTTAATTTCCTGAGGACTCTTGGAAGTTCAGCAGCTGTGCTCCAAAACTGATGTAATGCCATCTGCCCCAGGCAGCTCCTGCATTTCTCTGGGGGAAGTTGAGAAGGTACTGATGAAGAATAAACACAACTTTCCTCCATTCTTCTTTTTTACAATCACATATAAAACAATTCTTTAAAGGTTTATAGTCTTTACAGGTACTTTTTTGTTTTGGTCATTTTACATATAAATTGTTGGTATATGGAAAGCATCGTGTACTTTTCATTTTTATTCAGCACTTAGCTACATACGCATGCATGCACTTACTTGTGCATCACTTATCAAATGAACTCCTTACTAATGTCTGCTGTTATCTCATTTTCAGATAATTCTTATTAGTATTTTTCACTTGTTACTATGTAAAATACGTACTGTTTAATTCTATCTGTTTTTAAAAGTGAAAAAGACACTACACAAATGTGCATTAAAACAACTTAACACTCATTTTCTGTGGGATAGGATCTTTCCTCTGTGGCATTCATTTGCAATTTGTTTAAATCTGTTTAATTTTAGTCAAGACATCTTTTAGTCAGGTTAAAAGTTAAATGCAATTAGATATCTTAGTGAAACGGTGACAAACAAATATTTTTAATAGCTGTCTACTAACATCTTTGTTAGACTAAAAGTAGGTGCAACTTTAAATGTCACAAGCCAATATTTATTGTCAAACTTCAGTATAGAGACAGAAAGTTGAGGCACAGTGCAGGAGTCTTCTGAAAATCAAAATATACTGAAATGTGGAAAAATGATTATATTTCAAATGTATATGAGCTACTAGACACTATTATCTGTGGAGCACCATTAACAACTAATGGTAGTATCATTAACTGTTAAGCTTGGTTATTAAGAAAAATTGCACTGGTTGTTGACTTGTTTTGGAAAAGGAGGATAAATTGAGTTCTGAATGTAGCTATATCAAATCTGCAACTGTGTAGGGAAAGAATTAATCTACTTTGTAAGGTCTTGGCTCAGAGACACTTTTCACTGCTCCAGAGATTTTTCATGAAAGGTCTGGTTTTCATCATCACTCTATCATCTGGAATAAGAATATGATCAATTTCTTTAAAAGCTGCTTGAGAAATATTTTTTCTTTCTTTTTTTTTTTTTCAAAGGAACTATACTATGTAGGATTTTATTTATCAATTTATTTATTTATTTTCAGAAAATTCTAACCATTGATAGTCCTTGATTCTTTTAATAATTGTTTATCATAGGTATTTTTATTTTAAAATTATGCCTTCTTTTTCATATGATAGAAACTGAAATAACTGGATATTGAGGCTACTTAAAAATTTGGGATAGAAAATTTGATTAGACAGAGTTGTTTATGGAAATTCCTGTTAGAGGGATATGGATTTCTATTCACTAATTATGTCCTGCACAGCTGTATGTTCTACAGTTTCTAATTCTTTGGTCTGGAAAAATGTTTTAACCTCCTCACTGTATCGTATGGTGTAGACACTTGAAAAAGGTGATACGAAAGCACAGAATACTTCTATACTTCTCATAATTCAGAGATGCGTTTCCTAGAATATAATTCATAGTTTTCAGAGGTAATTTTCTTTTTTTTTTTTTTTTATTTTATTATTATTATTTTTTAATGAGACTAGTTTCACATGTAAAGAGTTTATGACATTTTACCATTGAAGGTTAATTATTAAACCAGTTTTAAAAAAAAAAAAAAAAAAGTGGAAAGCGATGAAGAATCAGGCTCAATATATAAATGAATTTTCATTGAATTATTGCGTGATTCTCTACAAATGTTGTTTGTTCAACCCTGAAAATTAAGTAGAATGCACAAGGAAGTCTTTGGATCTGTTGGCCTCCAAACATGTTGAGTCAGTAAAAGTAGATAACTTTAATCTTGTTCACTGGCTGTGAAAGACCTTCAACTATTGTCAAACTCATTCACATCATCATTGTTCCCTACAAGTTCCTGAGGAGGGGAAATAGGGAGATAATGGTCTCTGCACCAAGGGAGGCTCAGATTTGATATTAGCAAAAATTTCACTATTGTGAGGGTGGTCAAACACTGGAACAGTCTTCTTAGAGTTGATGCCCCTATGCCTGTCAGTGGTCAAGAGGCATATGGATCATGCCCTTAATAATATGCTCTAATGTTTGGTTAATCCCAGAGTGGTCAGGCAATTGGAGCAGATGATCTTTGAAGGTCCCTTTCAAAAGAACTGTTCTATTCTGTTCTGTTCTGTCCTTTCCTGTCCTGTCCTGTCCTGTCCTGTCTTATCCTATCCTATCTTTTGGGACAATTATTCATTCAAACAAAACACAAGATAAAAAGATAGAAAGAATGCTAAAACCTTTCATTCCACTTTGCTCTCCCCATTTCATATCCAGTCAACAGAACAGCATTTTTCAGTTCAACATTTACCTCCTTTGTTCATAGACAACCCTACTTCAAATAGAATAGTAAATGATCAAAACCAAAAGAGATTGTTTCTGACTGCCCTTATATCATGAAGACAGTTAGTGACATGATATCATAGCATGTGCTACTTGGCAAAAATCAAACATTTTGTCCTTACCACAAAACTTTCTAATGACATATTTATATATCGTATAATGATACAATACAGAATAGTGAAGTTACAGAGCTGTCTGTATGATGTAGGACAGTCTATTGATGTGATCAGTGCAGGGAAAAATTATTTAGGAATAGCTTTTATGTTACATGAGTGGAAACAAACTTCTGAACACAGAATCCTTGGTAAATGAAAACAGTAAAGATAATATGAAGACTTCAGTGGTAATTTGAACCTGAAGTGTTTCTTTTGATGGTTGGTCCATTCATGCTTTTGAAATAGTCATTTATAATATATCTTCTGAGGAAGCCATCTTTTGCAACATTACTGTAGGCAGTACATAAATAAAACTTAGTGATAAAGATGGAATCACATTCTATGGAATGTGATTTCATATGATCATCACTTTATGGTACAGAAAAACTCTCCAATAGCTGATATGCTGCCTTATTAACAGAACTTTGCTTTCTTTATTTCTGTGTTTGGTTACTACTTAATGAATCATGATTGAAAATGTAAAACAGATAAAAACTGATCAATTTTTGATTCTGTAAAGAAGTCCTTTCTACTGTACTTACAGAATCACAGACTAGACAAGGTTGGAAAAGACCTGTGAAGATCAACTGGTCTTGCTGAGCAAGAACACCTAGAGCACACTGAACAAGATGGCATCCAGGAGGGTTTTGAATATCTCCAGAGAAGGAGACTTCACAGCCTCTCTGGTCAACCTCTTCCAGTGCTCAGTCACCCTCACAGTAAAGAAGTGCCCTCTCATATTCAACCAGAACTTCCTGTGCTTCAGTTTATTCTTGTTGCTTAGCTCAGCTAGCTGAGATTTGGAAAGAAAGAAGCCCCAAAAGATAGAAAAGAAAGGGTCAAGAGGAATCAAAGTAGCATCAAAAATTTATCCTGAGAAATATTGCACTCTATATCAGCAACCCACAACATGGATTGATGACTTCATAAGCTGCATCTACAATGGTTTCTGGGTTTTGGAAATTGACATATTGCATCCCACACTTTCCAGTGATATGGAAATTTTGTTGCAGTAAAAAGGATGAATTAAATGGCACTAAAATTTATAAATCTGTTAACAAATATTTCAATCGAGTGGACAATTATGAACCAAGTTTTCAATTATTTTAGTGAAACTTGAATACTACTTAGGGATATATTATTTCTTCCATATAATAGTGTCAACAGTTATTAGAGGGAAACCTGTCAAATTTTGTTATGAAAACCAACCTGAAATTAGATTTAATGTTCTTGTGGAAAAAAAAAAATGAGGCTTCAAGAGAGTGATCTCTGGAGATTCTTTTTTAGTTTTAGAAAGAAATACCAAATTATTCTTTGCTTTATCTTTCCACCCTGATTTCAAACAATAGTTCTGTTCCTATTGTCCAAAAGCCTACACTTTTATATGTAAATATTATGTTAGCTTTTCTAACATTTGGTAACCAATTCTGATAACAATGATTTACCAAAAATATTTTATCTTTCAGAAGTGTATGAGTCTGAATTTCTTATGTTTGCTTTTCCTTATCACAGCAGAAAATAGGATTGTACATAATATTCTTAGATAAATCAGCTTTTGCTAGAATTCTTGGCTATAACAATCTAACAAATAAATAAATAAGAAATTGTGACGGAAGAAAGAATTGCAGCTCAGCAGTTTCAATGGGACTTGAGGAGTGAGGAGGTGAGAGGTACTTTCCATCTTCTTACATCTTCTTTAGGACCATGGCAAGTGAGAATTACAAAATGTCCCAGAATAAAAAAAAAAAAAAAAAAAAAATTGCATTGTTGCTAGTAAATTTAGCTTATTTGTCATTCTGACTGCTGAACTCTGCCTGTATACACTTGTGTAGACATGTACACATACACAAAAAAGGAAGCAACTTCTCTAGAGCAAGAGTATCCAATCTGTGAGGCTTGTAAATGAGCTGTTTTGCTAGTTAACCACATGTTATTCAGCATTCTTGGAGACTAGTCGCTGGTTTTTGATTTTGGCTGTGATTTTGCACAGTGCTTGTAGTAAATTTAATGACCAAGTAAAAAAAATCAAGTATGGATGTTCTCAAATACACTTGCTTTGTACCTAGTGCAGATGGTCAATAAACTTACTGAATACACTTCCTAACCTGTTTCTTTCTTTCATGGGATTTGTAATCTTGAAAGGTAATGTGACATCTTTTTCCCATAGTCAAAGTAGAACTACATGACGCAGGGTCATCCCCCACTGACTTATTGACAGAGTAAGACTGACTAATTAATGAGAGAAGTATTTTTGTATTTACTAGTTAAAGTGATTGATAAGCAAGTTGAGCAGAAATTGCTACCTTCTTAAGAGACACATAAACAAATGAATCATTGGAAAGATGAACTCTTCTGATCCATGCCTTTGAGTAATTCTTACTAGTGTTAAATAAAGCAAAAGAAATTGATTTCTTACGTCTGATTATGTATTCTTTGGGCAAGACTTTATTATGGCATGCCACACAATGAACCATTGGAAGCTGCATTTTGGCTCAAGGAGAAAACTTAGCTGTTGGGATCTAGAGTCGGGGTCCATTGTATTAAATGTGTCGTTAGATCCTCAATTTGAGGTATCAAAACATATCAGGATTACAACAGTATAATTCCATTAATGTCAGTGGTGTCTCATGGATATACCCTCATATAGTGCTTCAAAAGTCTGCCTTTGGCTTCTGAAAGCAGGAAATGGTGTATTGATTCAAATAAATGTCAATTAATAAAAAGTCACATTACTAACTTACAATAAAATCATTGCCAAGACTTGTGACTTTGAAGATTTAGTTGAAAGTATTTGAGGCCCGGAAAATTAAAGGGCAGAGCAGTGTGAATCAGAAAGAGATGACAGAGGAACAGTAAATAATGAAGGAGAATGTAACTAGATAGAAAATATAAAGAACATTTAAAAGACTAATAAATGACAAAGACAGTTCAATGCAGATAAATGTAGAACAGCAATGACTTTGATGAGTCTTTATAACACAACTGTGCATGCATTATAAAATAGGAAGAACAAAAAGTGCTGAAAAGTCAAAAGAAAACTGTGTCACTTATGTAGAAGAAGAAAGCTCACTGACAAGTCTTAGCACATGGATGAATTATGACTTTGAGAGGATCTTTATGACAGAAGTCTGTGTTTTTCATAAAGCAGAAGTACGAAAGAGTGGGAACTAAGAGAAAAAAAAGCCAAAAAAATAATAATAAAAAAAAATAATAATTAAAAAAAAAATAAGAAGGATAAATTCTGCATGGACCCTAAAGTATAAAACAACCACAGCAATATTTCTTTAGAGGAAAAAAATTGAGCTAGATGAATAGGTTTCACTACATTTCTAGCACTGATCTGACTGTGCCCGTTACACAAAAGTAGTATTTACAGGAAGGATTGCCGTCTGTTTGGCCACTGTGCAGTGATTATTTCTCAAGTGTTTATTTTTCATGAGCAGTAAAAATGCAGTGGCAGCAGTAATAGTGTTCACACACAAAACACACAGACAGAGGAAGAAAACATATGAATATATAAAAAGGTATGGAGGAAAGCAGAGGAAGAAATCAGGATGAACAGAAAGCAAGAAGGATAAAGAGACAAATAGAATGGGTAGATGGAAGAGAAGATGAAGTAAAATTGATATTATTTGTTAGTATAAATACAGAAAAAAAGAACGGGAAGTCCAAAAATACATAGTTTAGGCTCTGATTTCCTTGCTCTGTTAATAAATTTGTCAACTTTAAACAAAGAGAGACTCTGGGCATACCACAATATGTATACTTTCTGGAATACATCCATATGGTGTGGTTGAAAACTTAGACTTGTTTACTTCAGTGTCTCCTGAATGCTGTGGCCATCCCTGTTCCTTTCTGCACTGTGTGGTTCCTTATTCTCCCTCCATCCTGGGCTGTTGTTGCAGCTCTTCAGGGTGTTCAGCACAATAAGGAACAGAGGCTGAAAACTTGTTATCTAACCTGTAGAATTCTTGGTGCCTGAAGTAGCATACTAATGAATCTTCCACTAGCTATGGTGCGCACACACACACACACAAACACCAAAAAAAAAAAAAAAAAAAAAAAGAAAGAAAAAAAATCAGTCAGGAATTTCCCTTCACTTCAGCCCTTCTCAACACTGTAGTTATATGACTGAACATCTGAAGACTGTAAGTTTTTTTGAATCCAAACCCAGAATACTTTTTATAGTAGTTAGGCTAATGTGTAAACAGGTACAGTTTTTGCCTTTGGGATTTTAGTATCAGACTGGTTTCAGACAGGATAGATAAGCTCAAAATGCAATTGCCAGACTAGGTCCTTTAGACCTTTCAGGTGTAGTAATCCCATTTTGCCACTGTCAGAGTCAGAAAATTCTTGGTCTTACGAAAACTGGCACAATGACACACATAGACAGAAGTAGAGCCCAAAAAAACTAGGAAATATAAACATATGATGTTGAAATTACTAGAAGTGCAGTTTCTTTTGTGGTTTGAAGCATCTAAATAGACGTGTGGAATGACAGTTTTGGATATAGGCACTGCAGTTCTAACGAATGATGGTAGTCTCTTAAATCATTTAGAAATAAGCTAAAGGGGACTCTTAGCTGAAAAAACTACCATACCACGTCACAGAGATAGTACAAATGAGTTTGCATTCCAGTCTATAATTTCAAACCTTTTTTAAAATTTCCATTATGAGAAGAAAATGGCTGAAATGAAAACTGAAAGTCTAACATCATTGCATGACTCAGGGACGAACCTGCCTTTCTTATAACTCAGTTCAACTCTGTTTAAGAATCAAGTAAATCACCTTACTAAACTTATATAGAACAGATTGCATTATATTTCCATTTTGGCAGAGTTCTTTTTGTGTTGAGTCTGGCTCAGTGGTGTTAAAAAAAAATGGGTGCCCTCAGTTTGTACTATCCTGGATTCTAAAATATTTACTAGGGGCTTTGTGTGTTTAACTTGCCCTGGAGTATAGCTGGTATGCTTTAGTTCCAATTTTTTAATGATACTACTACTCCTGCCAGTAATTTTTATACCAGCTGCACTGGACTAATTATGTGGTTTTCTCAAAAGTCTATTTTTGAAATAATTATGGCCTTTAAGCATATAATAGACAACAAGCTTTGAGTAGGCAGGAGTAAAAAAACTTCCTGTTTGAGCAGAAAGGATAAAAATTTGGCATATCCTTCTTACATCTTCATTTTCAATGTATAAATATATGCTGCGCCTGTCTAATTAGGCGTCTGTCTAATAAAGAATTATTCCTTCATACTTATGTCCACATTCATTTAGCCATGTTTCTATATATACATATATATATATATAGAGAGAGAGAGAGAGAGAGATTTGTCATTAACTGCATTTTGCAAACCTTCTTTGACTCAAAGGAACTAAATACTAAGCACTACTAACTACGGTGTAGGATCATTGCATCACGGCCAGAAGCTTCTCTTGTTTAATATCCTTCAATGACCTGAAATTTTTGAATGGCTTAGGCTTGTACCCATAGGCACTACAAGGTCTTTAAACTTAAATACTTTAAACACAATTCAAGGTTATCTGGAGAATGAAGAAAATGTGTGATCAGTCTGTGTAACTGCTGGTTTCTGTTATTTTACAGGAATTAAATAAAATATGGTAGATTGTGATGTTTGTAAAGGTTTGTTCTTGGGGTACATTTCAGAGGTTTGAGTTGATTTGAGCCACACGACTCTTCTAAAGTTAATGAGAAAGTCACAGTTAGAATGGCATGTGATAATCTGAAAATTTACCTCTTACTGCCTCTTTAGATTTTCTTTGTCACATGTTATGGTAATAAATGGGTCTCAGCATGAGGTTGATTGAAAGGGGTATTGCTGCTTGAAACAGAACTTGTATTTTCTTCATGATCTCTGAATAACGTTATTAGTATAAGCAGGGTCAGCTTTGAGCATCAGCAAACCTTGTGATCAGGGAGCCTGGAATTACTTCAATGTGAGTGAAATTTAATAATTTGTATTTTCATATTGTGTCTCTGAAAAGGAACTGAACAAATATCGCTTTTCTTTTTGCATTATTGTAAATTACCTTTACTGTGGCCACACCCAAAATTTCAAGGCCTGTTTTTTCAAAGTATTATAAAAAGTCGTATGTCTTGCAGATTTAATAGGCTAGACAATATGTCAAAGTTGAAAGGAACAGCAGCTAGAAGACGGTGCTCAGAAAGTTTTGTTGTATATGATTGTAAATTACAAGTATTGAAGTGTTTGTTTCATCACCATCACAAGGTAGGAAGGTTCCTCGATATTTTCATTTAAAAAAGGTGCAGTTGTGGAATTTATTTTTCTTACTATTTCATAAAAATATTCAAGATGAGTAGATGAATAAAACTGTTCTTCAAAATAATATTGCTTTGTCTTGAATTCTTTTATTTTTGTTTGTTTGTTTGTGGTCTGCCAGCTAGTTTCAATTAGATAAAAACATCAGTAAATTAATGAGGGGATAGTTTGATCATTTTTTTCTTGCACAATTTAAGAAGAATCTACTAATTTAATACACAGCAAACAGAATAGAAACAAAGAAGTCACTTGGATGAGAAGAATTCTGATTTTAGGAATATTTAGATTAGCCTTATTTAACAGTCTGTAGGTCTAGCTAAAGAGATTTTGAAGGCATTATTTTAGAACATTATGGAGATACTATAGATAAGAAGCAGTATTCGCTCTCGTTCTCTGTAGTCTTTTTTATCTCAGTGTGCTGATGTTACTGCAATTGAAATATGTAGATAGTACATGACTTGATTGTACTGAGTGTTCTCAGATTCGTATTTAAAATAATAGTTTAAACAGTGGGGGGTTGTTTTCCATCTACAGGTGCCTAAATATACAACTGGCCAGAATTTAGTGGTGAAAATTAAGTTTATTTAGTTTTGTGACTACATAAAAATTGGATTTGCTCTATGAATTAATTTGTATTTCCATACATCCTTTCATTCAAAACCTTAAAGTAGTCTAACAACAACAACAAAGCTAAGAAGAATGAACAAACAAATAACAAATTTTTAGATAGGAATATGAATTGATTACTGAAATAAAAACTGCTTGGAAATAGAATTCGGTTAGGTATTATATACTTCCATGAACCAGAAAAGTGTTCTGGACATCTGTGACTAATAATAGTTGCTTTTAAAAAAAACTTTAGCCCTCAAATGTTAAAACATGGAAGAAGTATCTTATTAGTAGAATTGTCATTCTTGTGTCTAAAAAAATCTTTCATCAAACTAAGAAAAAAATCTATATTTTTTGTTGTTGTTATTTTTGTTATTTTTTACAGGTCTATGGTGTCATACTTGTGACTTGCTCACCTTAGTCCTCTCCTCTTCCACAACTTTGCCTCTTTATATTTGTTACATCTTGGAGATCATTCAGAATTTCATATAGATTGCAGTTCTATTTCTTATTCAGATTCCAAAGACTGTTGATTTTCATTCTGTATAATATGGACCACAGAAGTCCAAAACTGAAGTATTCCTGCTTTGTTGGCTTCATTATTTTCAGTTTCATTTAGTTATTATAGTGCATTTGAATGAACATCAAGTAGACTGTTGGTTATAGCTATATAAACCAATAAAAATATCTCAGCCTTGAAGTTCTAAGGTCTTACCACAAACTTTTTTTTTTTTTTTTTTTTTTTTTTTTTTGTACAGACCTGTTATTCAATTTCAGTTTATTAGGTGTGACCATATTATATCCAGCATATTGTCTATAACAGTAATAAGTCCGTGATGTGTTCCTGTCTCTGTAGGTAGCTTGTCAGGATCACAAGAACAGGTCACAGGTTATGATGACACCTGTCCTACATCATGAACAGTATAGGTTTTTCTTTGGGATTCCTTTCCTCTTCTAACCTGTCTCAGAAGAAAAATAGAAAAAGAAAATATATATATATATTTTTAACAATACATAATTTCAGTGTCTGCGAAAGGCATTGCTTTGTTGTTTCAAAAGAAAAATAATGAATTTGTCATTTAGAATGTGCTGAAAACCCTGCATAAAAAGTAAGATACAGTTACATTTCTAGCCAGGCAGTCATAGATGAACACACCAGCTTTGGTATGAAAACCTTCTTGCCAAGTTGCGGGATGTCTGCTCTTGGATTAATAAGTTCACTCAAGGAAATATATAAACTGTATTTTGGGTGTTCTGCTCACACTTTTATCTACAGTTTTAATCACCTGGAAATACCTTCATACTACAGGTGACATAAACTGCTGAAGAGATATACCTTAACTCTTCAGAGGGCTTCATAGTCTGTAATCTACCTGTTTGCATGGAAAGAATGTAAGCTGAGCTTGTATCTCCTCAGGACATGATGAAGTCAAAACCTTTCTAAACAAATTCATAGTGTTTTTATCTTCTCAGCTGCAGAATTGCATTTTAGTCTATTAATTAATTTGTCTAAAATCTGCTGGGAATTAGCTATTGGTCAAATGTTGTATGGATTCCAAAGAAAGTGAGAAAAGCTGTTTTCCAATGTTTCTCTAGATCCAATTAAATTTCTTACAGTACACGTTCAGCTTTGATGAATCATAGCTGAGTGTAGCTGAATATAACTGTAATTCAGTAGTGCCTCACTTATCCTTATTCTGAAATCAACTGTGTTTGGGTAGACCTTTAAGAAGTTGTAAACTTGACAATTTACTTTAAAAAGCACAATTGTTGGCTTCAGACTAACTTTAATTCAATTTAATATTATTTTAATCACTATAATTTATATGTTTTTACCCCAGTAATAATTTCATGATTGAATTTTAATTAATAGATTTTAGTAAGCCTTTTTGAGTGATATATGAGAATGTAAAGCAATGTAAGTTTCAATAAAATTGTGTTTAATTAATAAGTTCAGTTTAGTTAACACTGAAGGTAGTAATCAAAAGTGTCTTACTGAAATGTATTGTTGCCTATTCAATATACAACACTATTTCAGACGTACAGCCCTGATGTGTATTTCAGAACCTCATAGAAAAATAATACTGTCCAATGAAAATGAAACTTTTTTTCTTTCCTTTCCCTTATTTTTTAATATCCGCTATTTCAGCTAGAGTTCTGTATTCAAGAAGTTAATGCAATAATATATTCATTTTGTAACAAAAAATCAGAGCAATGAATGTTCTTGGTTTTGAATTTGTACTAATATCCTAAAGCCACAAACTTAATTTTGTTATTATTATTTTTTTTTTTCCTCCTCACCCATTTCTCTGGCTTGTGGAAAAAAGATAGGATTTGAGTTTAAAACATCAACTTCTTTCAGGAAGGAAATCAAATTGTGTTTACTCTGTCCATCTTCATGTCTACTTCAATTAAACTTAGACACGTTAAAAGAAATAGATAGGTTCCCTATGAACAGATTTATTAATTACTTGGTCAACTCCTCTGCTGGGCTTTTTTGTATCCTTCATTTAGCATGAAAACCTAAAAAACTGCATGAGATTTCCTTTTCTTTCTCTGTGTTAGCTGCCATCTCCTGACCTTCTTGTTATCTGTGAAACCACCAGGAAACCAAGATGTTGAGACAATTACGTTTATACATTCAGAAATCTGTCTGTCTTTGCAGAGTTCATGAAACCCCCTTTCTTCAGCTGTAAGTTCCATGTCCTCCTGCAGTTCCACTCATTAATCAGTTTCCCAGACTGTCCTTCCTCTGTCTTCCTAGATTAAGAAAACAGTCATGCCAAACTGCTTCATGGTGAAATATGATTGTCACAAGAATATTCCCTTTGGTTTTCATGGCTTTAGTGGATATAGAGGAACTACTATCACATCTTTAATAAACTTGTCTTTGAAACTATTGAGTTATGCCATGTGAATATTCCCCTGAGTCTTCAGGGTTGTAGTGGAAATAGAAGAGCTACTATTATATCTTTAATAAACCCGTTTTTGAAACTACTGAATTATCTCCTTTTCCAGTGTGTAATGGTGCTTATATGTGGAAAACATGCCTGGGTTGATGGGTTACCCTGAACAATGGATTTCATGCAGAATCCAGTCAGCATGTATTCCCTTGGGTTTAGTGTCTGACAGTTTCCCTGGCTCTATGCTCGCTACACCAATTTGTGTTCACTTGCTGTGTTTGAGGAGCTGGTGACAGTACTCCACGAAGACAAGACAATCTTTTGTTTTTACACTTTGTTGGATCTGATTTAGGTGTGATTTATTCCCCCAGAAAACTAATTGAGGCAGAGAATTTCTTATTTTTTTTTTTTCGTTATGTTTTAGTAATTACAGTTTCTTACATTCCCAGAGCACTTTGCAATTGTTTTCAATTTAGTAAATATGACTCTAACATCCAAAGATATTACTGTCATTTCATTTTGTAACCGTTTGTCTTCGTTTTTTAAACAGTAAATCATTAATAGATTTGATCAGTATAAATTTTAGATACTCATTTACCTGTTTATTCTTCTCTCAGGTTTCTTACTACAAGTAATTTATTTAATTTTAATAACACTTGTGTCTACTTACCAGTCCTGTAAATTCTTTCTTCTCAATCCTCTTTCTACATAATTCCCCAGACTTCTCTGGAAAGGAACTGCATTAATGACTACCAAATTTTAAAATATCATTTAACAGTGAAACAAGAAAAGGTGGGAATGCACACAAAGAGTAACAAGGTTTGAATTGTTGTTAATATAATTTAAGTTAAAATTAGTATTGTGTGTTCTTAGCTAATCTGAGTTGTACACAAAATGATGTTAGTAACTGGAAACTATTATTATCAGACCAGTACTGTAGAGATGGAGATTTTCCTGTGCTAACTTTTTTGTGTGTATTCGCTACTGACTTACAAAATTATATGGAGGTTTAAAATACCATAGGCACTTTTATCTCCCCCAAGGATGAGTATACAAAGCTTCTTGGTGCACGTAATGAAACAAAAGAAGGAAAATTTTACAAATACTCATTAAAGTAGTTTTGACATTTCTCTTTCCTCCAAGAGAAGTACTAACACAATACTAACACAATTTCACTGGGGGGAGCATGGGGGGAATGGACTGTAAAAACTCATGCTTAAAGCAGTCTGTGAGTGTAGTCAAAATGAACATCTATAAATACTTCCTACTAGCACACCTCTTATGGCACTTTATTGTTCATAGGTCAGGGAAAATTGCTGACATAGCTCATGCAGTTGTTATCTATCTTTGATGTTCCTAACTTAAAATCCCAACCATGTCAAAGTTCAAAAGGCACACCCAAGTAACTTCATTAGGGGGCAATTTATATTGTAGTCAAAAGCTTGATTGCAAGTTCTAAGACTTGAATTCACTTTAGTAACTATTCTGATTATGACAGTGTTGTCATGTAACACATGCAGCTGTATCAATATGGCTGCTTGGGCTTCAGTAAGAGCAAATATCCTTACTATTTTCAAAACTTCCCAGATAACTTTGAAAGTCTGTGAGGGCACTGTTCTCCTGTCAGTATTCAAACTAATTAGTTTATTGCCAGTTACGCTATTTCCAAATGAATTACAATCATATATGGAGTAAATAAATATGTACTGTACAGTCTGATAAAACAGTATCTTGTGCAGTATTTTGAAAGTATGATTAACAAATGTATATATCTAGAGAGAATTATAAATCTTTTACTATAGTCTTTGTGATGATTGATATTCCCAGGAACAGGTGAATAGGAAAAAAGCTTTGATACTCCACTCCAGAGCAGATGGATTGAAAAGATGATAAGAAAGTGAAAATTAAATGAAGAACCAAAAAAAAAAAAAAAAAAAAAAAAAAAAAAAAAAAAAAAGTTGATCAAAGAAGATGGAGACAAAACAACTAGAATTTTAAGAAATCTGCAGCATCCTGGAACATGAAAATGTCCCAGTCACTCAGCATAGTTACCATATTTACTGTATATTTTGTTTGTTGTTGAAGAAGCATCCAGGAAACCAGGTCAGAGAATAGACACTGCTACCTCTGAAGAAGAAACAATTGCTTTGTTTTAAACTTTGTACCTAAATTTGACGTGAACTCTTAACAATTCATTTATTCTAATTAAAAATAACACCAACATAAACTGCAAGGAGAAGCAGCTATATCCTCCCTTTACGATGGTGGCCATTTGTTCTTGCCCCAATCCTAGCCTCTTCCATGACTTTTATTATTTTTTATGGGGAGTTCTGATATGTCAGTTCTGAACTAGTTTATCATGCCTTTTCTCTACCATGGGAGTCAGATGTAGGAGGGAAATAAAACCACTGCTTATTTTGGCAGTCAATACATATTTATATATCCACAAAATGACTGCCAAACTTTGGGGGTAAGTCAAGAGGGAATTCTTGTACTGAATTATTAAAGCATAGACAGTCTTTACTATAATAGCATATATTTTAAAGTGATAATGAAAAAAAAAAATGTCTAGAAGCATATGCAACACTTGTTAAAACCAAATAATTATGTAAAAAAATGGGAAGGAAGGGAGGAAGGAAGGAAGGAAGGAAGGAAGGAAGAATGGAAGGATAGGAAGAAAGGAAGAAAGGAAAAGAAAAAAGAATCATCTAGCTAAATGTTACTACAGAAAAAAATAAAAATGTCTTAGTATTTGTGTTCTGGGTGAAATGACAAAGAAAGAAAACTGCTAGGGACTTTTTAATTTTACTATTAATCTAGAACTTTTAATTGCATTTCTTTAACTCTCGTTTCTTTTCTATTTTATAAATTGTCCAGTAAAGGAAAATAGCTACCACAGAACAACATACAAGTACCTATATTATTAATGATTTTTCAAAGTAATACTTTGGAATAAATCAGTGTCTACGTAACAAACATAGCTGCTGTAGAGATACCTTTTCCTCTGTTTTCCTGGCAGTTTTAGACCATCTCTTATATGAATTTATTACTTAATGATTGGCATAAATGCACTTATTTGCACAGCTGGGATGATATCTGTTCACAGGGATCTAGAGTGAAATATTCTGCAATTGCAACTAATCTGTTTTATCTAAGTGTTTGTTCTCAGAGGCCAATGTCTGTCTGGAAAGTTCTTGTGTGTTAGAATGAATGTTATATCTTTCAGTGGTTTCTATTTATCACTTTGCTGTGGGACACTACCGGCAATTTAGAAAAGAATAATGCCCTCCAGGTTAGAGACCAATAGCAGGAGCTGCTCCCATAAAGACAAATGTACTAAAGATTTATCTGTTTACTTATGTAATTTTTTCCTCTTTAAGATACCGAGGGATTTTTTGTGCATCATTTGCTACTGATTTGTAATAGGTTGTTGTCTAAAGTAAAGAAACATTGCACCTTAGACTTCTCTTACCAAAAATTCCTTATATTTTAGACAGTTTGAAGAAAACAGAAATTATTTTATAGTGATATATATTTGCAGAGCTCTTAATGAAGCTGTTAAAACATATAATTACCTTAGTGATCACAAGTACATTAATGGTTTGATTCTCGGTATACTTTTTGGGGCAAGAAGGGGAAAGCAGCTCTCATGTTTCCAGGAGCTATTCAAAAGTACTAAAGATAAACTGTGCATTTAAAACTTCCACTTACAGAAAGTAATTATAAAAGTCTAAGAAGTAGTACTGTGTTGAATTAATAAGTTAATTATGAGTTTAATTTGGTTTTGTGTACTGTGCTGGTATATAGAATTCTCATTAAATCTCATGGCAGGTTGTTTTCCTCATATTTTTACTAAAAATATCAATAACAAATATTTAAGGAATGCTGAGAAAAAAAAATCTAAAATTCAAACACACTGGAATAACATTAACGATCACAGTTTTTAATTTATTGGCATTGACAAAAACATTGCATGTAAATAAACTAAAAAAATTACCTCAGGTGTAACCTTTAATGTAGAAGACTCCTATATATGAAGACCTATACAAAATTTTGTGCAAAATACAGATAGATTTTACAATTATTATTAAAGATATCATATGTATTTGCTTAGCTGGTGACATGGTATTCTTGTAGATATCTACCATCTGTATGTATTCTTGTACATGGTAGATATGTTTCTTGGTAATGGTTTTGAGTCCAAAATTCTAATTTCTAACATATGGGAAATATGCCTAGCCAGTGACACTTGAGATGTCACTGGAATGTGAAATTTAAAAATTACAAAATACACCTGAGCATTTGTCTTTTTTTCATCAGTCATTAAGTAGTGTTTTATGGTCTTCCTGAAAGATACTTGGATTGCTTAGAAGTTGTTGCTTATCAATGTTTTTCTAATGACTGACTAACGTACACGGGTCTGTCTTTTCCAAAAGTCTGTTTCTAGAAGGACAATAGACTAGTTTCTCCCATACAAAATCTTTTTGTTCAAAAAGGAAAAACTATCTAAACTAAGGTTAGGAAGGATGAGTGAAAATAAATAGGCTGGCTAGATGGGAAGGGAGTAAATAGGGAACAGCCTACTGTTGTCGTTAAAGTGAGGGGGAAACAGACAACATACTCCAATTAGGGAAAACGTCTATTTTTCAAGTCTTACACTATAAACAAATAAAAGACTACTATTAAACTGAATTGGGAAACTAAAACTCATTAATTGTGTCTCTACAGATAAGTAAGGGAAGAATGAGAGTTTAAGTATTAAAAAGCCAGATTTTGCTTTTTCTTGCACCTTTCACACCTATGTAATGTGATTAAAATCAGTATGGTTATACATCTGCTGCTTAGTTCTGAATTTGGTCCTAAACTCATATAACCACAATAGTAAGTGATTGCTTGGTTATTTGCCTTTAAAAGCGTTGATTATAAGAGTTTTTCTGGTTCAAAATCAAAGGCCTTAGCCCAATCAAATCTGTTCAAACCCATGTGTGAATAATTGTATCAAGCAACAAACAACAAATGGTTCATTGAAATTGCTGTGCTTTTGCATATAACAATCTAATCTAAAACTAGTCCTTTTTTTTTTTTTTTTTTTTTCCAGTGTAATGACCGAATTAATATTAAATCACTGTATTTTTTTGAATGATTTGTGTTGAATTCTTTTGCTGTCAGATTAACAGTACAATAGATTGTAGTTCACCAGGAATACAATGACTTGAGAGGAGTTCTCTCTTCCGAAGATGAGAGTCAGTATTCATCAGGACAGCTTTGAACTGATTCAGTCATCAACATTTGACATTTCAGTTGTGAGCCTCAAAATTCCATTTGCAGGTTGTTGGTTTTTTGTTTTGTTTGTTTGTTTGTATGTATTCCAAATGGCCCAAACGCTATACGATTTTTATTTGGATCATAGAATTTAAGAAAGTGAAAGTAGTAAAGTAGTAAAGACACATCAGTTGATGAAATAAACTATCTTCAGATATCTTCTGATATTCATGTTGAAGATTACATTACATACTTAAACATTCTGGGGTAGAAGAAAAGAGTATTCATGCTTTCTTCCAAGGAAATGAGTGATATTAAACTGCAATTAATGGAAAAATCTGGAAAATAAGAATATTCTAGAGAAGAGATATTTCAGAGAATTATATTTCAATAATTTATTGAAATGAAGAGGGATAGAAAGACAATAGAGAAGACTGGGATCTTTTAATGGAACTATCATTTGCTTTAAATAATAAATAGTTCTACAAACACTAGAACTAATAGAGTTGTGTTTCCAGGTGATTTGTGTTTCATTTAATGATTTTTTAAATGAAGTAAACTAAGCCTGCAGCATGTTTCCTGTCCTTATTAAACACCAGAGAACTCATATGAAGAGGGGAAGAGAAGAGAATTAAAGTGAGATGGTATCTAATAAAGCTCAAACTTTGATTGAAGTCTTTCTGAGAATTAAACAATTTTTAACCTCTCTCTTCTAGCCACACTCTTCAACACAAGAGTGTGTGTAGTCGGTAATAGTTCAATTCATACTTCAGTGTTTCCCTTAGTGTAGGTATCACTATAGTCTCTTTCCTGCCCCTAGCTATCTATTTTCACAGAACTTGTAAGAATGTAAGATTTGAAAACACTACCTTTCTGTCAGATTTGATAGAAGTTCTCCAGACAGTTCAAAAGTGCTGTAGGAGCAGGGACTGCCATGCAGTCACAACTTCACTGACTCATGAACAGGCTGCCTTACATCAACTTTTTCATTCTGTGGTAAAATTGCATTTGTTGCCCACTTTTTTCCTCCCTTTTCTGTCAAGCAAACTGAATGAAAAGTCTTACTTTTGTGCTGTGTTTTCCTGTTTTATGTTTCCATCTGTGCAGCAGCCCATACAGTGCCTACTCTGCACTTGTAGCTAGAACAGAAGTGTTATCACACTAGTGTTGTGTCTGTTGCTGAGAAGTGCTGGCACAGTATCAGGACTTTCTCCAACCCTCCTGGGGGGTGGGCAAAAAGTGAGAAAGAAACATCACCAGGGCAGCTGACCTAAACCAAAGAGATATTCCATACCATATGATGTCACACTCAGCAATAAAAGGTGGAAAATGAGGAAGAGGGGAGGGGTGGGCTTTCGTTGTGAAAACGTCTGTCCTTCTCGCGAACACTGGCTACATGCGTTGAGGCCCTGCTTCAAGGACGTGGTCAAGCATCGCTCATTTGCAGGAAGTAGAAAATAATTTCTTTCCTCTGCACTTCCATATAGCCCTTACTTGTTTTGTTTTTTGCTGTTCCCTTTCCCCCTCCCTTTCCCCTTTCCCTTTTTTCCCTTTAGTTGAATTGTTAATTAATAATATTTCCTTAATATATATATATTTTCCCCTTTAATTAAATTATCCTTATCTCAACCCGTGAGTTGTTCTTTACTTTACTTCTTCCCCTGCTCATCTGAGGAGAGGGAGTGAGAGAGCGGTTGTGGTGTTCAGTTGCCTAGCATGGTAAAACCACCACAATCTGGTGAGCTATGCTCAGAAATTTGACTTTGAATCTGTTCAGGAAAGCAGTAAGTTGCATCTCTGGCCAGCCAGTTGCCTGGTTCATGCTGGTCCTCCTTTCTGTCCTACTGGGTCACCTTGCTACAAGAGAAAAATGTTGCTTGTACTGGGTCCATACTGTAAGCATACCTTACTTCTGACAAAGATAACTGCATGCCCCAGGAGTTGTATTCTAACCAGCTTGCTCCACAAGGAAGAAAGGGAGCTTTCCACATTGAAGAAGTAGTTTTCATCACACATTACCCCAAGAAAATTAATAATCAGTTCAGTTTATTAAAAAGATGGTAGATATGGTACACAGCACTGAAAAGAATTCTCACAAGTATTATGCACACTTATGCAGTGCATAAAGGTAAATGTAAGCCCTTCAGCTGAAGTGGTTGCAGGATGACAGGGCATCATAGTGGCATTCTTGCAGCCAGATAATGACTGTGGAATAGACCCTAGCAAATATGACCCTTGAGAGGAAAGGCCTGTGAGTGCATTTCAGGTGTGCAGCCACTGATGCTACTTCTTTTGCTTGACCTTGACACTCAACTTCTTTCTGCTTCCATTTTCAAGCTCCTACCACCTGCCTTTCTCTTTAAATAATTCTCTTTTCTGCCTGTCCACTCCTGCTCTTCCTTTTTCACAAACAGAAGATGTCCTCCTCTGTTGTCATAACAACAGACAGTAGCGTGGCCCAAGCTGGACTCTCCTGCCCTTTTCTTTAAAAATTTAACCTCAAGTAAAAACATTTGTGTTGTGTTTTCTCTCCTGGATCCTTTTCCACTTGTCTTTAATAGAATAAAGTTATCTTCTAGCATGTATGATTTGAATATGAATCTTACTTTCAGGTCAATTTCTATTTCAGGAATTAAATCATGTCAAAATGCAGATGGAGAAACTTTGACTTAACTCATTCTGTCCTCTTACAATGTGACAGGCATTGTCCTGACAGACAAATTTCTGGAAGTCCCCAGTGTTTTGGCCTTGGAGCACTTGGCACAGCATAGTGAGTATGAGCTGGCTGGAACAGCAAGCAGAGTATCAAAATATCAGAGTATCAGTATTGGATTTCTCTTTTCCCTCAAATTTGAAAAGCAAGCATTTTAGAAACTTTCTAATGTGTCAGGGCCCAGGTATTATTGGTTTGTAGTTCTTAATAGCATCTGCCTGAAGTCCCAGATATAGCATCTCTAGAGCACAGGTAGTTGTGGATAGAGAATGGGCAACAGAAAAATTATTCCCTTTGGTTAGAACTTTTTGCCAGTTTTATACTGTCACTACTAGATTCATGGATCTTTGGGGAAGACTTTCATGTAATTCAGCATCCTCTGCTACACCTATATCTTGTAGGAAATGGTCTCTGCAGGTAAACTGCATCTGATTAGTAGCTCTGTACGGATCCCAGCACAGCTACAGCTCTCCATTCAGTGAAAGCAAACCTCCAAAAGGGGTAAGTGATGTGTCCTATACTTTCTTTATAAACCCATTAAAAATTGAATGCCACAGAAACACACATCTCATCAGCACTATTTGTATCTTTAGCTGAAGTTTAAACTGCAGGTGGTTCTCCACCTTCATACTGTACTTTTTGGCTGCAGAACACCACATCCATAATGATTTTTGCTAGGTCATGGGAGCTGACACAAAAGAATGCCCCATAACTATAACCCCTGCTACAATACCATGATGATCATGAACCTCAAGGAATTCTTGAGGAACCAGTAGCCTTAGGAGTATCTGAAGTTTCTAGTATAAAAGGAGGAGAATGAGGTGTTGTTTACAATGTTTACCCTAATTTGAAATAAGGATTGAGTTCCCAGACTTAATGGCAGAACTTCAGTTCATATGTTTAAGTATACCATATAACAGAAGGAAATATACATGAGAGGAGTAGATGCCTATCACACAGAAAAAAATATGTAGACAATTATTCTGTTCAGCCACAGTCCCCTGGTGGGATATTTAGTTTGTTTTCAGGCATTGCAGGGGATTAGGAGACAGCAAAAAAAAGTTTACTTTATTGCAGAATCTTTTTTTTTTTTTTTTTTTTTTTTTTTTTTTTTTAATGCAGCAAAAAGAGACAATTCTTTTTATCGTTTGTTTCTATTCAGTTTTCTGAGTATTTCACACTTTTAAACCATTTTACTCAGCTCATTTTACTAGCTGCAATTTTTGTAACATTAGAAACATTAATTTCTAAAAGACCAACATTAACATTTTTCTCTATTAGAGCAGTATCATATGATAGAGTATGATAATAAAGCAAAAATCTCAGTGCTATGGCAAACTACTAGGGAACACGTTATAGGGTCTCTAGAGAGATTAATCTGGAAACCTCAAAGTGACTTCAGTGCTTCTCCGGGCTATATCAAAAGGACAGAACCCTGAGTCAAAACATTTATTTCCCCCAGAATGAGTTTGACAGCCCTGCTTCATTCAGTGTCTAAGTCCTAAGCACTGTTAACATGAGCATCTGTGGCTGATAATAATGTTTAACAGTGCTTCTTTCAGAGATTCTCCAAACCTATCATGTCTGTCTCTCACTGAATCATCTATGACTACAATTCTATCTCAACGTCTCCAACTTCAGTTTTAGAAAAATGAAATATGATTGTTGCACCATTTTTATTTCACAAAAGGACAGAGAGATTTCATTTGATGTTTTACTATGTTAGTAAGACGACTTGTAACAAGGAGCACAGAAGAAGGCAGAAAGGCTAAGGCTAAGAAAACAGGCACAGGTAAAGTGCAAATAAAACTGGGTAAATAGAGATTAAATAGGGATATATATATATATATATATTTCCATTTCTCCTGTATTGATTGAGTGGACAAATTAAATTCTGGGAATAAAATGTGTGGAGTTGAACAAAACCATTTTTTTTTTTCCCCTAATGTAATAAAAAATATTAGTTTCAGTACAAAAGGTGTAATTTTTTTACTTTTTTATTTTTTCTCCCTTCCTCCGCCAAGCTGGAATATTATACTTTTAAGATAAGTATAAATTGCCTTTTAAGTTAAAAAGGATCTTTTGAAGCAGATTACAACTGCTTTCAGTAAGTGTCAAAACAAAATTGTCTCACATCTTTTCATCCAAAAATAAACTGTCACAATTTGTTAATCATTTGTCATCTCCACTGACAAAGGAAATTTACAAACCTACACTTGGACAAAATGATAGAAAATATTTAATTCTAAATTTAAGGATAAAGAGAAAGTAGAGGCAAGGAAAAAGGCCATGAACATCTCCAATTTGCTTTACTTGTCTGCACCTGATTTGGATTTTCAGTCATGGATGATATAACTTTTCCACTTGTTTTTAATATGTACCGTGTCTCATACCACAGTCATCAACAGTTCATTGAGTTGACTGGCCTCCAAAGTACCTGTCACCCATCACAATTAACTACAGTCTCTGTCACAAACAATTTAGGAGATACACATCTGTGCTCAGTTAGTCAGTCCCAGCTGTGATGTGCATATGTCTCATTTGATGATCCCAGCCCAACAACTGGGTTCTTGAAAGTGTTAAATACTGTGACCTGAATCAAATGCAAGGATGTCTAATCTGTTTATGAGTGGATTGAATTTACATGGTTTATGCATTGTTACAGAAATGCACCAGGGTGCCACTGTGTAATTGTTTCATTGAAAGCTGTCCCTCATGCAGAAAAAAAAAAAAAAAAATCAGCTGAAAACATTTTCCTAGAATGGAATAAACAGTGGAATAAACAACAGATCTGTTAATTATTACCGTTGGTATGGTGGATTAGACACATAGTTGCTCTGGGAGAATACTGAAGTATGTATACATTTGTCTTGTCTGCATTGTAGCCAAATTTAGTGTTTGTCTTGAGCTCAAGACAATGATTCTTTGGGAATTAATATTTTAAATACAATGTGGTGATCCATAAATTTGAACTAAGCAATCTGCTAAATAACTAGAGATCCATGTTCATTCAGTTTCTGACATAAAATAGATTCTAAACTACTGCCGATGTTCCAATACCCGATAAAGAAAATGTATCTGTTTCTCAAAGAAAGAAAGAAAGAAAAAAAAAAAAAAAAAAAAAAAAAAAAAAAAAAAAA
>CM021768.1:44487792-44542644 GCA_011076525.1 Nettapus auritus | reverse complement strand
AAGAGCTTGAAATCTTACACAAAGTACTAGGAGAATCAGGAAATCAAGATTTAAGGTCTGTGGAGCACAGAGAGAAATCTGTTGCATCTGGAAAATGTACACCTGTGTTTAAAATGTATTTTCCTTAAAGTAAAGTGTTTTCCTACACCTAAGAATTGTTCCTACCAAAGACAATTCACTCAGATGTTGTGTAATGACCACACGGACACCAGGGCTCTTTTAGGATCAGTAACTGCTACTTCTTTATTGATGACATAGCTTCATTCTCTCTTACTGAGGGCCTAACTTCATCTCATCGCGGGCATAACTTCACTATCCATGTTGCATCACATATTGAGGACAGGTCCCCTTATTGTACCATTCCGCCACAGAAGTCGTTTTCCACTAACTATTCTTTGGTCTACAACTTTGCGTGGCAACAGCAAACACCCAGCAACTTCCATGCCTTAACGGCTGGAGAACAAGCAACCCGAGACGGCAGGGCGTCTCCAGAATCACCCTTCTTTGTTCCCTCTAAACTCTTTACATTCCTGATGCCCTCATCGTTAAGAGTCTGATGTTATCACCAACCATGGGGTTTGTCGACCCCCATGGCCACACTCCCACATTCAGAGGCTGTTCTTTTGTTTTATAAGCATGCCTAATATTTCAGTGCCTTTTATGTTATTCTGTCATATATACCTGTGCAAAAACTGCCAAATGAAAATGGTAGAATTCTGTAATTCATTTGTCTAAGTTAAAGCAATTACTCAAGTCACAAGACAATGAGCAATCTGAGTCTATAAATGCCTGCCTGAAATAAAAAGCACAGTGTGATACTAAGAGATTATATTTACTGTTACTGAAATGTTCAGAAATATATATATATATATTTTCAGAACAGAAAAAACTGTCACCACATTCTCTAGCTGTACCGGTCAGTAAATGGATTGAATGGATTCATGCTCAGTGTGAGGTTTGAGAAGGCCAGATATTGCTTGCTTTACTTTAAATGACATGCAGTAAAAACCGGTGAAAAACATATTCACTCTGAATATTAACTCTCCCAGACTCAGTTTTGCTGGACTTGTGGAGGTAAAAGCTAGCACCTTGTTTAAATATTTTCAGCTTTCACCAACATAGGGGAAAAGGCAGAGAAGTTGCTGAGTGCTACAGACTGAGATGATGTTAGTTCTGGGGAAATCTTGTAAAAAGCTGGTCTCTCCAAGCTGACTTGCTGCCTTCTGGTTAAAACAACAGAGGAATAGGGTGCTGTTTTATCTGGTTATGGCACCCTGTAGAACAAAAAGACATGGACAGATCTAGTAAAGACGTTGTCTTTACAAGTATGTGAAGAAATGAGGTTAGAGTAGGTATTCTTCATCTGATGAACATTTCTCCCTGGTTTAGATTAACCTGTGGAACAGGAACTTGGTTTCATGAGTAAAACCTCACCAAAGTCAATTCTGGATGAGCACATCTATCTGTAACTAATGGTGTCCCGTCCCCGTCCCCCCCCCCCCCGGGGGGGATAATGAAGTCAAGGAAAGGTGATTTCTGTATCTTGTCTGAATTGATTCATATCTACCACTGAGCAAAAGCAATGAGTAATTGATTGCAAGAAAGAAAGCTGTAGGTGTGGTTGATCAGTACTTTGTGTTTTACTTCTCTAGATCCTCAAATGCTCTGCTGATTTTCTAAGAGATTCAGTATATCAATTATTTCTTGGTTCAAGGACATTTTCTCTTAGATCATGCAACTGTAGAATAAAAAATCTATGTGAGATAAGTGATTACTTACACAATTTAAATGATATATTCCAACTATAGTACTCCATGTCAGCTGGGTTTTCATAGCAGGCAAAATAGATTTTTATTTTTATTTATTTATTTCTTTATTTATTTTATATAAACTGCTTGATAATCATTTGATAGGAACACCTTAAACTATTAGTGGAAAATTTCCAGCAGAAAAAAAAAAGGGCATAGTTCTTACCAGATTATAAAGATTAAATATTACACCGATGCTTTATGTGATAAGTAACAGTAGAAGAAAAATATAACAAAACTAAATTATGGAATGTTAATCTGACGTGTATGATGCTTACTATCAAGAGAGGATCAAAGATAATTAAATGTATAGTGCCTTTTATTAATTTGTATTTGCAAAAACTTTCCAAATGGTTAGTAAATTACAATTAGGTGGACCTACCAAATAGCTTACGAATACTTGGCCATCTACCAAGTTCTTTATAACATATTCTAAAATCACAATATCAAAATGTATAAATCAATATGTTGGTCTTTCATGCCATATGTATTCATTAATAGACAGTGTTAGTGATAGAGAATTTAAAATGAAGCAGTATTTATTTCCCTAGTAAGAAAACACAGAATAGTATAAGTTTTTCTGAATTCCAGGTAGTGAGTGCTAAGACAGAAAAGTTACTGTGCAACAGCTTAACTGCATGGGTAACTCTTACTTCAGTTACATTATTATTATTATTATTATTATTATTATGGTCTTATTTATTCTCTTCATTTGCTTTAGTTCTCCCTGAATATGCTTCAGAACAGCGTTGCAGGTTCATTAGTATTGGATATTTGTTACTGTACGTTTATTTACTGTTACTGCTCTCATTTAAAAGATGGTGCTTATGCTGGTGCTAAATCAAGGAACTAGCAATGACTGTGGTGGTTTGGGTTTGAAATCTTTCCAAACGTAGCACTGAGAAAGTTATGGCAAACTAGATTTTCAACTCCTCTGTTTCTTTTCAAAATGAAGCATATTTAATTCTATAGGGGCATATTAAAGAACTAAAATCCACTGAAAAGCTCTGTATTTTTTTCTATTTAAGTTACAACTGTTACTTCAAAGTTAGAACTGGGGAACAAAAGAGAATAACGTTACAGTTAAATTTTCTTAATTGGTCACATTCAGTACAAACTGAGTCATATAAAATGCAAATACCATCATAGATCAGGCTAAAGTTCTGTGATCTGTTATTCTATTTACTATATTTATTTCTACTGCACATATGTGTAGAAAGCATGTTGTCTTCACTCTTAAAGAGTATTTAATTATGTCAATGTAAATATATATTATATTTTCCATTTGAAAAAAATAAATACAGATATGTTTCTGATATATTTGGTCCCAAATTCTCATTGTAAATTGGCAGTGTTTAAAGACCCAGCATAAACTGGGGAGAGAAGAAAGAAAAATTCATATTAACAGATATCAAAATATATTTTGAAGAATTCATAACCACTAACCTTGAGATGCATACTACTGAATACACAAAGGAGTTAAGCTGATCACAATAACAAAAACAACAACAACAACAACAACAAAAGCTGTTGTATCTAATACACTTCTGGTGCAATATCATATTAGTTAATGATATCAATAATTGCAGTTCAAAGGAGTTTACTAAAATGAGAGGCAATAGAATTGCCCATCTGTTCCAAAAAAGTACAGGGAATATTTTGCTGATTTTATAGCACAAATACAGCCTATGAGATAAAGCACTGCGTCAGTATCATTGAGGCCATAATAATGATGGACTGTGCATTTCTGGGGATTACAAACCGTGCTCGAATTCTGTGTTTGGGCTCAAAGATCTTGGGACTTCAGTCTCCTGAGAACTGCAGCATATACTTAAAATTTTACACAAAATGAGGATTATATTACAAATTAGAATAAGTATTAATGTCTATAAATTCATTTCACTAAATATTATGTCTTTATTTCATTTTGCACATGATGTTCACATTAGACATGAAGGAAAGTAAATATCAGAAAGAAAGGTTGCACTGTCCAGCTGGAGTAGATCTATTAGGGTTGAAAATTATTGCAAAATTGCAAGGATCTATTAATTAATTAAAAGCGAAGACTGGAAAACTATTCCCCACAACAATAATTGTACCTAGACATAATATTAGAGTAATTATTATGAGGTAACTAGTGGAGTAACTTACTAAAATTTTATTGTTGATTAGATCATAAAACCTATTTTCCTAGAAAAACTGAAGGGAAAAAATGAAAAAAAAAAAAAGTGTTCTAAAAATGTTCTAAACAGTTTTTTTTGTTTTTGTTTTTGTTTGTTTGTTTGTTTGTTTGTTTTTGCACATTTCATAGGAAATTAAATGTTAGCACTTCACAGATCAGCATTCACTTTTACCTTCCTGTGTGTGTAATGCAAGGAATATATATTGAGCATGCCCATATAAAGTGCATGGATGACAATTAAAGGAATTAGATGAAGCTAAAAAAAAAAAAAAAAAAAAAGTGATATTTGAATGAGTGGTATCTGAAACTTTTACCACAGTCTACTTGTATGCTTGTTTTTCTCATTACTCTTGCATAGTACTTGTGAGAAATAGCTTCCTATTCACAGAATCACAGAATCACAGAATAGTCTAGGTTGGAAGAGACCTGCAAGATCACTGAGTCCAACCTCTGACCTAACACTACCAAATCATTCCCTAAACCATAAACTAAGCTCTACATCTAAAAGTCTTTGAAAGACCTCCAGGGATGGTGACTCAACCACTTTCCTTGGCAGCCTATTCCAGTGACTAACAACCCTTTCTGTAAAGAAGTTCTTCCTAATATCCAACCTAAACCTCCCCTGGTGCAACTTTAGCCCATTCCCCCTCGTCCTGTCACCAGGCACGTGGGAGAATAGACCAACTGCCGCCTCGCTACAGCCTCCTTTCAGGTACCTGTAGAGTGCAATAAGGTCACCCCTGAGCCTCCTCTTCTCCAGGCTAAATAGTCCCAGCTCCCTCAGCCACTCCTCGTAAGACTTGTTCTCCAGACCCTTCACCAGCTTCGTAGCCCTTCTCTGGACTCGCTCAAGCACCTCCATATCCTTCTGGTAGTGAGGGGCCCAAAACTGAACACAGTACTCGAGGTGCAGCCTCACCAGAGCCGAGTACAGGGGACAATCACTTCCCTGGACCTGCTGGCCACACTGTTTCTTATGCAAGCCAGGATGCTGTTGGCCTTCTTGGCCGCCTGAGCACATTGCTGGCTCATAGTCAGCCGACTGTCAACCAAAACTCCCAGGTCCCTCTCTGACAGGCAGCTTTCTAACCACACATCTTCCAGCCTGTAGCTCTGTTTGGGGTTGTTGTGCCCCAGGTGCAGAACCCGGCACTTGGCCTTGTTGAACTTCATACTGTTGGCCTCAGCACACCGGTGCAGCCCATCCAGATCATCTTGCAGAGCCTTCCTACCCTCGAGCAGGTCGACACATGCACCTAACTTAGTGTCGTCTGCAAACTTACTGTAGGTGCACTTGATCCCCTCATCCAGATCATCGATGAAGATGTTAAAGAGGACTGGCCCCAGTCCCGAGCCCTGGGGGACTCCACTAGTGACTGGCTTCCAACTGGATTTGACTCCATTCACTAAGACTCTCTGGGCCCGGCCATCCAGCCAGCTCTTAAACCAACGAAGCGTGCGCCAGTCTAAGACATGGGCAGCCAGTTTCCTGAGGAGAATGCTGTGGGGATCGGTGTCAAAAGCCTTACTGAAGTCAAGGTAGACCACATCCACAGCCTTTCCCTCATCCACTAAGCGTGTCACCTTGTCATAGAAGGAGATCAGGTTCGTCAAGCAGGACCTATATCCAGGACTGACGATAAATGATGGAAAACGGCTTGGCCAGCTCTTCCGCCAGTTCTCGCAGTACCCTCGGGTGGATCCCATCCAGCCCCATTGACTTGTGTACATCCAAGTGCTGTAGCAGGTCGCCAACCATCTCCTTGTGGATTGTGGGGGCCATATTCTGCTCCCCATCCCCTTCAACCAGCTATGGGTACTGGGCGTCCAGAGAACAACTGGTTTTGCTGCTAAAGACTGAGGTAAAGAAGGTGTTAAGCACCTTGGCTTTTTCCTCATCTCTGGTAACTAAGTTTCCCCCCACATCCAGTAAAGGGTGGAGATTCTCCAACTCTCTCCATTCGTGTTATTGTTTTGTAAACTTTTGTTTTTCAAAAACAAAAGTAAAATCTTCCAAAAACAAAGGTAAAATCTTCTGAAGATTTTACTTCTGAAGATTTACAAAATACTCATAAAATATCTAAAAAGAGATACTTGTCCGGGGTACAGAACTGTCCTTTTAAATGTGTGTCTTCCCTCAGGCTTTTTTTGGTACATGGAGTAACACTGACTGCAGCAAGCATGCAAATTTGTCTAAGTTCTTTTGAAAAGAGGTAGGCCAGGAAGGGGGAACAACTTTCAAGGTTTTTGGCAGGAAAGGAGGGACAAGAACTAATTCCCATGGCTGAAAGGGAAGGAACAACATAAATGTTTAGATTTTGGGGCAGCAGGTTATTATTTCCCCTTCTGGACAGCTTTCCTACTTCTCTTATAGGAGAAAAGGAAACCCACCAAGTTTATGGCATGGATATTTACATAATGGTAAAATGGTAGATTAGCTGCTTAAAATGAATATGTGACAAAGAAGCTGCCAGTGACCCCATTTCAGACAGAAAATAAATGAAAAAATATTTTTAGTTTTGTATGTGGGCCCCTGACTAGTTAAGAAAGCATATCTACTTGTATTGCTGTACTATTTTCGGTTTGAGTTTTGTTTTTCTGGACAATAGTGTTTTCATGATGTATTAGAGCTATGTATTGTATTTTTGGTATATATGGGAAACTTAAACTTAGCTCCTCAACTCTTCAGAAATATACTGCTGAATGATATTCTTACATTGCATTCAGTGAAGTTTTTTTTTTGTTTTGTTTTGTTTTGGTGCTGCTATTTTTCACAGTTGATCATTTACAGTGAAAAATATCCACATATTTTTGGGGGGTGAACATATACCTCTATATTAATAGAGCTCCATCTTCTGTTTTTCTTGTGCATGATCTTCAGGGGCTGTATTTTGAAGCATGAGACAATTTACTGTATTTGTGATTCATAATGTGTCAGGAAAATTTCTGTTGACAATGAGCAGTAATAATCTACTCCTTCTTTCCGAAATGCCCTACAGAATATAAATCTGTTACAATAGCTTCTGATTTTAATTCTGTTTCTCAGATATTTTATCCAGTGTTTCAGACAATATCCAATGCAAATGCTCTCAAAATAGAGTTAAGTTATTGTTGCTTATAATTCTTTGATGTATTAAAGAAAGAATAGGTCCAAAGATAGATGACAGAAGTTTAACAGAACTATACTATAGGCTAAACTGCTGGAAATAAATGTGCAAACTGTACAATTATCGAACAATTAACTTTTTGGACTGCATTGTGATCTACCCTTAGGGTAAAATAGACCAAAACACCTGTTAAATAGCATAAAATCTAATTTTACTTAATGGCCTTTATTTCCCTAATTTGCTTAGTTCTTGGGAAAAGCTGTGATCAGGAAAAATGTTTTATTCCCATTGTGGAGTGAAGTGCCAATTTGTTCCAGTTCCCTTCAGCGTGTATATTGCACTTATGCACAAAGTGAAATTCGTTTGCAGACGAACTGTATAGCTCCAGGAAGTTGTTACACAAAATACAACATGCAAAATCTTTTGTGTGTGTGCATGTGTGCTCCTCGAAGGCAAACTTTTACTTTTATTGGGGTGGATTTTAACAATTTAGGCTAATAAAAGTCACAATTAATTACATTGAAACCATATAAATTATTTTCTGAGTGTGCTGCAATCCTTATCACTTCTAAAATGTCTATAGTGAACAGAAAAGTCTTCTGCACACAAATTGGAAGATGTATAGAAGATTATTTCCATCTCAATTATAGATTTAATTTAGTTCATAATATATTAGAAACCAACTTTTCCAGTATACTTGGGTCCATCTCCAGTATTCATTATCTGAAAGTCTCATTAACAAATTAATTGATTTTCCCTAAGGAAATCTTAAAGATCTTAAAGATCCCACCCACACAAATCTTGATTTCTATTTAACCTGAAGTAGCCTTGAGAGCCCAAATATTGCCTTTAAAATATGATGACATTAAGACAGGCTATGAAGAATAAGGATTGAAATTATTTTTCTAGGACGTTCTTTACCATTTATTTGAAAATGTTAGAGTAAAAATGAAAAAGGGTGTTCAAAGAAAAGAAACAAAGAGGTGGAGGGAGAAAGGGAAGAGTTTTTTTACAGCCCCTTAAAGCTGCATGCAAGAAAAATGTATGTAAAGGCTAAATTTTTCATAAAAACACTGCTTCAGGGTAGAGGACCAAAAGACAAAAAAAGAAAAACAGAAAAAAAAAAAAAAGGTGAATATTAAATGTAAACTAGTTCTATACCTAGAACCTGCTGGTTATGGGGATATTTGGTAACTATTTAGTGGCAACACGGAGGGCAACATGAATATTAACACCTGGGCTCAAAATGCATAACACAGGGGTAAGACATAACTAACAGAAGTAAAAAAAATCACCTATAAATGAGTCCCAAATCATTCATCTGTAATAACAATTAAGTTCAGTTCAGGGTTTATATTTCCCCCCCCACCCACAAAGACGACTTGAGATTATTTTTCTCCTTTTTTCAATACAATTACATTCTATATTAGTTGAATTATATTATCCTATAGAAATAAACACATTCCCTGGTGATGACAATAATTTTCTAGAGAACAAAAAGGTTTATTATTATTATTTTATATAATAATTCACCTTTGTTTATAATAATCAGCAATTAGTTCTGGCAATATCCTCGTGGCTCTCCAACCAGCTGGAAGGAGAAGCAATTATATAGCTAGTATTTCTTTTAGGACAGCAGCTTCAGTCACTATACAAGAAACCGCTTTTAACAGGGTTATTTCAATTTTTAAGAATATTCTTTCTAGATTTTTATCAAGAAATCATTTTAATCCTTTGTGTCTCAGCCAAGGAATGAATGACACTTACTTGCTAGTCAGGTGTTGTTTCTATTGCAAGGTAACATGTATGTTTAGAATAGAATTTCAGACTGCTTTAAAGAATTTACCAATAATTTCTAGTTAACTATGGAAGAGAGAGTTGGAAGAGGTTAGAGGCCTGACAAAAATTTATATGAGTAAGGATGTGTTATAACTTCTATTGGAAAAATACCTGAATGTTAGTCCATCTTACTATTGTATTCTTTAGTTGATATCAGCCTTGTAAGTAGTATTTTCTAGATGTAAGTTAAAAATTACCAAGTATAAAAGAAAATAATGTTATGCTCTAAAAAAAAAAAAAAAAAAAAAAAAAGATAACAATATAAAGATATAAAGATATTAAAAAACAACAACAACAACAAAACCTAGAACATTTTAACTAATCTCATTATTAGCTGGCTGATTGCTTTTTGGCATCACAGTAAATCCTCAGGGAAAAACTGTGGGATGAGAACACGTTATGATCTCTGGTATGGCAATGGGCAAAAATATGATTGCTGAAAATAAAGGATATAAACAAATCCGACTTTGGTATCTGGGCCAAACAGTTGGAAGAACAGCCTAAGAGAAGTATAATACAAGGTTATAGAGAATTGGGAAAGATCCTGGGAAATGTCTAAAAAGCATTATGCAGAGTAGAATGAGAAGAATATATAGTGCATGAAGAATGATTCAAATGCATAATAGGTTGTCAAAATTACTATAAGTTTAGTCAGAAATAACACTTAGGAAAAAGGTTGTAATACAACAACCATATTTTATATTGAGTAGAGAGGGAAGTGTTTTTGGGTGGAGCTGGAAAGCAACTTAAGGGCATGTGTAAGTGAAGAGCTGGGGGGAATAATAATTGCATAATTAAAACTCAGCTTTACTTCTGCACACTGAGTTATATCCATAAGCACAAAAAAAGAAATGGATTTAACAGAATGTCATAGATTCTTAAGGCATCAGTTTGTAATATAGGAGACAGCAGAAGAGAGGGAGAATAAAAAATCTTAAAGACCATCCAACAGCAGAAAAGTTCCATCTAAATCACTAGTAACAATCTAATCAATGTATTGGGAGCTGCAGCAGACCTAAAGAATGCTATATTTTAGTATAGACCATCCACCTAAGGTACCTGGATTCTTTATGTTACTTTTATAAGGTACATGGATTCTTTATGTTACCGTTACATTCTGTCTACCTTTATGTAGTGATCTTTGCCTTTCATATGGCAACCCACTGCAGTTCTAGTGGCAGTTCACACTGATTACTTCACTCTGTGTCAAAAATCTGATTAATATCTTCATGTTAATATATTTATTTACTTATTTTATATCCAGAGGGATGGAATTTTCTAAATATTTGAGTAACTTCAGAACTAAAAATTGTTTTTAAAATTATATAAAGACCAGATTAGGAGTTAGGCGTATACATATCCTTACAAAACCGTCCTGAGAAAGGGAAATCTCACAGGTCTTTAATGGTACTTAACTTTTACATGGAATTAAGATCCTAAAACATGTAGATATCTTTGAATTTTTGGCCCACAAGCATACAACACAACACATGCCACAGCATGTAGTTAAGCATCATCAGTCAACATCTACTAATTCTTTAAGAAGACTGTTTGTGAGACAACTGTGGTCCACATGCCATAAAAGAGTAACAGCACAGTTTTCTGTACGAATTAATAGATCCTGTCAGGAATATTGGCTCAGACAGAGCATTTCACACATGTGGCTAAAATGCTTTCACAACGGAACTTAAAACCTAAAAGCAGGGTTTGACTGAAATTTGCAACCACACTTTGAAAGAACATCACATAAATGCTATACATAAATATAGAAATCCAGAATGGGGTACCTTCAAATTCTTCTTTTAGTGAAAATGGCTGAATATGAGCCAATAAAAAAGAGCAGAGGAACAGATCATACAGTTTACTGTTTTAATAATGGCTTTTGCCTTGCCTAATGCTCAGTGAAGAACTGTGTGCTGATTGGTATTTTTACATTGGTCAAATTTCCTAGTCAAAGTCCAGCTGACATTCTGCAGCTTCAAAACAGATGAAGAATCATACAACCAGTTTTATAGCAATATCCCTTTAACTTTTTTTTTTTTTTTTTTTTTTTCCTCCCCTTTCTTTTCTCACTCAAGTGTGTAATAAGTCAATAGCTGATGGTTTTCTGATAAGGGCACAGCTTCTCTAGGTTTCCACAGGCATAATATGCACAGCATATAGCTTAGTTCATATATGCATAGTCCATACATAGGTCTTTGCTTCAATGTGCCTAGAATAAGAGAAAAAATGAGAACAAATCCATTAATAGGTGCATGATCTTCTGCATCTTGTCCTGTCCTGTCCTTTGTAGCATACGTCATTCAGCAAAGGTTTCATCCATAGACATCTTGAGTTGCCTTGAAACCATCATTCTGCCATTTCTCATTAGATAGGCTCTATGCTGTAATAAAAATTAAATCATTAATAATGCCAGAAACACCAGACCAATTAAAATCAGTGAGAAAACAAAGTGATTAGGCAAAGATTTAGTTTGCTTCAAGAAATCATTTAACTGTTTGGATGTTTAGTCACAGAAAATTAATATAGTCATTTGGATTTTTCAGAAGTGGCCAAAAATTTTCTGGGTAAAATCTAGAAATCATTTTTTAAACTTCTGTTTCAAGACTTATCTACAGCTGAGATGCACTGATTCATTCTACCAATGCACTTTCTGAATTCCTATCTTTGTGTTTTCTGTTGTTGTTTTTTCCCTGTATTTACTTGTTTATTTTTGTTTGTTTTCCCATGATACAGATGTCTTTAAAAAGCCAAGTATTTCTTTTACTCTATCTTTACTTTGTATTATCCTTTCACTTCATCTATTTTTATTTTTTATTTTTTCCTCATTCCTGTCATGGTCACTTGCTCTTCTAAGATGTCACTAATAATCATAATATTTTTTTTTAATTCTTTCCCCTGTTATGCCTGCTTACTCATCTCCCTAAGTCAGTAGCTGTTTCTTTCATGTTTATGGTTTATGATAGACAGAAAATCACAATCTCAGCATAGCTAAAATACAAAATCAAAGAATATTTATATTAGGAAAAAAAAAAAAAGTAATGCTTTATAAAATCATTTCAGCTTTATAAAAAAAAAAAAATTAAAAACATTCAAAAATATTTTAATTGCTTTCTTAAACCCAGAGGAAGCTGAAAGAGAAGAGATCTTTAAATAAAAATTCATTTAAATCTGCATTTGGAGATAATTAATTTTACACAGCTCAATACAAATTAACAATTTGTATTTCGTGTCTACATCAAACCTGCTATCTAATAGAAAGGGGGATTTGTACTAGGCCTTATTCTCTTGTCATGAGTATAGTATCTGAATGGCAGATAGTAGTGCAGTAAGTAAAACATCAAAGGAAGGTACTGTCTTAACCACTTTAAAAAAAAAAAAGGCTGAAATCTATAAGGTGGGGGGGGGGGGAAGGGGTAATGTGGTCTGAATTTTAGTTCTAACAAAGTATTGGCTACACACCAACAGGAATAAATTTGACACCTGGCAGCAAAAGCATCTGCCGAGATCTACTTGAGGTTTTATAAATCTGTCTTGTGGCACAACTTTGCTATACCAGACTAACATAATAAAACAAAAAGCTAGACTTCTGACATTAAAGTTAATTAGTAAGTCGAGTGAGGTTTGGGAAAGAGGCCCAGATGAAATCAACCGCATGGTTAAAAAGTTTCTAAATACATAAAGGAACTAAAAAGTAAGTAATGTAATAACAACAGTACTTTCAAGTTTTAGGAAAAAAATAAGATCATTATCAAGTACACTTCATACCTTTTGAAGGCAAGTAAAAGTCAGTAATTTTTCTCAAGTTTGTATAAAATATCAGTCCCTGCTGAACTGTAGCAATCACAGTGACTGCTTTAATAACCTTTTAGCCTTACATCTCATTTCTTCATGGACAGCTATATAAAAACACTGATTCAACTAATGATTACTTTTCCCCAAAACAATTTAAAGGACCATCTGGATGTTCTCTAAATAGAATAGAATGGAGCAAGATGTAGCACTGTGAGAAACATACCAGAATGCAAAAGGACTTAAATTATTAAAGAATAGCATTCATCTTCTGAAAGATAGTGAGAAAAATACCACTGTTTTCACCCTGAGTTCTATACCCACAATGCCACCCTGTTCGAAGATCACTCTCAAGTAACATTCCCAGTCATTTTTAAAAGCTTTTCAGCTTCAGTACAATCTTCCTGGAAGACCTAAGAAGATAAAGCTTTAGTTTTATGTTCATAATTCTCAGAGGTTCTCATATACTTCGCTAATAACTATATTCACTAGGGGATATTATAGGTTTATCTCTCACGATTATTCTGAAAAGGAAAAATGCACCCAAGGCTTATGTCATTGTCCTCAGAATAGTTCAGAACTGTTCTTAGGAAAGCATTAAACTGATTGCAATCTGTGCTAACTGATGATGAAAATAAAACAAAATTCAGCCCAGAGAATGGACTCAACAACGTACCTCATTATTTCAATATTTTCTAAATCTGTTGGTCAAAATCACGGTATGATCAACTGAGGAGTTTAATGTTGGACTAAAAGCCTGTTCAACAGTTGCATCTTTCATCTGCAATGATAAAACTTGAGTAGACAGCTGGAAGAGAAGCAGACTTAAAGCTTTTTGGGTCAGCCACAGAGAGAAAGGCATGCTGACACACAAAGCATTAGCACTTAGGGGTAAACTTGCTTATTGTAAAAGTACTAATATATTAAGTTAGCATAAAAGCTCTTTTATTGGGAAGCACATGCTCTCATAAGTAATTTCTTGGAAGGAACATAAGTAAATATTCAACATTTTAACTATTGCTCAGTCTATAGCAATGAAAATAAAGAGAATGATTAAGAATGATCTCTAAAAACAAAGCAACACTAAAGCAGGAATATTAACTGTATATATTGGCCATTAATGTCCAAAATTACTGCTCTTCAAGGAGATATATTTTAGAAAGCTCTTTACAGAAACTGCACAATTTTTTCTTCCTATGCTGATCTATAGAGATTTTATTCAAAATATGCAAAACAAGAAAGATCAGATCAAAATCTAGAATGTTTCTTTCACATCAACTTCATATTTTCTGTTTGCAACATTAAATCTCTCTTCACCATATATTCATTCTCAATCTCTCTTTAAGCCCTAGCGCAGATGGGTTAGAATTTCAGAAGCCAGTAGTATCTTTAGAAGTAGGCTTGAACTCTTGAAGTTCAACAAGGCCAAGTGCAATGTCCTGCACCTCGTTGAGGAAATCCCAAGCGTAAATGCAGGCTGGGTAGAGAATGGATTGAGAGCAGCCCTGAGGAGGACTTGGGGGTGTTGTTTGAGGAGAAGCTTGTCATGAACTGGCAATGTGCACTTGCAGCCCAGAAAGCCAACTCTATTAAAAGAAAGCCAACTACAACAAAAGAAATGTGACCAGCAAGTCAAGGGAGGTGACTGTTCCCCTCTACTCTGCTCTTGTGAGACCACACCTGGAGCACTGTGCTCACGTCTGGGGCCCCCAGCATGAGGATATGGACCTGTTGGAGTGAGTACAGAGAAGAGCTGCAACACCTCTACCACAAAGACAGGCTGAGAGAGCAGGTGTTGTTCAGTCTGGAGAAGAGAAGGCTCCGAGAAGACCTTATAGTGGCCTTCCAGTACCTAAAGGGGACCTACAAAAAAGCTGGAGAGGGACTCTTTAACAGAGAGTGCAGAGATAGGACAAGAGGTAATGGCTTTAAACTCTAAAAGGGTAGATTTAGATTACATATTAGGTAGAAATTCTTTACTGAGAGGGTGATGAGGCACTGGAACAGGTTGCCCAGAAGTTGTGGATGCCCAGTCCCCGGAAGTGTTTAAGGCCAAGCTTGACTGGTCTTTGAGCAGCCTGGCATAGTGGAAGGTGTCCCTGCCCATGGCAGGGGGGTGGAAGCGGGTAATCTTTTAAGTTCCTTCCAACCCAAACCATTCTGTGACTCTGTGATTCTGCGATTCTGTGATTCTGCGATTCTGCGATTCTAGGAATTAGGTTCTTCGGTCTTCTTTTTATGACAGATTTTGTTAAAAGATAGATATGCCTTTGTCTAAACACTGACTTCTGGTCTCTTTTGTTTGTTTGTTTATTCTTTTGCTTGTTTCTTTTCCCATGTTATATTTATTATTGATTGAAAATATAATGTTTTTAATAACAAATAAATCATTGCAATCCTAAAGTCAACAACTGACAGAAATGAACCAGTACAACACAATGAATATATGAATAACAATTGGAGCCCTTATGCACAGTTATATTCTCTTACAAGATCAAGCTCAGGAAATGTGTGATTGTGTCTCTCTAAGACTGTCTGAGCCATCTCACCAGCAATTTCTAGAACTATTTCTAAGTACCAAGTTAGTGAAAGCATAGAAACTGCCTCCAGAATTGACTTCAAATTTCTGTGTGAGTATGCATAGGTGTGTACACATGTGCTTTTTCCAGCCAGTCAAGTTCTGAAGTCAGCTTCTCTGAAGTCAATTTAGAGACTGGGTAACTTGAAGCTAATCATTCAGTTTTGTCTTGTTTTGTTTTGTTTTGTTCCTGTAGAGTATTTGACATACTTTCCCCAAATCCTTTTTTATTCCAATCTCCCTAATAAAATGTATTATTTATGAATGAATATGATGGTGCTTTAAGATAAAACTAATAGGATTTAGACTTATTATTTCATACTCTATTGTCATTTTAATCCACTCTTGCTGACTTTTTGAAGCTTTATTTTATTTTATTTTTTACCATGCTTTTTGAGCAATAGCATTACCATTAATATTTTAAAATTTACTGCATATTTACCTTCTGCAGTATTTGATATTTCTCCATATTACCCCATATTACTCCATATTTACCATTTGTGGTATTTGATTATTTCACAGTATGTATATATATAACCATATATAATAGCTGCTGTACTTATCAGGATCTGCTTAGAACTGCAAAGTATGCAAACATTTTTTTGGCAGCTTACTAATTTTAAAATTTCCCAATAAAATAGAGAAAAGTAGAGGAAGAAAACAGCTACTGTACCAGTTTCAGTGCATTCAGTTAATTTTCACTGAAGTTATCTTAAGAAAATAATCTGTACTCACTCCAAATATTCAAAGTAATTAATAGCACAATTACACTGATTTTAAAAGATTTAACTCACAAATCACTTGTCTTACTTCTCCTCTTAATCACTATAGTAGTTAAAAAGCAAACAAACAAGCAACAATAACAAAACAAACAACCACCACCACCAACAACAAAAAGAGGTGCTGGGGTTTCTGACCTCAGTTGCGCCAAAAATATCTCAAAGCAAACCTGAGGTTTGCACACGTATGTCCATACATCTAATTCATAGATGTCACTTTAAAAACTTCAGTGGTCCTTGGTCTTTTTCAAGAGGAAATTTAAGGGCATTTACGCACTCTGCTTAAAACCTTTTTTTAACATCACATCCAGTCTGTGACAAAACAAAACCTCACCCTCCTTAGGCAAGGTAGTACAACAAGCTCAGCTGATGACCTACACACCCTTGTTTGTGAGGCATCTTAATTACCAGTTCTACCCCATCTCTCACATGCTCTAAATATTGCTCTAACAGCATAACAATCCATTCTCACATGATAAGAAAAACATCTCCTAGTTGTACCACCGGCAAGCAACAAAAGAGGACAGTGCTAGGACAAATCTCATCCTAAGTCAGTTGACCTAGTTCACAAAATACAGGTCTGAAAAGGTCAACATAAAGTTCAGCTAAAAAAATTTAAGTTCTTCAGCAGTGCGTAGATTTGGTCTTGCTCTTTGCCCCTACAGTCGGCAGCCAAAGACTCATACCCTTTCTCTTTACAGAATCTGGATATCAAATCTTAGACAATGGTATGGGGAAATTAAAAGGCATGGAAAAAAAAAAGGGGACTGGGATATAGGCCTCTATGTGGATATTTCTACTTCCCAATAAACATTCTGAAACAGATCTTAGGCTGGGTGCAACTGTCCTTATATTACAGTACTTCTTATGGTATATCCCTTACCTTTCAGATTTCAGGTGAAATTAACTCCAGCAGCATCAATCTTCATGCCAAACTAAATTTCCACTTCATTAGGAGGAAGCTATGCCTTTTTCATACTTCAGATAGACATGGTTTTATATCATTATAATTGCAGTTTTGAAAGTTTGCATTTATTATGGCCATTTTGAATAAAACTCTGCTTCTGAATCTGTTCCCACATAGATCAAGAGCAATTCCCCATTTGTAATTTCTTGTATGAATCTGGTATTTTATTTTTGTGCTATGTTAGCTGAGATTAGGGCAATAGGGTCTTTGTACTCAAATTAGATAAATTTCAAAGATGTCTTTAATATTGCTTAATGGAAAAATCAATTCATTTTTTAAGATTGAAATTATATTGAAATTTGATTTGAAAGGTGTTTTTTTTTTTTTTTTTTTTTTTTTTTTTTTTTTAATCTGCAATTTATTTCACTGCCAGAAATTGAGAATAATCCCATGAAATGAGTACAAACCTGCTTATACATAGATACATATGAAATATGTGAATATATATGAGGCCTAGTTGTTTCAAATAATTTCACTGAGGCTACTGCAACCAAGGCTACTGCATCCTCCAAGTTGCAGTGGACTGTTGAGTAGATCAGTCCCCTGCTGGAGCTCTTACATGTTGAAGAGAAAAAAATAATAATTTCAATAGTAAAAGATATAATCCAAACAGACTCAGTGTTGGGAAATCCTAAATAAACCAGGGACATTCTCTGAGTGAGAGAGCTTGTGCTCCTGGTAAACAGATTGGAAATACCATGCTAAGAATAAACCTGTTTTTTTCCTACATTGCAGTAACCTGAAAGAGATCAAGAAGCATTTGGAAAATGCTCTTTATTGGGTGGTCCTGTGTGGAACCAGGATTTGGACTTGATTATCCTTGAAGATCCCTTCCAACTAAGGATATTTTGTTCTATGAATCTATGATTCCATGATTCTAGTTTTTGATCTTTGTGATAAGCTTTCATGGTAAGTATGGTAAGCATGAAAGTAGATAAACACAGGTCATTTACTTGCTACAATATTTTGGATTATTTTATTTATTTATTTATTTATTTTCTTTTCAAACACTTTCTGTGCAGTTTTAAACAGGTATCTCTTTATATTCTGGGGTACCTTCAGAAGAGTGTTGCCAGTAGGTCAAGGGAGGTGATCCTCCCCTCTATTCAGCCTTGCTGAGGTCACACCTGGAGAACTGTGTCCAGTTCTGAGCTCCCCAGCGCAAGAGGGAAATAGAACTACCGGAGAGAGTTCAGAGGAGGGCTATGAAAATTAGAGGAGCACCTGTTGTATGAGGACAGGCTGAGAGAACTGGGCCTGTTTAGCCTGGAAAAGAAAAGACTAAGGGAAGACCTCATCAGTGTTTATAATTATCTGAAGGGAGGGTGTCGAGAGGATGGAGACGGTCTCTATTTGTCCTGTTGCTGTCCCAGCAACAGGGCAAGAGGGCAATGGGCACAAACTGAAGCACAGGAAGTTCTGGCTGAATATGAGGGGGCACGTCTTTACTGTGAGAGTAACAGAGCACTGGAAGAGGTTGCCCACAGAGGTTGTGGAGTCTTCTTCTCTGGAGATACTCAAAATGGGTCTGGATGCCATCATGTTCAGTGTGCTCTAGGTGATCCTGCATGGCAGGGGGTTGAACCAGGTGATCTTCAGAGGTCCCTTCCTTCCAACCTTGGCCATTCTGTGATTCTGTGATTCTGTGATCCTATATCTAACATATACTCTGACAATAAAACATAAGTTGCCCTGAAAGTCTTATTGCAAATTGTGCTCTAGTAATAATGAGACAAAACAGTAGTTTATTTCACTTTGTGAGATAAAGTGGCTTTGTGGAAGCATAGTTGTATTGTGGCTTCTAGAAAAACAGTCAATCTTTAAGAGTTAATAAGCATAATCAACATGTTAATTACTGTAACAGATTGTTGAAAAAACTTTTGTAAAGTTGTTAAAAATTGTATTGGTGGAGAAGAAAAATATTAGAGTATTAGAAAAATATTAGAAAAATATTAGGGCTATTTTAATGAAGCATAGTTTAACTTTGAATATTTTGTTATTTTATTTTCAATATGATCATTTTAAAAGACTGCTTCTTTCTCTGATTCCACCACAGAATTTCACTGATTTCCTTTCCTTTCTTTTCCTTGCCTTGCCTTGCCTTGCCTGGCCTGGCCTTGCCTTTGCCTTGCCTTGCCTTGTAGAATTTTATTTAGCAGGTGAAGAGGTGGGAATAGTTGAAGACTGTATATTCTGAGCTAAGTTGATTCACTATTGAGCAAAATAACTGAGTGCAACTGTTGTGGCCAAATTACAACTACACTGAAGTGTAGTTGTAATAAACATAAACATGTAGTTGTAAAAAACATAAAAAATTGCCATCACGTAATTGTACAACTCCAATGTAGGAAAATGCATGGCATAGTTGGTTCATGTCTGTTCACTGCTGGTTATGCTTAGTGTTTGGTCAATAAACTAAACAAGACAAAATAATATAACCAGTACATCAGATGGTACGAGTACTTTTTCCATTTTGTCTTTGGATAAACATTGATAAGAATGCTAACAAACAAGGAGAACAGCCATGTTTCATGATAAACAAATAATAAATAAAAAATGTTTGGATGAGGACAGTACAAAAACAGTTTTATTCTCAACTCAATGTTTTTCTGGTGTCATCAATGCTATTTTAAATTTATCTTCTATCAGAATTATGCAGGCTATTTGCCATAACAAGAAGACATTTAATTTCATTCTCTATTAATTTGTAAAATACCTATGAAAATGGCTTCTAAATGTAAGACTGTGAAGATCAATGCTATTATAAGCAGCATAGACCAATTATCATCAAATATCTTATTCTACAGAAAACTGCTTTTGATTAGGTTGTACACTGAAAATTAATATCTAATTTCTGATTTGACTGATGCTTTACAATGATACTCTCGTATGTGTTATGAATATCTTTTGTTTGGCATTATAATACAGTAACAAAATTATGTTAACCAAACAATGTTATAAAAAAGAAGTGATAAAATTAAATAAAACCTATCATAAATTATGCACACACGCGCTTACTAACACATCCCAGTACAGGTCCATATTAGTTCACAGAACATGTAATGTACAGAATAAGCAATTCATAATTGCCTAAATAATGTTTTTGAAATACATACTTAGTCAAAGAATATAAAAGAGAATTAAGGAAGAATTTTGTACCCAGCTAAAATTACCCAAAATTTGTACCCAAATTAGTTACTTTAAACTAATGTTTAAAGTAAAATATTTTTCTACATTTTACTTATTCTGGAGATTAGTCATTTTCTTCTCAGTAATGCATTTTGTTTCTTCTTCTGTTTACAGACTATGAAAAAATGTGTTCCTGTTTGAATTTCTGGAATCTTTTAATAACTATACTGTAATAAACAAAGTTAACATATTGGAGTATATATTATGGAGTATTTACAACAACTATCATTTGAAATATTCTCTGTTGGTACTGTAGTGGTTGGTCAGCTGAGATAGCATTACTTCTGGGCTTACTCTGTATGACTTTCAGAAATTTCAGAACAACTATGCGAACATTTGAGGATAACCTCTGTATGTATATCTATGCGTGAACTCACACAGTGAAAATGTTGCTTTTTCATAGTCATTCCCATGACCAGAATGTGATTCACATCTTTCCATTTTCAAGAGAAAGGTTACCAGAATAAGTAGTTGCTGTTTAAGCAATTGTGATGTTTTGGTATCTTTGCTCTAATTCAAGTTAACTCATGCAGCTGCCAATTTTCCTTCTCTACCTATGCTAGCTGTCCAAACCATGCTACAAAGAGAGGTGTTTTTGTTTTGTTTTGTTTTGTTTTGTTTTTCCCCTGAAATTATATCTGAAAATATATCTTTGTGTACATGCGCATGTGTGTGTGTGTGTGTAATGTTAATTAATTTTAAAAAGAATGCAAAAATGCATTTTATCTTGATATTCAGAAGCAATTCTTTCTAGGCATGAAGACAGTAACACAGCTTACATTTAGCTTGAAATTCACACCTGCAGAAAAGCACAGACTGTGCAAAGTAGGGTTTAAGTGGGTAGTAATTAACATAGTTGGATATTATCTTTTAATGGAGACATAGAGGTTACAGTAGCCCACCTTGACAGTTGTGGGTTTTCTTTCTTTCTTTCTTTTGTTCTTTCTTTCTTTCCTTCTTTCTTTGTTGCCAATTTCTTTTATCCCAAATTAGAATTCTGTGAAGATGTTCTTTTGGTGACTGCTCTTTCTCTTAAGATTGGTGAGCTTTCCTCTGCTCCCAAAACACACACTGTAGCATTCTCTTAATGTTAAAAGGCCATATCTCCCAGCCAGAGCACATGGTAGTGAGTAAGTATTGACAGACACTAAACACATAGAACTATACATTGAAGACAAGCAGAGGACTGGGGCTGCTCTGAAATGCATCAAGGACTAAATATTATGAACCTAGGATTCCTAAAGCATTCTGGAAAATGTTTAGTATCACATTGGATTTTTGAAATCTGATTCTTGAGATAGGGCTCAAGATTAACAAGCTGAATGGCTTGATCTAATTGTGCTACCATGTGTAGCAGAACCTCAGGTATGAACAAGTTATTGTATCATAATCCTGAATTGGAAATAAGTACTATACTCCTTATTAAGTTCAATGAGAAAGACAACAGAAAAGTCATTTTGGGAATCCATTAGTTTAAGCTCAAGCATAAGCTCTAGCCCCAACAAAACTTGAACATATAAGCTAGCGGTTTCTTTTGTTTGTTTGTTTTGTTTTTCCAAGAAGGTCTGAAGTATCAGGGAGGATTTCCACCAGCACAGCCAGAACTCACTTGCAACTGAAATCCAAACAGGGTCAGAAAATTCCTAAGAGGCTGCAGTTCAATGTTGTAGATGATATTCTATTGTCTCCTTCTGTAGAGCTAGCAAAACTCAGTTTTTTTGTGAGTCATTCTATACAGGATGAGAAAATGATGATTCAGTCAGGCATTACTCTCTTGATGAAGTCCTCTTTACAAATAAAGCTTTGATTCACTGAACACAGAATAAATCAAACAGTAAAGCAAGGTACTTTTGTTTACTGCTCCAAGACCTTTTTAGGCAGCATGCACCTAAAAACCCTTAAGCTTCCTTTTTACCTTAGGGCAAAATGTAGTTTTGCTACCTGTCTCATTCTGAGAAAGCCACAACCAGTCAGCCTATAAGTTTTGCACTCCCATTTTCCAGGAGGTTTTCTTTATGCCCAGGTACAACATCTGAGGCAAACTGTAAACAAAAACCTTGATTTAATTCAGTACATGGCAAGGAAGTAAATGCACTTCAATGCACATTAATCTGACTTTGCCATTTAACCAGTACTTCTTGATTTTATGACTTCAGGTAAAACACTGGCCAGAATTTATTTTATTTTATTTTTATTTTTTGGATGGAGCTGTATGTTTGGGATGGAGCTAGTCTGTGGTTGTGGTGGTTTTACCGTGCTGGGCAGATGAACACCACAACCAATCTCTCACTCCCCCTCCTCAGATGAGGAGGGGAAGAAGTAAAGGAAAGAACAACTCATGGGTTGAGATAAGGATAATTTAATTAAAGGGGAAAATATATGTATATTAAGGAAATATTATTAATTAACAATTCAACTAAAGGGAAAAAGAGAAAGGGGAAAGGGAGGGGGAAAGGGAACAGCAAAACAAAACAAGTAAAGGCTATGTGGAAGTGCAGAGGAAAGAAATTATTCTCTACTTCCCACAAATGAGCGATGCCTGACCATGTCCTTGAAGCAGGGCCTCAATGCATGTAGCCGGTGTTCGTGAGGACAGATGTTTTCTCAATGAAAGCCCACCCCTCCCCTCTTCCTCATTTTCCACCTTTTATTGCTGAGTGTGACATCATATGGTATGGAATATCTCGTTGGTTGGTTTAGGTAAGCTGCCCTGGTGAGGTTTCTTTCTCACTTTTTTGCCCACCCCCCAGGAGGGTTGGAGAAAGTCCTGATACTGTGCCAGCACTTCTCAGCAGCAGACACAACACTAGTATGATAACACTGCTGTTCTAGCTACAAGTGCAGAGTAGGCACTGTATGGGCTGCTGCAGGGAAAGTTAACATCCCAGCCAGACCCAGTACAGTGGTTTTATCATGTTCTTACTTAGATGAAAGGTGATCATTAAGGCTATCAGGCTAAGTGAGGTCTAACCTAAGCGTAGTAAGGATGAGTAATGATTTGGCCGCAGATAACTCATTAATACTGAAGTGTATTTCCTTGTACACAAGCTGGCGCTCATTTCTTCCTAAAGAAATTTCTCTGTCTGTCACAAGGCACTTTTCCTGCATGTTCTAATCAAGAGGCCTGAGGATCACTAGAGTACTGATATCCCTTACTTATATGTGGGATGTGAAATTTACTTCAGTATGACATATTTCACATCTGTTTTCATTTTACAAATATTTATAAATATTCTGGTTGTTTTTGTTCTATAAATTTTAAGACATTACACCCTAGGAAAAATGCTAACACTTTCCCTAACTAAAGGTTGTAGTGTTAATAAGCAGTTTTTTTGGCTACTGGAAAATTCAGCTTCACTTATGTATTTAGTCACATACAAGCAACCTTCTTCTTTGAATACTACATGTCCTTGAATTTAATAGTTTGAATTATAATTTTCTTTGGAGGAAACCACTCATTCTCGATTCAGATGGAAGGACTGATGGCTGATAGAAGTCAGAAAATAAATTAAAAAATGAACCAGGTTGAATTATACAGTGGAAAAACAGTAATATATGAAAACAATAAAAAAGTTTACTATTCTGAGCTGCTTGCTAAACAGACCACTTGTTTTTCAAGTGATTACTAAGGTATCAAGCATCAAGTGATTACTAAAGTATTAGTGTTACTAGAGTAATATAAATCAATAAACTAAACAAATTAAACCTTAACAGCTTTCTCATTGTTTGTCTTTAAACACACACCTTTAAAAATCAGCATGTCCCAAATCTAGATCAATGCTTTTCTCTGTAACTGGTAAATACTAAATGTTGTACACAGATTCTTTAAAAGATTATGTGATGCTATTACTCAGTCCTATAGAGTCACACTGCCTGTAACACATGACGGGAGCATGACTCATAACCTCATTATTCCCTGTAACTTCTGATTCCTGTTCTTTCATGGCTTTGTTGAAAATAACTTCCTTACTGCTTTGATTCTATGTGTCTTTATATTCCTCCATATCCAAATTTCCTATTCCAGGAATGCCAGCTGTCCATATAACTCATTTCCATGCAGATTCTTTTCCTCTTTTTTTTTTTTTTGAAAGATCTATCTAGTTCCCTCCTTATCAAAGGGCCTCTGTTCAACAGTGTTCCCAGATATTTCCATCTCATAAATTCTCTACACTATATCAAATATAACTGTACTTGCATTTAATAACCCATCTAGCCAGGAGCTCAAAATACCTTCAATTTCAGCATGTTTTATTACTGAAACACAGTGTTTTTCCATTCTTCCTAATGCTCATAATGCTGTTTGCCTCACCCTCTATTCTCCCCTTCATACTTCTGTCCAATAGAGTTATTTTGTTTTCTTGTCATGTTAACATCCCTGATTTCTTTCTACCTCTTCAAACACATACTATCCTGTCCTCTGTTATTATTGTACTGTTATATCTGGGAAATCCATTCATGGTGTTCCAATTTTGAACCGTAATAGGAGGAGATGAGGAGATGTTAAAATAAGACAAAGGAAAGGAAGGTAGTGAATGACTAATGACATTACCAAAGCATTAAAATGTTCTGAGTTGTGGAATATTTGCATTAGTCAGATTATTTGCACATATTATTTCTCAGAACAAAATAAGCCAATTGTATGATGTATTGACATCATGTGTACGAACAGACATGTGAATCAGCCTGTTATAGATGCAGTTAAATTTGACTCAGATTGTTACCTGTTTTGCATGTTGTAGTTCTTACATTAAACAGCAAAAAATAAGAGATTTTATGTTGAACTTTTAGTATGCAATTTTCTCCTATCTCAAGATCAGGAAATATAGCTTTCCTATATAGATCACAGCAATGAGTCCTATAATATCAGTGAAGCAAAAAACATACAGATGCCGTTAGAAGACAACCAATCTATGCAGAGCCAATAAAGTAGCAATTAGGTAACTTACATCTGCATAAGCTAAAATAGGGTAGAGGAGTTAATTAGAAAATCTCATGTCTGCCTGTTTACTTAAGGAAATTGCCTTACTACATCCTTCTTCCTTGTACCCCAGAATCCATCTAGGAAAACACATGCAAAGGAGAAGGAAACAGCCAAATTAACTCTTAAATACTTTTAAATTGCTAGAAACTTGCCTGGTGTCTAAGCATCTTGAGAGAGGGAGAGAGAGAGAGATCAGGATAAAACTGTGCTGCTGCTCAAGGATTCTTAAATAAATGTCTCACTGATGTTAGCAAAGTGATAAAATATTTTATACATGCGTAATCTATTCACCTCTTATACCAGGCTCTCTGACTGAGAAGACAGACAAAGAAGAACTGCATGTCACTTTTCAGTGTTCCTGTTACAAAAGTCTAAACTCAGCACAACCACAAAATTTTTGAACGCTTTCTCCCATCCCTGCTCAAAAAGAAAAGGAATTTGCATTGGACTTTGAAAATTATACGCTCTGAAACCACAAACATTTTTTTTTTTTTTTCCTAGAAATTTATTAGCTTACTGGTAAAGCCATTCACATCTTTTGTGTTTCAAAATGAATTGTCAAGTGAGAATGAGCACATGAGCTCAAGTCCACAGGATGTGCAAAGTTCTTGGCCAGAGCTTGACTGTCATGCAAAAGTGTCCTTTCTTTCCTTTTCATCTTCCATTCTCCTTAATGATAGTGTATTATGAATTACATCCTGCATAGTAAATAACATAATTTCAGTAATTTTTATATAGGTCTTAACTTTAGTTTCCCTTCCATAGATAGCACAATTTTATTTTAAATTCCTTGAGGAAGAATTAAAACAAAGTTAGTTTGGGGGCACATTAAAAATATTTAAGAATGGCTGTTCGGATTCCTTCCTTATATGTCTTGTCCTGAGAAAACATTTTGCATGTTTTTCTTTGAAAAAAAAAAAGACACTGAAACACACTGAAACACAAATAATAATAAAGGTACTTTCAAGTAAATAAGTGTTTTCAAAATAATAATCTCTAAATATGAAAAGCATGTTAAAAGGAGTCTAAGCAAATGATGAAGGACTATAATAATGGAGACATGGAAAGGTGAGGAGCACTTTTTTTTTTTTTTTTTTTTTTTTTTTTTTTTTTTTTACACAATCTTGTTAAACATATTCTTGTTCTCCAAACCGAAAATAATGAAACTTCAGATACAGTTCTAACAGTACATGAACACCATTAATTCACCGAGGTGAAGAAAAAATAATAATAGTCTTACATATGATTGTTCTCTTGCTTATTGTAACAATTACTTATAGAATTTTCCTCATTTACTTTTTAAATTTCCTTAGATATTTTTTCCAGTTTTCTCAAAGATGAAACTCCATCTGCATATTTTTTTCAAATATATTATTTTGTGTCAGGTTACACTCTTTCAGTGAAGAGCACAGACCGCGTACTCTTTAGTTGCATCCCCTAGCATTTAAAGCATGTCAGATTCAACTGTATTTCCACAGAAGCCCAGGCCCTGTTCCCTGCTGTTCCTTGCTGCCTTATTATTACTTGACAGCTCATTTCCCTGGGGGAACTGTGAATATTTTGCCAACAGCCATCCCAACCATTGTCTCCAGACAAAGGAAAGTGGGGTCTTTGCTGCATACAATATGAATTCAAATCTTTGGAAGTTCTCAGGAGATTAGCATTTACGGAGAGACAGATAGAGGTGTTTTTTTTTTTTTTTTTCCTCCAGGTACTGAGTCCTTCAGTATTTTATTTTATTTTTCCCACTAAGAGGTTAGATTTCGGCAAGTGTGTGCTCTGTCTTTGCCTTGGTGGAGTGTATGATACGGCCTTGCTTTTCAAATACCTTAAATGGACCCTTCCTCCTCTGAAAAGATTGATTTTGTTCAAGTGTACCGTATAACTTCCTACTGTCTCTGCCAGATTTTTATGTGGTTTTGCAGTAGCTTCATAGCTTAAATTGCTCAACTATTCTTACGTTAATTAGCAATTTTCTGTGGTCAGAATAATATACTTAAACACTGTTATATTTATTCTGAGACGTAATACAGGAAATTTTATAGTGGCAATGAAGCAAAATCAGCAGGTGTGATTATCATGATAACTACACCCCTGGGTGCTTAGAAGCACATGGCTGCATCTGGTCCATAGTTATCTCTCCAGGGGTGAGATTATTTCATGATAACTGCACTGCCCTAATGGCCCATTGCTTAAGTAGTATTCATGACCCTTATACAGAATCCTGCCCTTATTGAACAGAGAGAATTTCTCCCCCATCCCAGCTGTCTCCACTTTAATGTTTTTACTAGAATTCTTTCTTTGTTCATTTCTGTTCATTAAAGAGGTGCTTTTAATTTAAATGCAGAGTGCATTGTCTTTAATGGCAGAATTGCAGATGAATAAAATGGATGCTAAAAACTAAAAAACAACAATTTATCTAGATTCCAGGAACAGAATAACAGATTTTGTGTTACACATCTGGTGGAACCAGATCAGCATTATTTGCTGTGAAAGTCTCAGTTCCAGAATATGGATTTTTTTCCAGTACTCTGAAGAAAGAATGATTACTTTGTCATTGCATTATTGCTAGAGGAGGTGTAAATAAAAAAAAGAGAGCAGGGACAAGAACATATTATCTTTTTTCACCTCATAATCATTGGCAAGCAGTGTGATGTGGGATAAGACTGAAGATAGTCTAAATTGTGGCAGCGGTAGAACTCCAGAACTAAGGGAATTGAGGGCTGGGCAATGCAGGTACGAGTTCATTGTCACTTGCAATTCATGTCATCATCTGACTCATGGTATATTGCAGTTGTGGAGGAGCTCTGTTCCTAAATTTCTATGTCTTATCTCACCTAATTAAGCCTGGCTAATAGCGTGCAACAGTAAACACTGCATAACCAGTGAATACAAAAAGAAAACAAGTCCTACAGCTGAAGGAAATATTTTTTGTACTTCACATAATAAATTCTTTTGCCACTTCCCTTTAAAGGTTAATGCATTTTCCTGGCAGTTTAAGTTGAACACAAAGGCTTAGAAAGAGACAAAATTACAGAGGTGAGTGCTACCAAGTAAAAAAGGCTTTCTTCCTCTTAATAGGACTCAAGACACCGCTAATCTCATCTGGTTTAGCTGATAAGGGAAGGCATGAGATGGTGAAATGGATTCAAAACAGAAATATTTCTTAGGCACATTCATTTTTTTGTTTTGTTTCATTTTTGTTCTTGTTTTATATTTTCAATAAAAATAAAAGCTAAAATGATTACTTTTCACAAGGTACTAATCATTAAATTAGTTAAATCAATAATTTATTTTTAAATTGAGGGGATGCCACAAGATATTTCTTAATTAATTTCATAATTCCTAAGAGCAATTAAAAGGATTATTGTGAGAATGACTGTTGTAATTTAAATCAATTTTACTACATAAAGTTATTTTACCCTCATATTCTCTCTCCCTAGCAACAGTGGATCAGAGCATGACAGGGATGTGAGATATGCCCAGTGCATCCAGGCAGGGTAAACACAAATTAAAATATTTGATTGCCTGAGTCTCACACCTCCATTCATTCTAAAGAATACAGCTTCACTCTTTCAGAGTTTTAAAAACATTTATAAATTAATTTGCACATAAGGAACAAAGGAAAAATGTTTTAAAATAAAAGATGTAATTTGTATTTATTTTTTCCCTTTTCTTATTGTTCTAATGCAAAATATATATAAGTGAAAAAGCTGGGAGGACTAGAAATTCTATGATAAAGATGGATGCTGTTCAAGAACAAATACTGTATTACATTAGGATTATTATTTTTTAATTAATGTGCAATAAATATATTTAAAAAGTAATAAACAATCTTGGGATTTTAAGCAATTTACTACCATATTTACACTTTGGATACACAAGTATATTTAGAAGGGAAGCAACAGCAGAACGCAGTACTTTGTTTTGTCTTTAACTTCAGGAATCCCAGCTCAGAAGCCCCTTGAGAGCTCAGTAAATTATTTAATTCTCCTTATAAAAGAGAAAAATGTCAAAATCCACAGGCTTTTCCTCTTAGAACATCTAAGCAAAATTGTTTTCCTATGCAAGTACTTTTCACGCAGCCACTCAAATGCCTGGCTAACATAGCTTTGTGCATACTGTGCATGGAAAGAAACACAAAATTACATTCAGCCTTAACTTCAGATATTCCAGTCGTGAACATTTTCTTTAATAATAGTGCTGTAGAAGGAGGGAGAAATGTGTTTATCTCTTATCTTTTTCTTGATTTTTATTAGTAAATACCTCTTTTTCTTAACACAGAAAGAATTAGTGAGACATAAGGGAACAAAGAGAAACTCAATGAATGAAATTCCCTTAATGTCCAGCTGAAGGATATCTGAGCAGTTCTTGGTGATCAGTGGTGAATGTGGTACTTGTGAAGAAAATACGATTACTCAATCATGACTTGTGATGCAAATCAAAATGTGGAAGGAAACTTTTCATTCCTAGTCTGTAAAACAAATTGGAAGGAATTTCCCTTGCGTGATGTAAGAGTCTATTTATTTTACACATGCCATCTGCAGGAGCAAATGTTCGCTGCTTTTCTGGATTGTAGTCTGTTCAGGAAAAACATGTAATCATGTCTGCTTTCAGCATGTGAACTGTCCCTTAGAGGTTGAAAAGATACAATTTAAAAAGATTGTTCAATTCCTTAAAGCTAAGCTTACGTTTACCAGTTGTCTTTTACTCAGATCATGCTGTTTAGCGGTGTGAAGTACTAGGCATGACCAGTGTGCTCATATGTAACTCTTAATACTCACATGTACCTCTGAAAACATTTTTATAACTGAAAGGAAGAATTTTAGTGAGGAATCTTTAATTCTTTCATGCTTTTTTTTGTTGTTGTTGTTGTCCAGAAGAAATGCAAAAGATCTGTACCAATAATATGAAGATTGGCTGCTGTTGTCAGGGAGATATTTAGCCACAAATTTGATTGTAAAAAGTTCCTGGTGTCAGTTTTTCTTTGAGATGTCATTCATTCTTCTTTGTATGTGTGCCAATGGAAATTTTTTTTGAGGAAAAAGAGGAAACCTTTTTGACGTAGCAAATGTTCAAGTCCTTGAAGTAACAGATATATTTAAAATAAATCTGATTATTGGATTTTCAAGCTGTTATTTTTTTTTTTCAGTATTCCTTTTCAAACAAATGATATTTTTTTGAATATGACTAGATGCTTTCAATGAACAAAAAATATTGAATGTTTTCTGTGTTGTTGTACGTCTCACATGGAACTGAAACATTATAAGACAGTGAAGGAAATAATTACCTTTTTCTGTAAGTTTAGAGCTGTTTCAGATCACAGAAAGTATGGTGTCATTAGACAAGAGGGATAAGACATGGGAAAATAAAGATGAAAAACACCATTAACAGGTCTGAAGAAATGAACCCTGGTTATAAATATCACATGGTAAAACTTGCCAAGTAGACAAAGGGGAAATAGTTTCAATATTAATACAGCATCATTTTGGATAAAACCATTATGATTCTCTGTTTTAACTTAAGGCCATTACTGAACTTTAAATTGTGTTCAATGTGATTTATATCCACAATTAAAATGCATAGCAAATCTTTCACACAGGTTCTGGTATGTATTTTATTTCACTAAATAAGCTATCTTATTTAAACAAAGATTTTTAATAGCTTTGTATGTTCTTTAAGATAAAGTCAGCTTTATCAGTGTCAATAATACTAATGTTGATTAAAAAAAATATAATTTCTATGTTACTTGAACTAATTATTCTTTACATACTTTATACTTTTTTTTTTTTTTTTTAAGGTTATGTTGTTTCTGAACTTTGGGTACATTTAAAAAATACTGTGCGTAGCAGCTTTCAAAGTTAGAAATCAATTGGTTAAGAGATAACCAAACAAAGGCATATCAAAGGCAGATTCCCCTTACATGAGACATATCTTAAATATGAATACTTGTTTATTTAGAAAAAAAAAATAGCTTGCTAGATTTTGTGATAATAGGTGGCTATACAGAGAGAGAGAAAGAATTTGCAGAAATGCTGAAAAACAAGAAAGGGTTTATGTTTTCAAAGCTGTAGATTATGTGATAAAATTACCCTTATTTTAGTGCTCTTTGCAAAACAGATAATTAAAAATAAAATTCTTTTTTTTTTTTTTTTTGAAAACAGTTACTTTTTTACTAATTTAGGCTCTCTAGAGACTTCAGAATTTAATGAAAAAAAAAAAAAGAACATTCTAAAATATTCTAAAAAAATATATATTGATTACTTCAAAGATGATGTCCTGAAGGAGGAGGAAAGATGGGTCTCTGTATACTGTTTTACGTTCTGCCCAATGTAGATGTAATATATATAATGAAATGACATCAGTGCACTAGATGGAGAATAGCCCTGGCACTAGCAGTTCTTCCAAATAGCATCTCCTTCCAAATAGTGCACGTTTTTAGTTCCTTTTGTAACTGAGATGACAAAATTCTTGAAATTATAGGGTATAATTTCCTGATACTCTTGCTGTGCAGTAATGAAACTATTTATGTATAATAAAACAAGAGCATTTAGGCTATCAAATAGAAATAAAGCCATATAAGCATAAACAAACAAACAAACAAACGTATATTAACTGGATATTAACTGGGTAATTCATTTTCTGACAATGGCTAAGCAACTTCCTTTATGTATGTATTGAATAGTCAATGGTCGCTACCCTCAAGAACGCTGAGGAGAAACAATGCAGTTATTCTAAATAAGATGTGACCAAATAGCTATTAAAATGAAATATATTCTTAACAATCCAATTTTAGCAAAAAATTAAAATTAAAATTAAGAGCTGAAAAGCTTTTATAGGTAATTGACTGTTTGGATTTATGAAAAAAACAAACAAACAAACAAACAAAAACCACATTTCTGCTCTTATTAAAACTGATGAAACAAGAAAGAATCTATTAGAAAATGAACTGGATGAATATATATATATACTTAGAATATATTCCATAACTACAAATACTATTTACTTATCAAGTTTACGGAAGAGTATTATCTCACTGCACATAATGTAGTAGACTGCTTATTCATAAGCCAAAATGTGTAAAGAAAATACCTCATGAAGGTATGGAGCCAAACAAAAAATGAGAACAGCTCATTGTGAACCCAGAAAAACATGAATGAGATAGGTACTCCCTCTTCTATGCATTTAGAGAATAAGAGCACTTTAAAAACTTTGGAATTGATCCAGCTCATTTCTCTGACCTCCTTCTCAATGCTTCCCAGATCAGTTTCCTTGGTGGTGTAAGAAAGCAGAAGATAAGAACAACTCTCTCCTTCCTCCCTGCGGCACCTGCCTGAATCTGCACAGCAAGTTCCTGGGTCAGCATGCCAGATGATTTCACAAAGGCAAGTTAAAAAGTTGCAATGGAGTTCTAAGAGTCTACTTAATTATAGTTTTCTTTCAAAGATTTTGAATAAGCTGTTTAGATGATTTTATATGTTTAAGCACTAAAAGCTTATTTTCTTAAACACTGAGTCATTCAGAACCATTTATTTCTGGAGAGGATATATGAACTAAGCTCTGGTAAGCCAAAATAAACAGTGGAATTAAATTCACATCTCACATTCATTTTTTGCTCTCAAGACAATGCCTTGACTGATTTCTTTAGAGAACTGACTTGCTTACTTTAGGTTTACAAAAGTTAAGGATTTTTTAAATAAATTATTTAGATAATTTACAATAGCCTAGGCAAGACTGACAATCTTGTCAATAAAACTCTTTTGCACATTTGTAAATATTCTGAGTATCAGGAATAAAAGGAAAAAGCATGGTACCACTTATGGAAATAAGGTGACAAAGTTTTGTCTACATGCAAAACCAGAAAAAAAAAAAAAAAAAAAAAAAAAGAAACAAACACACAACCTGCCCCCCTCTTTATTTTAGGCTTCAGGCATTCTCTTTGGAGTAATCATCTCTTTTATTTAGTTGTGTTTTTGAATTAGCCTTGCCTTTCTCTAATAATAAAATTGTCATAATTAATAGTCATTATCATTTTGTTTTCCTTTAGCTTTGAGACCCAGCTGAATACAGACAACTGCAGGAGGTGAAAATTGTGCTAGCAATGTTAAGCCTGGCATAAGGAACTGGTATTGAGAACAGAGCTGTATCTTCTATAGAAAATATCTAGATTTAATTTTAACCTTTTTAGGATTGCAAAATTAAAAATAACCCTTTATAAATTATATCTGTGCTTTTAGATTTATGTTACATTTGTATTCTTAATTTATGTTTACCACTGAATCTTCTCAGTCTTTGTCAGGCTGAACATCCCATCATTAGTTTTCTTTACAACAATAAAAATATAGCATGATCAAGTCAAACATGTTTTCAAAGTTGCTTAATTTGAACTCATTTTTTTTTCATTATAAAACATATTTTTCACATATTACTCTTAAATGTCAAGAAAATACATTTGTCTCTAAAAAAGCAAAACTAAAATCACTTCACATAAGAAGACCAAGAGTATGATTGTATAAAAAGGGATAAAGTTTGCAATTATTCCTCTCAAAGAGAAAATATGAGCTATTTTTGTAACTGCCATTTTCTGTAGAATGTTTCCAAATCATCGCTATCTCTTCTTTTCACAAAGTCTGAAGGTACAGATAGAATAAGAAAATCATTAACTAACTGAGGCAGCAGTTAGTTGCTCTCTCATGAGAGATTTCTTCATAATTCTGAAGTATAATAGAAACATCTTTCTCTTTAACATCTCTTCTATCCTCAGTAGGGTACAGAAATATTTATTTAATATTTCTGTATTTTGTGCATGTTAATAGCCATATAAAAGTCACTGGTCAGCACTTTTCTGTGATGTTTTAGTGGTGTTAAGAATGAAGTTATTAGTTGTGGGGACCTGTAGGGATTTTAGATTCCTCAGAATTTTAGAATCAGTTTGTTCACTCTAACAAAAGGTATTTTCAAGTTCAGTTAATCTTACTAATGTCTTTATGAAGCCATGTTAGATGTTTACCATGATACTTTCTGGTCTTATGTGAATCTATGTCTTAAAACACATAAAAAACAAACAAACAAACATATGCTTACTGTAGGACCGTTTCTATATTTTGCTTGATTTTGACAGGAAAAATGACACATAATAAAAGTGAAAAAAAAAAAAAAATCAGAATATACTTTTGATTCAACCATATTTACCATAGTTAGTCCTTGTAAGGTCTTTTAAATCTGTCTCATGTAGTCAGGTTTGAATTTCACACACACTTACCAATATGTAAAAGAAAGTTATTTTTAAAACAGCATACTTAGGGATAGAGAATTTTTAATATAGCAACAGTGTTATAGTTTCAGGAATTTTTATCACTAATATGTGGAATCCTTAGTTCTGACTGTGGTGTGACTAGACAAAAAAAATTTGCGGGAAATTGGGAAGGACTTGGATGGCTGAAACAAGAAGGTGAGTGAGGGCTCCATGGGAAGACAAAAGGGCAGAGGTCCGTAAAGTAATTTATTCTCTTGATAGCTTAGATGCATCATGGCTTGTTTGCATTTTTAGTAGTTAATGATAAAGACAGGTTGCAAAATAATACTTACCTACTGGAAATATTTATGAGCAGTTAAAATTTCCATTATTTCACAGAGTTTATATTATCTTATGAATATCTTTCACAAAATACTACTCTTACACGACTACTACTGTTGCTAATCGTATCTTAAAGAATATCCTACAAAGATTGGAAACCATAGTTATACAGAAGTGTGTATATCATATACCAGCAGACAGAAGAGCTTAGACATTTAACACAAACTTCCTCCAGAAGGAAGGATTTCTGAACAGAATTATATTCTGGTAGCTTTAAGAATGTATGCTAAGATTATTAAAGTACGAGTTCATTCCAGCAGTAAATTCAGCAAAGGCTCTAAGTCCATGACCAGCTCTCTATGGTATGAATGTACAATGCTTAACACACTCTTTTTGCTTCTAAACGGTAGGAGAATAATCAACCTAAAGAACATACAGAACATGAAGAATAAATGAAATAATACTAATAATTCACTCATACATAGATTTTGCAGTTTTAAAAATATCTCTGTTAATACATGAATTACACGTCTGTTTCATAATGTGCATGTTATGAGATGTGATGTTAGTCTTTGTTTTCCATCTCCCTAAAATCTTAACATCCTCAAGCTAATTTATAATTTTTCCCAATGAAAAGAACTGAGTGTAAAATCCTGAATTTTACCATTAGCTGGAGGAAGATCAGTGGAAGGTCTCCATTTTCCTGTCTGAAACATGGCTTTACCTTATAAAATGTTCATTCCACAAAAGTATTGCTGCAACTGTTCCAAATTGCAGATGCTTCTCTGTGTACAATCATAAACTCATAATAAGTATCAGAAAATGTATGGACTCTGGAAGTGAGATCAGGTGACATGGGAAGACTACAGGGATGCTGTTCTTCTTTGTAGGAAGAAAATTTGTGTGGCCAAAGCTCACTTAGAGTTGAAGCTAGCAAGAACTGTGGAGGACAATAAAAAGTTTGTTTGTTTGTTTGTTTGTTTGTTTGTTTGTTTGTTTATTTATTTATTTATTTATTTATTTATAATATTTTAACAGTAAAAGGAGGACCAGAGAAAACACTGGTCCATTACTTGATGAGGATGGTCATCTCACAAACAGGAACATAGACAAAGCAAAGATGTTTAATATCTTTTTTGCATTTGACTTCAACACTGATGATAGACTCTCGGACCTCAAGTGCCCTGAGTTGGAAGACTGTGATTGCAGTAACAAAAAACTCCCAGACAACCCCAAAGTTGTATGGGATTTGCTGCTCCACTGGATGCATAAGTCTATGGGTCCTGATGGGATTCATTCCAGGGTACGCAGAGAGCTGACTGATGTCATCACAAAATTTCTTTCAATTCTTTTTCAATGGTCTTGGGAACCTAGAGAGGTCCCAGTTGACTGGAAGCTGGCAAAAGTCATTCAAATTTTCAAGAAAGGCAAGAAAGAAGACCCTGGTAATTACAGCCCTGTCAGTCTCACTTCAGTGCCTGGTAAAATTATGGAAAAAATTATTCTGGCATTTACGGAAAAACACCTGAAAGACAATGTGGTCATTGGTCATAGCCAACAAGGGTGCATGAGGGGAATGTCCAGCTTAACAAACTTAATTTCCCTTCATGACAAGGTCGCCTGTCTAGTTGACCAAGGGAAGCCAGTTGATGTAATCTTTTTGGATTTCAGTAAAGACTTTGATACTGTTTTTCACAGTATCCTTCTGGACAGAATGTCCAGCATACAGCTGAATAAAAATATAATATGATGTATTCTCTTCAGTGTTTTCATAAATGACTTGGATGTAGGACTAGAAGGTCTTTTGAATGTTGGAAGATGATTCTAAATTGAGAGGAGTTGTTGACTCCTTTGAGGGTGGAGAGACCTCAAGATGTTTACAAGTTGGAGAGCTGGACAATCACCAACAATATGAAGTTGAACAAGACCAAGTTCCAGATTCTGTACCTGGAAATGGGCAACCCTAGCTATGTGTGCAAACCAGGAGACGAGAAGCTGGAGAGCAGGCCTATGGAAAGAGATCTCATCAACAGCAAGTTGAACATGATTCAACAGTGTGCCCTGGCAGCCAGGAGGGCCAAACATATCCTGGGATGCATCAAGCATGGCACTGCTAGATGTCTGAGGGAAGTGATTTTACCATAATTTTCTTTGCTGGTTTGGCCTCTCTTTTGGGTACCACAGTATAAAAAGGACATAAAACTTTTAGAGGGTGTCCAAAACAGGGCTACTAACATGGTGAAGGGTCTACAGAAAAAGACATATAAGGAGAGGCCGAAGTAGCTTGGTTTATTCAGCCTAGAGAAGAAGAGACTGAGGGGACACCTCATACTGGCCTACAGCTTCCTTATGAGGGGGAGAGGAGGGGCAGGCAATGATCTCCTCTCTGGTGACCAACGACAGGACTTGAAAGAATGGTGTGAAGCTGCAGCAGGGGAGGCTCAGGTTGGATATGAAGAAAAAGTCCTTCACTGAGCAGGTGGTTGGGCAATGGAGCAGGCTCCCCAGGGAAGTGGTCACAGCACCAAGCCTGTCAGAGTTCAAGAAGTGTTTGGAAAATGGTCTCAGACTTATAGCCTGATTTTGGTGTTGTTCTGTGAAGACCCAGGAGTTGGACATAATGATCCTTAGGGATCCCTTCCAACTCAGGGTATTCTATGATTCTATAAACCTATATTCTATAAATTCTATAAATTCTACATAAATTCTATACACAGAATTAAGTAGGTTGGACATGATCTCTTGAGGTCCCTTCCAACCCTACAATTCTGTGATTCTGTGTGAAACTACTCCTAACTGTATTAATAGTGGTCATCTGAATATCGTTTGGTATTTAAGCATTCACTACTGACATTAATGAGATTAGTAGATATATATATATATATTTTCCTTAATACAGTTTTCTAATTGACACAAATATCCCACTTCAAATTAGGACAGGAATAGAGTATTTTTGGTAGTTGTCCAGATTTTTTCAAATACATTCTTATTTCTTGGGAAAAGTTATGAGATGTTTGTAAAACGATATTAACAATAAAATTTTTCTTTGCAGGTCATGCTGTATGAAATTCTTTAGGGATGGCAACTCTCTTCAAATGTTTTTGACATAGCCAGGATTGTTGAATTGAATAAAAGATCTGTCTGGAGAAAATCATTCCAGAAAACAACTATTGTAAGAGGTTGTTGTAAAATTAACATAGTACTGTTGAGAATTTTTGACTACTTAATCCATATGGCAATTTGGGAGCAGGTTGTCAGTTGTGTTCACCACTGGGGAAGGTTACACACATTTCTGGTGCAATCTGAGACTTTCTGAAGCTATCAGTACCCTGTAGAGTAAGTACTTTGAAAAGTTATGGTAAAATCACTAGATTTCAGAGGAAGGAGGACCTAAATTACTCTTATTTTCTAGCTTTATCTCTAAGGAGATCCAAAGTTAAAGTTCTTTTTACTTTAACTTACTAATGCTTATCAGAATATTATACATTTCAAAATAAACTGACTTGGCTGCCTTCCTCTATATGCAGTAGGTAGAAAAGTTTAAGGTTCAACAAGGTTTTCATTCACTTCAGTCCTTTCTCATGAAATGATAGGAGAGAACCATCTTAGCTAAACATTGCAGAACCTTGAGGACAAAAATGAAGATCTGATGCAAATTCACCTCTAGAAATGAATGGTATGGTGCATTGTGCCTCAGTATGTATACTGATAACTAGTTGTGGTTCAGTTTCATTGTATTTGCTTGTCCCAAACTGAACTGACTTCATAGAGCTTAACATATACCTGCTTCTCTGTTTCCAGTTTTGGATAGCCATCACAGGCACTTTATATAGCTTCCTTACATACATAAACCAATAAAATTGTGATATAAACAGGGGAAGAGACATTTAAACACATCATTTATTTAAAAAAAAATAAAAATAAAATAATAAAAAAAAATCTTTAATGCTTTTAAACAGTAAAACTTAAAACTACTTAAACAGTAGTGTAGACAGGAGTTCCTTTTTCCAAAAAAATGTCTCATTCTGAGGCTTCTGATGGTTCATAGGATACAGAATTCTGTATTCTTTATAAAGTAGTACACACCAATATGTCATATATGTGTGGTACTATTTCAAAGTCTTCTTCTTTCATGTTAGTTACACTAGCCAATGTGCGTGCACATGTGCATGCAAACTTGAAAACTGGCAAATCAATTTATATAATAGAAACTACTGCATTACAGCTATTATTCTAAGGCTATTTGGCTTTTTAAATTTTTTTTTTTTTTATTTTTTATTTTTTTTTTTCCTTTTATTTTTTTTCCTTGCATTCTCATCATCTTTGCAAACATCCAAAGAAGCAAACAATCCAATGACAAGATTCACTTATGGTTATATACATGTTTGTTTAGCAAAGAGTGGCAGCCATCCTCATTTCCAAATGGATACAATATTATAGCTCATTCAGATTAATCAAAAGAACATAAAAGCATAGGGACTGAAATTGGCACTCAATATTGGAGAAAGACAAAATGGCTGGAGAGGACTAATGAGAACCACCAGGGGAGTTTTAGGTTGGATCTCAGGAAGAACTTCTTTACCGAAAGGGTTGTTAGACATTGGAACGCGCTGCCCAGGGAAGTGGTGGAGTCACCATCCCTGGAGGTCTTTAAAAGACGTTTAGATGTAGAGCTTAGGGATATGGTTTAGTGGGGACTGTTGGTGTTAGGTCAGAGGTTGGACTCGATGATCTTGAGGTCTCTTCCAACCTAGAAATTCTGTGATTCTGTGATTCTGTGAGAACAAGAGGTGATGCAATTGGTATGTTCAACCCTAGAAAGAGTGAAAAGAAGCACTCAAGTATTGAACATGACTAGTTTTTTACTGATAATGTTGCTTATGTTTATTTCCATATTTCTCATCTTTAGCACTTTAGATTACCAGGTCTTTGGGACAAAAAAATATTCTACTGTGTGTTTAAAGACCATTTGATACTTCTTAATACTACCAAATTATACTTAATAGATACATTTTTAGATGTATTTTTGGTTTCATTTGCAATATGTTTGCCGGAAGCAGAGGTCAATATATTTATAGCCAGTAACTGGTCAGGAGGTCAAAAACATTATCTAATGTAACTTTTTTCATATTTAATTAAATTCCATTTGCATGCACTGCAGGAATAGCTACAAAATTAAGTTAAATAGCTCTGTATTTTAATGTTTATTAGCAGAAGGTCATGATGACAACAGCCTCTTTTTGCAAGACAGCCCAGAAACCATATATGCTTTTTATCAGTTTCAATTCTCATATATCTAAAATTTTCATTTTTATCAAAGAATTATAGAGTCTATTGATAAGAAAATTAACCAAATGCTTCTTTCTTTTCCTTCATGAGATTATACAATTCTTTATCATCATAAGCAGATACAATGACACACTGTAGGTCAGGGAATAAGAATATTTAATTGTAACCCTCTATCTTACTCCTTTATTAGACACACAGATTAAGAAACAATACCTCAAGATTGTATCCAGTGTCTATCATTGTGATAAATTACTGCTGAAAAAAACACAAGACATGCACAAAACAAGGATCAGATCCAGCTTCTTTACTGTGAAATTTTCTGTTTTCACAGGACAAAGGTAGGTTTACCATCAGTACTCATACAGAAATATGTCTTCTAATACTAATAATACTTTTATTTCATATTCTTGTTTCTAAGTGCCTTAAAATAAAAGTGGCTTTTCCCCCTGTAGAGTTGTTTAGAAGCATTGAGTGTGCTTTTTCTTGGTAACAGAATTTCTAGTATTAGTATGCTTGGATATTTGGTATTGTAGATGTTTCATAGAAAATAAGACTTAAAAGACTCTTGAGAAGTTGTCTAAGCCATTTCACTGCCCCAGGGCAAGATCAACTCTATTTAAACTTTTCCATATATGCATTTGTCTAATTTGTTTTTTGAAAATCCTTAGTTATGGAGAGTCTACAACTTTCTTGCTTAAACTGGTGCTTAACTATCCTTATTGGCAACATTTTTTAAAATGTCTAATGCTGTACCTTCCTTGATTCACTTTCATCCATGATGTCTTCTCTTGTTCCTATGACAATGAGTTTACTCCTTTTCATTTCCATCAGTTTGATCTTAGTATCCTTAGCATTATCTTACCCAGACTAATCCACTCTAAATACTTTGGTCTTGTAGATCACCTATTGTTATTAACATTCTGCACAATTCTCTCACCGGTTACTCTGTTTTATCTTTCATGAAAGAATAATGCCTACAGGAGGGTTAAAACTCTCCTAGATGCTTTATCAGTGTGGAGCAGACTAGAGGACGCACTTCATGCAGTTCATGCAGTTCCAGTCAAATGGTTCTTTTCTGTTGCAGTGCTTCATTGAGCCATGCCACAGGATTTGCTTTGATTCTTACATACAAACTTAGTTCCTCCTGGGTTCATCTTACCCTACCCATCTACGCCATTATCATATAGGATTACTCTAAGGATCCTTTTTTGGTGTAAACTGTTCAATTCTTTCTCCATTTAAAATAAATTATGTATTCCAAATGAGCTATGGAGTCTTCCAGTAAAGTTCATGCATTGATCTACATTAAGTCTTGCTGTTTCCTAAATCCCAAGTGCCCAATACTATGCCAGCAAGCCTCAGCTATTAAGAAATCTATTAGTGAGATACTTGATTAAGTCTCATGGTAAGACAGTGTCATAAAAGCCATAGGGCTGCTGACACGAACGGTTGACTGGCATACATAATTCTTCTCTAGAAAGGCCAACAGACTGAGAAAATGAAGCCTTTCAAATGTTTTGTGGAGGTACCAGCATAAAGCTTTATCAAGTGTTATGCAGTGTTACACTCTAAATTGCTCAAGAAGAGACTAGGGACAGATGGTGACTGTGACTCAATTGCCTAGGCAAATCACTCCAAATGACTTTTGAGTGAGACCAAAGATGTTACAGGTCACTAGACATTGTCTGCTCATTCTGCTTAAAAAATAAAATAAATTGCTGACCTGATCTAGTGTTGGTGAGACTTTGAGGCTTTACCTGATGACCTCCAGAAGTCCCTACCAGCACTATGACTGCATGAGTTTATGAATCTGCAAAAGACTAGTGTAAGCCCAGGACACTTCTGCAGAACTGTTGCTTGGCTGGTATTTCCCTCAGCTTTTCTTTCTGCAGTTGTTTATTTCTCAGTGCAGCACTTTGAACTTTTCCTTCTTGATGGACATCTTATTTATTTCCAACAGACATCCTAATTCATCATGATCATTTTGCATTCTAACCTTGCCCTTCATAAGGGTATCCTTCCTGGCCTGGTGTCATGTGCAGACTTACTAAGGTGCACTACACAGTCTATCACTCAAGTAATTAAGTATCAAGTAGAGCCAAAATAGGAAAAAGCCTTGCATAATTTCATACAATAAGCCTTCCCAATTTAACAAAATCCCATTTTGAGGGAATGGTTTGTTAATTACATCTTTAGTAGTGTATTTCACCTGATATACTTTGCATTACTCTTACTGGATATATCTGTACTGGTAAATAAAAGACGGGTAGGGACCAATTGCAAGCAAAATGTAATAGATTGTTTTGTGTCCTCACTGCTTAGTGGTGTCTCCTTCCACAACAGTACAGAAATATATTTCCAGTTTACCTTCCTCAAGTTTGCTATGTCCTGTGAGACAGAACCATCTACAAACCAGTTGTATTGGACTTTGTGTAGGCTCAAAAAATTCTGGATGCTTGCTGAGCTGGCAATGTGCATTTGCAACCCAGAAAGCCAACTGTATTTTGGGCTGCATCAAAAGAAGTATGGCCAGAAGGCTGAGGGAGGTGATTGTCTCCTCTCTGCTTTCCTTTTGTGAGACTCCACCTGGAGAACTATGTTCAGCTTTGGGGCCCCCACTATAAGAAGGATAATTACCTAAGAGTCCATGAGGATGATCAAAGAGCTGGAGCACCTCTTCTATGAAGAAAGGCTGAGGGAGTTGGGGTTGTTCAGTCTGGAGAAGAGAAGGCTCTGCAGATACAGGACTTTTTGTTAGGGAGTGTAGGGATAGGACAAGGGGTAATGGTTTTAAACTGAAAGAGGGTAGATTTAGATTAGGTTTTAGGAAGCCATTCTTCACTCTGAGGGTAGTGAGGCACTGGAACAGGTTGCCCAGAGAAGCTGTGGATGTCTCATCCCTGGAAGTGTTTAAGACCAGGTTGGACAGGGCTTTGAGCAACCTGACATATTGGAAAGTGTCCCTGCCCATGGCAGGGGAATTAGAAATAAATGATCTCTAAGGTCCTTCCAACACAAACCATTCTATGATTCTATGATAAGTACATGATTCACCCTATTAACTATCCAAGTGATAGTTATTTATTCTCAAGCCTGAACTTTATTAGGTATTTAGCTGTGGACATAATGACACATACACAACTTGTGGTATATAAATTAAAATATGCAATAAAAGGTCATTCTCACATTGGCATAGGAACTCAAAAGGAGAATGGCGTGAGTGCAACCTGAGTAAAAACTTGATCTGGTTCCTCCCAGGCCCATTGCAGGTGCTGTCAGACCATCAAAGGCCCATCTCCATAGGCCTAGAGGAGCAAATGGACACAAAGGCAAGCAGGAACTTAAATTAAGGGCACAGAGGAAGGGAAGCCCTATCTGGATAGGGCTCATCCCAGGGCTGAAAAAAGAGTGTTTCACCCCAGGCCCAGTGACCACTTGTGCTGCACATCAAAACATGTCAATGTTAGAGAAGAACCTTTAGGACTGAGGGGGATCCAGCATTTAGGGGTAAAGAAAACATTATGGAATGCAGGGCAAGAATATCTGGGGACTGTACAGGAATTATAGGATGTTTAGAAGAGGAATCAAAGTTGGGGAAAGGGAGGGATCTAGGTGATTTGGCAAGGGACAAGCATGGAAAAATTGATAATGGGATGAAAGAGACTGATGGTGAGTAAATGGGTTGCCACACTTGTCTATTCATGCCCTTGTGCCTGATCAGTGTAATCAGTTCTGACTTCTCATTAAATTCCTTTCTGGCTTTTTTCTCAGGTAAGGAACTCTATCTGATGTATTTGCATGTGTGCGTATGGAATGTCAGCCACTGGTGTGGGACCCCAGGTCACAAGGCCTCTGTGACCATGGGGCCAGCACCTGGAGGAAGTATCTGTCTGGCTGCCAGCAGCTGGGCTAGTAATGCAGGCTGGAGGGTCTGTGTGCTCAGTGCTACTGACCCTAAGTGAGTGACACCAAGCACCAGCCCTAGTGCTACTGCTCAGAGCCCTGTGATTGTGGTGCAGCACCTGGAGTTGCAACAGACCTCTGTTTTTCTCAGCCAGAGAGGAGCAGGATCAGGCTGTTGGTGATGTCTATGTTTGTACGAATGCTCTGTGTGTCTGCCCGTATGGAGTGACCAGCCTTTTATATACATTTCGTATACATGTGTTGTTTGCATCTATCTTCAGCCTTGTTATTGGTTGAACCTGGGGCATGAAGTTGCAGCATCCTTACCTCTCTTGAGCTATTGTACCTGGCCTGATATTTTATGCTAAGAACAGGTACCTGAGGAGCTTTTCAATTTGGAAATATGTCCAGAAGTGCATGAACTGCCCCTGTATCTAAAGAAGGTTTCAAATTTATAGGTAGCCTGATTGTACTTCGCTATTAAAAACAACAACAACAAAAAGAAAAATTATGCATTTCAGCTATTCACAATCTAAAGTCACTTAAATGAAGGACAAAGTAAAGTCCCACAAGATTTATTAATGCAGATGGCACTGCTTATTTCTATGGTATTACATTAAATATATTAAATAGAATTATGGCCCCTCTAGACCCCTCTTTCTTCTTTGTATAAAGTAAATTAACATACCACAACATCCAATAATCAGGATTGTAAAGAAAACCAATGTTAAAGTAATTGTGTTCAAGAATCAGTTACTGTTTATCTAACCCCTTACTGAGTGACTTTTGCAATTCACATAAGATATCTGAGAAAATGTACTGTTTGATCTGTTACAGACAATTCCTGACAATATTATAAAGTTACTTATTTCAGGATTGTTTTCCATGATATAGCTATCACTTTTCCAAACATATCTTGAATATGTTTACACAGCTTTTATTTTCTATGCTGTCTGAAGAAAGCTAACACCCATCTGCACTTCAGCTGCTTTGTTCTTATTTTTAATTGAAATACTGTTATTTCTTTTTTTTTTTTCCCCTTCCCTTCCCTTCCCTTCCCTTCCCTTCCCTTCCCTTCCCTTCCCTTCCCTTCCCTTCCCTTCCCTTCCCTTCCCTTCCCTCTAAAGCTACTGAGTTCACCTGATATTTAAAAATATGCCTTGAATATATACAGAATGTTATATTACTTATCACAGAAGCACAGCATCACAGAATGGTTGAGGCTGGAAGGGACCTCTGAAGATCATCTAGTCCAATCCCCCCGCTGAACAGTATCCAGTCTAATAGCTATGGTTTTGTAGACACAAGCACACCGTAGAAGTAGAGTGTTACTTTGCACTGTAGAAACTGTATTTGAAGACAATATAATTACTATTGCTACTTATATAAAGAACTGGAAAAGAAAAAAGAAAAAAAAAAAAAAAAAAAGGGGAAAAAAAAACGTACTTATCACATGCCATGACAAGCTTACTGAGGCTTTAAATGAATATATATATTTATAAAATTGCCTTTGACAATTCACAATACCTGATTATGTGGCAGGATGCTCTGACAAAGGATTTGATTATATAGCTGTGGCTAGTAAATAATAACCTTCTACATTCATGGTTCTACTTACTGTTAGAAAAGTTGTACAATATTGAAAATTATTAAGTGCCACAAACAAATCAATTATTGATGCAAGACATCATGTATCATTTGGAAAAGATAACGAAGATTGTTTACTTCATTTTATTTCTGCATAAAAGAATTTTGTAAATGACAGCAAGTGAAATGTTGATATTTTTATATAAGCAAGAATTGGACCAAAGTGAATAACACAGGACAAATTGCTGTATATTTTATTTGAAAAATATTGTACTTTTTTTGATTGCTAGTATTTTAGTGTTATCTAATCAGGTCTGGTCAGAAGTAAGAATGTACTTGGTGACAGTTAAAATGTTCAGAGTGATTTAAATGATTTAGCTGTCTGGGACAAGTTTATTCTAGTGGATGCACAGCAGTGAGAATTCATTTCATCTGCATGATCAACTATCTGGCAGTAAGTCATCTCCTTACAGAAGATACATTCCCTATATTGCAAGACACTTTGCTTTGCAGCTTGGTGTATTATTGTGGGCAAAGAGCTACTATAATGTAAATACATTACAGGCTCCTAGCCTCTCAGCACAAAGTTCAGGTAAGTGAATTCTTTGAAGATACACATGTGGAAAAGGTTTAAGATGCAAATATGATGTTGACAATTGAGATCTCAAATCTCAAGTCAACGAAGCTCAGAATCCATGATTAGTTTTGAAAATGGAAGTTGAAAATCAGTCACTAAAGTTCTGCAATTTTTTTCTGAAACCTGGTTGGACTTTGACACTCATCTGTGGTATGGAAACTACAGCAACTCTAACATTACCAATTGCTGCTGTTTGTTGTTCAGTCTTGTCCTATTATGTTGTACATGCGTTTGTTTGTTTTAAAGTAATAGCCTGTCATACTCCCTCATCCATGACTGGCTTAGTTAAGCCTTTTTTAAAACCACAATTACTGTAAAATTTTTAATCAAAAAATTCATATTTTTAAAAGAGCAACAGTAGATCTTGCAAAATCTTTTCTTTATGCATCAATGCATTTTCAATAGGTAAAATAATAAATTTTAGCAACCTCATATTTCAAAAATGAACAAGGGTGAGATATGACAGAACACCAGGTAAATCTATTGAAAATATGAATATATTAAGGAAATTCAAGTAACAGAGACTTCAATTTGTCTACTTGGCCTAGCACAGAAAATAACATTTAAGAAAGAACAACTTAATGTAAGAAAGAATAAAACAACAAAAAAGTAAAATCTTACAAAATGTTTGAGAGTTCTTTTAATTTGCATTTTTCTTTCATGCATTAGAGACAATCAAGTTTGCTCCAAATTTTTCTTTCTAAAAATTAATTTCCAAATCTGTATCTTCCTTAAAATCCACACTAGATTAAAAACAAAACAAACAAACAAAAAAATAACCTAACATAATCAACCCTCCACCCCCACATAGACTGTCTTACCACTTTCTTAAACAACTCTAAATTTTAAATTCTGTAAGAATAGTATAGTGTCAAGGGATCTTAAAGAATTATCTCTACTTACTATCTCCTTTGCTGTTGATAGAGGTCTCCATTCCATCCTAACTTAGGGCCCACAGTCTCTCGCCATGAATCCATCTGGGGGTGGGGATGCCCAGGGAAATGTGAGATTTGAACAGACACTTAATAAACTTACAGCAACCTTCTGCTTTGACAGGTACCCAGGTACAATACTTTCAGGATGATTGGGGTGTGGAGCCTGCTAAACCTCCAGCAATGGTAAATGGATCTCAATCCTCCAGCAACACAAAAAAGATACTAGACAAAGAGAAACTTCTTACCATACTGTCTCAGCCTCCTTTGCTTCATACTTACCACTATTTACTCACAGAAATCCATTGTAGTATTTGATTTATACCACAGAATATAGCAAAGATGCCAGTCAGGTGTTAGCACATGTTCTACTAGATGCCGTAAAGACACATAATATTTTTTTCTTCAGACTAATTTTTCTTCCTCCTCCTCTTCTTCTTCTTCTTCTTCTTCTTCTTCTTCTTCCTCTTCTTCTTCTACTTCTTCTACAAATAATTTTCCTTTCCTATTACAAAACACCACAACCACATAACCCACCAGATAGACATATATATACATATATGTATCTAAAACACCATATATAACACCATACACCATATATATATGTTGCAGAACAAGAGCCAGAGGGATCTAGATAATTTAAATAGAACTTTTTGAAATTTCTCAGGTGAAAATTTGCTCTGAAGTATGCAGGCTACCCTCTCATCTTCACAGAATCACAGAATCAGAGAATGGTTGAGGTTAGAAGGGACTTCTGGAGATTACCCAGTACAAAGCCCCTGCTCAAACAGTGTCACCTTGAGCATGTTGCACATGGATACAGTACATGCACATGTGGCCTCACCAGGACTGCACAGAGGGGAAGGATTTCTTGACCTAATGGGAACACTCTTCCTAATGTATGATTGACCAGGGCACATTTCTGGCTCATGGTTAATTTGTTGTCCATCAGGACTCCCAGGTCCTTCTCCACAGAGCTTCTTTCCCAGCAGATGAATCCCCAGCCTGTACAGGTAAATGTGGTTACTCCCCTTAGGTGGAAAAAAAAAAAAAAAAAAAAAAAGCCTTCCAGGAAAAAGAAGTCTTGCTGAAAAAAAGCCTGAAAAAATCCTTTCCTTCAAGGTAGACAACGTGCACTGCTCTCCTCTCATCTACCCAGCCAGTCATTCCAACATCAAATTGGCTAAACATGATTTCCCCTTGGTGAAACTATGCTGACCACTCTTGATCACATTCTTATCCTCCACATGCTTGGAGATGACCGATGACCTCCTGGATGATCTGCTGCATCAGCTTTCCAGGGATGGGGATGAGGTTGACTGTCCTGTAGTATTCTATCTATCTATATATCTATTTATCTATCTATCTATATTCTAGCTATCAAACGGGGCTTCAGGGTGCTGGGACGGTTAGTGGATGGAGCGGGAGTACAGGTGGTGTTTTCGTCCATTCCTACAGCGGCAGGGAGGGGTTCAGAGAGGACACGCAAAGCCCACATGATAAACACATGGCTTAGAGGCTGGTGCCAACACAGAGGTTTTGGGTTCTTTGACCACGGGGTGCTTTACTCGGCACCCGGCCTGATGGCCGCAGATGGGTCCCAACTCTCCCCAAGGGGAAAACGGATCCTGGCCCAGGAGCTGGCAGGGCTCATTGAGAGGGCTTTAAACTAGGTAAGAAGGGGGAAGGGGAAGAAACAAAGCCTGTTGGAGGTGTGCCAGGGGGAACAGTGGCAAGGCTGGGGGAGGAGGCAAAGGCTCAGCTGAAGTGCATCTACACTAATGCACGCAGCATGGGCAACAAGCAGGAGGAGCTGGAAGCCATTGTGCAGCACACAGGCTATGACTTGGTTGCCATCACGGAAATGTGGTGGGACCACTCTCATGACTGGAGTGCTGCCATGTCTGGCTATAGGCTCTTCAGAAGGGACAGGCAGCACGGAAGGGGTGGTGGAGTGGCTCTCTATATTAGGGAGTGTTTTGATGTCGTCGAACTTGAGGCTGGCAATGACAAGGTGGAGTCGCTATGGGTTAGGATCAGCGGAGAGGCCAACACGGCAAGCATCCTGATGGGGGTCTGTTATAGACCGCCGAACCAGGATGAGGGGGTGGACGAGGAGTTCTACAGACAGCTGACAGAGGCTGCAAAATCATCAGCGCTTGTTCTTGTGGGGGACTTGAACTTCCCAGACATATCCTGGAAGCACAACACAGCCCAGAGAAAGCAGTCCAGGAGGGTTCTGGAGAGCGTGGAAGATAACTTCCTGATGCAGCTGGTTGGTGAGCCTACCAGGGGAGGTGCCCCACTAGACCTTCTGTTCACTAACAGAGAAGGACTGGTGGGAGATGTGGTGGTCAGGGGCTGTCTTGGGCAGAGTGACCACGAAATGGTAGAGTTCTCGATACTTGGTGAAGTCAGGAAGGGGACCAGTAAAACCGCTGTCTTGGACTTCCGGAGGGCTAACTTTGAGCTGTTCAGGACACTGGTTGGCAGAGTCCCTTGGGAGGCGGTTCTGAAGGACAGAGGAGCCCAGGAAGGCTGGGCGCTCTTCAAGAAAGAAATCTTAATGGCTCAGTAGCGGTCTGTCCCCACGTGCCCAAAGAGGAGCCAGCGCAAAAGAAGACTGGCCTGGCTGAACAGAGAATTGTGGCTCGAGCTTAGGAGAAAAAACAGGGTTTATAATCTTTGGAAAAGAGGGTGGACCACTCAAGGGAACTACAAGGATGTTGCGAGGTGGTGCAGGGACAAAATTAGAAAGGCCAAAGCTCATCTGGAGCTCAATCTGGCTACTGCTGTTAAAGACAACAAAAAATGTTTTTATAAATATATCAATACAAAAAGGAGGACTAAGGAGAATCTCCACCCTTTACTGGATGTGGGGGGAAACTTAGTTACCAGAGATGAGGATAAAGCCAAGGTGCTTAACGCCTTCTTTGCCTCAGTCTTTAGCAGCAAAACCAGTTGTTCTCTGGACGCCCAGTACCCATAGCTGGTGGAAGGGGATGGGGAGCAGAATATGGCCCCCACAATCCACAAGGAGATGGTTGGCGACCTGCTACAGCACTTGGATGTACACAAGTCAATGGGGCTGGATGGGATCCACCCGAGGGTACTGCGAGAACTGGCGGAAGAGCTGGCCAAGCCGTTTTCCATCATTTATTGGCAGTCCTGGATATCGGGGGAGGTCCCACTTGACTGGAGGATAGCAAACGTGACGCCCATCTACAAGAAGGGCCGGAGGGTAGACCCGGGGAACTACAGGCCTGTTAGTTTAACATCAGTGCCAGGGAAGCTCATGGAGCAGATTATCCTGGGCGTCATCATGCGGCAGTTGCAGGGCAAGCAGGTGATCAGGCCGCGTCAGCATGGGTTTATGAAGGGCAGGTCCTGCTTGACGAACCTGATCTCCTTCTATGACAAGGTGACAAGCTTAGTGGATGAGGGAAAGGCTGTGGATGTGGTCTACCTTGACTTCAGTAAGGTTTTTGACACCGGTCCTCCCAGCATTCTCCTCAGGAAACTGGCTGCCCATGGCTTGGACTGGCACACGCTTCATTGGTTTAAGAGCTGGCTGGATGGCCGGGCCCAGAGAGTCTTAGTGAATGGAGTCAAATCCAGTTGGAAGCCAGTCACTAGTGGAGTCCCCCAGGGCTCGGGACTGGGGCCAGTCCTCTTTAACATCTTCATCGATGATCTGGATGAGGGGATCAAGTGCACCCACAGTAAGTTTGCAGACGACACCAAGTTAGGTGCGTGTGTCGACCTGCTCGAGGGTAGGAAGGCTCTGCAAGAGGATCTGGATAGGCTGCACCGGTGTGCTGAGGCCAACAGTATGAAGTTCAACAAGGCCAAGTGCCGGGTTCTGCACCTGGGGCACAACAACCCCAAACAGAGCTACAGGCTGGAAGATGTGTGGTTAGACAGCTGCCTGTCAGAGAGGGACCTGGGAGTTTTAGTTGACAGTTGGCTGACTATGAGCCAGCAGTGTGCTCAGGCGGCCAAGAAGGCCAACAGCATCCTGGCTTGCATAAGAAACAGTGTGGCCAGCAGGTCCAGGGAAGTGATTGTCCCCTGTACTCGGCTCTGGTGAGGCTGCACCTCGAGTACTGTGTTCAGTTTTGGGCCCCTCACTACCAGAAGGATATGGAGGTGCTTGAGCGAGTCCAGAGAAGGGCTATGAAGCTGGTGAAGTGTCTGGAGAACAAGTCTTATGAGGAGTGGCTGAGGGAGCTGGGACTATTTAGCCTGTAGAAGAGGAGGCTCAGGGGCGACCTTATTGTACTCTACAGGTACCTGAAAGGAGGCTGTAGCGAGGTGGCAGTTGGTCTATTCTCCCACGTGCCTGGTGACAGGACGAGGGGGAATGGGCTACAGTTGCACCAGGGGAGGTTTAGGTTGGATATTAGGAAGAACTTCTTTACTGAACGGGTTGTTAGGCACTGGAATAGGCTGCCCAGGGAAGTGGTTGAGTCACCATCCCTGGAGGTCTTTCAAAGACGTTTAGATGTAGAGCTTAGTTTATGGTTTAGGGAATGATTTGTTAGTGTTAGTTCAGAGGTTGGACTCGGTGATCTTGTAGGTCTCTTCCAACCTAGACTTTCTGTGATTCTGTGATTCTGGGTACTCCTTCTTGCCCTTTTTGAAGACTGGAGTGACACATGACAAAGGTTTTCTTCCAACCGTCAGGCAACTCCCATGTTCACAACAATCTTTTGAAAGATGTTGGAGGGAGGCTTAGGAATAAAGTCCACCAGCTCCCTCAGCACTCATCTGGGCCCATGGATTTATGTTTATTAATTTATGTATTAAACTTTGTGGGTATCTTAAAGCAGAATCACCCAAAAATATGCATTTAAAAAGAATGGGAATAGGAAATGAGCAAGGAAATGAGATAGGAAAGACTTCAGACAAGGCTAGTCAAATAAGTGCAGCTTCATTTTAAAGTTTTAGAAACAGAGGAAGTACATGCAGATATTAAAAAATACACTTGATGTTACAACTGTTAAAAAAAAAAAAAAAAAAAAAAAAAAAAAAAAAAAGTATTCTTAATGGTTATAAGCACCTGGAGGCCTTGCTGTACAAGGACAGGCTGAGAAAACTGGGCCTGTTTAGCCAGGAAAAGAGAAGACTGAGGGGAGACCTCATCAATATTTACAATTATCTGAAGGGAGGGTGTCGAGAGGATGGAGACAGTCTCTTTTCAGTTGTGCCCAGCAACAGGACAAGAGGCAATGGGCATAAACTGAAGCACAGGAAGTTCTAGCTCAATATGAGAGGACACTTCTTTACTGTGAGGCTAATAGAGCACTGAAAGGGGTTACCCAGGGATGTAGTGGACTCTCCTTCTCTGGAGATACTCAAAATGCATCTGCATACCATCTTGTTCAATGTGCTCTAGGTGATCCTATTGGTAGTGGGGTTGGACTAGATGATTTTCAGAGGTCCCTTCCAACCTTGGCCATTCTGTAATTCCGTGATATATGTTTTTTGGCTTTATTTCTATAATTTTTCACTCTAAAAACCATGTCATGACTGACAAAAATTCCTGCAATATTTTGGCTGACACATTATATTTTCAAGTGAATAAAATCAGCAAGTCTGATAGATCTATCAACTGTTTCTAAAGTGTACATCTTTGTCTATTTTCTGTCTAATCAAGAAGTTTGATTACTTCTGTCATTTTATTTTATTTATTTATTTATTTATTTTTTTTTTTTCCAGAGACATTACAGTGATTTCAGCAGCTTTTTGTGGTACTATCTAATGTTAAGTTTACATTTAAAAGGACACCAAAGAATAGAGTATACATAGTAGTTTTGTTAAAAACAAGTACAATATTTTGTGGGGCATTTCTATTTACAAACTAAGTACAAAATAATCTCTCTAGTAGACACAAATATGGTATGATTTATGACTAAAAATATAGTATTATTTTCACTGATTTATTGTATTCAAAATAAAAAATGTGTGACCTAAAACATAATCTCAATCAAGACAAGAATAAGAATGCCACAGCTTGGTTATACTTAGTGTAGAAAAATTTGTGGATTACTCCATAGAGAAAATAAGATTACAAATGATTCAAACAATGTAGGTATGAACTCTGCAAGGGAAGAATATAGACTATTTTAGAAGGTACATGCATTAACCTGTTCAACAGAATGGAGACTGTAACTCCAGCATCTCCAGGTGTTATTTTTTGAGTAAGTATAGCATGAAAGCGAAATATTTATACAATTGCACAAAAATGAAGCATTTATGTTCTCTTAGAGTTGGAGCAGTCATGAAATAATGTACTGACATTTTTAAACGAATTTTTCATAGTCTGGGCAATTTCTCCATTTGCTGTAACTGAAGTCTCTGTCCCTGTATTCCCATATAGAGATTATTCAGAATGTACTGTAGACATATTGCAGGAAGGGTAAAACAGAGAATTTTTCAATGGTTTCATACTACTATTGGGAACTAATTTACTTAAAAAAAAAAAAAATAGTTGAGAAAAAGAAATACATGGACTATGACCTGCGCTGAATATGTGGCTTCTATTCTTTTCAAAACCAAATCCCTCAAACAAAGGAAATATTTTGATATTCCTGCTTTGACGCTAACTTCAAGGGGACTTCAAACACCATGAGCTACATGGAAGCTTGGAGAATTTAAAAAACAGCAGACTAGAACATGTCAGCAAATGGAAAAAGTGAAAAATACTTAAAAGAAGAAGATGAAAGCTTCAAAATTCAGGATAGAGCAGAATGTCACAGTCAGGAAAGAAAGAAAATTGTGGAAAGAAAGAAGTTAGGTAAGATAAGAGAAAACAAGAAAAATTAAAACAAATCAAGCAAGACAAACAACAATTTAATTATCAGCTTGGTTAACTAGCCAGGAAGTTAGAAGTAGAAAAACAATAAATAAGTACTCAGTAAGGAGACGAAAGTTGGAAAGATTAACTTAACATAAAAAAGCAACGGAGGTTAGTTATTATTATATATGCATAATGTCTGTTTATAATATACTTGAGTCTATATCATCTGTACTACTCAAGGTTGGATACTGCTGACATGTTAAAGTTAAACTAAGCTCATTTTCTTCATTGTATTTGTATAAAGGAAAACAGTTTGTACTCCAGAAACTCAAAGAAGAAAACTAACTTTCATACCATAGAATCCTAGAATATCTTATCTTGGAAGAGACCCACAAGGACCATTGAGTCCAACTCCTGGCTCCAGACAGGACCACCCAAATATGAAACCATATGACTGAGAGCATTGTATAGTACAACTGGAGACCTACCATCCAGAATAACACCTGACACAGATATAATGGACATGATATGGTATGTTCTACAGCACTGTGACCTTGTTTGCTTGTTTGTTTTCAAGCAAATGTGAATTAGAAGTGATTTTAGGTAAATGAAGTGTTTTGAATGTTATGAGACCTCTCCAAATCCTTTCAGAAGAGTGAGTCAATATTTTTTGTCTTTTCCGTATCGTTTTTAAGTGTTCACTCTTAAATACTAATACAAATAATAAGACATTTTTATTTTTTATTTTTTCTGTAGTAACACTTAGCTAGATTATTCTTTTTTCTTTTCCTTTCTTCTTCCTTCCTTCCTTCCTTCCTTCCTTCCTTCCTTCCTTCCTTCCTTCCTTCCTTCCTTCCTTTCTTTCTTTCTTTCTTTCTTTCTTTCTTTCTTTCTTTCTTTCTT
>CM021768.1:44474956-44487149 GCA_011076525.1 Nettapus auritus | reverse complement strand
ATATAATATTTATTCATATCCTTCACTCTCCAAATATCATTTAAAAACAGGCTTGAATCACCATGTTGAAAGTGGAGTTTAAAGTGACCTCTTTTTCTTCTTTTCCTGGAACTATTTTAAATCAGAGAAATATCTCCTTTTAAGTAGTCAGAAGGTTTTATCTTACTCCATCATTCCTGATGACAGGAATAAATTCTGAACTTATGCAATCATGTATTTAAAGAATATATGTATATATGTGAGATATTTCTTATTAGCAATCCTAAATTTCTGGTTTCCAAGTTTTCTGCATACTCTCCCCTTATACTCTTTATATGTTTCATTGTAGAGGTGATGATGGGACTGCAACAATGATGATGATGTATCCATAACTTACAAAACTTCAGTAACACTATTGCTTCATACACAATAATTGCTCCAGAAAGTTCTTAACTCTCAAACTTTGAGAACAGTTTAAAAATTCAATTTCTGCTACTACTTTATGAAATCTCCTTGTAGGTTTATGCATGTTTAAATAAAGGTTGGTTCTAATCTGAAAATGTGAGCTTACTTTTCTTTTGCATGCTTACATATCCTGGTAGCAGATGTTGGGGAAGCACTTGAAAGGAAGAAAAAGCTTTCCATTTTTAACTCAGTGAATTTCAGAACAGAGCAAGCAACACATGGACTTTAAATGATAATGTTTGCCTACAGTAAACAGCACACTTGGTAAGTCCTGATTTTATTTGGGCTGCATATATATAATTTCTAAAGTACATTTTACAAAATGAAGAAAATTCCAGCAAAGTACACTTGTGAATGAGTAAACAGTGTAAGGGATTAGGGAACAGACAATACTGCAATACAACCCCATAATGAGACATCTAGCTGTGTTAAGAAAAAAATTAATTTAGTGTTGTGAGCTTCTCCCTTGTTTTCGCAGTAAAAAATTGTGTGTGTATATATATATATAAATATATATATATATAAACTTTGGAAACTAAGATTTGAGCTGTAAAGCTAAAGCATGCAGGGACTTTCAGTGCAGTAATTTTGCCATAATTCTCTTTATATTCAGCTTAGTAGAGAAACTCTGGAATACCAAATATTCCAAACGCCTGAAGTACAGCAATGTGATGACAATATACACATACATATACACACACATATATATATAAAAGAATAAACATTAAAAAAAAAATAAAATAAAAAGAGAACACGAACTTTTAAAAACATTTACTAGACTTGAAGCTAAAAAAGAAGCTGGAGAAGTATACATAATTAATTTATTCAGGTTCAAATATTTCCTCTTCCTTATACTAATGGACCTACAGAAGGAATCCAGGGAATGCTCTGAAAGTGCTAGCAATATCACCCTGACAGGGAATGGACAAACTGAGACAGTTTTTAATGATTCCTGAGGAAAAAAGAAGTGTCACATACTCCAAGTAGAGCAAAAAATGAGAATGAGAAACCCTTCCATTTCAGAAAAGCCTGATGTTTTGTCTTGTGACTGTTCTTTGCTGTGGGTCCTAGTCACTAGTCTAAAACTATTTGAATTACAGTGTATTCACGTTAAAAGTAGTAACTAGACTTCTCTGGCATAGCTGTGTCCTTCAGACAAGAACTACTTCAACCAAAGAATCTTGATTATTTTTATGTTTCACATCTGGTATTTCAAGATAAATGTCAAAATCGTACATTTAGGTGGAAGAACTATGAATGCTTATCACTTAGCAAAACACTTCCATTTCAAGTGAGGTGTTAGCACATTGTTTAGTTTTATTCCAATTTTTGCTTTAAAAAATATATTAAAAGAAAATATGACTGTAGGAAACACTGAGTAAATTCTTACATTCTGGTAAAATTATCCATTTTCTTCAAAAATAACAAAAACAACAAAACTCTACATTCAGAGTAACAAAATACTGTTCATACTGTTCTGTTACTGTCTGAGAAACTATTTTCACACACACACAAAAATCTTAAAAGATTCTTTTGAGGACAATTTATGGTTTACTCTCCACTTACAAAGCTAACCCTGAGATGCCTCCGTCTTTATAAGTATTCTGGAATGGGAAATGAATTGCATTCATGCAATGCTCCATGTACTCCACCAGTACTTCAAATAAATTCTTTGTATACTGGAGAGTGGTGTGATTACATTGATTATGACAAATTATACCTTGATGACTGTACATAGACAGTTATTTTCATAAGACTATCAGTCCACCTTATTGCGGTAGGAGGGACAGAAACTCAGTCCAGGCTGATCTCCACTTGAATGAATACTTTTCAGCAAGTTTTTCTTACAGCTCTGAGCCTTCCTTTTATTAAGTATGGCTATTTTAATTCTAACAAGGCCAGATGTGAAGAAAAGAGCTTTTTATTAGTGCTGTGGGCAAAGTATCAAACAGAAATATATATATACATATTTGGAATGCTTGAATGTTTTCCTTAGGAAGTGTAACCACTCTAAGTTCTTAATTTTGGTGCCTCATATTGAAATTGAAGTTCTAATTTGTCCACATCCTACAGAACTTTTCAACCAGAAATATGGTGTTTATGTGTCAACTGCCTTACATTTGAAACAGTTCATATTGCTCCTTTTACCAGCTGCAGTATAATTAGAGTTACCTTAGAGCTTCAATTTCTCTCTGAATGGGGGACAGCTCATTAACATTTTATTTTCACCATTCTGGCATCAAAGATACAAAAAAAATGTTTGGAAAATAATGATCATAGAACATTACGGCAGACACAGGTTATCTTTTTTAAATTTTATTTATTTATTTTTTCATTTATTTAGGGTAACCAGTCCAGGGGGTTGTTTAAAGAACTCCCTTGTTCTTATGTTCTTCTCTAGATAATCTCCTGTTGTACATGAAAATTCTAGAGAGTTCATGAGAAAAAAGTGTGGTAAAAGCTCTTTGACTGAGAAAAGTAATGTGAACTTTAGGTTTTGGAAGAGAATTGGATGCAAATGAATTTCTTCAGTTAAATAAAATACATTTAATGTAATATACCTTACATATATACTTTTATATATGTATATATGTACTTTATATATTTTTTTATTCTATTTTTAAACTGGGTAGGTTTTTACATGTAGTTTTTAAAAGTTTAGATATGACTCTTTTATCTGTCATGAAAAGAAATGTCCCTTCTGTTGCTGGATGACGTCAACATTGCACAAGATAACTTGTCATGTTTTTAAAGATCTGCAGACTCGATGTGAATGGAAAGTAATGGAGAAGAATACATACAATTAGGTAATTTTTTCCTCTTCCTATTATAAGACAAAACCACAGTTTTTGCTTTGTATGCATTTGATTATGTTTCAACTTTGTTTGTAGGCTTTCACTTTCAAGAAAAAATCACAGTTATATGCCCATTATTAATTATAATACACAAGTGTAAAATACTTTACATGGCTAGTCAAAATCACTACTTTACATTATACCTATTCCTATCTGTTCCTTATTACTTTTGGAACCGGTGCAGCCCACAGTAAATTTTAGTTCTGGTCTCATAAATTACAGGCCACAATCCTGCATTGTTAAATAGATGAAGACAGAAATAATGACTTGCCTATTTGTTGAACACCTGCAATGGTGCTAGCGTTAGCTCTAAACCTACACATTACCCCATACCGTAGTTGTGCAGACGTGTGGACTGACTTTGGGAAAAATAAACTGCATGATCCAGAACAGCTTTCAAGAGTCCTCAGATGGAACAGGCAGGAATACGTATAATTACTTCTCTTCCAAAAACATTAAAAATGGCTTTCCAACATGGAAATTAAGTCTTAATCAATAATTACATCCTAATCGGTAATTAAATAATAACAAATATTCATGATACAACAATAATGCAGGTAAAGAAAAGTACATGGGGGAGAAATTAAACTAGTTCTTAGAAACATCTTTACTGTGGAGAGGGTTAGAGCCTTTCCTTATTAGCAGTGTTTTATTTCTTATGCATCAATACATCTTGCCAAATTTGTGCATCCAACATTTCAAAATTAGAAAATCCTAGGACACTTAGTCAGTTTTTTTGAAAAGCATTGAAAAATGAGAAGATCTAAACCAATGGAAGTTTTAGGATTTGTTTTAAGTGTGAGTAGAAATAGATAAATAGTAAAGGTTTTTAAAATCCATCCTGTAGTTTTCACTATTTTTTTTTTCATGTCTTCCTGCATTACTCATGAAAAACATTTGATGTCTATTTCAACTGGTGTGTCATCTTCTGTACCATTACATTATCATGTGAAAGACTGTAGACAAAGATACTATGAAATTGAACATTAATGCAACTATTGGTTCACATTAAAGAAGAAAAATTGTATCATGAGATACAGTTGATCAAGAAGATGTGACTGTCAGTGTTCCCAGCACCACTCTATGAAAAGCTCTCCCCAAATTCTGGAAGATGTGACAAGTCAATAGACTAGTGTAGCTGACAGCTGACTATTTAAAATTATTATTCTAGATATTAGTTATCTCCATAGACAGTGGTAACAAATATTAAATATTTATGTTTTGAGTTGAATGATGGGTGGGAAACTATTTACTAATTCTGGAATTTTTTGAGATTATGTAATATTTCCCCAGTTTAAATGTTAATTTCTGATATCACTAACCAAAGAAGAAAAATATATGAAATTATATATCTCTAAATTACTATTTCAGATTTGGTCATACTATGAGAATTACATTTTCATTAAAAAATATAATTTTAATTTTCCTGCAGTAAGATTGCGTTTTGAAAAGGAATCATGTTGAACTGGGAAAAAAAAAAAAAAAAAAAAGAGAGAGAGAGAGAGAGAACCTCAAGACTGCCCAAATATTTCATTATTTATTTATTTATTTATTTCACAAAGTATTTTTAAGTGTCATGTTGAAACACAAAAATGTATGTATTCTCACCGCAGCAGTATTTATGAATTTAGGGAATAGAAATTGCAGCTGACTTTGTAATATTATTCAGTCACTTTCTGAGAGGAAATAGATCAAATTCCTGCTCTAAATGAAAGATAAAGACTTGAAACTCTACTGTTTTTATCAACTATAGGCACTTTAACTACCTAGTTAGCAATATCCAAGACACATAAACAGAATTCACTTACCTAAGAAGGTGAGAAGAGAAGGTTAAAATGTGGAACATATTTCTGTACTTGAAGCACCTAAAAGATACATTGAGAATGACTGAAGAAGAAAATCAGATCGTTGCACAAGCAGCAAAGCTAACAGTGTTTGGTTGTTGATGACAAGCACACTTTGTTTCTTAATCATTCCTAACTATTTGGCACTGTTTGTTCTGTGAGCATTGGTCAGCCAAAATACATAGCAGTCTTGGTGCTGTATTCAACCTATTTGTTCAAGCACACATACATGCTGATTGGCAGGCTATGTACATGTGCTACATACACTGACTACTGTTGTTCATCATATACTACATAATTCTATATTCTCTTCACAGTGATGTTTAATTCAGATTATTTAAAAAAAAAATGGTATGAAAGACACTTCTAATCCTCAGTTAGACTTAGTTAAAACTGACCAAGAAATTCAACTGTTATTAGGGAGGGAATGATAAATAGACAGACTTATTAATCTTTAATATAATCACAGTAGCCTCTTCTCATTATCCTACATGTTAAAATTTGTCTGATTCAGAAATTATGTATATTAGCTAAACTTGAAAACCTGGAAATAGATGTAGATTTTTGAGTAGCCTCTTGAATCTTATTTTCAGATATCACAGTTCATGAATGTCAGTAATGTAGTTTGTAAAACAGTAGTTTATAACCCAAGTTTCCTAAAGTGATAATTTCTCTCTGATTTCTTTCCCAAGTACTGTTTTGAATATTGGGACGCAAATTGTTACTGAATTCAGGAAAATAGAAGGAAAAAGAAATCTGAGATCTTATAAGTCATGCTAGCATGTAAAAAAAAAAAAAAAAAAAAAAAAAAAAAAAAAAAAAATTGAAAACAAGGGGAAAGCTGTGTTTAGAGCATTAGAAAATGAGATACAAGAAGTGTAGCATTTTATTTTAATGTCGGAGAAAAAAATATATATTTCTTTATTCAAAAGTAATCTGTAATCAAGTTTCAGCTGTTATTTTTGTGAGTTAGAGAATATTTAATCTTAAACATTTACTGAACCTGCACTTGATTGGAACAAGCATTTAAGACATTATACTAAATTTGTTGGGCATTTGCAGTGCATTATTGTCATTTATATATCTTTATTAGAAGGAGAAAACAGTCCTGATGGGCCTGATATGCCAGAAAATAAAGTAGGGACACTGGTATAAAATGGCGTGGATTTATCTGTCTATGTTTTTTTTTTTTTTTTTTTTTTTTTGTTAATGTTTCTTAAACTCCTATCTATTCTTACAAGCTGCCAGGAAAAATTCCACATATCCAATACCGAGAAAAGTCACAGTATATTCTCTATAAAAATCAACACTCTTTTGTGATTGTACGCTTTTAAATATTCTTTTCTTTCTTTCTTTCTTTCTTTTTTACTTTCCAGGTCAAGATGGACCTTCTGGTTAACATTTTACATTTTTGTATGGCTTTATTCTGGCATTTAGCACAGCTCAAGAGTTATGCACTTGTCAAAACAATAAAAATCTGCAGGATATATGATTTATTTATTATTATTATTATTATTATTTTAGAAATGTCTAAGTATTGTTCACATCAACAGGAAAGAGAGTGACAATGAAGCATAAAATAAAAGTATTTTTTTTTCTTATATGTATCCGGTAGAAGGCATCTTAATTGAATACAGTAATAAAGATACAATGACTATATTTTATTCAAAATGAGGAAATGTATGTCCTAATAGGTGATGGGCCAGATCAGTAATAATTTTAATCACAAAAGACATTTAAACAGCATGATCCCAGTCAAATGCATCAGAATCTTTTACTGTGAGTTACTGGCTAAGCTTTTTTAGGTAGATTATTGTCGTGAGAGCAGATGGTCCCAGTTTATGCCTTTTGTTCTGCACAATTATTGATGTGGATGCTAATATGAGACAATAAGTGGGCTATTTTTTGTCTATAATTGACATTATATGGGTAATATTGAGGAAGTATTATGAGTAGCTGACAGATTCAAATCCATGTAGTCCTTACTAAAAATCATGCAAGTTCAGAATGTTGTAGTAAAATTACCACCATAATTATCCCTACACAAAATAGAAGCAGAACAAAGAAGGGAGAAAAATCCTTCAAGGGTATTTATGGTCTGCAAAGTACCACAGTAAAATTTCAAATACACAGAGGTGACATTCAGGCATCTATCCATCCTCACGTACCCATGCTTGTATATACATCCTAACATGGGCATGTGCTCTGTCCACACAGCTGTTGTGATTTATATGAGTACAAATACCTGCTTGTGTTCACAGAACCAGCAGCAGCTTCCATCCAGGAAGATCAAGCATCTGCCCTCATTGGGCTGTACCTTTGTTGTAGCTACTAAATAAAAAAAATGAAATCACCCCTGCCTTGCTGATAATCAGCAATATTACTTACTTTCTTATTTCAGAATGGTTAATAGTTATTAAAAGGAGGCCAAAGGTCTTATGTGTATGTGAATGTTTGAAAGTTTTTTTTTTTGTTTTGTTTTTTTTTTTTTTTTTTGCTTTGTTTTAAATCGCTGTTTCTCCTGTACATTAGTACAATTAAGAGTGAGAATACAGGTTGTGTGCCAGTTAAACTAACATCTGTCAGAAATGTCACTGCAAAAGTTGATTCTGCTCGAGGCAGGAGAGATGGACAAGATAATCTCTTGAGGATCCTTCAAAGCCCATTTTCTGTGGTTCTGTGATAATGTACTGTAGTAAGTTTGACTGAGGGAAAACAAACAAACAAATAGAACAACACTGAATTTAACTTTGTATTTTTAATAACTTGGAACTTTAACTTGGAACTTTTAATACTTAATTGAAATCTATAATACTTTCCAGTTTACATATGAAGCTGTGCCAACTCAAAGTTCCTGAGACACAGATGTTAAGCACAGATATACATTTGCCAGGTGTGTCCTAATTTTCTCCATAACTTTCATATGCAGACCTCAGTATGAGCAACAACCTTTTGAGTGATTGTAAGTTACTAACCATCTGAACTGGATCCACCCTGATTTCAGCAGTCTGTGATGGAGAAAAAAAAAAAAATTAAAAAAAAATATTTTTAGCAAATTTAACGTCAAATCCTGATTGTGTTCATATCAGTGAAGTTTTGGTATTATTATTATTATTATTATTATTATTGTTATTTATAAAGACCATTTTTCCAAATGAAGAAGAAAATGATACTGTTCTGCATTTTATAAGGCAGATGAGCCATAGAACTTACGTAAGTTTTTAAAATATATGGATAATTTTCAATAATCATTATGTTTTTATTTTTATTTTTATTTATTTATTTATTTATTTTTCAAATTCAAATAGTCAATGGATTGTTAGAGAGGAAAATCAGTGTGATTCAAGGTTTAGCACCAGGATGCTGAAAGACATTTGGATTCCAGAATTTGGACATGCAGAAGTTATAGACTTATAAAAATTGCTACATTAATGTTTTAACGTGACCTTGAAATTAGGTCTATATGCTAAAATGACAGACTTTCGCTATGAATCTTGGCAAAATGTTTTGCACTGGGAACTACATATCTGAACTGATATCCTGATCCTGACAGAAAATCATTTTGGCAAATCACAGAACCAGTTTTAATAATCTGTGTTTTTGTGAAGGTGGATTACTAAGCTTGTTTACTTTAGACAAGTGGTTACCAAGTATAATTTCAGTGTGTTTGTGAAAGAAGGTCCCATAAAAATGTGAGATACATTATTCATTTGCTATATAGGACCCTCTAATTTCTGTACTGTAACACATGCTTATGTTAGATACTATGCAAGCAACACAAAAGAGCTTCACAGGCTTCTGATATTCATACATTCCAGCAGCTGGACAAACTTAGCCTTCATATTCTTAAGACAGCTGTATGTTTTACTAGTTCTGCAGTTCTTATATTAAATTATTCCTTAATGTTAAAATGCATTTACATTTAAAATCCCATTTTAAGATATTATATATTTCTGTTTTTTCCTGGTATAAATGGGCAGAGCTTGGCTGAGTTCAGAGGAGGTTTGTCAATATGCATATGCTTGGTAGCAGGTTGCTTATTTTCCAAACAACATGTAAATTAGGAAGAATTGAGAATGGCTTTTGCAGAGGTACTATGATATTTATTTTTTCTTTGGATGACAGCTAAAACATACACACAACATGAGAATGCTTATTTATTATGAGGAGACATTATTTACTGGGTTCTAAAGAATTCAACTAAAATGAAATGGAACTGTTTTGTTCTGCTGCATTCACTTTCTAAAAGACATATTTTAGGAAAAGCCACTTTCGTTGGCTTTTCATTGAATATGCAGTGATTTACGTTGTCCATATCTTGCTATGTGATTTCATTAACTCTTTCAGGAAAGTTATTAGTGAAGGAAGAGTGTGAAAACAATGTCTTATCAGCCATTACTGATTTAAGTAGGAAATTGTATACTTGTAATTGGATCTTTATGTTTTATACAATTAAAAATCCTCTCTTTTTCATGTCTCATTTGTTTTTCTACCTTGACTGGATTTTTTTTTAATTAATTAATTAATTTATTTATTTATTTTCATTTGATTGTGTGTATGTGCATGTTAAGATAAACTATTACCTACTGATCATGATGAAGTTTATTTGTAAATTGAATCTCAGCTGTAGGTCAGTCATCCAAACCCGCCCTAGTATTTCTTGTGCATGTATTTTCTTCTGACTTCAGTGCAAATTACACATCATCCAAGGACAGAATGTCAGAGGACTTAAAACTTCTCATTTAATGTGAAGATTCACATACTAAGTAATGTTTATATGTGTACTAAAATTTATGCTCTTCCATAGGTTTAGAGACTTTTTTGTTGTTGTTTTCTTTCCTTTTTCTTTTCTTTTTCTTTTTCTTTTTTTCTTTTTTTTTTTTCTATTTTTAATCAATATTCAATAAACATATCTGTCTGTTTCCAATATCTCTACTTTATAATGGAGATCACTGTATAATTATTTGTATAGTGTGATATGTTACCTGCTCTTCCAGAACAGTTTTAATTAATTAATTTATTCACTTAAAAGCAAACAAAATAAAGGAAAGCTCCTGCTCTGATTTGGTTTATAGTAAGAGAAGAGAACAGATTTCAGACTAGCTTATGAAAGGAAGTGTTTTAAGCTCTTTTGAACAAGTTTTACTACATGTGCAAATTACAGTTGTCAATACTGCCCAGTAAAATGTTTGCATAGGTTATGCAAAAGACATAAACAACCATCCTGCACCCCACCTCCACAGGGAAAATAATAATAATAATATTTCTGGAGGGAAGAACTGAGTAGATAGAATTATACCTATATAGAATTAGTCTAGTTGTGTTAACATATCAGTCTAACTAAATGCAAATCTGCAGCTGAGTCTTATAATTTTCTTGATCAGCTTCTTTCATTTTCAATAGTTTTATAGAAATTAACCTTATCAAGCATGCATTTCTAAGCAGCATATACAGATCTTCAACTACTTTTATGTATACGTACATTTTTGTAAGCCTTTCAACACAATATTCTTTTACCTCTTGTAAGGTCCTCAGAGAGAAGCTGATGAAGTGTGGGCTAGATGAGTGGACAGTAAGGTGAACTGGAAAATGAACAGCTGAGCTTAGAGGAATAATCAGTAGTACAAAGTCTAGTTGAAGGCCAGTAGTTAGTGGTGTACCCCAGGGATTGATTCTGGGGCCAATACTGTTCAATATCTTCATTAATAACCTGGAAAAATATATCAGTGTGCCCTCAGCAAGTAAATAGATGGTAGGAAACTGGGAGGTGTATGTGATACATCAGAGATTTGTGTTGCCATGCAGAGTTACTTCAACAAGCTGGAAAAATGAGATGACAGGAACCTCAACCTCATGAAGTTCAACAAGGAGTCATGCAAAATCCTGCACCTGTGGAGGCACAACCTTAGGCACTAGTACCTGCTGGAGGCCACCCAGCTGGAAAGCAGTTTTCCAAGGACTTTGGAGTCTTCGTAGGCAACAAGCTATGAATCAGTAATGTTTCCTTGAGGAAAAAAGCCCATAACATCCTTTGCTGTTAAGAAGTGTGTTGCCAGCGAGTCAAGGGAGGCGATCCTTCTTCCCTACTCAGTACAAGTGAGGCAGCATCTAGAGTGCTGTGTCCACTTCTGGGCTTCCTGGTACGAGAAAGTTCTTATTAGACCAATTCCAGAGAAGGACTACTAAGATGTTTAAGGCATTGGAGCCTCTTTTATATGAAGAGAGACTGAGAGAGCTGGGACTGTTCAGTCTGAAGAAGAGAAGGCATAGAAGGATCTTATCAACATCTATACATGCCTTATAGGAAGACAAGGGAAGAGTGTCTTCTCAGTAGTGCCCATACCAGGACAAGAGAAAATAGAGACATATGAAATCCCATTTGAAAATGAGAAAACACTTTTTTTACTGTGAAGATGTCTGATCAGGAACTAATCCTTGTCAGGAACTGATAGGAACAGGTTGCCCAAAGAGGTTATGGAGATCTGAAATACCCAGCCAGAGTTCTGGACAATCTGCCCTAGCTAACCTTGATTGAGCATGGGAATTAGACTAGATGGTCTCAAGAGGTCCCTTCCAACCTCAACAATTCCGTAATTCTGTGATCTGAAGTCCTACAAAGGTTACTATGTTCTTTATATTACCATTCAATCCACTGCTTTCCTTAGCAGTAGGACATCTTTTATTGCTTCTGAGGCAAATTTAGCTCTTCACGGCTTGCAAATGTTTCTGTAGGTGTCAATTCAAGAAAGCACTTGCCAAAATACTTAAGAACACACAAGAATCTTGAAAATACAAATCTTTTACCGTAAGTAGAAGATAACACAAAACATTTGTGGGGAAAAAAAAATACAAATTAAAAGTATATGATTTAAAAAATAAAAAGTTAAAATAAGGTAGTAAAAAAGTTAAAACTGCTTTCTGGGTTAAAAAGGAAAGGAAAGGAAAGGAAAGGAAAGGAAAGGAAAGGAAAGGAAAGGAAAGGAAAGGAAAGGAAAGGAAAGGAAAGGAAAGGAAAAAGGGAAGGGAAGGGAAGGGAAGGGAAGGGAAGGG